>CM060901.1:644702882-645952882 GCA_030737815.1 Allium fistulosum | reverse complement strand
TCCGACCAAAAGTCGATAATCGGTACCGAAAATGCTGCTATTTTACCAGAAATAAGATAAACGGAGCAATAAAAGTCCGAATTTCGCGAAACGAATTTCGCAGTCCGATTCAGAATGCTCTGAATAAATTTTCTCCTGTTGACATATTTTGGTTTCGGAAAACTTTTAAATTCACTGTTATTAACCGGTTTAAATTGAAATAAAATTTCACAGAAAATAAACTTCAATATTATCAGATGAAAATTTACCAGTTGCTATATTAAATTAGACGTATTCCAAATAGTAAATTTTTATTTTCAAATTTTATTATTTAAAATTTCACAAAATTTCAATTAATTTAACAAATAAAATCACTAAAAGTTTTGGGTCGTTACACTCTCCCCCACTCAAAACTTTTCGTCCCCGAAAAGGAAGGAGGTTGGAGAATAGAACAACCAGAAATAAAAGTAGATTGAAAGTCAAGATTAAACAATTAATTTAAAACTATACAAATTTTACTTGAAATATTAATTTGAAAACTTTATTTGTAAATCAATTATCTTTAATACTTTCAAAACCCATTTGTAAAATTTCTTATTTCCTTTATAAGTATCATTTATAGGTTTAAATAACACCTTTATAAATATATGTAAGCTATTTGAAAACAATTATTTACATTATTACTTATTTTTACAAAGAGGCTATTGAAAACATTTAAATCCATAATTCATAATTTATTAATTTTTATCTCAAGATACTTTTCAAATATTATTAATAAACAAATAATCATTTACTTTAAATATGTTTTATTAAATTAATAACTTCTAAAATATTTATAACACTAAAATTTTTCTATTAAACCATGTAGTGTATAAATAAACAATATTTAAAAAGGGTATAGTCAATAAGGAAAAGGAGGAGGACTTGGAAAAATAGAATATAGGTGAATAAATAAAGCTGAGCGGATAAGGTAGATTCAAGGAATAGTATCGGGCACGAATAATTAATTTAGAACTATAAGAGTTTTAAATTTCAAATATTAATACAAAATTTCTTTGTTGGAAATACTTTTATAACTCGATGTTTCAACAAGTTTATCCTTGTTCCTGTAGACTCTGGTAGTGCGTTGATCAGGCGCAAAACTAGAATTCTCCAGGTACTTAGTAGACCTGTTTCAACACCCAGTGAAAATACTGGAAAAACTTTTAAAAACAGATATGGAAAGTACAATCCAAACAAAAAACAAAACAAAACCTTTGTCTAACCATGGTTCGCAGATACACAATGGTTACGCCTGGGTCCCCCAGGAAACAATCCATATCTGTAAGCTTTCTCAGCCCTGCGAGTTACGCCATGATGACTAGTAGAGTGCAGGATACACAATGGTTACGCCTGGATCCCCCAGGAAACAATCCGTACCCCTAGGCAAGACTCAGCCAAGCAGTTGCGCTACTATTCGCGACCTACACAGATTGCAGGATACACAATGGTTACGCCTGGATCCCCCAGGAAACAATCCGTACCCCTAGGCAAGACTCAGCCAGGCAGTTGTGCTATGCAGTCACGATCGTAAGACCATGGGTAACGCCATGGAATTCGAAGGACACTCGAGTATCATATCCGGAAAACCAAAAATCAGATAATATCGATAGAATGAATCCACAATGTGGCCACAAAGCGGATATCAAGCAGAAGGCACTTTCCATATCTTTACTTCGAAAATATGTATCATATAGTACCATTTCAAATCACTTTCAAATATCGTACTTATATAAAGTCCATTATATATAAGATTTCATTTTCAAATCAAATACTTTCCAAAATCAATAGTATATCAAATCACACTTATATAGACTTCAATTATATAAGATTTCACTTTCCAAATTGAGTACCTTTTCAAATTTATAGTTTTCGAATCAACCTCATACTTATACAACCAAATTTTTATATAAGTTCGAGAACTCCCAAATCAGGTATTTAGTAAACAATAAGGTTCTCAAATTTCAATTTGTTTCAATATCAGTTCAGTTTCAAAATCATATACAATCCTACCCAATTATTTCTTCTCAATTTAAATATCTTTAGTTTCAAAGTTTCCAACATAATAAATTTAGAAAATAAATCCAAATTTCCAAATCAATATAATTTAAGTCAACCAATTCATTTCCAAAATCAAATGTTTCAAAATCATCTTATACTTACATAAGGTCCATCTTATATAAGGTTCAAATTTTACAAAATAAATTTCGCTGTATGAAGAGCCATATGGGATTGAATATCTTTGCTTTTATGGGTTATATATCTTTGTAATTTAAATTGGAAATTTTCTTTTAGTAAGCAAAGATATTCTAACCCGACAGCTTTCAATTTCAACGTCAAAATATATCAATGATATTAGAATATAAGATGTACATACGTCATCATTTCGCAGAATCACATTTGATCGCTCGCTCGATCACACAAGTTCGCTTTCGAACTAGTATTTTCCATTCGACTTCCCTAATGCGGACTTCGATATGGTTTCTCGACTAGAAGCCATCAGTCTCCTTGCATAGCCATATACTATGATAGAGAATTCTAGAATCGAGCCCAAAATCCATATCAAATATTCGCCATCAAGAATCGAATGAAAAATCCTAACACGAAATGGTGTAATTCACCTCGAACTTGTGTACTCAAACTTGGATCAAATTAATTATGCGAATAAAGCAGCATACGTACAACTTATATATTTATTCCAACTTGTTAAATATATAGTTTCATAAAGATGTTACTAAGTTAAAACATTTAAACTAAACTTTATTCAAAATATTTTGAAGACCAAATTCTTTTCAAAACATTTCAAATCTAAATTTCATATTAGAAAATTTTAAAATTGCCTTATTCATTTACTTAACAAAACAGTTTCAACTTATTTAAATCATATTACTTCATACTTAAACATTCGAAACAAATTTATATACTTTATCAAATAATTCATACTTTTCAAAATTTCTTAGCTTTGAAAAGTTAACCTTGATTTGGAAGTGCTTGAACCTTCAAAATAGTTGAAGAAATCATTTTCAAATTCAAGAGTTGGAAATCAGCAACAAATCAGTAAATCAATTTTAATAGATAGGGTTATATCAAATCCAAAACTCAAGGACTGAACACCGGCTTACTTCAAATCATTTCAAATATATATATATATATATATATATCTTTTGAATATCAAATCATACTTCGAACTTTGAAATCAAATTGGTTTCATAAAATTACTCGCGTAGCGAAGCTACTCAAGTGGCCTCTCCCCCACTCTGAAACTCGAAAATCAATGTCGACGATGCGTGCACTCATCACCGAAATTATTTTCCAGCGACATCAGTGAGTTCTGGACTTCTATTTTCTCAAACTTCTTTTGAAATTTCTTCGAAATCATTCAAAACTCATTAAAATCATTGGAACATTTCTTATTCGGAAAATACTTTTAAATCATACTATTATTATATATTTCAAAATCTTAAAACTAATTTAAGAATGCCAGGTTCAATCTCTCAAATTTCAAATTCAAACTTTTTAATTATAAATCCTTTTTATATAAATCAATTTCTTATATAACTTCAAAATTTCAAATCCTTTCGAAACTTCAAAATTCTCATTTTTAAAAGGTATATAATCCTTATCGAAAACATTTTCACTTTTATATATATAGAATATAGTCATATTTATCAAAATAATAATTTCGGTATATAAAACAATTTCTAAAATACAAACAAACCCGATTTTCAAAGGATGATTCACGAACGAATTTCAGAACAAAGATAGAGATTCAATTTAAAAGAACTCTAATCAAATAAAATTCTGATTCGAAGATAGGCTTGAACGAAGATGAGATAATTAACTTACAAAATAGAAGATGGATATACTTATACAAGTCGTGGGCGACCTTAACCGAGTCAACCATGACTTCAGGAATATGATCGATGCAGAATTCTAAGAAAAATCAACATTCGATCGCAAGAGATAGCGGCATCTAAACCAAAGATGTAGAAATCTCCGGTGAATCAATGCCAATTGTGAAGGAGTTTCACCGCTTCACAAATCATTCAAAGATTTGTGGGATCCTATTCTTATAGAGATCATTCGAAGTGGAGTTATGGGATACTCCAGCATCAAAAGAATACAAATAGGGAGAGACAAGAATGAATTTTGGAACCGCAAGAAACGTTCCAAAGTTCAAAGGAAATCGAGTCAAACGGAAGAGATTCAAACTCGAACGAAAGTGATTCTGTAAATAAATTTACTATATATGCTAAGTTTTGCCAAGAGCCAAAGCTCTGATACCAACTGTAACGACCAGTTATTTTGGACCATTCAAATCGACAATAATCCACACATGTCTGACTTGAATAATTCAAAATATCAGATTGTTAATTTAAAATTTGGCAAAACTCAGAATATACAATAAATAAATCAATCACATAATCACAGACACAGAGTAATACAATAATACGCAGCGGAATAGATAAAATAGTAGTTCATGAAGCTACTATATAAACATTCGGAGTTAGAAATAAAATACAACAGAATATCTCAAATGCAGTGAAGTCTCCAATACAACAGATGACTACTCTGAACAAATCCACTAGAAGAGCTGAAGGCTGAGGCGATTGTTGGATCTCCAAATGAAGCTCCAAACTCCAAGGGTGAGTCTCAAATGCTCTATCACTGGGTCTGACCCGAGCGTAAAGCAAAACACAAAACACTCGAGTCAGGATTAACATTCTTATATAAATAAATCCAACTCAAGTGAAATATCAACTGAAATACAAGTAACTTAAAGGATGTTTGGGATAACCATCCTCTAAGGATCTTCAGAACTATTTACAAGGTGGAAATATACATTATAACACCGTGGTCATTTCAATTTAATTTATACTTCAAAACCCAAATATCATTTCATTTCAAATATAACTATTTTCCAAGATAGTATATATATTAATTAATTTATAAAGTAAAGCATTTAATTTTCTCAAGTCTCGCAAATCGATTCAAATCAACTTCAAATTCCAAATTCAAATTTATTCAAGCTCCATTCATCAATTCAATTCAGTTCTAAATATACCATTTAAATTTTCAATATATTCCAAGGCTTTAATATTCAACATTTTCAAAGTTAAATTTAACAGTTTCATATAGCTCTTGATTTAACTTCATTATTATTTAATCATGGAATATTCACTTAATAGATTCAATATCATTTAACTAGCCCTAAATTTCAATTTTTACTAAATATTTCCTTAAATTTATTTAAACAAGAAATATTCATTAAATTACTTAAATCAAACCCAAGTTATAAATCATATCTTAAATCTCAATTTCAATAAGTTTCAAATCGGTTTAATTAAAATTATCTTCCAACCTTAACTTATTCAAATTATTACCAAAATCTATTTTGAAATATAAATTTTATACTTAACATATTATATGTATTAAATCCATCTTAATTAAATTAAATATCATTATTAAATCTATATATATCATTACCATTTATATATAAAATTTTAAGAATCAACATTTGTTAAAACCATATATTTCTTTCCAAAACCATAGAATTCATTTTCAAAATATTTATATATATATGGACCAACGGTGTCTGTATATATATTTATCATATGGTTAAGTGAAACAGATATTTATCATTTCAATCCGAAATTTAAATATATACGGGTAGATATCATTTCGACCCATAATCCCAGTTTCAATTCAAATGAAAATCGTTTGGGTTTATCATTTCAACCCATAACGATTTTCTCCTATTCTAAAGTCCGTTCGGGTATGTATCATTTCAACCCATAGTGATTTCTATACTAACAGGGAACTTGCAGAGTGATAACAAATATAGAAATAATATACAGGCATAGATATATCATCAATAACAATATAATATAAACAGCAGGATATTGTGTCATATCCCACAGGTGAACAGTTACAGATAATAGTATATATAACAATTTAAATAACTACAACAGCATATTTCAATTGTCGTTTTAATTGAAATCAAATTTAATAAATATAAGAACATTAAATCGTGAGTGATTACTCACCTTTCGAGGCAAGATAGATTTGACAAAGAAATGAGTTACGAATTCAATCACGAATCCCCAAACCAAAGCTAGATTGGCACAAATTTGGGCGAACAAAGCTGATAGATAAAGAAATTGCGAAATAATTAGAATCAGTTTGACAGAAACAACAAATGTGTGTGTGTATATATATATATATATCATTTCCTTGAAATCAATATTTAAAACACATATATATTAAAATAAAATATATATAATAAAATCATTATTTTTAAATAAAAACATATATATTAAAATCAACCATGTAATTAAAATAATACATATATATTTATTTTCAAATCAATGTTATTACAAACTTATATACATATATACTAACCAACATATGTACATATATTTCAAAACTAAATTCACTTTATTTTATATGCTTTAGGATGTATGTTATTAAAACACACCCTATTATAGTTAAAACAGCAGACTCATACAACTTCTATGAATTCATACCTACATATGCAGACCCTATATGAAACCACAACTAGGTATATAGATTAACATATACGCAGGTTACTCACCACCCATATGCAGACAGGACAACTATATGCATAGACAAAATACTCACAACCAACACATAATATAACTAATATAATATACTGATATAAGTCTATATTTAAAATACATGTAAGTACATAGAGATATATGCAGACTGTTCATATTGTAAACTTTTTTTTAGAAGTCAAATCTATATGTACTGTGACTATACAACCTACAAAGAACTTAACAAAACACACGTCTATAGGCTAATACAGAAGCATATGTATGACTTACACCCCTGTTTTGTTTTAAAATCAATTACAAAAATCAATATAACTTAATCATTATAACATAGATGGAAACTCAGCAGATTAAATTTATATAAAAATCAAATTATATAAATACGTATATAACTATATAATACAATGAAAACAGAACAGTTAGCCAACTTTAACTAATTATACTATACCATCATCCTATTATGAAATATTATAAATATAGGTATATCCGAACAAATTGATGAAACAACCCTTATGCAGACAAAAGACACACGTATATTATATATATCCAATTTATAAATAGACATGCCTGGTTATAACATATAAAATCCTATATTAAATCTTACTCTAACCAATCAGGCATAACAAAATATAAACATATGTAAACTTAACATATTAAAACAAAATCTATACATATTATAGTTTTAAAACTTCATCATAGTATATAAAAACAAGGAAATTGGCACGTATAAGTTTATATATACTATACTGTGATATATGAATAAAACAACAGTTTGAAATATTTTATAAATATACTAACAAAATCAAAATATAACAGTACTTAAGTATATATAAAATAAAACAGTAAAAAAAAACATTATAAAACAATGTATATTCTTAAACTTACAATATAACAACCTAACCCATACGTATAAAATTCTACACATCAAGATAAATATGTATACGTATACTAGGATTATATATATACCTTATATATAGGTACGGCTACAGCTTGGATAGGGAGTGGATCGAAGAGGGGACAGGTGGAAGGTGATGATAGGGTGGAGCGAGCGGAGATGAGGAAGGTGACGAGGGTGCGAACGGCGGTTGAGGTGGGCCTGGGTGGTCGCGGCGGAAGGAGACTCGGCTGGTGGAGAGAGAGAGCTGAGGCGGCCAATGGTGGTGGTGCAACTGCCGGGGCAAGATGCTTCGTTCAAGGCACTAGTAGGGAAAGCGAAGGCACGGTGTTATGGGCTTGGGCAACATGAAGGGTCGGAGAAGCTCGGTTGCGGGTTCGGTGGAGAAGGTGGAGGGTACGGCAGGCTGTAGCTTCGGTAGTGGGTTGTTGAGGCCGTGCCGATGAAGTGGTGGGTCTGGATGATCTGGGCAGTGGTGCTCGGGTCGGCTTAAGGGGAAAAGAAGGAACGGCTGTTGGTTCGGCTACAAGTCACGGTTAAGTAGGGCAGCTCGATGCCAGGGATGGTTGACTGGGTTGAGGTGAGGCCGAAGGTCGGCTGGCCAGGTGGTACGCTTGCGGCGGCTGACGTATGCAGGTGAGGTGACGTGAGAATGCGGCGAGGGGAGAGGAACGGGCTGGGTGTTGATGTAGTCGGGTGCAGGGTGGCTAACTATTGAGGTGAGAGTGAAATGTAGATCTAAATGTAAAGCTTCTGTCAATATTAGGTAGAGAAAGAAAAGAAACGTACGAAATAAATAAAAGCAACGGTAAAGGAAAAGGAAATGGCAATAGTCTCCCTTTGATTCAGCTGACAAATTTAAGACGATTTATTGGTTGCGTGGGCTGCACGTTTAAAATTTGAAACTGAAGGAAAGTGTAAAGTTGCAATTTACGGTACCGTTACAACGAACAATTTATTGTTTTCGTCGCGTACGGGACCTCAAAATACAAAAATAAATATACCGTAGAGATCAGCACGACGAGACGATCAAAACGGTATACAGATATTAGTGGTACGATCATCCGACCAAAAGTCGATAATCGGTACCGAAAATGCTGCTATTTTACCAGAAATAAGATAAACGGAGCAATAAAAGTCCGAATTTCGCAGTCCGATTCAGAATGCTCTGAATAAATTTTCTCCTGTTGACATATTTTGGTTTCGGAAAACTTTTAAATTCACTGTTATTAACCGGTTTAAATTGAAATAAAATTTCACAGAAAATAAACTTCAATATTATCATATGAAAATTTACCAGTTGCTATATTAAATTAGATGTATTCCAAATAGTAAATTTTTATTTTCAAATTTTATTGTTTAAAATTTCACAAAATTTCAATTAATTTAACAAATAAAATCACTAAAAGTTTTGGGTCGTTACAGATGTTGTATTATATATTATTTGTATATCATTACAGTTGCATTCATATAGAACTGCCAGTATGTATACTAGGATTGTTAAGCATCAAGCCTACTATGTCATACTCTTGCATTCATATAGAACAAATTTATCGCATTTATTGCATTATGCTAGATTTTCATAAGTCATCATGATCATGCTCATTATATGATATGTTTGAATACTATTGTCTTAACCTGGATATATGTATATATATGCTTGAAATAAATTTAATATGGATAGTTTCCTTGTTTGAATGAATGAGTATGTGCACGAGCAACATGAGCAATACGGGTTTATGAACGAAGAGTGAGCAATTATTATATTTTCCATTCCTTTCGAGGACGAAATTATTTAAGGGCGGAGAATGTAATATCTTAAAATTTGTACGAGATTTAAATAATAATAATAAATAAATATAGAATTTAATTTGGAAGGTATTTTGATTAATTAATATAAAGGGAAAAATAGTAATTTTTAAAATGGTTGACTTAGCTAACGGGAGTTGCAATATTGCGTAGCTCTTATTTTTCTAGTCTAGATGGAATATTCATTTGTCCGAATTCGTAACGATCCAAAATTTTAGTCATTTGATTTTGAAATATTTAATTAATTTAAATATTAAAATGTTGGTTTAAAAAGTTAAATAACTCAAAAATCCAAATATAGATATTTAATTTAAAGTTAATATTTGGAATTCAAATATAAGGATTATTGTAAATAATTAGATTGTGAATTTAACACTTAGATAGTGATTTAAAAATATCATAATTTAAAAATTGAATATAAATTAAATTTTTTAAGGGTCTTATTTAACTATTTCAAATAAATAAATAATAACGGTGAATTTATTTTGTTAATTTATGTTTAGTAATAAATGATTCAAATAAATAAGAGAATAAATTATTATTATTTCGACTCGATTTTTATTGACATATTTTTATTTAATTTATTTTGTTTTTCTATAATTTTTAATTTGGAAATCATTTAAATTTTCTTTGGATGATTTTTTTACAAACGACAGTGTTTTAGTGATTTTACAGAATCTGATAACCAGTGTGTATTATTATTGGTTAGAGGTTGTGTCGTTGTTCTAAGCGTGGTCGTATTTTTGCTTTAGCATTCGGAGTTCACATGCGAACGAAAAGCCTTTGTAGCGAGATGCCGAAAATGAGGCTATATATAAAACCAACCCTTAGAAAATTTTATTCCTCACATTCTCTCATCCCATCTTTACCGTTCCATCAAATTAAGCTGAAACAAAGAAAATTTAGATCCATCCTCTTTAAAAATTCAAAATAATTCAAATCAAAATCTAAAAATTCAAAAGGTTATATCTTTAAGCTAGTATAGCCTAGATCACCCCATACTTGAGTTGGGTTGTGTTCGATGAAGGGGTGAGGGGTGCGGTAGTTTTACAAAGCATGGCGTGAGTACATTAGTAGCCAGGGTTTGATTTTTATGGTGTTGTGTTCATTGATTTGTGAAGTGGAGGCTTGTTTTGGTTTCGGGGAGGGGAGGAACACCGCTGGGAGGTCTTTGGTAGTGTGCGGCCGTGGTTTAGGTGGTCCAACCTGGCTCACATCACGGCCAAGGCATAGGGTGTCGCGGTTGTTAAGGGAAGGTCGGGTGAAAGGTTATGGCGGTGGATGCATCGGGTAAGCGAAAAGAAGAAGTTTGGTGTTGTCGGATGTTCGAACCATGGGGGAACAGCCGAGGTAAGCAAGGAAGAAGTCACGGCAATGAAGAGGGAAGCTCCAGGTTTTAGCAGGAAAGTGAAATGAAGAAGATGGATTAATATAATCGGGTAATTAGTTTAAATATAAACGAGACCAGTGAATTTAAATCATAAATTTAAAAATCAAAATTTAAAATTTTAATATCTTTTGCATACGAGGTCCGATCGAGACGAAACATTTTGCATTGCGCTTGTAATGACGAAAGCTTCGTAATGGAATTGGTTTTGCTAAATTTAGAGCATGTTCGGACGTCATTCGATTTTAGTCCAAACCTGAACGCTTCGGCGTCAATTCTAATTTCAATGCATATAACTCACCTCTTAGGATAAATCAGTTTGTTTTATAGTAGATTAAATTTACTGTTTATGTTTGGTTGAAATTATTGGCTGTTTAGTTAAATTGGGCTCATATTGGTAGTTGTAGTTTTTTCGATCGAACCGCGCAAAGAAGACATTGGCAAAATTTTCCGTAAAATTAAGGCGTTAGAAAATTTTTGAAGAAATTTTTGACAACTATAATTTGATTTTTGAGTATAACCTAAAATAATTGAATGGGATGATATTAGTTGGGATCTATGAATGAATTTGGAAATTTAGTAAAGGTAATAACAAAGTTTCAACGAGTTGGTTTTTGGAAAGTTAAAAGGATTGGTAATCTATTTCAACTAATTGGTTTTCAAAAGTAACGGGTTTGGGCATTTTTCTTACCTTGAAATTTTCGAGGATGAAATTTTTTAAGAGGGAAGAATGTAACGACCCAGAATTTTTGCATTTGAATTTGGAATGTTTAATTAATTTTAAATACTGAAAAGTTAATTTTATAGATTAAATAACTTGAATTTCAAATATAGCGATTTATTGGATAATTTAATTGTTGAATTTAATAATTTGGATTGTTTAAATAATTGAATCTTGATTTTATGAGAATGAAATTGATTTTGAAAATTTATTTAAATTCTATTTAAATAAGAATAAAGATAGTAAACTTTGAATTTAGATTTAAAAGTGGTAAATTTGGTTTTCATAATAATTCGTGTTAATTAACTAGTAAAAATAGCCTTCCGGCGCACTATCTCAGATTTCAACGAAACTAGCGTCAGTGGATCCGTAATAGTATATTATTGTATGATAATGAAATTCATAGCGACCGAAAGTATTGTTTGGCCGCATGAGATCGAAACGCTTAGAAATTAATTTCAGAATTAATATAATATAATGGGTTGAAAAAACTATCTTCTGCACATGATCGAATTAGGTCTCGAAACAAGTTCTGTTGTGTTCGAAATAGGGGTATTACATATAGAACGCCAGGCAACACGTCTCGTTTGGAGTTTGAATTTTCGGATGTTGTATAGATTGATAATTTAAATTTAAATAGTATATATATATACTTTTTATCACCATACCGAGGCCATACCACAGCTATAGTTGCCCATACCCCCACGTTTTTAAAACTTACCCCCACAATTTCAGTTTCCCTCCATTCCCCT
The DNA here is from genome assembly GCA_030737815.1 of Allium fistulosum. NCBI lineage: Eukaryota > Viridiplantae > Streptophyta > Magnoliopsida > Asparagales > Amaryllidaceae > Allium > Allium fistulosum. The sequence goes on along the minus strand of CM060901.1, from coordinate 645,940,725 downwards.
TCTTACATTCATTCCAGAAGAAAGAAAAATGGCAAATTCTCTATTTTGTAAAGGGTTTTGGAGAGTTGTAAGGAATTTATAAATGATTTGAGAATCAAATAAAAGGAAAATCTTTCTCAATTTTGTAAATATACTTATACAGTATAGGTAAGTATATGAGTGCATTTTTCTAAGATGCGAGGTGTAATGTGTGTGAATATACTTATGCATCGAGATAAGTATATGAATATATTTTATTATTGAAAATATAGGAATTTGTGGATATACCTTTGTAAAAGTTTTTTATTACAAGAAATTTACAAAGTGATTTAAGAAATGAAAGATTAATTAAGGAGGCTAGTGGTTGCTTATGTGCTTAGCCAATGTTGGTTTTTTTTTTCCTTTGGAAATAAATCCTTGATTTTAATGTGTGTTTGTTGGTAGTTAAATAACCGACTATCAAATATGGAACCAAATGTAACTTTGGAAATATCTAGGAGAAACAGGTGAGTTATATGGCATAGTCATCTCCGATGATGCTGTACTGTGCGTATAAATCTCGTTTCGTTCTCTTAGGACAATAATAAGGAAATCTGTCCACTAACGATTAGGAGGTGATCTCCGATCTTATATTTCCCTATTTATTTCCTAAAGAACCGAGGTTGAGTTTACTGGAAATTATCGAATGTTGTTTCGAAGATTCCGGGATTGGATATGTTATCTGAAAACCACTTCGCTCCAACTAATGCATTTAGAAGTGAAGACATCTTGAAGATGATGGGATTTGAGGACGGAGTTCTCAAGCGTTTCGTTCAGTCCCAAAACGAACTTGTATGGATGAATGCTAGTATTGCATTGGTTGCCTAGAGGGCAACACTAGCATTCCAAGATGGTTTGTTAGGAGGAAATGGTAAGAGTGTGGCCTCTTCGAGCCTCACACCTGGGAAATGAATAAAGCAGGGACATGCGGGACGGCTAAGTGGGTCGCACCCAAGTAGGGTATGATCATCCCAAATTTAGAGCGATATTCATGTATGCTTCGGGATCCCATTGTGTGGTTGTTAATTGCAACCAGGGGGGTGATCATATTCGGTGTTACTCGAGAAGGGGGTAGTGTCGGTGCTGAGTAGCAGAGGTGCAACGTGTTGTAGCCTTCCGTACATTTTATCTAGAGGTGTACGGATTCGGTGGGTAGACCCTTACCCTTTCATAGTTGGAATCCATTCTCCAATATGAGCCTTCAGTTTTTGACTGTAGAACCTAGTATGTAGGAATTTAATTAATGTAACAGCTGCATCTATGATTAATAAGTATTTGTATATTAGACACTATTATAATATCAAAGGATTTTCTATAAACATGTTTTAGTTATCGTAAGGTAAAAACCCGTCCGTGTTTATGTGCAGCATGGTCTTACAAGATACCTTAGATTTTTGAAAGGTTTCTATAGCCTTAAAGTTCAGTTGGATGTGTTTTTCTCATGCTAGTTTTCCAAACTGACTTGAGTGTTATTTTATTATAATGCTCAGATCAGACCGAGCATATTTACAGATTGCTTTGGATGCATTTGATCTCAGGAGATGAGTTGGAGGTCTTCAAGTCGTATTCTCGTATATGTTTATTTTCCGTTGCTTTGTTGTTAAGATCATCAGAAATTGTGAGACAGGTTATTATAACTGTCCAGACTGATGATTGTGGTCGTTATACTCTGATGGACGTATGTATATAAAAGTTTCTCTTTTTATAAAGATCATTGATATTATATTATATATTGTTCCGTTGCGATTGTGAGATTATGCGTTGTGTTTAGTTTTCTTCTTATCTTCTTCCTTCATTCTTTTTCCCCTAACAATCGAGTTTTCTGGCATTCGATTGCTCGGCATGCAATACAGTGGACGTATTAATGTTGATTTTCGAGGGTCAAAAGCCCCGGTCGTTGCATAACTTCACTCATCCACTGTCACTCGAGCCTGTCGGTATTTCTTTCCACCAATTCCCTTCCCACCTTTGGTCGGAAGTTTCTTTTTCTTCTCAGAATCCCCGCCAGGAGTTGTGTGACGCCCCACCTCTATGGTCATAATAACAAAGAGTATTAAAAGGAATACTGTCTATTATTACGAAGAATAAGGCTGGATAGGAGCGACCATCCGTAATTGGCCTTACACTAATATTGGTTATCTCGATAGGAGTGGTATATACTTTTTATTTTTCATCTATTAATTATTTACTCCCATCGACATATCCAATTATCAGTATAAAACAAACTACGATAGTTCATAATAGTTTAGGACATTAGATATAACAATAACACAGATAATATAAATGCGGAACACAGATAAAAACAAAAGTCTCAGATATATATAACTGATGTCAGTTAATACATAGTTGACACTATACATATGGTACAACTACAACTGTCGACTCTAGAAGTTATATATACAAGTACATTATCGACTAATATACATGAATACATATCATTCTATACAATGACACGACTACTACAAAATGACACGGACCACTTCAGAAGATGTGAAAAGTCTTCATATCCTGAACAGCAACTCAAAGAAAGAAATCTACAACCTGAAATACTCGGGTCTGACCCGAGTATTACATTCAAAAGAAAATAATACCCAGGTCAGTCTAATTCAAACCAGTGTATTAGTGCATATAGGCAGTAATAATTTAAATAGACGACAGTCACAATAATTCCCGTCTATCCGATTTTTTTAAACAAAGAAACCGGATAACGGTCAATATAACACATAACAGTGTTTAACAAATAACAGCAGATTTAAATCATCAACAGAGATAAATAAACAATTTATCAAATCGACTAAATCAATTTAAAGCTGTCAAATCTGATAGGGCTGCAGTACACGCACGCGTGTACTGCCTCGCCACTATCTCAAGAGATACACAAAAGCTCAGTGAAAGACACACATGATCACAAGGTCAAACCCATGTGTTTCAGCTGGATTCAACTCAAGTGAATTCCAAAACAAATCCAAACAGGGGAAAACTGCAACCACAGGCAACTGCATATGTTACTGTCAGGCCAAATCAAAACAAAGTATTCAAACCCGAGTGGTTAAGGAAACCCAGAGCCAACAGCAATACAAAGAAATCAAAGACCAAGTCGCAACCGTGATGATCAATCATAGTGTAACAAAATAAATGCATCAGTGCACCTGAGAATTTGACTCGGTGCAATACAAAATAACAAGGGTACAATTGCAACAATAAAACTGTGCATGTACACAGATTAGAACTGTGCGTGTACACAGGCAAAGGTCCAGACTCAACAAACCAAGGAGCATGTGCAAGGGTCTGGACAACATGGCATGTTGGAGACAAATGCAATTGCAGACTAGAGTATACCAAGAAGAATTGCAAATTCAGTTACAACAGTAACCAAATGAACAAACCCAGCAGCAATGAATGCTACAAGACAAAGATCAAAACAAAACAAAGATATCAAGTGAGACCAGACTCAAGTGAACCCGACAATGAATCGAAGTCAGTGAGAACCCTGACTCGATTCTCAGAACCAAATGCAACCAAATAGTGCAGACTATATTCAAATACGACAAATGAAATTGTAACTCAAACCAATTGAGCTAAATGAAACCAAAACAGCTGGAATGGCGATATACAGTATGCAACTGTGATATTGTATAGTGCAAGTAATGCCACAGACTCGAGTGGATCTGTGAGACAAATGTACACCAGAAAACAACATGAAACTGGACAGTGAAACCAGAGGAAATTGCTCCAGTCAAATGAATATAAACTAAAATGTCCAGATTAAATACAAAGGCTAGTGAATCTACAGATCCAAAGCTATCTAATACCCAGTGTACAACCTAAGTATGAATCAACTCATGTATATACTGCATTAGATGACAACAGTGGATATGAACTCGAATTTCAGTGGAGACATGAACAATATTCAAGAAAAATGGAATGCATCAATGAGACTAAAGCTTGCACCATTGATAGAGAATAGACTAACTGCATATGAACCCAAACTATCTCAAAGCAATACCACTACAACATGACCCAATTTAGTGCAAACTCGAGCAGGCATGTCATAGCACACTAGAATAACCCGAGTACAATAAATGGAGATGCAACAGTGAAACTGGACTGTATACTAAAGGTAAGGTAATACTACCATGCCCAGCCAATAACAGAATATGAGGCGGTGACAACATACAATGGTGACCAAGTTATAACGAACTCATGTGGATGCAACTGCGAGATATGTCAAATGCACATGTACAAAGAGCAACACGGTGTATACTTTGGAATGCACGGTGTGCGACAGGGAGTGTAAACATGACAGGGATGACACAAATCACTGCCAACATCATGAACTGGGTGGTACGCCAAAGACAAGGCAGCGTAGCAAGGCCCAATACTATGTGAAATAAATATGCAGACTGCCCCCTTTTGTCAAGACAGCTACAATGAAGTGACTCAAACAACAACGAAAATGCACAGATAGATCAGTACATATAAGAAAACCCAAAGCAATTATACGTGAAGCCCAGGGATACAAGTATCAAGTTGAAGCTGCTACAAAATGAACAACAATGTATCATGAACAACTCGAAAAATGGTGAAGTCGAAATTCAATAGGTACAAGAAAATAACCAAAAACAATAGCAGTCTTGAACAAAGATAACTGCAGTTTGAACTCAAGTCAGGTTATATATAAACAAAAAAACCCCAAGTCGAAGTAGACACAAAACGTCATCGCAAAACACCATAACCCAAGTCAGTAGTGACAGGGACGAAGTCACAGAGGAAAACAGTGACCAAGTTCAAAATCAAAGTCGAAGTCGTTCAGGTCAAGGCCAAAGATAAATCATCTACATCCAAGCATAATCACGTGGCTGAAATGAAGCCAAGAAAATCAAATGGTCGAGATAACCATTCAATTATTTCAAATAATCAAACCCGAAAGTCACGTAAGAGGTTCACATAGCAACATTGATTTCCAAACGAAATCGAACAGTGAACAACAAACTCAGAAAACATATACGAACGAGAACCATCAAATTCGAACACTAATAAGCTCAAGTTGGAATTAGATGTGAGTATACTACTCACCTGTGGTGTCGAATCAAAAGATATACACGAAGACGAACTGCACCATCATCTCGAGCATCATAGCAACATTGATTTCCAAACGAAATCGAACAGTGAACAACAAACTCAGAAAACATATACGAACGAGAACCATCAAATTCGAACACTAATAAGCTCAAGTTGGAATTAGATGTGAGTATACTACTCACCTGTGGTGTCGAATCAAAAGATATACACGAAGACGAACTGCACCATCATCTCGAGCATCAATCACGGCGCGAATTGAAGTAGCCTCGACCAGTTAACTCTAGCGAACATCGAAGCTCCAGGAATCAATTGGATACCACTGCACTATATTTGCAAAGCCCTAACTTTGTCGAGGGAAACGAGCCGCCATTTTCTTTTCATTCGATTTCTTTTGGACTAGGGTTATGAATCAATGAAAATGAAAAAGAGGGATCGGTTTTAGAATCAACTAAAGAGAACGGCCTCTGATCAACGCAAATGTGGGCTAGATTCCAAATATAAAGCCCACTTCTATCATTTACAATTTGTTTTAAAAGAATTCCAAATCGATTAAATTACCAACAATAATTAGCTACCGATTTAATCGTCTAATGACGATGATCAATCGATACGGAACCTCGGGTTGTTACAGACTCCCCTCCTTAAAGAAATTGCGTCCACGCAATCATAGGGAATAAATGGATAAAAGGTAACAACCAAAAGATCATGGCAATGTCGAATGTACAAGCAAAGCAAGTGTCAGCAGGGGAAGTATTAGAAATGAAATCAAAAGGTCCGACTGATTCAAATCAAAAGAATCAACATCGTGGGGATTAAGGAATCAAAATCAGACGACTGTCTAAAGCAAGAATCAATCGAGTTCCAGCAACTAAAAGAGAAGGAAAAACAGAGCAGAAATCCCCTACAGAGCACGAATTGAATGTGAGTAAATCAAATTACTCACCTGAATCGCCAGAGAAAAAGACGAAGCTCAAATCTCAAGAATCGCAACTATTCAATCATCAAAACGATAGTTGGATTTCTCAAATCAACAAATATTCAATTATCAAAACGATAATCAAATTTTAAATTTAACAAATATTTGATTATCCCAAGCGATAATCAAATTCCAAATCAACAATTATTTAATCATCTAAAGCGATAATTAAATCTCCAAATCTAAAATCAACAAATATTTAATTATCTGAAGCGATAATTAAATCTCAAATCAACAATTATTTAATTATCTCAAGCGATAATTAAATCTAAAATCAACAAATATTTAATTATCTGAAGCGATAATTAAATCTCAAATCAACAATTATTTAATTATCTCAAGCGATAATTAAATCTAAAATCAACAAATATTTAATTATCTGAAGCGATAATTAAATCTCAAATCAACAATTATTTAATTATCTCAAGCGATAATTAAATCTAAAATCAACAAATATTTAATTATCTGAAGCGATAATTAAATCTCAAATCAACAATTATTTAATTATCTCAAGCGATAATTAAATCTAAAATCAACAAATATTTAATTATCTGAAGCGATAATTAAATCTCAAATCAACAATTATTAAATTATCTCAAGCGATAATTAAATTCCAAATCTAAAATCAACAAATATTTAATTATCTGAAGCGATAATTAAATCTCAAATCAACAATTATTTAATTATCTGAAGCGATAATTAAATCTAAAATCAACAAATATTTAATTATCTGAAGCGATAATTAAATGCAACAAATATCCGATTATCAAAAACGATAATCAGAACTCATATCAATAAATATCTAATTATCACAAGCGATAATTAGAAACAACAAATATCTGATTATCAAAAACGATAATCAGAACTCATATCAACAAATATCCAATTACCTGCAGATAATTGGAAACAACAAATATCTAGAAATCAATTAAGAAGACTAGAAAATCAACATAAAAGTTTGGATCGATCCCATCAGATGGCGAGTTTTTAATTCGCCGCACGTGCATCAACAAATGGCCGAAGCCTACCAAGTACTCAACATAATTTTGGCGCCCATCAGATTGACCCGGAGGTCCGCAGAGTGACCCGAAGGTCTAGTACTGGTATTTGACCCGAAGGTCCATCATATGACCCGAAGGTCCATCATATGACCCGAAGGTCCATCATATGACCCGAAGGTCCATCATAGTGGCTCGAAAGCACACGAAAGCATCAAATATTTCAATTAACGAGTCCGGAATTAACCGAAATAGCAAACGCACATGTCCCATACCACGTGTTTTACTAAATCGTTTGATTCTCTTCATCGTTTCCTTGAAAGTGTAAAATTCATCAAAATCATCAAAACAACAGATATTCAATTAACGAGTCCGGAATTAACCGAAATAGTAAAAGTGTGGTTCCATACTCCGCACTTTTGCTAAATCGTTTAAATCTCTTCATCGTTTCCTTGAAAGTGCAAAATTGTGTATTTTGTAAAAATACATTTCACATTCTCAAACGGACAAGTCCGGAATTAAGCGAATCAGTAAAAGAAAGGGGTCATAGTCCTCGATTTTGCTGAAACGTTTAAATCGCTTCCTCATTCTTTTGAAATCGCAAACTGTAAAATTTTTGAAAACAATTTTATTTATTTTGTAAAAATAACAATTCGCATTCTCAACTGGACAAGTCCGGAGTTAAGCGAAACAGTAAAAGAAAGGGGTCATAATCCTCGATTTTGCCGAATCGTTTAAGTCGCTTTCTCATTCTTTTGAAAACGCAAACTATTAAAAATTTATAAAACAATTTTCATTTTAAAACGATTTTTCCAATCACGTGATTAAAGCAGCAAATCAGTAACAATTTCGATAAGGAAATTGTGCTTCTAAAAATACCGTAAAACGGTTACACATCAGTATTGCGGAATAACCGCTTGAAAATCCACCTTTAAAATTTTGGCTGTTGCTGAAGTCAAAGCGACAGAAATTTTAAAACATCAAATATCTCATCAAAGGATTCACATCAAAATGTGACATCAGTGAATTTTCATTTATTAAAATTGTCAACAAAACACCGTGCCTCAAAAATTCAGCATTGGTGTAATAAGTCCGTTATAAAAATAACGACAACAAAATACGTATCATAACCAAGCATCGGTTCAACGTAAAATAAATGCAATAACGTGCAATTCAAATTTTTTGCACGTACTACAAAATGAACAAAGAAATCATTCAAATGTATCTTCAATGAAGATAATTCAAAACAGCAAAAATCTAATCACTAGATGATTAGTACAAAAGAAAGCCAGCGGAAATTTCAACAAAATCACATATCTGCAATTTCTTCGAATCCTCAATTCGGATTCGAAATTCTCAAAGAAACAAAATAATTACAGGTATGTGAACAACAAATGAAATTCATATCAATTTCGTATTTTGATTCTTAAATCAAAAAGATTACCAGTTGTACTCAGCGAAGACAGTTTCCGCTGCGCACTCTGATAAACAGAACACAATTCAATCAAATCAACAAAACACAGTTTCACTTTTATTTTTTAAATAAAGTTATTTAAAAATTTCATCCAAATTTCAAAACTTTAGTTTTGACTCAAAGTACAAATAAAACACCGACCAATAGTTGTAACATATGTTCCTTCCGAGTTAAGTTTTATATTATGTCCATAAACCCCAAGCTCTGATACCAACTGTGACGCCCCACCTCTATGGTCATAATAACAAAGAGTATTAAAAGGAATACTGTCTATTATTACGAAGAATAAGGCTGGATAGGAGCGACCATCCGTAATTGGCCTTACACTAATATTGGTTATCTCGATAGGAGTGGTATATACTTTTTATTTTTCATCTATTAATTATTTACTCCCATCGACATATCCAATTATCAGTATAAAACAAACTACGATAGTTCATAATAGTTTAGGACATTAGATATAACAATAACACAGATAATATAAATGCGGAACACAGATAAAAACAAAAGTCTCAGATATATATAACTGATGTCAGTTAATACATAGTTGACACTATACATATGGTACAACTACAACTGTCGACTCTAGAAGTTATATATACAAGTACATTATCGACTAATATACATGAATACATATCATTCTATACAATGACACGACTACTACAAAATGACACGGACCACTTCAGAAGATGTGAAAAGTCTTCATATCCTGAACAGCAACTCAAAGAAAGAAATCTACAACCTGAAATACTCGGGTCTGACCCGAGTATTACATTCAAAAGAAAATAATACCCAGGTCAGTCTAATTCAAACCAGTGTATTAGTGCATATAGGCAGTAATAATTTAAATAGACGACAGTCACAATAATTCCCGTCTATCCGATTTTTTTAAACAAAGAAACCGGATAACGGTCAATATAACACATAACAGTGTTTAACAAATAACAGCAGATTTAAATCATCAACAGAGATAAATAAACAATTTATCAAATCGACTAAATCAATTTAAAGCTGTCAAATCTGATAGGGCTGCAGTACACGCACGCGTGTACTGCCTCGCCACTATCTCAAGAGATACACAAAAGCTCAGTGAAAGACACACATGATCACAAGGTCAAACCCATGTGTTTCAGCTGGATTCAACTCAAGTGAATTCCAAAACAAATCCAAACAGGGGAAAACTGCAACCACAGGCAACTGCATATGTTACTGTCAGGCCAAATCAAAACAAAGTATTCAAACCCGAGTGGTTAAGGAAACCCAGAGCCAACATCAATACAAAGAAATCAAAGACCAAGTCGCAACCGTGATGATCAATCATAGTGTAACAAAATAAATGCATCAGTGCACCTGAGAATTTGACTCGGTGCAATACAAAATAACAAGGGTACAATTGCAACAATAAAACTGTGCATGTACACAGATTAGAACTGTGCGTGTACACAGGCAAAGGTCCAGACTCAACAAACCAAGGAGCATGTGCAAGGGTCTGGACAACATGGCATGTTGGAGACAAATGCAATTGCAGACTAGAGTATACCAAGAAGAATTGCAAATTCAGTTACAACAGTAACCAAATGAACAAACCCAGCAGCAATGAATGCTACAAGACAAAGATCAAAACAAAACAAAGATATCAAGTGAGACCAGACTCAAGTGAACCCGACAATGAATCGAAGTCAGTGAGAACCCTGACTCGATTCTCAGAACCAAATGCAACCAAATAGTGCAGACTATATTCAAATACGACAAATGAAATTGTAACTCAAACCAATTGAGCTAAATGAAACCAAAACAGCTGGAATGGCGATATACAGTATGCAACTGTGATATTGTATAGTGCAAGTAATGCCACAGACTCGAGTGGATCTGTGAGACAAATGTACACCAGAAAACAACATGAAACTGGACAGTGAAACCAGAGGAAATTGCTCCAGTCAAATGAATATAAACTAAAATGTCCAGATTAAATACAAAGGCTAGTGAATCTACAGATCCAAAGCTATCTAATACCCAGTGTACAACCTAAGTATGAATCAACTCATGTATATACTGCATTAGATGACAACAGTGGATATGAACTCGAATTTCAGTGGAGACATGAACAATATTCAAGAAAAATGGAATGCATCAATGAGACTAAAGCTTGCACCATTGATAGAGAATAGACTAACTGCATATGAACCCAAACTATCTCAAAGCAATACCACTACAACATGACCCAATTTAGTGCAAACTCGAGCAGGCATGTCATAGCACACTAGAATAACCCGAGTACAATAAATGGAGATGCAACAGTGAAACTGGACTGTATACTAAAGGTAAGGTAATACTACCATGCCCAGCCAATAACAGAATATGAGGCGGTGACAACATACAATGGTGACCAAGTTATAACGAACTCATGTGGATGCAACTGCGAGATATGTCAAATGCACATGTACAAAGAGCAACACGGTGTATACTTTGGAATGCACGGTGTGCGACAGGGAGTGTAAACATGACAGGGATGACACAAATCACTGCCAACATCATGAACTGGGCGGTACGCCAAAGACAAGGCAGCGTAGCAAGGCCCAATACTATGTGAAATAAATATGCAGACTGCCCCCTTTTGTCAAGACAGCTACAATGAAGTGACTCAAACAACAACGAAAATGCACAGATAGATCAGTACATATAAGAAAACCCAAAGCAATTATACGTGAAGCCCAGGGATACAGGTATCAAGTTGAAGCTGCTACAAAATGAACAACAATGTATCATGAACAACTCGAAAAATGGTGAAGTCGAAATTCAATAGGTACAAGAAAATAACCAAAAACAATAGCAGTCTTGAACAAAGATAACTGCAGTTTGAACTCAAGTCAGGTTATATATAAACAAAAAAACCCCAAGTCGAAGTAGACACAAAACGTCATCGCAAAACACCATAACCCAAGTCAGTAGTGACAGGGACGAAGTCACAGAGGAAAACAGTGACCAAGTTCAAAATCAAAGTCGAAGTCGTTCAGGTCAAGGCCAAAGATAAATCATCTACATCCAAGCATAATCACGTGGCTGAAATGAAGCCAAGAAAATCGAATGGTCGAGATAACCATTCAATTATTTCAAATAATCAAACCCGAAAGTCACGTAAGAGGTTCACATAGCAACATTGATTTCCAAACGAAATCGAACAGTGAACAACAAACTCAGAAAACATATACGAACGAGAACCATCAAATTCGAACACTAATAAGCTCAAGTTGGAATTAGATGTGAGTATACTACTCACCTGTGGTGTCGAATCAAAAGATATACACGAAGACGAACTGCACCATCATCTCGAGCATCATAGCAACATTGATTTCCAAACAAAATCGAACAGTGAACAACAAACTCAGAAAACATATACGAACGAGAACCATCAAATTCGAACACTAATAAGCTCAAGTTGGAATTAGATGTGAGTATACTACTCACCTGTGGTGTCGAATCAAAAGATATACACGAAGACGAACTGCACCATCATCTCGAGCATCAATCACGGCGCGAATTGAAGTAGCCTCGACCAGTTAACTCTAGCGAACATCGAAGCTCCAGGAATCAATTGGATACCACTGCACTATATTTGCAAAGCCCTAACTTTGTCGAGGGAAACGAGCCGCCATTTTCTTTTCATTCGATTTCTTTTGGACTAGGGTTATGAATCAATGAAAATGAAAAAGAGGGATCGGTTTTAGAATCAACTAAAGAGAACGGCCTCTGATCAACGCAAATGTGGGCTAGATTCCAAATATAAAGCCCACTTCTATCATTTACAATTTGTTTTAAAAGAATTCCAAATCGATTAAATTACCAACAATAATTAGCTACCGATTTAATCGTCTAATGACGATGATCAATCGATACGGAACCTCGGGTTGTTACAAGTTGTGTCGCTGCCAGAAATATCAATTATCAACTCCATGCCTAGGTCTCCTCCTTGTTCTCCAACCCCTTCGGAAGACTCCCCCTTCGTCTTGGGTTTCCGGGACTTGTGCGAGCTCCTTGGAGACTTTCTTTCCTTAATCTTTTCCCTCTTAACTGTCACCACTCCTGTTCAATTCTACTTAGCTGGCCAACTTGGTCTGCTGGCTCTCGAGTCTCAACTACTGTTAAATCGCTTCCCAGAGATACAAAAGTATCATCCAGGCCATGCAATGTAGCAATCTTCTTGGATTCCGGCCCTGGTTGTGATCCAGACACGGGTGTGGTGATCGAAGCAGCTACATAAACAAACGTCGAGGCAGTCGAAATAGCAGCATGCCCCGGGACTGAAGAAATTGGCAATTCAATAGGCAAAGAAAATAGACCTATATAATCAAAAATGAAAGCATTCAATTCGTCTTGTTCTTGCAACGTGAGCCAAAAATTCTTAAACTTGGGAGAAACAAGAAGGTTACCTGAATCAAAAGTGTGACCGAGAATTTCAATTTCATACTCCCCCCATATCCTTCTTTGGATGGCTGCACGATCTTTGGTGAAGTTCCAGGACTACCCAAGGCTTCAGAAATAGCTGCTGAAGGGGTGGATAACAAAGTAGTACCGGCTGAATCCGAAATAGTTCCTGACTGATCACGAGGCTGCTTTAATGATTCGCAAGGCTCGAAACTGAAGGGCTCTGATAGTGCTTTAGTAGTGGTAGTTGCAGTAGCATCAGCGGCCTCCCTCTAAATCTGAATAATCTCTTAGCCCTCTACCAAAGCCTTCTTCGACTCTTCATTGAGATAGGCATCCTCCAGCTCTTGCTTGGTGTATACATCCCCATTTTCTCTAAAATGGGTCAAAACCTCTTCTAATAGAGACTGGAGTACCAGACAGGAGAATATAAGCCGGCCTCCTGCGAAACGTAAAGAACCAGAAGCAGGTACTACGTGAGTTGACGAATTCTGGGTTGATGGAGAGACTTGAACAATAGAAATCGAAACTTCAATTCCAACAGAGACTGGATCTGGGGCAAATGCTTGGTGCTCGGAAGAATGAGAACCACGGTCTACCTTCGATTTCTTGGATGGCTCTTCCTGGTCGTCGGGAGTTTTCCTCTTCTCATAACCACTCCTGTAAACTCTGCCTCGATCCCTGTTGTCCTGACGACAAACTTTGGCTTCCAAATCTTTCCTCCTTCTCCACTCTTCCTCGGTTTAGTGGGGCTGATGGCGACTAAAGTTCGTCTTGACCAGCATTGTGCGTCAATAAATTGTTCAAAGTCCTCATAAAGCCTACGACCTTGCATAGTACTTGATAAAAGAAATGAATGAAGAGCTTTAGAGACAGAAAATGAACTCAAATGATGCATATGTAAGTGTACATGACCCTAGTAAAATGTGTAACATGTCGTAGGCGGCCTAAAAGGACTTCATAAACCGAATCGGGAAGTGACTACAGTAGGAGTCATGCTAACTCTAGACAAAGCATGACAGGGGCAAGAAGACAATCCTTTGAACTCGAAATCACCTCCCATGAGTTCATCGATGTCTACATAAACATTGCTCAAGTCCTCAAAGTTAATATCGGCTTCTTTAGGTGGAGAACCATGAAGTTGTTCGACTGTCGGGGGAGCATTTTTAGCAGCAATCTCTTGGGGAGGAAAATTCGGGAGAATAGGACTCATTCTCGGAGTTTCGTTGAATGATTCGAAGTTTCCTTCACTGGAACTTGCATCACATTCCTCATCATTAGAGGAAGAATCATAGCTACTACCCTTCTCAATTTCACCCTCCTCCTTTTCTGTAATCACCACAGCCTTGCCCTCACGCTGCTTGAAATCCTCTTCCTCCACCTCCGTGATTCGGGGCATCCTAATCGGGCAACTGGCTCCAGTCGTAACACCTTTTCCTTTATGAATTTCTTCAATTGATCCACCGGATGGACCTTTTCCTTCTGGTAGATCGCCCTCTTCGGAGTCATGCGATGAAGAAGTGGAGTGTGTTCGAATCCTAGAACAGGAAGGAAATGGAACTTCAACGGCTACGGAAGATCTCATAGGATGCAACAACCCGTACCGAAGCAAATTCTCATCCGTTAGTAAAAATTTGACCGATCTCTCTTTAGCGTCTACGGCCTTTAGAGTATGGAAGTGATCAAGTGATGCATCTTTGTTTAGCCTCGGATAACTGCAAGGAGTATTTAGTCTATTAAAAATCCCGCATCATCATATTAAATCTCAATGAGTAAAAGAGAAGACTTACCCCCTGTCGTCCAAAGACGATTAAATCCCTCAGGACACCTAACGAAAAAATATTTATTCTTGAACTGAGATAGATTACTTTAAAGCTGTAGCACGATTTTGCAGTTCCTTTGAGTCTCGATAATCACAAAGAACGGACATTAATCTCTCTTCTTGAATGACAGGAAATGTCTCAACTCATCAAAGTTTGGGGCACGATTGAATGTCTGCATAAATAAAACGTGAAGACAAGTCAAAATCGCGTATCCATTAGGGTGAATCTGAAATGGAGCAATTCCCAAGTTCAAATGAGTCTCTCTTAAGAAATGATTGAAAGGGGGCACTGCTCCATTCAAGCACATGTACCGATGGCAGGCGGTGTACCCTGAAGGTGGCATATGTGCAAACTCGTTTTTCAATGGAAGGCGTACATCATCATCCGGAATGCCATGCTGTAAACAAATATTATGTAGAACTTTAGCAGAGATTACGAAGGAAGCTCTCTCCGGAGGGTTGAGTAAAACTCTAAAGTTTGGAGGAGTTCAATCTACAACACCAACTGGAACCAACTGACCATATTCAGCTGGTGGTGCGGAAGAAGTAGGCGATGCTGAAAGCGTTTGTGAAGGCATAACCGATGTCGATTCGTCTTCTGAGAGTGCCAGATTTCCTCCACTGGATTTAAGACGGGATGACGGGTGCTTTATTCTATACAATGGAACTTGAATCTAACGCGGTTAGGTAATTCTATTTATAACAAAAAGTCCCCCTAGGCCTAACACTTGAATTCCAAAAAAATATCAATTTATGCCGACTCATCGGATTTCAAGCGTTGACTGGGGCAAGTGCAGCGTGTTATCTATGTGGGATGGGTTTGGTGTCCTGAACACTAAAAATGCTCTATCATGTGTAGATTGTTCACTCACAGCGAAGAAAGGAAAAAGATTTTCGTTTCATTCATTAAAGTTATTTATCCTACACTTACCCGTTACCGATCAACAATCGATAATGGATCCGCTGTCTGAAGTGACACGAAAAGCTCTTCCTATTCCAAGTACATCGACTGTGCAATGACGGGACCAATCCAAAGTGAGCAACTATAGATCAATGGGTTCAAATCGAGTAAAGAATTCTCAGCATAAGTCGATTTCAGTTCTTTGGAAAGTGATAACAGCATGAGCTGCATACGAGACGCCACCCTAAGTTATTAGCATCTCCCAGAAAAACCAAAATCAATCCGCAAAACACCATGCCATATTTACGGTGTAACTTGGTGCAAGTTAATTCTAACTCTGTGGACGAAGATAGCAAAACATGTCAAGCACCGGGGCAAAACCCAGGCTTCGTTCTGTGAAGAATTCAAGACTCGATTTACTATCTTCTTTCACAAAGTCGCAATTAACTCGAATTCTCCATTGCATCCATCACCAACACAACTTCATCACCAAGCGCTAAATAAACGCCAAAATCCACATCACCAACGTCAAGTCAGAAGGCGAATATGGTTAGTCTCAAATTGTTGGTGATCCAAGGTGGACAGGATCGGCAGCGATCCAGGTAGGTGATGTTTCATGCACTAAGGGCTGGCTCGAGATGACAGCGAGGCTAGGCGAGGTTGGTGGCAGGAAGCTTTGGCGGTGGAGATCGACGAGGGCAGTGGCGTAAGCGAGTTTAGGGTTTGGAGGCATTTGGATCAGGTCACAAGGAAAAAGGCTCGGTTCGCAACGAAAATGTGGAATGATGAAAGGTCGGCTAGAACGAAGTTAAGTAGGAGATTGCATGAAAAAAATTGCTAAGTCCTTGGATCGCTAGCGATCCATCAAGTTGCAGTCAATTTTCTCCAAACTCACCAAGTATGATCTAAGTGTTATTTGCAAGCATTTGGAAAGTTGTGTGATTGAAATTGATTTATCGATACGAGCAACGATGATTCACATCGGAACTCAACAGACAGCTGAATAGCCAAAGCCAAATTCGCATGATAGCCTCAACACGTTCAATTAAACTTTCATGAAATGGGAACTCAAAAGTAGTTACTTGCAGAGCACACCTTGTTTCCAACAATACTTTGGAGGGAAATGTTAACTGGGTTTTTAACCCAATAGAATTCAAAGGAAGTTAGAACATTCATGACAAGTCGAAACATATCAAGAATCAATCAAAAGGACCAGAAGGAAAAGAAGAGAAAGACCCAAGAGGAAATATGCCAAAATAAGCTAAGGTGATGGATCGCTAGCGATCCATCACCTATAGATTGCTAGCGATCCATAAGGCTTGCTCGTGGACCCTCCAAACTTCTTGCATCATGATCTAATATCTTTTCTAAGGATGTCTGCTAACTTTCATGGTATTCAAGGAAAACTAGTTCGAGAAGTAAGCATTCATCTGATTCCAGTCATAGTTCACTGCAACCTGTATACGAATCACCATAAAAAAAGAAACTAGTTATTAAATTACATGGAGAGCATCTACATAATGCAAGGAATGCAACCCAAAGAAAACGATCTAAAAATCCCCTAAGTACATGGATCGCTAGCGATTTATGCCCTATGAATCGCTAGCGACCCATCACATTAAGTTGGATCGCAATGAAATTTTTAGAGCGTGTATCATCAAGTGTAGGCTTCTAGCAAAGCGGCCTAGCCAATAACTCTCCAACCTTATAAATACAGTCCTACTTGCAACATGAAGAGGATCTGCTAGACTGGCTACTGAAATTCTGTAGAAACTATTCTTCACTCTTCTCCTCCCATACAATAGTCACCTAAGGGTTCATTGTGATTCTCTAGTAACTCTTGCACTCGTGACTTGATCTAACTTAGGAGATTTAATCATATTGTAATCCGATTCCACTTATAACAGCAGTCGGTTAATGGATAGTTAGAAAGTGGATGTAGGTTTCATTAACAGCCGAACCACTATAATATCTTCTTGTTCCTTTACTTTTTCTACGATTTACAATTGCTTTTTCTTTTTTATTTACCTTGATAAACAGGGTTGGTGCTTTCACACTCAATCCAGGGTGTTGATCAATTTTTTGGTTTAACAATATCCTTTCCCTACTTAACACTGAAAGAATAGTGTTTGGGGTTATTATTATCTCTGTTTTAAATGATTCTGCTTTAACCTAAATTTAAGTGTGATTTGAATTAAAAATCTTTCTTAAGATTTATAGATATACTTATACCATTGAGATAAGTATGTGAATGTTTCAAAGTAGTTTTAAATTAATGAAAAGATTAATTTAATAGGCTCAGAGTTTCTTTGTGCCTAACTAGTGTTATTTCCCTTCAGAAATTAAATCTATGGATAAATTGTTTAATTATTTGATAGTTAAATAATCGACTATCAAATTTCAACCAAAACGTAACTTTGGAAATATCTGAGGGATATATATGAGTTATATAGCACAGTCATCTTCGATTGATGTTGTACTATGCATATAAATCTGGTCCAGTTCTCCTCGAACAAAGGAAAGAGAGATCCGTCCACTTAAACGGTTAAGGGGTGATCCCTGCTTCTATCTATTATTTGTTTATTTTTGAAAGAATAGGGGTTGAGTTTACCGAAAGCTATTGAATGTTGTTTGAAAGAGAGCAGGACACTACAAGAAAATGTGCTTTCAACGGCATTAGCAAACAGCGTTTTTTTCGTAGCTGCTGACAAAAGAACTTTGAAAAATAAAAATTAGAAACCGAACGCTGTTTAAACTAACCCTATTCATTTTGAGATTTTTTCATTACGCGGTTACTTTGCCGCTTTCCTTTCTTCCTTCCCAACTTCGCTCCGCGTAAAAGTAAAACCTTAATCCAATCGCAAAAGTTAAACATAAATAAAACATGAAATCTCCCATGAAAGATCGTTCCTCCCTTAAGCTCTCCTGTAATATCCGATAACCTCGAGCCCTAATTCCCTTTGAATCCATTATTGGCAATCACTTGAGCCCTAAATCCCCATGAACCCATCATTGGCAAACATGAGAAGATGATTCTGATTCCAAGTCTACTCAATAAATAAGAGCGCCTCACGCAGTAATTCTTTGTCTACTCTCTTCAGAAATCGGATTTGAGGTAATTTATTTAACCTTAGATGCAACATTTGAAATTGCTTCCTTTTTGTTATTATCATGTATAATACTGCAGTTATGTTTGCAAGTTCTAGAGAAAAAGATAGGTCTTTGTATGGTAGGGTTAATCAATAATCAACAGTTTGTTTACAAATGGCTAGTCAAGATTTAATCGTTTCTCATCATAGAAACTTTGAATTTTTATCAGTGTTTTAATTACAAAAGGTACAAATAATTTAATCAAAAAGCATTTCGAAATAGACACAACCGATGATAAAATAGTTTTTACCTGCTAAATATCATTGTTTTTCTATTCATGTATTAAAATTCAATGAAGATCCACTGGCTGAAATACTCTATTTCTATCTCTATAGTCGCTCCTGAATATAATGGATTCATTTATTATCGAGTTTGGACTTTGTTTAGTGAGGTCTGTTTTTTCTTCAGTCTTGCACATAATTCCTTATATTTATGTTTAATCATCAAATTTTTTCTCTATTAATTTTATAGTTTTCATGTTGCTAATCAACACTAGTTCAAGTTACCATCAATTGCTGAATCAATTTTACTTTTAGTGACTAAGAACGAGCTCCTTAACATAAAAATAAAGTCTAACGCAATGCCGGCTTTATACTGCAATTAATTTCAAACACTTTTAGTCTTATTGTTATGATGCTGCAGTTTGTTTATCAAAATGAGATAGCTTTGGAGAAGTCTCTAGAGGTACTTTTATTCACATTACATAGCCTATGATGTATGAAATTCTCGTTCATTATTTTTTGATCAAAAATATTGGGTCTGTAGTTTTAGTGTTGAGCCTTCATGATTTAATCTACTACAATTATTTTCATACATCCTAGAGTAGGTCTGAACAAATTGGAAGATGCCCAAACTGACCAACACATAAGGAACCATTACAATTTACACACACACGTCTATGAGTGTTTGTGCGCACACGCTTACACACATGTGCGCGTGCACACACACACATATGGATATTCTTTTTTTATTTTCTCTATAACTTATTCTTGCTTAATGAGATTAAAGAGTAAAGTGGCATCTTAAAGTATAATTGCCTCATTCTAGTTGCATCTACATTTGATCACTTTAGTGATGTTTGTTTAAAATGCTTAAGATGTTATATATTTAATAATATATCAATTCTTAATCTTATATGATTGAAAAAAGAAACTATCATAATTAGTTTTCACTAAATGTAAATACTTGATGACCATATGATGATTTTGAAAGTGAATAACTGATACTTTAAATTATAATTTATTAAATCAGGTAACAACAAAACAGAGTGCTCGAATAAAGATGGTATGTAGGATAAGGAACAGGTGTAAGAAAGCATTCTACTAGGTTGAGAATTCTCAAGTGTGCAGGCCAGACTACACATTTTCAGCCAGGTAAGGGATCTTGTTTGCAGGTTGAATAACAGAATTGTAGGCAGCAAATTTTAGCTAGAATGCATGCTACTACAAGTGATGACCAAGCGACATGGTTGTGATAAATATCATAGTTGAAGGCTGCAAATTGGTAACTTAGAGGCATGGTTGTACCAAATAGTCTAGAGCACGAATCCGGATATTCCATCCGTGTTCGGAGACCGAACCAGGGCCAGTACAGTTATGTACTGTACAACAACATTGGTGCTGTAAACTGGAAGAACATTCCATGTAGTAGAGTTCACCAATGGCAGATTCGAAATGAGAACCCGATCTGAATACATGAGTTCGATCAGGTACCCACGAGTGTTGTTAAGCTGCTTGTTGTGAAATTTATCCCACCATGTCTGTCCTTGTCCATTAATCGTTCCATTGTTTCCCATATCAATTCATCCTCAAACTTTAAGTTACACACGCATACACATCTATGTACATATACATGTGTATGTATGTATATGGCAGCTATTTATACAAAATGAACATAATATATTACAAGATTTTTTCATCCCATTATGTTTACATATGAGGTAGAAATAAGGAAATATATAATAATTGAGATTTATTGTATCATTATAGTTAACATATGATGTAGAAATATATGGAGATGCAACAAAAAAGGATGACATTGAACTTTCCTTACACATACATACATACATACACATATACACACATATATACATATATACACATATATACACATATATACATATGCATACACATACATACATGTGGCGTATGTGTAAAAATGCATGAACCTATAGCGATACTGGAAAATAAATCTTATATAAAAACCTGTGATAACAACATTAGTGAGGTTGGTTCCCATGATCAAGTTGGCATATCTTTTGTCTGTTGCATCTCTTCCTTTTCCATATGAAGGCAATGGATCAATTACAGGCCATTCTTCCTCATTCTGCAATTTTTTTGTTAATTTTCTTATTATTAATTGCAATGCATATATATATTAAAGGCAATGGATCAATTACAAGAAAATATACATTTGACTGCAATAAAGGACAGCGTTCTTTTGTTAATTACGGTGGATCATCCCTTTTTTAGTAAAATAAATTAACAAAATGCTGTGTCAAATGATTGTTTTCGCAGAAGTTTTCCGTCTTCCATTTTCATTATGGCGGCCACTTTCCCTCTCATTTCATTATAGACAATTTCTACCGAGTTTTCATACTCATGCCTTTCTTCCTTAATCTCTAATTTTCACGTTTCTTCATCCACTGCTAGGGTTTTGGACCAGAATTAGGTGTTGCTCAGTTTCTACCTAGTAACATATTATAAAAACAAATTTTCACCAGACCCCCAAATCAGATAAATCCTACAATGGCCTCTTCTACCATTCTTCTAACTTTCCTCCTTCTTTTTCTTCACCTACGCTTTAGCCCACCTATCACTATCTCCAACCTCCATCTATGTAGCAATGCTATCGCAGAACCAGATGCTTCGGGTGAATCTAACCACGGTCGACTTCATACGCCCCGCCACAATAGGTTCGTCTCGGATGGATTTCAAGATGGTGGAACTGAAGGCATAGAGCATTCTAAAAGCTTCGAAGGGGAAGGATCTGAATAGGATGAACGCATCGAAGAACCGCCTGATGTTTATAGGGATGTCGGAGAAACGATTGACGATGGCGTTGAAAGCGGTAAAGACAGGAGGATTGGCGGACATGAGGACTTATGGTAGTGTTGCTTTTCTTTATCAGCATAATTGCTGGTCTACTCTTAAGTATGTCAGCGGCACTGATCAGGTACTTCATTTTGTTGATCGATTGTTAATTGGAACTTAAATTCGTATATTCGTCTGCTTTATTGGATACTCAATTATACATTTGTAAGGTGAGAATTTATCTTAAGGAGAGTTAGCGGGTTAGATTCTGTGAGAAGTGAATTTGATTTGTTTTAGGATGCCATTGCCATGTGGTTGAAATAGATACACCTCTGAAAGAATATTCCACGTATAATCAAAAAGGTATTTTGAATTGGCTGTTAAATTTTTGATTAGATGCAGATAGAGGCAAGAAATTCTGCCTCTTTCCCTGGTCGGAATTGAAGTCATTTATATTAGCGTGTAGTTGTAGTATTGTCACTCAACTATCCCTCGTTGTTTATATTTAATTATTTATGACTTCTGTCACCTTGAAGGAAATAGAAAAGGAAATTTTAATTCTAACTGGTGAAATCTAAAAGTTTCAAAGACAAATATAGCTAGTGCGGTACCTTTACACGTTTACAACTTCACATACAACTCATTGAATTGATCAACCCTATTCAATTCAATCACTTTCCTTGTACATGGAAGGTTTATAATTTATTTAACCGTTAAAAAAACTCTTTGTTTCCAATCACGAAATCAACATGCATTGTACATATTATAGAAAATCCCATTCTTTAGCCAAAATTCTTCTCAAGAAATTAAACGTCGTAAGTGCATAAACTGTATTCGACCTAACCATTTCATCACCTACGTATTTTTTTGTACTGTGCATGTCTTGCACAAAATAATCAGTAAAGAAAGAAACCTATATTCCATTAGGAGAGCTAACAATTTCCATAAGTATGTAGTTATACACACTATACAAAGTTTCGATCTTATTTTATTTGGATTGAATTGAATAAGATTCATTGAATGGTAGATATATGTTCACCTCTAGCATTAATTATAATATGTACTTTAGCATGTTATTAGAAACCAACTACAAAACACAAGCTTTAGCTGAAACTCAAAACCATGACTTGTCACAAAGTAACACGGCGCTTTGATCCATTAACCACATAATAGTCGTTTAATTAGCCACATATTTATTTCTTAATTAATAAAAACATGGATATTTATAAATTAATGATCATTTTGATCATTCTCGTATTTGGCCTTTAAGAAATGGTGGAACAAGCATGTGAGTTATGGGAAGAAAAGCTGTACTTTGCTCTTATTTTATGTGCTTTAAATATCAATTCTGTCTACCTGATTAAAAAAATAAATAGTTACTTTATATGATAAATACTAAATAGCACTACTTGTAGTATATTTCTTCCATCTCTGTTTCATGTTTTAACATTTCAATTTCAAAATACGTCGACAAAAAAAGTAAAATAACGAATAATGGATCAAAATACATTTCAGGGGTAGTAGGAGGTATTAGCAAGACCTTAATTACATGCAAGACTGGTTAAAACAAGGAAACATTAACATTAGATTACCATTCATCTTAGATGATTACCTTATTCAAGCATCGTATGTGTGTGTTTTCTAAGCAAATAAGCTTAATGTTATTTGGTATGAGTTCAGCAATCTTTACATGAGGATAATGTGCGTATGTAACAAGAACATTGAAAATAACCATATTTTAAACGTTACAAAATGGGGTTGACAACAATTAATAGCGGAGCACATACGTGTACCATTAACTTGACAACGAGTATTGCAACGACCCGTAATTTTTAACAATTTAAAAATATAAAATTTAAATTTAATTGTCAAAAAAAAATTGTTAGAAATGAAAGTCTTATGATTAATTTATGGAAATATGTTAGAAATTAAGTGGTAATCTTAAATAAACTCTTTAATGACAATTTCAATAAGATCAAAAATGATAACGCAAAATAGAATATAATTAAATGATATTAGTCGTATACAATGAATAAGAGGAATTGAGCTAATAAATGTTAATATTTAATATAATCGAAATTTAATCGTCGAGATTGTTTAGTTAAAAAGTAAGAGAAGTGAAATTTTGATTAATAATTCGTATGATAAAACATGTTTTAAATAAGTTAATTTGAAAAGAAAACTAATTTACTGTGAGATTTGGAAAATTTATTCAGTTTGAATTTTCCTTTAGGGTTAACTCTTTTCTTCGTCAGACTCATTGGTTAAGAAAATTATTCCCTTTAATAATGCATGAGATGATTACAAACAAATTTTTGTCCCATTAAATGCTCATATAGTAGTTATTATTTCTTTAAGTTTGGTTATCAACCCAACATACATATGTTAATGATTAATAATTGGATTTGTATAAAAACATGCATGAAGAGAGTGGACCACTTGAAGGCCGTTTACTTATTCAGTAGCACTGAACAGAGTGATTTTGCTATCTATTCTGTATTTCATAAAAAAAATTCTTTTCATTATTGTAATTTTTAGTAGTTGTTTGCTTGATAAAATTAATTCAGCCAGAAGTAGATTTATTACCTGTTGCCCATATTGTACCATATATTTAATTGTTTGTTGCATGTTGCCCATAATGTATTATATATTTAGTTGTTTGTTTCCTGTTTGCAGCTCGATTGTTGAATATAAACGGTCAGAAAAAAGTTGCGATGTGTTTGTACCAAAAATGGGCACAACACTCTTCGGGAGTTATTTGAAGAGATAAAATGAAGAACATAAATGTAAAACAGAGATTATCTAACAAAAACTCCAGTAAACAGAATTGTAAATACGCAGACAAGCAATTTAGAGTGGTTCGGCGTATCGCCTACGTCCACTATGAAGTTTTGATGATTTTATTGATTCTCTTTCAATGATTACAAGTGATTACAGCGAACAACAGCAAATTATAGCTTGGAATTCGGATTCAATAGTAAGAATAAGATGCAAATCTCGATCCGGCAGAGTCTGGGCGCTTCAGAATCCAGATCCCCTTTTCTGAATGACCAGGGGTCCTATTTATAGGTGTAGGAGGCTGATATTTCGCCTAAATTGAGGGGAGACCAGTTCTGGCACGTGAGGGGCCCACATGCCCGCTCTTTGGAAATCCGGGCCCACTTTGGGATCGATTCGACCCTTGCTTCGAATCGATCAAGTTTTGCTCCGATTAAGATGAAATTTGGCATGAGCACTCATTAGGTTGCCAGTAAGCTACTGTCCAAATTTCATAGCATTTGGACTTGTAGATCTCGAGATATGATCGATACGAGTTGAAGTTTTTCAGTTGGCTGCTTGCTTCGAGTCCATCACTTCGAATCCATGCCTTCGAATCGATGGTTGCACGTGATAACGCGTCGACGTGGCGCGCACTCCTCGCATCGATCCGCCTTTTGCTCCTAGTTGACCGTGTCGACTCCATAAATCTCGCCTTGTTCGTATCGAATTTGACACGTCACCTAGGCCTGTTGACTCGAGGGATACGAAGCAGTCATCAGCTATGGATTCGAACAACAGTTATATCGATGGATACGAGCTACATAGCTCCTTAATGGACATGAAGCCATTCGACGCGAACCAGAGTCTTTTGATGGATACGAAGTAAGGTAACTTGATGAATACGAACCAGATGGAGGCAAGGTCATTTCCCTTCCGATCGATTCGAATGCTATGGATTCGAACAGGGGGAACACTGAGGGATTCGAACTAAAGTACTCTGGTGGATTCGACCATATTTTCTGCCGATGGATACGGAGAGGTCAACCTTGATGGATACGAAATCAGGCCATCTGATGGATACGAAAACATGGCATTTCCCTTCAACTTGTATCCATCATAACTTGAGCATATGAACTCGGATTGACTCGAAACTTGAAACGTTGACTCTCATGGTTTAGCTTGTCATGCCCTAGCAATTTTGGCCCGATCCGGACTCGGACAAAATTCGTCAATATTCATAGTGAGCCTGTGTATGACCGATCGCTAGGACGGACTGTCATTGGATTACTAGTTAATTCCTTGGTGTCACGGCCTTGCCAAAAGGCGGGATAACATTTGCCCCCCAAAGTACATCTTGTGAAAACATGATGTGCTTTGAAGTGCTGCAGTCTTCATTCTGAAAAAGTTCTATCTGATTCGTTGAGTAGTTGCCATCTTTTCGTCAAAAGATGTAACCTTTGATTGATTTCCAGTAATATAAATGTTGATTTGTTGACTGCCAACGATTATGTGGTGCATCGTTATAACTGAGTGTCGAGTGCTAGCAATTTGTTGTTCACTGTTGCAATTGCCATCAGGTAAGCATTCAATTTTCTGAATGGTTATTGTCTTTACGGTGGAAGCTGTGACCTTCGACCGTTCTTCTGGATAATGTAAACTGTTGGCTGTTGTACCATGTGTTTTTTGCAACTGATTGTTGTATGCCAGTGGTTACCCGTTCGTTGTTGTAATCGTTATTGGATGTGTTTCTGATTTCTGAAAATCTGGAATATTGAATATTAGTCCGACATTCATGCATATATGTTAATCTGACTCCCGCTGACGTTCGCGAGTCGTTGTCAGTTTATCTTATATTGCATTCTGTATCGATCCTCTCCTGAACCGATGTGAAATTTTCATATTAACAACGTTTGATGGTTGTTTTTCGATTTCTCCTTCGTAACGATCCTCTCCTGAATCGATGTGAAGGGTTGGAATGTATGCTTTGTATCGGTGGATACGTAATATTGGATCTCAGATCGATGGATACAAAAGTAATGCTTTGTATCGACGGAGTTAAATGATCCAGACATAATCATGCAGTGACGCTTCATGGAGGATATTAAAACTTCTTATTCATCTATTAAATAAGAATCCCCGATTGTGGATAATCTTCGATAGAAGTCATCCATGACTCCTCTCCTAGATCCTGATCTAAGATCTAGTTGATCTTCATATGTCAATGCTTGGAATAATAAGCATTTAAACTGGGACATAGTCTTTTTGCCGTGCATCCCCAGAACTGGCTAGCTTGGCCAGTGACTTAAATTTTTTATTTTGTTTTCCGAGGATGTGTGTAATGGTGTAATAGTTGAAGTTGACCAGCAGTTTTTAGACTCAGCTAGGATAAGGAGAAAGACGTTGCCCCCTAGTTGAATAATCTTCCCTGACTCGGTATACTACTAACCAATAATCACAAAATATATGCAAAGTTTCCACTGCTAATTTTCTTGCAAGTTTGAGCGTCAAGGCTTCATACTTAGCTTCGTCATTTGTTGCAGGGAAGTTGAGTTTGAGGGTGTGGCAGATTGATCGTTCCTCAGCAGTCATTAACGCAACTTCGACGTTAAAAAGCCGATTATTGGAAGTTTACATTCTCCATCGGTTGGATGGTTCACCATTGTCCTTCGAATAGTCGTCTGATGTGGTGGATTCAGGTATGAAGTATGCTAATGTTTGACCATGGAGAGCTCTCCGAGGGAAATATGTGAAATCAAATTGGCCTAGCTTGATACTCCAGTTAAGTAACTTTTAAGACATCTAAGGTCGCTATTGGACCTATCGTAACGGCTGGTCGATCTAGACGTTAACGGGGTGAGCTTGTCAATAGATAGCCTTCATCATATACTACTCTTAGGATTCGTTTCTCTTCACATAGCATTGCGATGCTTATGACACGTGTTGACAGGGGCCAATTGATGTATAAATGTTCGCGATCCAAAAGTTTGGGTAAAATGAAAGGTTTCTTTAAGCAATCTATCAAGGCTGCTTTGTTGTCCTCGGTACATTAGTGTCTCTAACTTTGTCAAGTCACCGATATGGTCGTCTGATAGTCGTGATCTTACAAGAATATTAACTACATCTACTTTCATCGATCGGTCGATATGGTTTTTGAATGATCTGTTAATCGTCTTTAGGTAAGTGGCATAAGCGTTCTCAAGTTTGAATCCAGGGATTTCAGCATAGTGCTATAGGCCCAGGTCAATAACGAGACAGTTGTATTCCTGGTCTAGGACATGCTTCAGTATCCGATTGCATCTGGAGTTTGCATCCATGGATGTGAGTAATTCATGTATGATGGTCAGGTCCATCAGTTGGTCGATCATTGGAAGCGGAAAGCCGTGCTTTGTCATACCCCATGCAAATCTGAGTAGTTGATGTATGTCCTCTACTCTCTGTTCGTTTTTCTTATAAGTAAAGGATTGGATACTCACTTTGGTTGGAGGGCATCATGGATAAACCTATTGGTTTTGAGTAGACTCGCCTCCTTTATATGTGCAGCAGATCTTTCTAGATCCATGTCGCTTCGTTTTGATTCACCGAGATATGCATCGGGTTGACATTTAATGCAGGGTTGTCAATGGTTGGTGAGAGTCTATAAATACACATGAGATTGAGTCCAAGTGAACATATCAAATTCGCCTGGAGCAACGCAGTTGACTCTTGCATTATCATTGCGTAGAGTTGTGATCTGATCTACAGTACTCGTGATGGGTTGTAGGCGCCTCATGTGTTCATTTGCAATGGTAAATGATCAGGCTTATAAGGACGTTGAATCAAAGGATTAGTAGAATTTAGCCTTGTACGGTATGCTGCTACATAGCTGGCTTCAGCTTTGAGATCTACGATCCATTGCTCATCAGAAAAGTCAGAATGATGATCAGTCGCCCATAAGTCCTGGTATTGATCCGATGATTCTATCTACAGGCATCCTTTCGGTCGCAACCTAGAGTTGTTATGAATATCAGGCATGGGTCATAGGTTCAAGTTGTCATAGTCAACTCTCGGATAATTAATCTTTTGTCCCCAGTCTCAGGTTGGCGGATGCATTACGCGGACGGTCTAGTCTCGTCTTAGCTGTGTCTATACTGTAGTTCAAGCTTTAAGAACTAGAGTTGACTGATGAATGGTTGAATCATATTATCTTATCTTCTTGTTCGTGCCCCCAAGTCTGGGGAATGTCTCGATAAGTGGTAAGGTAGATAATGTCTGCTTCAATTTCGCATTCTATCCCATTGAATAATGGGATCGAGTTAACCGATAGAAGGCTGAGTCGTGCCTATCATGTATTATGTTCTAGTTCTTTCCTCTTAACGGAATACATTATTATTTTGCCAACATTCGGACATAAGCTAGATTCTGGACGGTCAATGATATTCACTTCGCTGCTTAGGTCACCGTACTTTGGGCAAAAACCGAAGAGTGAATCGTCCAATTAGATCCAATGCAGGATTGATGCTTCCCTTGTCGAATTCAGGGTAAGAATCAGTGTGCAGATGTTTAGTTTGCACTATTTTGAATTGCTCTTTTAGTCGGATCATGGTAACAGTCAATGAATGAATGGTCACATTGCATTCATTTGGAGTTGGGTGATCAACCATGTCCATTTCGATTTACGTTCTCCCGTCAGATCTAGGGATAAAGTCAGCTCGAATGCAGTCATGTCATGCTCATTTGGTCTCATGCTCTTCCTGGCGGATCGAAGGAAGGCGATGGGGGACGAATGGTCAAGTCACACTCATTCGTGGTTTATTCTTCTATCCACGCTCTGTTGGTCAAAGGTATTCGATGGACGTTTGGGTCACATCGATTTGTAGTCGAAGAGGACCGATATTGACCTTCGATTCAACGGTACGATGTGAAAGGTGTAGATCGATATTGCCCGTCGATCCGGCGGTACGATATAAGTGATTGCCCAGAACTTCGGGCATCATTCTGATTGGTTAGCATTAAGGTCTCCTTGTAGTCATTTCCTTAAGTTGTAAAGGATGCTAAGCTGGATATGTAGCGAGTCACCTTTCTCTTCTTTTGGTGATTTGCACTTCTGCCCCCAGTCTTGGGTTAGCAGAGTTAGTTCGTGGATGGTCTAACTGCACCTGTAGTGAGTTTACACTCCTCACGTCGAGTTCAGGTCAGAGTTGGTGAATGAATGGTCGTGCCACGTTCGTTTGCAGTAGAACGGGTAGTCACATCCATTTAGAATTGGACATTCAGCTAGGTTCGTTTTTCGAATCTGCGTCTCCCTGTCGAATCAAGGAAGAAATTCTGTCTTGTGGGGTTGGAGTGCATCCCTATAAAATTATGTTATGGGTCCCGTGAAGGGGACAGGAGGTTATGCATGGACGGTTGTGTCATGCCCGCTTAGTGCTGGATGGTCGGATCGCATCCAATTTTGTGTGTCAAGTGTGCCCCCATGTTAGGGGACGATTGGAAAGCAGGCGGTCGAGCCACATCCTCTTTTTATACTATAGAACTTGACGAGGAACCATAGCCAACAGATGGACAGTCGAATCACATCCCTTTTGGTATACATACTCCAAACCATGTTTTGAGGACTGGAGTTGGTTGATGGGTTGTTAGTCACACCCATTTGGTGTTTATACTCTAGTTTGCATTTTGGGAGTCTGGAGTTTATTGACTAGACGGTCTGTTACGTCTATTATGAGTTTCCTTTTCTGTGTTCGCACTCCGGGAACAAGTGATGTAACTTGGCTGAGATATGGTCGAAGTCGTTAGGTGGACGGATCCACCCTCCTCGAAGCCGCATTTGTTTGTTGCTTATACTCCGGCTCGCGCTCTGGGAGTTTGGAGTTAGTTGTTGTTTATGCTCCGGTTCACACTCTGGGATTTCGGAGTTAGTTAATATTTATACTCCAGCTCGCGCTCTCGGTGTCTGGAGTTTGTTGATGTTTATACTCCGATTCACACTCTGGGAACTCAGAGTTGGATGTTTGTACTCCGCTTTGCACTCTGGGAGTACGGAGTTGGTTAATGTTTATACTCCAGCTCGCGCTCTCGGAGTCTGGAGTTTGAATGTTTATACTCCGCTTCGCACTCTGGGAATACGGAGTTAATGAATGTTTATACTCCGCCTCACACTCTGGGAGTACGGAGTTGGTTAATGTTTATACTCCAGCTCGCGCTCTCGGAGTCTGGAGTTTGAATGTTTATACTCCGCTTCGCACTCTGGGAATACGGAGTTAGTTAAAAGTTTGTACCCAGCTCGCGCTCTCGGAGTACTCTGGGGTTTTAGGAAAATGTTTATACTCCGCCTCGCACTCTGGGAATACGGAGTTAATGAATGTTTATACTCCGCCTCACACTCTGGGAGTACGGAGTTGGTTAAAAGTTTGTACCCAGCTCGCGCTCTCGGAGTACTCTGGGGTTTTAGGAAAATGTTTATACTCCGCCTCGCACTCTGGGAGTACGGAGTTAAGTAAAAAGTTGTCGTGTATCAACCCGTTTCTGGCCTGATGTGAGGGCTTGTCCCTGAGCTAGGTGTTTCGCTTAGCGAGTGATCGGTGGGATCCCGATTAACTTCCACTTATAGGCCCCTCAACAAAGGACGAGGTTTAGAGTATGGATGGTTAGATCGCGTCCATGTTCATTTGGATT
This sequence comes from Allium fistulosum, assembly GCA_030737815.1. Classification (NCBI taxonomy): domain Eukaryota; kingdom Viridiplantae; phylum Streptophyta; class Magnoliopsida; order Asparagales; family Amaryllidaceae; genus Allium; species Allium fistulosum. Next base: position 645,909,436 of record CM060901.1, on the reverse strand, counting down.
CCGCTTTTGCCAGGCCTAAGGAGTAAGATTAGTGTTCTGGCAAGCTTTGTGCTCGAGCATAGGAAAGGATGGTCGAACTACATCCACTTTGGGTTGTATATTTTCCCTTAAGTCGGGTGCAAGTAATGGAGAGCAGATTTATACTTTGCGTTCTTTCGATCGAGCTAAGGAAGAGAGTTGAAATAACAGCTCATGATGATTAGTGAGTAGACAGTAAGTCGTTGATGACTTTGAATTGAGGGTTGGACCCTGATGAAGTCGGTTTAAGGCATGATTGTTTTGCCTAATCACAGATGCAAATTGGGGAGTGAACGGCCAAATCATATCCACTTTAAACATGTGTTCTCAAATAACCCCAAGTGTCTAATGTAGGATTGGATGCATGGATGGTGACGTTGCGTCCACCCTTTGTGTGATTCTGATTTTATCGGACATCAGAAGAAGCATAAGTATTTTGGCACAAGTACGAGATGGAGAGTGCTTTGTCGGGACATATAACTCCAAGTCTTTCTTACATCTCTTAATTAAATTGCGTAGGCAGATGAGTGGATGGTCGGTTGCATCCACTTTGTACTAAAGTCCTGACCTTGTCGGTCTCTTCCGCTTTGATGCCTTGCCCCCAGTCAGGGGCATATAGTAGCCGATGAGTGGTCGAATCATGCTCATCACGATGATACCTCAATGATTTGATCATGGTCCGCGGAGGTTGTTTTGCACCCAATCTTAAGTACTTGGTTACCTGCATCATTTGCAAGTAGTTTAATTCAAGTAGGTCATATTTCGCAATGTAAATGAAATTGAATTAGAAATAATTCAAAAGAGATCAGATCAAATCTCATTGATAAGTGAGGCAGCGTCGTATGCTCGCTATTGCACATCATTCCATCCCTTCTCAGTTGGATGTCTAACGCAAATGGTTCAGATCAAAGTCCTTGATCGATAGGGGTCGGATGTTTCCGGTCCTTCATCTTATGGGGCTTGAACGTATTGTCAGAGTTATCCTTTCCGGGGCAGTCTTATGGCGTTGGCATCCGTGGTAGCCATCTAAAGAAGGGGAGTTTTCCGATCTAGAGTATGGAGTGGGTTCCCTCCTTATCTCGCCAAGTTGATCCTTCATCTGGTTCATCAACTCGAAATTGGCCTGGACATGTTGGTGCAGTTGTCGGCGGCGGTCTACCAGTTCTATTGTCAAAGTCTGGAAATAAGCTCTGGTGATGAATTCATTTATGGGTATCGGCAGCAACTGGCTGCGGGCTTTGGATAAATTCGTTGGCTGCCAGCTTCTTCATTCACTTCAACAATATAAGAAGTAGAGCTGGTATGTCTAACCACAATTGACAATGTTCTTTGAGGAATGGGGGAAGACAGTTACATTTGATAGCAGTCATCACTCTTGGTGTAAGCCATGCGCAATTCTCACTTCATGAGGTAGTGTCGGGGGTTGTATTTCCATAGTATGCTGACATAGTCAACATATTGAATTTTCACTAGAAATTTTGCAGGTAGGGTGGCTTCAATGAATAGGTCTCCACTGGGGGAGATTCTTCAGTCGACATTATGATCAGGCCCATTTTATTGCCAAGGGGTCTTGTAACACTGGTCAATGACGTATGCACGATTTCCCAACGTTCGAGTGGTTTGCAATGCCGATAGGACGGTGAGTTGGTTAAAATGGGCTAACAGATTGGTGTTTATCCCAAACTTTCATCCAGATAGGGGACCTATATAGGGTATTAAGGAAGTCTTCTTGAGGTTGTATGCCATGCTTTTAGTCATGTGGACGTAGAATGATCAAGATGCGGGCGTTTGAAGATGGTTCAGCGGTGACCAGCTATGCTTTGAGTTGGTAGAGTAGACAGTGTAGGGGAGTCATCATATTAGCCGTCGTACCATAGTTGTCAATTCAGGAGTTTAAAAGTTGGTCAATTGGAGGAAGTTGCATTCCACCTTAAAAGCATGATATATTAATCAACCCCAGTTCTTGGCATACTAACTAGGTTCTCCAGCCTCTGGGAGTACGGTTGAGTAGTATTTATTTACCCATTCCTTGATTGCAACTCAAAATTTGTTGTTGTGATCTCCTATGTCTTGTTCAGTCATGGAACAATCAGAAGCATGGATGGAATGTTCCTTCATTAAATTGGTGATTGAATCGACAATGCGGGTGCCCTGCGCTGCGGCTAGGGTTCGGGGGGTTTCCCCCGAAAAAAATTTTATTTAGCCTCTTTTAAGGAAATCTGGGTCGTACCCGAAAAATATATTTTTTTTTTTTTAAAAATTTTGTATCGATACGAATTGGACACAATTGGATCGATTCGAATTGCAGTTGAGTACCGATACGAATTGGGTGTAAATGGATGGATACGAAGTAGCGCACCCTGGTGGATACGAAATAGGGCACAGGCGATCGATACGAACAGAGCACAGGCGATCGATACGAACAGAGCGATGCGAAGCAGATCGAGTCGAAATGATCGATTCGAACAGGGCGAGGCGAAGCAGATCGAGTCGAAATGATCGATTCGAACAGGGCGATGCGAAGCAGATCGAGTCAAAATGATCGATTCGAACAGGGCGATGCGAAGCAGATCGAGTCAAAATGATCGATTCGAACAGGGCGATGCGAAGCAGATCGAGTCGAAATGATCGATTCGAACAGGGCGATGCGAAGCAGATCGAGTCAAAATGATCGATTCGAACAGGGCGATGCGAAGCAGATCGAGTCGAAATGATCGATTCGAACAGGGCGATGCGAAGCAGATCGAGTCGAAATGATCGATTCGAACAGGGCGATGCGAAGCAGATCATTTCGAACAGGGCGATGCGAAGCAGATCGAGTCGAAATGATCAATTCGAACTTTGACATATCTTCTGGGTACGAAATGATGGATACGAAATCGATCGTATTTTCTGGATTTGAGAGCATGGATACGAAAATATGGATGAATGTAGTTCCTCTTAGATCTGGAGCAATCTGAATAGAATAGAAGGAACCACTTATGAACAGATCTGGATCTTCTCCTTAGATTTTGCAATCCAACGACGGTAGTAGATCCATAGAGTAGGAGAAAAAGCTGCGTTTTTTCTCAGTGAAAGCACCAAAGTGTTTGTACCAAAAATGGGCACAACACTCTTCGGGAGTTATTTGAAGAGATAAAATGAAGAACATAAATGTAAAACAGAGATTATCTAACAAAAACTCCAGTAAACAGAATTGTAAATACGCAGACAAGCAATTTAGAGTGGTTCGGCGTATCGCCTACGTCCACTATGAAGTTTTGATGATTTTATTGATTCTCTTTCAATGATTACAAGTGATTACAGCGAACAACAGCAAATTATAGCTTGGAATTCGGATTCAATAGTAAGAATAAGATGCAAATCTCGATCCGGCAGAGTCTGGGCGCTTCAGAATCCAGATCCCCTTTTCTGAATGACCAGGGGTCCTATTTATAGGTGTAGGAGGCTGATATTTCGCCTAAATTGAGGGGAGACCAGTTCTGGCACGTGAGGGGCCCACATGCCCGCTCTTTGGAAATCCGGGCCCACTTTGGGATCGATTCGACCCTTGCTTCGAATCGATCAAGTTTTGCTCCGATTAAGATGAAATTTGGCATGAGCACTCATTAGGTTGCCAGTAAGCTACTGTCCAAATTTCATAGCATTTGGACTTGTAGATCTCGAGATATGATCGATACGAGTTGAAGTTTTTCAGTTGGCTGCTTGCTTCGAGTCCATCACTTCGAATCCATGCCTTCGAATCGATGGTTGCACGTGATAACGCGTCGACGTGGCGCGCACTCCTCGCATCGATCCGCCTTTTGCTCCTAGTTGACCGTGTCGACTCCATAAATCTCGCCTTGTTCGTATCGAATTTGACACGTCACCTAGGCCTGTTGACTCGAGGGATACGAAGCAGTCATCAGCTATGGATTCGAACAACAGTTATATCGATGGATACGAGCTACATAGCTCCTTAATGGACACGAAGCCATTCGACGCGAACCAGAGTCTTTTGATGGATACGAAGTAAGGTAACTTGATGAATACGAACCAGATGGAGGCAAGGTCATTTCCCTTCCGATCGATTCGAATGCTATGGATTCGAACAGGGGGAACACTGAGGGATTCGAACTAAAGTACTCTGGTGGATTCGACCATATTTTCTGCCGATGGATACGGAGAGGTCAACCTTGATGGATACGAAATCAGGCCATCTGATGGATACGAAAACATGGCATTTCCCTTCAACTTGTATCCATCATAACTTGAGCATATGAACTCGGATTGACTCGAAACTTGAAACGTTGACTCTCATGGTTTAGCTTGTCATGCCCTAGCAATTTTGGCCCGATCCGGACTCGGACAAAATTCGTCAATATTCATAGTGAGCCTGTGTATGACCGATCGCTAGGACGGACTGTCATTGGATTACTAGTTAATTCCTTGGTGTCACGGCCTTGCCAAAAGGCGGGATAACACGATGATTCCTATTGTTGTGGCGGTAAGTTCAAAAAGATACGTGTGGACGTTACATTTTCTTTTTCTACTTAATTTAGGAGATCGAATCCCCCGTCTCCAATATATCTAATTATATTGTAGTTATTCATTAATTATAAAATTTGTTAGTTGTTATTTTAAACATGTAAGTGAATAGTTTACATTTGATTGTTAATTTCGAGACAAGTGGATTAAAATGTTAAATAGGTAGGCTCTTTATTCATGTTTGAAATTAAACTTACTTTGCTTCGTTCCATTCATGAAAATTTTCCAAGCACCTCAATTTTATGGGGCACTATGCACATTATGTCACCATTGCATGTTTTGAAATGTCCATTGAAATGATACATTGTATTTTAATATTTGTTATTATTATCACTAACTTTTATATGCTTCATGGATCAAGTGGATTCTCCTGTTCCTCCTTCCGATAAAATCGGAATAAAGTCGGTACAAAGGGGGACTGAAGATATTATTCCCATAAAAGCGAGGGAAATGGCTTGGATTCCATACATACCGATAGAGAACAGGCGAGTATTATTGTTATATTACATTATTAGTGTTATGCACAAATATTGCACGTGTACCCTTAACAGTGTAGTCTTCCACTATCTCTATGCATATAGTTGGGAATTTGTGTGAATTTGGTATACAGAAAATTTAAAGTGACATATCTACAGTACAAAAATATAATTTGATAGCCTTTTGTAAGAAAGTGGAGGTTTTGACAGGAGAGTTTCACCTATTTTTTAACCACTTTTTTGCATTAATATTGGACAGTAGATATAGGATCGTTGTTATATGCTACAATAACTGATTGCAGGCTGCTTCAAGTTGAGCAACCGTAGAAGAATTTGCAGGTTTTCTTGTATTTATATGACTTCCTCGTGTTTTTTCTTCTTTTGAAAATAACTTGTTTATGTTTTGCCAAGTGGTTATATTAAGCTTGCATCATCTGTATTTTATCAATATTATTCCAGCCTTGCTTATGTGTGTAGGTATCTCATGTACTATGCACACCACAACTTTCACATATTTGAATATGTTAATTAATTAATATGTTGTAATTATATCATATCACCTATTTAGAAGAGCTTCAGATGGTGATGAAATTATTATATATTCTATGTAACTATCTCAAGATCGTTTAAAGCTTTTATGTAAACTATTTCGTGTAAAAACTTCTATGTAAAATAATTGTATAGTATAAAGTCATGATGTGCATGGTCAATGTTACTAATGATGTAAACAATTTTGTAATGCAGGTACAATCTTAGAAATGTCTTGTTTATGTTATTTGACTAGTACCTAGTTATTATATATGTCTTGTTTATGTTATTTGACCAGTACCCATCACTGAAATGGGTCGACATGCTAATGGTATGCCAAATATTTTGATTTATTTCACATTCCATAGGTAAATTTCATTTGACATATACCTGACATTCATCTACTCCATTTTTTATACCAGATTTATGTGTTCCTTGAGGGCGTTAAGGAAGAAAAAGTGGAAACAGTTTTCCAGCGTATGTCTGTTGATATAAAATTCCTTGACATGCAAGGGAAGAATTATCGATGTGCCATAACAAAACCGAATAAAGAGATTGTTCCTGAGAAGTGTAAAGTTTTGGTTAAACCTTCAAGAGTGGTCATTACACTTTACAAGGCTTCAAATGGAAATTGGTTGGATCTGCATTTCAAAGAAGATAAGGTTTTATTATATTATATTTTATTATTGCTCTTGATTTAAAATTATGTCATTACTCTTTGCTAACATACGTTCTCATAACAAGCTTATGATATAAATCCATCAGTTTTGGGTTCTGCTATTTTGTAGCAAGGGAACTGTGCTTTCCTTTGCTAGCATTTATTGCTGTTGAATATTAATGAGGAACCCCTTTAGTTATTGATTCAATTATTGAAATACTTATTTTGTTTCAAATGGACAGCTGAAGCCAAGTACAGACGGTAAAGACCCAATGGCACGAATCGTGGATTTAACGATGGTAATCCAATCATTTTATAGTTGAACAGTACCATTTAATTTGATACGAAAGCTAATTTGTACTTGAAAGCTAATCTGATCTTCTTCCATAGCAAGTAGCAAACATATTAAACTTTTTAGATGCACGTTTTGTTGTTGGCATTTGGTGCGGACTTACTTTATGGATATTATATTTTTGTTTAACATATACGTTATCTTTGTTTAACAATATTATGATAACTTGGTCTACTGTGTTATTTTTGTTTATGGATATTATTGATACTTGATTTATAGATGTTTTTTGTATATTAATATTGTTTTAGCTAGTTTATTTAACAGATTATTATTCATTAGAACATGTTATATATACTGGTTGCTTGATTATACTCAAAATGTAGTTCTGGAATATGCAAATATAGTGGAATGTTAATGCTGTAAAAATCATATAAATAGAAGACAACATCTATTTTAATGCTGTCAATGAAGAAACAACAGCGTTTAATTCGTGTTGTAATTATCATTAAATAGTGAGTAACAGCGTTTATTAAATGCTGTTGTAAACTGTAGTAAAACATCATCCCAACTGTAAAAACATAACACAGCATGCATTAAACGCTGTAATAAAAATATTAACAGCCTAAATAAAACGCTGTCAAAAGAATAATTTCCACAGTGTTTAAAATTAAGCTGTTGTAAGTTCTCTTTATACGATAGCTTGTCGTTATACAGCGTTTGTTCTAACGCTGTTGTGTCATATAACAGCGTTCAATAAACGCTGGGTATCAAATTTTTTACAGCGTTTTCTATTTTGCTGTTAAAACTTTTGCATCTACGACATCATGTCGTTATACAGCGTTTATAATAACGCTGTCGTATCATATAACAGCGTTTTTGAAACGCTGTCAAAAGCTGTTTCTGGTGTAGTGGGATCAGATAAGTATGAATTACCTGAAAACCACTTCGATCCAACTCAAGTAGGAGTAGTGCCTTTGGTTTGTTCATATCCTGAACAACTTGTATGGATGAATGCTGGCACTACATTGCTGCCTGGAGGGCAATTTTGGTATTCCAAGTGGGTTTGTTATTTAAAAGGTAAAACATACTATCTAGGAATGACTAAAACATGGAATATGCAACAGGGCTAAGTGGGTCGCTCCCAATTAGGGTGTATCATCAACTTTCTAGATATACATTCATTTTATGGATTTGGTTAGAGCTCTCGATAAAGGTTGCAAAGCAACCGGGGTGATGATATATTCAGTACTGTCCAGTAAGGGGTATGCTGGTCCTGTGATCAGTGGTGCAAGACGTTCTTGTTGACCTCGGCACATATTTTAGAGGTGTACTGTGATAGGCGGTACCCCAGTAGCCTTGTCATTGATGGAACCTAATCTCCAATACGTGCCTTTATGGTTGTAGTTGTAAACATATTATGCTGGAATTTAATTAATGTAACAATTTCGGCTATAATTAATAAGTATTTGTATCCTAGACACTAATATAATATTAGAGGATTTTCTATTAAATGTTTTGGTTATTGCAAGGTAAAAACATGTCCGTGTTTATGTGCGGCCTGGTCTTATGAGATACCTTTGTTTTGAAAGGTTTTTACAACTTTAAAATCCATTTGGGTGTGTTTTCTCACGCTAGTTTACCAGATTGATCCAGGAATTTTTCCTTATAATGCTCGGGTCAGACCAAGCATATTTACATATTCGGTTTGATGTTATGGAGCTTCAAAAGACAAGCTGATTCCTCCAAGATGTACACACGTATATTTTTATTTTTTGATGCATTTGATAGTTGTAGTTATCAGCAATTCTATGGACAGATTGTTATAACTGGCCAGGCTGATGAGTTGTTAGTGAACTCTGATTGATGTATGTATATTACAGTTGTTTTCTTTCTTTTGTAAAGATCTATTTGTATTATATGTTACTCGTCACGATGTGGGATTCTGTTCTATCTTTTCTTTCTTTTTCCACAACAATCTGTCTTTTCGGCACTTGGATGCTCGACACGTGAATTGGATGTATTAGTGTCGACATCTGAGGATCGAAAAGACGGGTCATTATAGAATTGGATGTCGTATGAGTGAGATATCAAAATTTTACTTAAGTGGGCTGGATTTGTGCGAACAGCAGGCCAGGCTAGGCTGAGTTGGGTCGGGTTTGAAAATTTTAATTCAATTGATTTACCACTTCATATTTTTCCCTCCTAAAGCCTGTTTAAAATACGTACATTCAGTTTCTCATTTCTTTTCTCATTTTTCTGGAAACCATAACCCTCTTCTTCCTGCTCCAATCATCTCAACGCAAAATTCCCTAATCTTAATGAAAATTGACAAGATAAGTTGCATTACATTCGTGGCGGAGTTCTCTATCACTAGGAGTAAGAATCGTAAGCAATTACAGAGATTTGATTCTTTGGAAATTCAGGACAATGAGCGAATTCGAGTTCTTTAGGCATGATTTGACGAGTGTGGCTTCTATGATCCTTATATAATGTTATAAGATGCTTTAAGAATAACTTAGTGTTGAACTATGAAGGAAAAATCTGTATAAACGATGATATCTAGATTTGAGAAACAAAAGTACATATTTTATTTATAAGAAATTCACATAACCTAAAATTTAACACCTATAGAAACTATAATATGATGATATGAACATGCTAGAACCCTAGGAACCAATTAGATAATGTATATACAAAATATAGGACCACCAAAATCGAAGGATGAAGCAAATAATCAAAATTTGGAAACTAAGATATGCAAAACAGAAGAGAAATTGCATATTTGAGACGCACACCGGTCCACTGATGAAGGTCCAAATTTTGGAATTTTGGGCATTTGTTAGCCTGAATTGACGTACGATGACTTGGACTTTTCATGATGTCCTCTGATGATTATTTTATGACTTCTTTGGGAATTGGCTGCTATTTGGATGCATAGATCAATGATAGTGATGATGTATGGGCGTAGTATGTGCGAGTTTGGAATAATATTTGAATACTTGAAGCGTGTATAGGGGTGTGGAATGATGATGGCAACGTACGGATATGGTATGCGCAGCAGTGGACAACTGGGTAAGAATGTGAAACCTTGATGAAAACGATGAGATACGATCATAGTGTGTATGGCTTTGGATTGGTTGGTTCGATGAAGTATGTGTACATAGTTTTAGGACGATGAACAAATATCCAAATCTTGTAGCGCACGTAGTGGGTCCCTGATTCATGGTATTGACGAGTGTTATCCTGTAGAGCATCGGGGATTATCTAAGAGAGTTTTGGTGTAGACAAAAATCGACCAGTAGTGCACATGACGGGACTAGGAGTGAGTCCAATATGTAACTATCCTTTACCGTAGGTCGCGAGATCGAATAATTATAGACATGTAATCCTTTACCGAAGGCGGCAAGACTAGATTATGTAGATGTGAAATCCTTTACCATAGGTGGTGAGACCGGATTACGTATAGGGATCCTTTATTGTAGGTTTTTGGGACCGGATCAAACTTAGATAGTATAATATTGTTCTATAGCACCATGCAGGCAGATCTAGAAGGTATTATACTTAGGCTTAAACAACATTACATCACCTCCATGGTAGTATATAAGTTTTAGATTTGCTTGACTTACTCAGACATATTTCTGACCCACTCCTATATTCTTTTTATCGATATTATTCTGGTTGATGGATTTTGGACACATGATGGGCCTAGAGATGAGATCTGTATATATTGTAAATACTGTATACAAATGTTACATAAATAATCTATAACAAAAGGACAAGATGTGACAATGTATGAAGTTGATTGGGTATGGATTGTACAGACTTACATTGTGGTATTAGATATGTAATTAAACATCTTTATATTTGTGTAATATGGTATTTGGTGTGACCATCCGCTATGAGACTCTTAAAGTTATCAGTTATTATAGTTTTTATTTTATGCTCTCTCTATATATTGATATGTATTATCTTCCAAAGACCCGCTATTTGGGACTTCGTTGTATAGTTACAGGTTTAGAGAATGGCGGGTTGTAACATTCATATAAGATATGAACTGATAAGAAACCCTACCTTAAATAGTTTAAGATGTGTGGTTGTCTAATTTATGTTATGAACATAAGCTTCGTAAACTTAAAATTAAATTAGTTTTATACATCTACAAAAGGCAGTTCATAAAATATTTTTGAATGCCTATTCCGTAGCACTGAGAGACAATTGTTATTTCAAGAAACACCACCTTCATGATCGAAGGATTTTCTTTTGGAGATTTATGGTAGTATAATGGACTTGGGTATGATCAAGAGAATCGAATATAGAAACTGATTACATGATATGAAATAAAATTAATCAAGTCTAAAACAAACACATCAAATTATAATATCTAATAATAATTCTTGTATATTAAAGAAAAACAGTGAGTTTCTCACCAATGTCGAGATAAGAATTGTTAGTAGTAATAGTTTCCTCGGTTGTCAATAAGCTATAAAGAGTATAGATTCGTCCATATGACACAATGCTTTAAATCCAAAATGGATTCCAAGTACATTATCAAATTACAGTTTTGATAGTCGTGTTCGAAGGAATATGATCCATCGACTGTAAGTGTACCTTCAAAAATATTAGTGCAGTTGAAATCATATAAAGTAGTGTTAATAGGAAATCACTTCTTTGATTTTAAATGTTGAAATTAATGATGTAATTTCACTAATAAATATGCTCAAAACCATTTGAAATCCACATGCCATTATCACACAATTTGATTTTGAATTTTGGCACCCCAATGTTGAAATAGGATTTCCAAAATAAATATTTATAAGAGACTATTTGCACATGACAACCAAAATGCCTCGAAGTTAATAGGAGAAATAACATGATTTGTAGGTTTTGGACAAGATCCAAAAAAGGATACAATGGTGACATGCGATAAGAATCAAAGTTGAATAAGTATTTTGATAGGGAAATCAAATAGTTTGATTTTTAGTCAAAATGTAGAGGAAACGTGTGTCTATATAAAAGAACATTAAAGGTACTAAAATATTTCTTAAACTATAAGTAAACAACAAACTTATGATTGTTAACAATGTACCCATGTTAAAATCATATTAGTTTGGTCGTTTTATCCTCGACATTGGATTTGAAAATGAATTTTTTTATAATCGATATAAAAGGATGTTGGGACGGTCCCATATGATAACATATTAACATCGTATTAAAATATTTAGATGGAGCATATGAGATGAATTCCTTATCACTGGCGATATGATTTATCACATATGCTATGTAATCTACTGTATTACATTTGCTTATACACTTGTACACTAAGCGGATATTAAGTCCAAATTAAGATCACTAAACAGCAGTTAAGGTATTCTCGGGTATTTATGAAATACCAAGAAATGTTTATGAGAACAATGAACTCCTAATGAAGTGGTATTCAGACTTGAACTCCATAAGTGATGTCGAATATAGTTTGTCAATCCTAAATTCATGTACAATCTTCGTTAAGGAGCATTAAGTTGGAATTGTTCCATACCAAAGTTTATGGTTGATTTAACAAAAAAGCCAAGAAGATCGTCTTGAATAACGCCGTAGCAAAGGTTGTATGTATATATTGTGCAAATTTATAACTAACCTAGGGTGATTCAAAAAGTTAAGAGTCCCATGATAATGTTTTGTGAAAATATTGTTGTGATAAGGATCGCAAAAGAACCTAGAGCTTACTAGAAGTTAAGAAACATACTTTGAAAGGTTCCACAAGCTAAAGGCAGTTTATCGGCGCCAAAGAGAGTTGGGTGAAAGAATAAATAATTAGGACAATACAACATATATGTTCACTAAGGGGTTAGCTTGATCGTTTGGAGAAAACCAAATGAAAGGATGGAATTGAGATTCCATAATTGACCCCAAATGCAAGTGGGAGATTGTGAGAGCTAGGGGTATGCCCTAAAGATAATTATGTAATTTATTACATATATCTAACTCTATAACTAATCTTGTTTGTAATTAAGGTGTTTACTTTCTATTATATAATTTTTTATATAATGATTTGATTAATTAAGTAAATAATTTGAAGTATACAAATAGAAAATCCTTAAGTAATATATTATGTGATAATAGTTATAAATTATTGTAATCATGGAAATTATCATAACAAAGAATAACATATTGTTTTAAATATTCATCATTAAGATTTTTCGAGAAAGGATATCGATACACCCATTGAGACTAGAGTACGTAACTTTCTCTAAATGTTGGGCAGTATATTACTCATGGTTGCTAGAGGCACCAAGAGATTACATACTCATAGTTATTGGATAAATATGGAATGACTCATTTGAGAGTTTCCTTTTAGTTAATAACAACTAGGTCAAACAGGAAATCTAAAAGTGACGATATTACACAGTTCTCTCGACTTGAGAATACTTTGGAACTTCAATATGAATACTCCACTTTGATTATGGTTAAATCATGGCATGAATATCTATCAAGCGGCTATAGTTAGTCTAAGTTGAAGTATTGAAAGTGAAACACTATTAAATAGATATTCGTCTCATCAGTTGTACGAAGTTAGTATCACGGCCAACTGTAGTCAACTCAAAGTCAAAATCTTTGGTCAGAGTAGGATGGCTAATAATGAATGTTATTATTGAACCAATGACTTTGTTTAAGGACTAAATGAGTTAACGAAGGATGACACTGTAATTTTGCTCAAAACCAAATTCCATAAATCCTAAAGTGTTATAGTATTGACGTAAAGAATGTGAGTAAATAATCACTGCTAAAAGGTAACGCTTAAGGAAATGTGAAATTGGATTTTACCAAGAAGATCTGTAAGAGATGAATTCAGCCAAACTATCACACCACTAGCTTAGGTGACATGTGAACATTAATAATTGAATTGTTCAATATTAATTGCTAACTGAATTCACACCTCTGAGTTTTACAACCGCATTTGTGAATTCTCCAAAAAAAACCACATGGTTTAATTGGTTTATAAAAGTTATAAATTAATTAAATTAATTAATATTTAAGACACATTAATTATTAATTTATTTGATGTTTGAGGTGTTTTTAGTAATTATTTGGATGTGTATATAAATGTTATATATACACGCATCAATATATAATATCGATATACATTTAAATAAGCTTTAAATATACTTAATTACCTAAATAGGCCTTGAGATTTTTTGGTCTACATGGGAAAAAATCATGGCTAGCCGTAAGAAAGAAAAAATGGTCTAAATATTTATTTAGATTTAATTAGAGAATTAAAGAGGAGTTATTAAAAAGAGAATGTGAAAGGTTTTTATTTATTCCATAGAACAAATCTTCCTCATTAATTCACTTATTCAATCATTCCTCTTTCTTGGCTGTCAAGTTTTCTTCTTTTTCTCTCATGGCTGAAAATTTTCACCCCAGATAATATCAGAAAAAGAAAAACAAGTGGTTCATCCTTCTCTTGCAAGGTGTGGATCTACATAGATCCGAGGAGCAATCTCAAATCAAGGTGCTACAAAGGGCAAGGTTGTCCGGTTCAATTTCTTTTTTATTTTCATATTCGTTCATGATGTTTAACCTTGACTAAATTCAATATATCTATACTGAGTTACCACTTATTGAATCCTTTTTTAGAACCTCCATGTATTGTCATTTAATTGTAAAATTGGTTTGTTTTTTATTTATTTTGTGTATTAATATTGGTTGTTAGACCTAAAATAATTAGTTAATGTAGATTTGATTTATTGTAAAATTTACATTTACTATCACAATTTGATTGATTTGTTACCTAATTAAAATAAATTTTATGTTTGATTTTTTTGTGTATTGATTTTGTTTGTTGGATCTAAAATTATTAGTTAATATAGATCTGTTTTGCTATAAAATTTATATTCGTTTTCTCAATTTAATTCACTTACAGTTACGAATTTAATGCTTAAATTAATTAAATTATGTATGTATATATTCATATGCTTCATTTTCAATGTTATCCAAAATTGTAAATCAATATCAAGTTGAATCTTTTAGCTAAGTTAATTTTTTATATATTAATGTATTCAATGTCTTGTTATTTAACCGATTATATGTATTTGAATTTTAAATCTTAAATTTTAAACTACTAATTTTACATGTGTATATGTATGTATGCAATGTTTAAAAAAACTAATTTTGTTACTGAAGCAAAATATTAGTTGTGGCAATTATTTATAATAATCTTGTTTCATGTTGAGTGTATGTTTACAGATCTGCAATGTCAAAAGCCAAGGTATTTTTTATGATTAAGCATAGGATTCTTTCCATACATATATTGAATTTATTACCGATTAATGTTTTTAAAAGAGGAAATCTAAATGTCACCAATTCAATTTACTTTTCAATCATGATCTGATTAAACTTGGTCTAATTAGATATTTTGTTTCCATCTTTCCTTTTCATCAAGTATTCTCCTATTTTGAAAATATCCAATTCTATCATGTTGATTTGTTATGTACACACACACACACACACACATATATATATATATATATATATGCGGGAGAGAGGGGCTATTATAAATATCAAATATATGCATATATGTAAACCATATATATAGTACTATACATATTTGTATGCAATTATAGTATATCCAAACACACACACATGCATATATATACACTTAGGCATTTATATTCTCGATATTCATATGAAATTGTCATATGCATGTGTAAGTATAATATATATGTATATACAATGGATATAAGTCCCAATATATATATATATATATATATATAGTTATACACGTGTTTATATTTCATTATGTTATATTGCTATATCATTGAATGTACATATAATACATTCAAAATTAAACATTTAGTTGAATTAATTAATACGATTAATCGGCAAACATAAAGTAAAGTTAAATAAAATATGATTTTGTTTAATATCTAGATTGGATCTAGTTTAAAGCATTGGACTTCATAGGCCTAATGTGATCAAACTAGGAAAATCTATTTGAAATCTACCTATTTCATCCACTACAAAACGACCCATTTCCTTCACGAAGGACTTGGGAGGTGAAGTTATCCCATAAATACTTGGTCAGTGAGTGATGGGGGGAGGAGACATTATTGTGAGGCTTGAAGCTTCTCTTTATATCTAAACGGTATGGCAGGCAAGGTCTTAGATTCTAGGGTAGTAGGGCGACCAAATCTTCAGGCTGGAATATAAAGGGAGACAAGCCATTAGGCTGAAGATTAAGTTGGTCGAACCATGCTAAGTAGATTTGCAATGTTAGCCTTAGTCTTGACAGGTTCGTTTGTACTTTTTCGAGAAAATGAGCCATAGTTGGAGTTTGAGCTAATTGAGTTGTTCGAGTTTAATGATGGTGCATTCTTAGAATATTAATTGATTTCGTACACATATATTTTAGGAAGTAAGGAGAGAGCGAAAGAAGTGGTTAAAGTGAACTAAGTTTGATGAGATTGGAAAGAGCAACCACACATATATATTTCTATGTAAACTTGCGTCCGACGTCAAATTCACGTCTAATGACACTCCTACAGATGAGGAGTTTCTGAAAGTTTCCTACATCGTTAATATTATAAACTCTTTACGTCTAGCTTCAAATTTTTCAGGCTGTACCGCTTGAGCTTTTTTCGTATGTCAAAATAACACATATGCAAGAGCATCATAGGGGCTCTAATATCAAACACATTTGCATTTATAGCTACCTTGATCGGGTCATATGCAAACTTATATGAATTTACAGTTCACTAACCATATCCAGTAAAATAATAAATTAGTGTTTACTCGAAATTCTAAATAATTTCAAACCGTATCCAGTAAAACAATAAATTAGTGTTTACTCAAAATTCTGAATATCTCCACCAAGTAGCTGAGATAACATCCTAATTTGGGGTACCCTAGATAACTATGAAGAAAATGAGAAAGTTAATTGAGCAAATAATTACCAGTATGAATTTGTGCTACGTAGATGGGTGAAATTAATATTTTTTAACAGTAGGACAGTAATAACTATTATTATGAAAATAATCTAAAAAATAGCAAATGGTTACTTCAAGCATGCCAAAATTATAATTTTCATTTGTGTTACTTCTTTCTTGAAATATAAATTAATAGTTTCACAGTATCACCCTATTGCATGAATAACAATTATATCATCATATTAAATGAATATTTACATGAAGCATTAGTAACTCAGATGACAATGAACCAAACGTTGTAGCTCGAATGACTTAATTAGCTCAAACTCTAAATATTCATATGATTATGATGAGACACTCGATGCTACCATATATGAGGTATTTGTATTTTAAATACTATTTTTTAGTTAGAAATTAGCAAATATTAAAAAGGGCAAAATCTTTATTTCCAACCAACCTCTAATCCAAAGTGTCCATAAATGCTTTCTATCTCTAACTCTTACCGGATCCATCGTCATTCGTTTCCTTAACAACTTGTGACTCTTCTTCTTTTACTTTCATTAACTTTGAATAGTGATTTTAAATCTATATTTTTAATACATCCTACATGCCAAATGATAGTCCCAGGTAGATAGTTTGTATGGGGCGTAGGCCTTCCAAAAAGTAATAGAGGAATGCAATGGTTTCTTTGGGCCAGACAAAAATCGACCCTCTAATGCAAATGCATAAGGGAGTTTGATTGCACGACCCACCCATTGAGTTGGGACGAAAGTCGACCTTAGTGTAATTCTTTTTCTTTCTATGCATTTTTTATTTAAGTTAGTGACACGTAGTTCCCTTTCATCATCTTAATCGAACTTCTACTAATCTCTACCAAGTTCATTATTTTTCTTTATTTTCTAAGAAAATGCACCACAAGAGACGTATTTCCCTTTTTTGAATCACCTCCATGGTAAAATGTTTTTAGTAAAGATTAATTTCCAATCCTGATTTTTTCAGTGCAGGCATCGACAGAACTCAAGTTTTGCAACATAATCAACACACAATGAAGTCTGGTACACTTGTATTTCAGTTAAGGTTCAATTTTTTTTGCTTTCATTTAGTTACTATTTAATTCTTCAAAGAAACTAAATAATATGGGATATAATAAATAATGAGTAAGTGTATCTTTTGATATTAGCGACTTATGACACTACTAATGATGTTTATACTAATAACCTTGAGCATTATTCTTTTCATATATAAAATTTATGCATAACAAATGTTATTTATGAATATGTAATTAGTTCACACATGAGAATGTATATACAAGCAACTACACAAAAATGGACAATCAATTTGTTAGTTTAGAAATTGGATTGACCTTGATTGCTAGTTATCGTTGCATCGACAACATTGAAAGATCGTCATTACTTAAAAATGGATTATACGAGTAAATAAATGAGGAAAAACAAAGGTAATGCTGAATATAAATGTTTGGAATTGAGAAAATCTTCTTAAGGTAATGGGGTCGAATCAAAATAAGATGACTACTATCTGGAATGATTAATGTCACGAAATTATAGATGTTATTCGTTAATGGTAAGTATCATGTGATAATTATTCATTTAACATTTTTTGATAAAACTCAATGTATCAATCATTATAAATAATGCTTGATGAATTAATGTTTTTCTTCAAATAATGTTTAATATATCACAAATAAAATGATGTTCGTAGTAGAAATGTTTGATATATTGATATATTCATGGGAATTCTTTTCATTAACAAAATATGGTAGTTATTTAATATGTTTTAACATATAAGGTTAACAAAAATTGATTAATTCACCGGATAAATTATTGAAATATACGTGTAAAGTCAGAATCAAGATTGGTTCATAATTTGATGCATGGTGGGTACATCATCAAAGACAGGTAATCAGATATTGTTGTCACCGCCTACAAATGATGCTTCTCCCACCATGAGATAAACCAGTTGATCTCAAAAGTGTTTATAATACCACAAAGACCTCTATATAGTCTTCATGGATTTCCCAACTCAACATCCCTCTACCATTTGACTTGAGCTCCCTACACGATCACCATCGATACCTCGAGCATCATCAACATGAAGACCCGTATCGAAAATATAAACACCAACACGATTATAACAACCCGATGTTGAAAAGAAAATATTTGCGATTTTATTATAGCATTATAAATTAATTAAATGAGTTTTAAATAATAAAACATAAACAATTTGGGTTAGTTTGAGAATTTGAGAAATAATTTTTTTGTGAAGTTGGGAAAAATATTAAAATAGGATAATTATTTCACTTCATAATTTACATTCATGTTTTAAAGTTAAAATGATTTTTAAATAATGTGAAGTAGATTAATAATTTATATGAGATAGGATAATGGTAAATAAAAATGTTTTGGAGTTTCTTATCATGAATAATTAATTTTTATTTAATTATTGAGGTTAATACTTGATTTTAACTAAAATGGGCCTAATATTACAATTTTGAGATAATTAATTTTTAATTTAAGAAAACTGTGAAATATGAATTTTACAAAAAATACATAATTTTGGTTAAACACTAATATTGAGTAAATATGCTTTTTAATCAGGATTTGGAGCTATTTTGATTTAGTAGAAAATTTGTTTTATGAAGGAGAATGAAAAATAAAATAAAAATGAAAACGATTTTATTTATTTATTTGTGGCCCAAGAGCCCAAAACCTCTAGGCAATAGAGATAACTCATTTTCTCTCTTGAAAATTCTAAAGCCTTCCTTCATTGGATTAAAACTTATCCCTTTGCTCACTTTTTCCATTTTCTATCTCTTATTACAATTTCTAATCCTAACCCTCCTCTTCAAAAATCCCAAAGAAATCAAATAAAATCCATAAATATTGAAAATGGAATGTATGCTTCTCAACATGGTTCTATACCACTAGAGTCATAAAAATTGTGTTTTGCTCAAGTTTGAATTTGGATTAAAATCTGTAGTGGTTGAAGTAGGAAGAAATTGAATTTACAATAAATTGCAAAGTAGAGAACCTTATGTTTGCTAAATGCTAAAGTGAGTAATTCTCACTCACGATTATGCTATTGTAGATTGCATTGAGTTTTATGGCTTGTATTGTAGATGCCATGTGAAAATTTGATACTTGTTGTTTGAATGTATGAGCATAAACCCATTTTTCTTTTCCCGTAACCCATATTTGATTGTACGGACGCTTAGTTATGTGATAAATGTTGGCTTTTGGGTGCATGGTTGCATTGAAATGTATATGATGGGTTATGTAAAACGAAGAAAAAAGGGAGACGAAGGCCTGGAGCAAATTTGGCAAGGTCCGCGACAACATGGTGACCAATTCCACAACTGATTGACCGGTTTCTCTAAGCCAGTGTTGCTCCAAGGCAGTGAAAGATGAAATGTTTTTTTTAATGTTTAAAAAGTAAAATAAAATCCTATAGAATGTACATATTTTATATAAATAAAAATTCAAGCCAACGAAAAAATCTCCTAACGCGCAAGTTGGAAGAGTTGTCTCTACAGGTGGCAGTGCGCTTAGTTCCCCAGCTTCCTTGGGAGTTTTGATGACAACATGCTTTGGATGAGGTAAAGATGGAAGTTCGGTTCCTTCAGGAGATGAATCGTGGGAGGCGTCTCACCATTCGATTTGTATCCTTCGAACTGATAGCGTATTCATTATCATCCTCATCAATGCTTTCTTTTTCGTCCTCTCCTTCCCTTTCCATCATCTCTTCCTTCCCTTCTATCCTCCCTACACTTTTACTCTCCCTTGGGATTAGTTGCACTGTAGCTTCTTCATCCCCTTCTCTCAAGGACTCACCTGCAACCAATTCTTCTATTCCCCTCTCAATGGGCTATTCAGCATGTGCTACACTCGATGGGTCTTCGGCTTCCCTTTGGAGGTTGTCGCCAGAGCTACAAGTAGGGACAGAATATTAGGCAAGCACTCTAGAACTACTTGGTGGAGATGATATAGGAACAACAAATCTATTTGGAAGCAAAAGATCACACTAATGGAGGTTCTCATTTCTTAGGAGATGTGCGGTGGTGCGATGCTGGAAGCTAATTTCCTTCAGAGCCGTCAAAGTATCGGCATGATTGTTGCGAACATCTCAAGCAAGAATGTCTATGAGAAAGTAAACAATAAGTTAAGAATTTGGGTAGAATGAATCCATGTATAGAAAAACCAAAGAGGAAGAGATCTTGCATCTGGAAAACCAACGCCGGTTGAAGCCATACGGGCATCGGACGAAAAAATATTCATTCTTAAAGTAAGAACTTTTTATTGTGAAGCTTCTCGTTAACTTTATACTTGCATCTGGCCTTGATAACCATGTATGATGGCAAGTCACGCTCTTATTTGAAGGTCAGAAGATAAGTTAACTCGTTCAACTTTGGAGACCGTTGAAACCGATTCATGAAGAGCACGAATAAGGAGCTTAGGAGAGCATACCCATTGGGGGTGAACTTAAGATGGAGCCAGCCTAAGCACTTGAAGAATCATGTGTATAAATGGATTGAATGGTGGAACAGCATCGCCTAGGCACATATATCGATTGCATGTCGCATACCCTAATGGAGGGTATGTGCTCATTGGCCTTGAATAGAAAGCAACGCGTCATCTTCAGGAATCTCATGTTATCTACACATGTTGTGGAGTATTTTGGAGGTAAGGATAGTCAGCACCTGTTCGGGTGGATCATCCATAAGTTAAAGGCCAAAATATATTCATTTCTTGGAGGATGCAGCTATTGGATTGTGACAACTATCCTCTATAGCTCAGCGGTAATCATTCATTTGGTAGCAAAAGGTGTAGAGGTAGAAGTTTGAGCCGTGGTAGACCCGACTTCAGGAGGAGTAGATGTCCCAATGCCAATTTGAAAACGTGGTGATTGATGAGTATTCTGGACAAGAAAACTTGGCGTTCAACACGGTCAAGTATATTATATTATAAAATATTTAACCCGTGTGATCGGCTCTCAGAATCAAAAGGATGTCGATGTGTGTTGACCAATTGGATTATGAACGTTGATCGAGACATGTGAAAGTGTTAATCTATGCAATTTGAATCTCATGTCCCGTACACAACGAATGGACCATCCTGTGTAGATAGCTCACTCGTGGTAGAAAAATATGCCACGTTGCATGATGGAACTGTGTACCGGATCTTACCCATTATTGTCAGATAATCAATAACAAAACCATTGTTCAGAGCGACACAGAAGTCTTTCTTTACAGGAATGTCGGGAGTGCAATGAATAGGCATGCTTGGCAAACATAATTATTCAAGTGCCGAGACGCGTTCAATACGACCGTTCTACAAAAAGAACCGTCTTATTGGCGTTCAACCGAAAATAGGCAATTGACTGAGTATCAATATCGGCTAGCTAGAGAACTTCGAAGTATGAGAATTCGGAGGAAACCAAGCAAGCCCTGAGTAGAAACCAAGTCTTCTTTGGTCAGCCTAGGTCCTTTATTAAAGCTACTCAGCCAAACTTCAAACAATCTCCAGTCAAAGGACACCGACGACACCACCATCATCGCCAATCATTATGATAAGAGAGAGATGCCTGCCTTGGATGATTCGGATTTGGATTCATGATGAGAAGCAAAAGAGGTCGATGGTGAACCCTTTAAGATGAATGATGGTAGTTGAGGTAAGGACTTGGTGATGGTGGCAAGCTCAAGCAGTCGACGGAGACCTTGGATGATCGTCGGCGAGTGGTTAAGGGCAGTTGGAAAACAAGGGCAAGGGATCGGCACGAGTTGATTGGCAAAGGTCTTAGCAGGAAATGCAATCAGTGGAAGCAAAAAGTGAGAAAGTGAGTGAAAACTTTCTAAGTTCTGAGTACTTATAGTACTCGGGGTCGAGCAAAAGCCCTCGGTACCAAGTGGAATTTTTGAGCCAAGAAATTTAGGACAAAGAAAGAGCAAGTTTGACTGAGGGATGGGATGATCTCTAGAGAGTAGGTTATGTCCTTAACACGGGAAATGGGATTTCAACTATGTAAAGCAGTTGAGAGAGTATCTAAAGGATGGAGGCAATACTTCAAAGTAATTCACAGACGACTAATCAATAGGGGAGATAATAAGTTAGCACTTGTCTTGTTCTAGAGCAAGCTTTGTTCTTAATGAAAGCTTACTTGGGTGGAGGGGGCAAGTGTTATCCAGCTTTTTGATCGAGCAGATTTTGACTGGAATTAGAATGTCAAGATGAAGGCAAAACAATTCGTGGACTTAGAAACATGCTTAGAGGAATAATAGGGACATACTCAAGAAGTTTCAAAGGAATTGGACAGAAGTGGACCACTCGGTAACGGGCCCTACCACTCAGTACCAAGCCCTTTTTGTTGCCTATAGGACCATCAAAACGACTTGTATGTGGAGCTCTGGCTTGAGTGATCGCCATGAGGAATAAACGAACAACTCTAAGGATTTTCTGGAAGAAAGCAGGCAAGGACAAGTGGTATTAGAAACTATCAGAAATAACTCAATCTCATAGGAAAAGTGCTAGGAACATAAAGGATTGAAGATAGAAGACCAAAAGGAAGAAGTAGAGGAGATTTCTCCCCTACAAAAACATGTTAGTACCAAGTGGTACCACTTTGGCACCGAGCGGTTTTTGTCGAAGTTTGGCCCCGTTTCACCCTTTTGTATGCATGGACTTGGATCTGGACCTAATGCTTCATGGGCTCTTGGATCTACTGGCCGATTCCCATGTAAATATAGATCATATGGCTACTCGAAAAGGACCTTTGGCTCTTTTGTTTTTTCGTATCCTATCTCTCCTCTCCATAGTCACCAAGGCAGATACTATTGGATGTTCTAGGCTTTAAGAACTTGTCAATCCCTTGTACCGGTGACCCTCAATCATATAATCATTACATTACAGTGGATGTAGGCTAGAGATTGTCGAACTACTATAAAATGTTGGTGTTCTCTTTTCTTTCTATATAGTTTTTGCTAGATCTTTTCTACTAGTTTTTGGTTGTTGTGCCAATTTTCATGCCAACGCCCTTTATAGGAATTTCGTCCTTGAAATTCAAATAAGATGCAATTGTGATTCTCACTCATTCCCATGCCCACTCTAGCAGAAACACATAAATCCTCTACCCATGTGTCCCAATGAAATGTACTAGTGTGTTTTACCAGTGCATAACAAAATAAACCATAATATCACACACACATATAGTTAAAACAAAATATATAAAACACATATGCTAATCTGAGCAAACAACTCAGGTTTGTCTTGACTTTATCTTCTATTTACCAAGTACAATCATCTCGGTCCTCACTCTACTGGAATCGTACAAGCTTTACTGCCTTATTTCAAAGCTTCTTCTCATCTTGGTAAACTATCCGAACGGGCTTCCCTACCTAGGTCATATTTGTCTCAACAACCAAAACTTATATAACTCTCGGGATTACAACATCCTTAAAGTCTTGGACATATTCCTTAGATGTGATATATGAAACACATTATGGATCCCAGCAAAAGCACTTGACAATTCAACTCTATAGGCTACTTTATCGGTTCTCCCTAGTATCAAAAATGTTCTAACATATCTCAAAGCCAACTTTTTGGACTTTTTGAACCTTATAGTGTGTCTCATCGACGACACCTTAACAAATGCATGGTCCCCAAGATCAAACTCTAGGCCCTACCGTCTTTTATCGGTGTAACACTTCTGCCTTGATTGAGCATCTTTCATCCTTTTCTAAATCAACTCAACCTTCTTTGAAGCTTCTCTTATAGGATCTAGATCCAATATAAGCGTATCTCTTGTCTCGTACTAACATACAAGGGACTTATAAGGTCTTCATAATGCTTCAAAAGGTACCATCCCAATACTGGACCGGTAACTATTGTTGTATAAAATTCCACTAAGTGCAAGTGATCTTCCCAAGATCCAGCAAAGTCTAACACAAATGCTCGTAATAAATCCTCAAGGCTTGATTATCCTTCTTGGTCTTCCATCTGTCTACGAATGGTGAGTTTTACTCATATACAAACTTCGAACCCAAAGCACCTTGTAGGATCTACCAAATCTCACTAGCAAACAACGGGTCTTGGTCACTCACTATAGTACTTGGAATTTCATGGAGTCTTCTTATATTCTTCACATACATCTCGGCTAACTTTGCTACCGTCCTTAGGGAATTCACCAAAATGAATTGGGCACCTTTTGTCAGTCTATCTATTATGACCCATATATTCTCTTTCCCTGCCCTTGTCCTCGACAGACCATTAATGAAGTCCATGGAAACTAAATCTCACTTCCACATTGGAACTTCTAAAGGTTGTAAAAGTTCACTTGGCTTTTGGTGTTTAGCCTTAACTTGCTGGCATATGTAATATCTCTTCAAATATTCTCCAACATCTGTCTTCTTTCCTTCCTAATAGAAGCTTTGCTTCATCTCTCGGAACATACTAGTGCCATCCAGATGGATAACAAATTTTGAACATTGGAATTCGTCCTAGATCAATTTTCGAAGGTCTCCACTGTCTAAAACATACAACCTTCCCTTCTTCCGAAGCCACACTCTTATACCTATACTGAAACCCCTTTTTGGTTTTGGCACCATTCTTCAGGCCATTGATCTTTTCAACACATAGTGGATCGTCCTTTTGCTTCTCGGCAATCTTCTCTATAACGGGTTGGTGAACTTCTAGGCATAACAGCATCCTATAAGTTTTACTTGAACAGTGCTCGACCGAAACTGAACATTACAAGAAGCCATGGTCTCTAAAATATTCCACTCTTCAATCTAGCCAATACACAATTCTGCTATCTTCAACTCAGAGCATCAACAGCCGTATTTTCTTTTTCAGAGTGTACTTGATACCAAAATCATAAAATTCCAAAAATTCTAACTACCTTCGATGTCTCATGTTCAACTCCTTCTGGGAGAATAAGTAACTCAATGGCTTATGGTCAGTAAACAATTTGAACCTTTCCTAAGAAGGTAATGCCTTCAAATCTTTAGCTTAAAGATAATTGTCGTTAATTCCAAGTCATGTGTCGGATACCAGACCTCATGTGGTCGTAAATGTCTAGATACATAAGCTATCACTTTGCCTAATTGCATCAAGACCAATCCCAACCCTAAACTCGATGCATCATTCCAAACTACCATATCTCTATTCTCCTGAGGAATCGCTAAAACTGAAGCATTCATCAACCGAAGCTTCAACTCTTGGAATGTCATCTTGCACTCACGCTTACCTCACATTCTTTCGAGTAAGTCTTGTCAATGGCGCTGCTATATGAGAGAAGTCCTTAATGAATCTCCAATAGTATCCCACCAATCCCAAAAAACTTCTTATCTTGGTAACAGTCTCAGGTATCTTCTAACTATTCACGACTTCAACCACCGAAGGTTCTATAGCCAATCTCTGTTTTGAAACTACATAGCCTTGGAACTTAACTTTCTGCTTCCAAAAGTGACACTTAAAAAACTTCACCTTTAACCTGTGCTGTCCCAAGGTTTCAAATGCCAATCTAAGATGAACTTCATTATCTTGCTCATCCTTAGAATACACTAAGATATCATTTATAAAGACCAACCCAAACCTATCCAACTGATTGTGAAAGACCCAGTTCATGAGATCCATAAAGAATGCTGGAGCATTGGTTAGTCCAAAGGTCATGACTAACCATTCTTATGAATATCTTGTCATAAATGTGGTCAAAGGTATACTTTTTTCAGCTAGTCTTAGTTGATGGAATCATGTAACCAAATCTGGCTGCAAGAATATTCTAGCCCCACTCGACTGGTCAAAAAACTCATCCATAATAGACAATGGATTACATATCTTTACCGTTAATTCATTCAACTTCCTATAGTCAATATACATCTAAAGTGATCTATCCGACTTCTTCACAAATATCACAGAAGCTCCTACTCGGCCTAATGAAACTCTTAGGCTCAAGTTCTGCAATCTGCTTCTTCAATTCTTCCATCTCCTTAGGCAACATTCTACTAGACAGTCTACTAGTAGGTTATTCCTTTCGTATCAAATATATACAGAACTCAACCGCTCTTCTTTATGGTAATCCCATTATTAGATCAAAGACATTTGCAGATTCCCGAACCATTGAGACTCTTTCAGTCTCTTCTTCTTGGCTCTCCATCATACATAGTAAGACCTTGTATCTTTCCTTTATCTTGTCCAAAGACACCAAGATCCTTTCTCCTTCCTTTGGGTTCTATAAGGCAATAACCCTCTTGACACAATAAATCCTAGCATCATTCTACAATAACCAATCAATACCCAAAATCACCATGTACCCTATGAAGTCAAACACATTTGGGTCATAGAAAAATAAATGGGCATACAGAACAAACTCTAAACTAGTGCACTTTAACCTAAAAGTGGTATACCTACCTATCGGTTTAACCATATACAAAGAAGTAACTACATAGGTAACATCAAACCCCGATCTATCAACCACATCTTTTGAAATGAAAGAATGTGTAGCTCCAGTATCAAATAAAAATCTAATTATACCACCAAGCACTACACCCTTTCCCTTCTCCTCAACTGTTGGTCCTGATGAAGGACCCTCCTAAAATAAAACCCTTTCCCGCTTTAGCTCTAAACAATTCTTCTTCTTGTGGCCTGGCATATCATAGGTATAACACTTGATCTTGATTATTCCTTATTGTTATGGACACTTTGAGGCATAGTGCCCCTTTTTCCCACAATTATAATAGACGGTATCTGAAATATCCTTTCAACCACCACCTTCTTGAGCCTTTCCTCTCAGATGCTAGCATTTCTTCCCTTTCTATTATAGAGTAAACCTCTTCTTCTACTCTGCTTTTAGCTTCATCTCAACCCTCACTACACCAGAAACAGCTTTTGACAGCGTTTCAAAAACGCTGTTATATGATACGACAGCGTTATTATAAACGCTGTATAACGACATGTTGTCGTAGATGCAAAAGTTTTAACATCAAAATAGAAAACGCTGTAAAAAATTTGATACCCAGCGTTTATTAAACGCTGTTATATGACACAACAGCGTTAGAACAAACGCTGTATAACGACAAGCTATCGTATAAAGAGAACTTACAACAGCTTAATTTTAAACACTGTGGAAATTATTCTTTTGACAGCGTTTTATTTAGGCTGTTAATATTTTTATTACAGCGTTTAATGCATGCTCTGTTATGTTTTTACAGTTGGGATGATGTTTTACTATAGTTTACAACAGCATTTAATAAACGCTGTTACTCACTATTTAATGATAATTACAACACGAATTAAACGCTGTTGTTTCTTCATTGACAGCATTAAAATAGATGTTGTCTTCTATTTATATGATTTTTACAGCATTAACATTCCACTATATTTGCATATTCCAGAACTACATTTTGAGTATAATCAAGCAACCAGTATATATAACATGTTCTAATGAATAATAATCTGTTAAATAAACTAGCTAAAACAATATTAATATACAAAAAACATCTATAAATCAAGTATCAATAATATCCATAAACAAAAATACACAGTAGACCAAGTTATCATAATATTGTTAAACAAAGATAACGTATATGTTAAACAAAAATATAATATCAATAAAGTAAGTCCGCACCAAATGCCAACAACAAAACGTGCATCTAAAAAGTTTAATATGTTTGCTACTTGCTACGGAAGAAGATCGGATTAGCTTTCAAGTACAAATTAGCTTTCGTATCAAATTAAATGGTACTATTCAACTATAAAATGATCGGATTACCATCGTTAAATCCACGATTCGTGCCATTGGGTCTTTACCGTCTGTACTTGGCTTCAGCTGTCTATTTGAAACAAAATAAGTATTTCAATAATTGAATCAATAACTAAAGGGGTTCCTCATTA
This sequence comes from Allium fistulosum, assembly GCA_030737815.1. Lineage (NCBI taxonomy): Eukaryota > Viridiplantae > Streptophyta > Magnoliopsida > Asparagales > Amaryllidaceae > Allium > Allium fistulosum. The sequence goes on along the minus strand of CM060901.1, from coordinate 645,881,114 downwards.
ATATTCAACAGCAATAAATGCTAGCAAAGGAAAGCACAGTTCCCTTGCTACAAAATAGCAGAACCCAAAACTGATGGATTTATATCATAAGCTTGTTATGAGAACGTATGTTAGCAAAGAGTAATGACATAATTTTAAATCAAGAGCAATAATAAAATATAATATAATAAAACCTTATCTTCTTTGAAATGCAAATCCAACCAATTTCCATTTGAAGCCTTGTAAAGTGTAATGACCACTCTTGAAGGTTTAACCAAAACTTTACACTTCTCAGGAACAATCTCTTTATTCGGTTTTGTTATGGCACATCGATAATTCTTCCCTTGCATGTCAAGGAATTTTATATCAAAAGACATATGCTGGAAAACTGTTTCCACTTTTTCTTCCTTAACGCCCTCAAGGAACACATAAATCTGGTATAAAAAATGGAGTAGATGAATGTCAGGTATATGTCAAATGAAATTTACCTATGGAATGTGAAATAAATCAAAATATTTGGCATACCATTAGCATGTCGACCCATTTCAGTGATGGGTACTGGTCAAATAACATAAACAAGACATATATAATAACTAGGTACTAGTCAAATAACATAAACAAGACATTTCTAAGATTGTACCTGCATTACAAAATTGTTTACATCATTAGTAACATTGACCATGCACATCATGACTTTATACTATACAATTATTTTACATAGAAGTTTTTACACGAAATAGTTTACATAAAAGCTTTAAACGATCTTGAGATAGTTACATAGAATATATAATAATTTCATCACCATCTGAAGCTCTTCTAAATAGGTGATATGATATAATTACGACATATTAATTTATAAACATATTCAAATATGTGAAAGTTGTGGTGTGCATAGTACATGAGATACCTACACACATAAGCAAGGCTGGAATAATATTGATAAAATACAGATGATGCAATCTTAATATAACCACTTGGCAAAACATAAACAAGTTATTTTCAAAAGAAGAAAAAACACGAGGAAGTCATATAAATACAAGAAAACCTGCAAATTCTTCTACGGTTGCTCAACTTGAAGCAGCCTGCAATCAGTTATTGTAGCATATAACAACGATCCTATATCTACAGTCCAATATTAATGCAAAAAAGTGGTTAAAAAATAGGTGAAACTCTCCTGTCAAAACCTCCACTTTCTTACAAAAGGCTGTCAAATTATATTTTTGTACTGTAGATATGTCACTTTAAATTTTCTGTATACCAAATTCACACAAATTCCCAACTATATGCATAGAGATAGTGGAAGACTACACTGTTAAGGGTACACGTGCAATATTTGTGCATAACACTAATAATGTAATATAACAATAATACTCGCCTGTTCTCTATCGGTATGTATGGAATCCAAGCCATTTCCCTCGCTTTTATGGGAATAATATCTTCAGTCCCCCTTTGTACCGACTTTATTCCGATTTTATCGGAAGGAGGAACAGGAGAATCCACTTGATCCATGAAGCATATAAAAGTTAGTGATAATAATAACAAATATTAAAATACAATGTATCATTTCAATGGACATTTCAAAACATGCAATGGTGACACAATGTGCATAGTGCCCCATAAAATTGAGGTGCTTGGAAAATTTTCATGAATGGAACGAAGCAAAGTAAGTTTAATTTCAAACATGAATAAAGAGCCTACCTATTTAACATTTTAATCCACTTGTCTCGAAATTAACAATCAAATGTAAACTATTCACTTACATGTTTAAAATAACAACTAACAAATTTTATAATTAATGAATAACTACAATATAATTAGATATATTGGAGATGGGGGATTCGATCTCCTAAATTAAGTAGAAAAAGAAAATGTAACGTCCACACGTATCTTTTTGAACTTACCGCCACAACAATAGGAATCATCGCAACTTTTTCTGACCGTTTATATTCAACAATCGAGCTGCAAACAGGAAACAAACAACTAAATATATAATACATTATGGGCAACATGCAACAAACAATTAAATATATGGTACAATATGGGCAACAGGTAATAAATCTACTTCTGGCTGAATTAATTTTATCAAGCAAACAACTACTAAAAATTACAATAATGAAAAGAATTTTTTTTATGAAATACAGAATAGATAGCAAAATCACTCTGTTCAGTGCTACTGAATAAGTAAACGGCCTTCAAGTGGTCCACTCTCTTCATGCATGTTTTTATACAAATCCAATTATTAATCATTAACATATGTATGTTGGGTTGATAACCAAACTTAAAGAAATAATAACTACTATATGAGCATTTAATGGGACAAAAATTTGTTTGTAATCATCTCATGCATTATTAAAGGGAATAATTTTCTTAACCAATGAGTCTGACGAAGAAAAGAGTTAACCCTAAAGGAAAATTCAAACTGAATAAATTTTCCAAATCTCACAGTAAATTAGTTTTCTTTTCAAATTAACTTATTTAAAACATGTTTTATCATACGACTTATTAATCAAAATTTCACTTCTCTTACTTTTTAACTAAACAATCTCGACGATTAAATTTCGATTATATTAAATATTAACATTTATTAGCTCAATTCTTCTTATTCATTGTATACGACTAATATCATTTAATTATATTCTATTTTGCGTTATCATTTTTGATCTTATTGAAATTGTCATTAAAGAGTTTATTTAAGATTACCACTTAATTTCTAACATATTTCCATAAATTAATCATAAGACTTTCATTTCTAACAATTTTTTTTTGACAATTAAATTTAAATTTTATATTTTTAAATTGTTAAAAATTACGGGTCGTTGCAATACTCGTTGTCAAGTTAATGGTACACGTATGTGCTCTGCTATTAATTGTTGTCAACCCCATTTTGTAATGTTTAAAATATGGTTATTTTCAATGTTCTTGTTACATACGCACATTATCCTCATTTAAAGATTGCTGAACTCATACCAAATAACATTAAGCTTATTTGCTTAGAAAACACACACATACGATGCTTGAATAAGGTAATCAGCTAAGATGAATGGTAATCTAATGTTAATGTTTCCTTGTTTTAACCAGTCTTGCATGTAATTAAGGTCTTGCTAATACCTCCTACTACCCCTGAAATGTATTTTGATCCATTATTCATTATTTTACTTTTTTGTCGACGTATTTTGAAATTGAAATGTTAAAACATGAAACAGAGATGGAAGAAATATACTACAAGTAGTGCTATTTAGTATTTATCATATAAAGTAACTATTTATTTTTTTAATCAGGTAGACAGAATTGATATTTAAAGCACATAAAATAAGAGCAAAGTACAGCTTTTCTTCCCATAACTCACATGCTTGTTCCACCATTTCTTAAAGGCCAAATACGAGAATGATCAAAATGATCATTAATTTATAAATATCCATGTTTTTATTAATTAAGAAATAAATATGTGGCTAATTAAACGACTATTATGTGGTTAATGGATCAAAGCGCCGTGTTACTTTGTGACAAGTCATGGTTTTGAGTTTCAGCTAAAGCTTGTGTTTTGTAGTTGGTTTCTAATAACATGCTAAAGTACATATTATAATTAATGCTAGAGGTGAACATATATCTACCATTCAATGAATCTTATTCAATTCAATCCAAATAAAATAAGATCGAAACTTTGTATAGTGTGTATAACTACATACTTATGGAAATTGTTAGCTCTCCTAATGGAATATATGTTTCTTTCTTTACCGATTATTTTGTGCAAGACATGCACAGTACAAAAAAATACGTAGGTGATGAAATGGTTAGGTCGAATACAGTTTATGCACTTACGACGTTTAATTTCTTGAGAAGAATTTTGGCTAAAGAATGGGATTTTCTATAATATGTACAATGCATGTTGATTTCGTGATTGGAAACAAAGAGTTTTTTTAACGGTTAAATAAATTATAAACCTTCCATGTACAAGGAGAGTGATTGAATTGAATAGGGTTGATCAATTCAATGAGTTGTATGTGAAGTTGTAAACGTGTAAAGGTACCGCACTAGCTATATTTGTCTTTGAAACTTTTAGATTTCACCAGTTAGAATTAAAATTTCCTTTTCTATTTCCTTCAAGGTGACAGAAGTCGTAAATAATTAAATATAAACAACGAGGGATAGTTGAGTGACAATACTACAACTACACGCTAATATAAATGACTTCAATTCCGACCAGGGAAAGAGGCAGAATTTCTTGCCTCTATCTGCATCTAATCAAAAATTTAACAGCCAATTCAAAATACCTTTTTGATTATACATGGAATATTCTTTCAGAGGTGTATCTGTTTCAACCACTTGGCAATGGCATCCTAAAACAAATCAAATTCACTTCTCACAGAATCTAACCCGCTAACTCTCCTTAAGATAAATTCTCACCTTACAAATGTATAATTGAGTATCCAATAAAGCAGACGAATATACGAATTTAAGTTCCAATTAACAATCGATCAACAAAATGAAGTACCTGATCAGTGCCACTGACATACTTAAGAGTAGACCAGCAATTATGCCGATAAAGAAAAGCAACACTACCATAAGTCCTCATGTCCGCCAATCCTCCTGTCTTTACCGCTTTCAACGCCATCGTCAATCGTTTCTCCGACATCCCTATAAACATCAGGCGGTTCTCCGATGCGTTCATCCTATTCAGATCCTTCCCCTTCGAAGCTTTTAGAATGCTCTATGCCTTCAGTTCCACCATCTTGAAATCCATCCGAGACGAACCTATTGTGGCGGGGCGTATGAAGTCGACCGCGGTTAGATTCACCCGAAGCATCTGGTTCTGCGATAGCATTGCTACATAGATGGAGGTTGGAGATAGTGATAGGTGGGCTAAAGCGTAGGTGAAGAAAAAGAAGAAGGAAAGTTAGAAGAATGGTAGAAGAGGCCATTGTAGGATTTATCTGATTTGGGGGTCTGGTGAAAATTTGTTTTTATAATATGTTACTAGGTAGAAACTGAGCAACACCTAATTCTGGTCCAAAACCCTTGCAGTGGATGAAGAAACGTGAAAATTAGAGATTAAGGAAGAAAGGCATGAGTATGAAAACTCGGTAGAAATTGTCTATAATGAAATGAGAGGGAAAGTGGCCGCCATAATGAAAATGGAAGACGGAAAACTTCCGCGAAAACAATCATTTGACACAGCATTTTGTTAATTTATTTTACTAAAAAAGGGATGATCCACCGCAATTAACAAAAGAACGCTGTCCTTTATTGCAGTCAAATGTATATTTTCTTGTAATTGATCCATTGCCTTTAATATATATATGCATTGCAATTAATAATAAGAAAATTAACAAAAAAATTGCAGAATGAGGAAGAATGGGCTGTAATTGATCCATTGCCTTCATATGGAAAAGGAAGAGATGCAACAGACAAAAGATATGCCAACTTGATCATGGGAACCAACCTCACTAATGTTGTTATCACAGGTTTTTATATAAGATTTATTTTCCAGTATCGCTATAGGTTCATGCATTTTTACACATACGCCACATATGTATGTATGTGTATGCATATGTGTATATGTGTATATATGTGTATATATGTATATATGTGTGTATATGTGTATGTATGTATGTATGTGTAAGAAAGTTCAATGTCATCCTTTTTTGTTGCATCTCCATATATTTCTACATCATATGTTAACTATAATGATACTATAAATCTCAATTATTATATATTTCCTTATTTCTACCTCATATGTAAACATAATGGGATGAAAAAATCTTGTAATATATTATGTTCATTTTGTATAAATAGCTGCCATATACATACATACACATGTATATGTACATAGATGTGTATGCGTGTGTAACTTAAAGTTTGAGGATGAATTGATATGGGAAACAATGGAACGATTAGTGGACAAGGACAGACATGGTGGGATAAATTTCACAACAAGCAGCTTAACAACACTAGTGGGTACCTGATCGAACTCATGTATTCAGATCGGGTTCTCATTTCGAATCTGCCATTGGTGAACTCTACTGCATGGAATGTTCTTCCAGTTTACAGCACCAATGTTGTTATACATAACATAACTGTACTGGCCCTGGTTTGGTCTCCGAACACGGATGGAATATCCGGATTCGTGCTCTAGACTATTTGGTACAACCATGCCTCTCAGTTACCAATTTGCAGCCTTCAACTATGATATTTATCACAACCATGTCGCTTGGTCATCACTTGTAGTAGCATGCATTCTAGCTAAAATTTGCTGCCTATAATTCTGTTATTCAACCTGCAAACAAGATCCCTTACCTGGCTGAAAATGTGTAGTCTGGCCTGCACACTTGAGAATTCTCAACCTAGTAGAATGCTTTCTTACACCTGTTCCTTATCCTACATACCATCTTTATTCGAGCACTCTGTTTTGTTGTTACCTGATTTAATAAATTATAATTTAAAGTATCAGTTATTCACTTTCAAAATCATCATATGGTCATCAAGTATTTACATTTAGTGAAAACTAATTATGATAGTTTCTTTTTTCAATCATATAAGATTAAGAATTGATATATTATTAAATATATAACATCTTAAGCATTTTAAACAAACATCACTAAAGTGATCAAATGTAGATGCAACTAGAATGAGGCAATTATACTTTAAGATGCCACTTTACTCTTTAATCTCATTAAGCAAGAATAAGTTATAGAGAAAATAAAAAAAGAATATCCATATGTGTGTGTGCACGCGCACATGTGTGTAAGCGTGTGCGCACAAACACTCATAGACGTGTGTGTGTGTAAATTGTAATGGTTCCTTAAGTGTTGGTCAGTTTGGGCATCTTCCAATTTGTTCAGACCTACTCTAGGATGTATGAAAATAATTGTAGTAGATTAAATCATGAAGGCTCAACACTAAAACTACAGACCCAATATTTTTGATCAAAAAATAATGAACGAGAATTTCATACATCATAGGCTATGTAATGTGAATAAAAGTACCTCCAGAGACTTCTCCAAAGCTATCTCATTTTGATAAACAAACTGCAGCATCATAACAATAAGACTAAAAGTGTTTGAAATTAATTGCAGTATAAAGCCGGCATTGCGTTAGACTTTATTTTTATGTTAAGGAGCTCGTTCTTAGTCACTAAAAGTAAAATTGATTCAGCAATTGATGGTAACTTGAACTAGTGTTGATTAGCAACATGAAAACTATAAAATTAAAAGAGAAAAAAATTGATGATTAAACATAAATATAAGGAATTATGTGCAAGACTGAAGAAAAAACAGACCTCGCTAAACAAAGTCCAAACTCGATAATAAATGAATCCATTATATTCAAGAGCGACTATAGAGATAGAAATAGAGTATTTCAGCCAGTGGATCTTCATTGAATTTTAATACATGAATAGAAAAACAATGATATTTAGCAGGTAAAAACTATTTTATCATCGGTTGTGTCTATTTCGAAATGCTTTTTGATCAAATTATTTGTACCTTTTGTAATTAAAACACTGATAAAAATTCAAAGTTTCTATGATGAGAAACGATTAAATCTTGACTAGCCATTTGTAAACAAACTGTTGATTATTGATTAACCCTACCATACAAAGACCTATCTTTTTCTCTAGAACTTGCAAACATAACTGCAGTATTATACATGATAATAACAAAAAGGAAGCAATTTCAAATGTTGCATCTAAGGTTAAATAAATTACCTCAAATCCGATTTCTGAAGAGAGTAGACAAAGAATTACTGCGTGAGGCGCTCTTATTTATTGAGTAGACTTGGAATCAGAATCATCTTCTCATGTTTGCCAACGATGGGTTCATGGGGATTTAGGGCTCAAGTGATTGCCAATAATGGATTCAAAGGGAATTAGGGCTCGAGGTTATCGGATATTACAGGAGAGCTTAAGGGAGGAACGATCTTTCATGGGAGATTTCATGTTTTATTTATGTTTAACTTTTGCGATTGGATTAAGGTTTTACTTTTACGCGGAGCGAAGTTGGGAAGGAAGAAAGGAAAGCGGCAAAGTAACCGCGTAATGAAAAAATCTCAAAATGAATAGGGTTAGTTTAAACAGCGTTCGGTTTATAATTTTTATTTTTCAAAGTTCTTTTGTCAGCAGCTACGAAAAAAACGCTGTTTGCTAATGCCGTTGAAAGCACATTTTCTTGTAGTGCCTCCTTTCCTCTTTGTACATGCTGCCATACCTTCGGGTCATATCTACCATGAACTCATAAGGAGATGCTAGATGCGTCATCACCTTATGATTCAAACCCTACTTCAAACCTCGAATAAACTTTTCATTCTTTTCAGTGGGGGTTAATCAACTAATGGTCATACTTTGCCAAAGCATTGAACTTTTGAAATAATTTTCTACATAAAGATCTCACTACTTAAGATCAATGAATTCCCTCAGTACCTTACTTTACCAAGACTCGAAAATGAATCGAATTTCGAATCTTTCTTTAAACAGTGCCCAAGTATTTGTTGGATCTTGAGTTTTGATTGTTGACATGACACAATGATCCATGAATCTGCGGCTACTACAACAACCGGACTCAATGAATCGAAGTATGGTTCGTATAGTATATATTTTTAACTAGAGTCGTGAATTATGTATATAGAGTCTAGTATAGTTGCTTTGTTAAGATCTTTCCTCAAAAAATCATCACTTTGATTCATATATTCATAAACACTTGCATTCGATTTAAAACAACCACTTTCAAATTCAAATGCACACAGGTTTCCCTAATACACGCAGTTCAGTCGACTGAGGAGTCGACTGAACTATACCCCTCAATCGACTGAACCTGTTTTTAAACTTTTTTAAAATACAAGGATCAGTTGACTGACCTTAATAGTTCAGTCGAGTGAATCTTTTCATTTCTTATATATGCCCATGTTTTTTAAATTCGGTCGACTGAACAACCAAGGTCAGGCGACTGAATCCTGTAACTGTCATTTTTAAAATGAAAAGACACTTCCTTTTGAATGGTTATCTCCTTCCTCAAGTGTTGCAACCATTAACTTTTCACAGAGAACTTTTTACCGGAGGTTGCAACTTATGATTCTCTATAAATTCACTCATGTTTCATTGATCATATCAACTAATTATCTTATATCTCTTGATCAAACGTGCATAACATTCTCGAATCTATTGCTTACATAAATTCATGCATTCATTGCTTACAATCTCACTTCCATATCTTATAAGAAAATATAATCTTCTTATTCTTCATACACACACAATCATACACATCATTCTTAAGGAGTAGATCATAGGAAGGGTGTACTTATTGACTTATCCATGTTATTCAAAGAGCACACTCGGTCAGAAACAACTTTTACAATTGGTATTGAAAATTCCTGTTCGGTTGCTCAGGCGGTAGAAGTCCTATTCGATTGTCTAGGCGGTAGAAGTCATGTTCGGTTGCTCAGGCGGTGTAATACATGTTCCTTCGGGTTAAGTAAGGGCTGCTAGTTTTAATTCCAAAAGGAGTTTGGGACTGGACGTATAATGAGAGTTTGAACCAGTATAAAAATCTCTGGTGTCATTTTTACTTTATTTCTATTTTATTTTCCGCACTAGTTATTCAGTATATATATATTCCCTATTGCACAATCCTATAGCACAGTCACTTTCAATTGGTATCAAAGCAAGGACATATTTTAACCGCAACATAGTTATTTGATATTTTAATATGGAAAACAACACTAGCTTTCTTGAAGGTTAATCTACTGCATGACCACCTCTATTTAATGAAATAAACTATAACTATAGGGCTACTAGGATGAGAATTTATATACAAGCAAGTGGTTATGAAACCTGGAACATTATGCAATCTGAATATACCATACCTACTATAGAATATTCACAATGGTCTAACACACAAAAACTAGATGTTACGGCAAATGCTAACTGAAAGGGAGTGCGGATTAAGGATCCTAAGGCTAATTTAACACTGGAGGAGGGTGAACAGTGTTTAATGAATTCTAAGACTTATATGGACTAAATTGAAATTATGACACAAACAAATGCAGAAATTAATCACAGAATCAAACACAGATGCAGAAAGTAAATAAAAAGCAGTAAAAGGAAAGAACACACCGGATTTTATACTGGTTCAGAGTTACCCTACGTCCAGTCCTGTACCAAGGTAGAACACCTCATGCAGATTTTTATTATACCAAAGTCGAGATTAAAATCCTCAGTTTCTAAAGGCCTTGAGGTACCCTCCTGTCTCATGAGTCCGAGGCAAACTCTCTTGATTTACGGGCCATAAGATTACCCAATTGATTTCCAGGCACAACCACACCTTATAGAGAGACTCGATAAACTTTTGATTACAAATTGATCCTATAACTCTGAATAGCACTTTGATCTTCGAGAGAGGATAAAGAATCAAACAAGAATGAGGTTCTAATTTGATTCACTTGAGAATTCGGCAGAATTTCCGCACGATCTTAAAAATATGAAAATTTTAGAATATAGATTTGTGGAGAAGAAGGAGTGAAGAAAATATGAAAATAGTTAGTTAAAAAATTCGTTTGTGAAGGCTATTTATAGATCAGTAACGGTAATAACCATTCGTGAAGAGATTTAAATGAATAGACACTTCTTTTGTATTATGAATAATAATCTAATTCTATTCCTAAATTCGAATGTTTAAATTGATTAAGGTTTACTGGTTGAAGACTGGTTCAGGTTAGAGTTCAAGTGCATCAAGCCCGAAGCCCAAATTTCCAGTCCAGTTTATACTTGCCTAAAATGTGTACATGCTTATATATATCCGTGTATCTTCATCTATGAAACAAGAACAGAAATCAATGGCTTCTGAAATTCATGAATTCATATTTTGATTCTTAATTCTTCTTAATATTTGAATCCTATGTTCTCTGAGTATTATTACATGGTATCAGAGCATCGCGCATCGATCTAGGGTTTCCATTCAAATTAAGATTCGGATCTATCTCTCCTGCTGGAAATAATGGCTGAAAGTAAAAGTTCGTCAATGATTGATGTGATGCCGATGATGCCTAAAATAACGGATCGGAAATTAACAGGCACAAATTATCTGGAGTGGAGTAAAATAATTCGATTGTATCTCAGGATCATGGATAAGGATGATCACTTAATCAAAGATCCACCAACATCAACAGAGCAAGAGGATCAGATCTGGTTAAGAGAAGATGCTCGACTATTCTTGCAAATACGAAATTCAATTGATAATGAAGTTATCAATCTAATCAACCACTGCGAATTTGTGAAAGAATTGATGGAATATCTCAAAAATTTTATATTATGGAAAGGGAAATCTAACCAGAATGTTTGATGTGTGCAAGTCTTTTTACAGAGCAGAAAAACAAGATCAATCTCTCACTACTTACTTTATGAATTTTAAAAGAACATATGAAGAGTTTAATGTTTTGTTGCCTATGAGTATAGATATGAAAGTTCAACAAGATCGGAGAGAGCAAATGGCAATTATGAGTTTTTTGGCTGGCTTACCATCAGAGTTTGATTCAGCTAAAGCTCAAATTCTTTCTGGATCATCAATAACTTCACTGCAGGAAGTATTTAGTCGTGTTCTTAGAACTGAAAGTTCAACTGCTTCATCTCATGCTAACAGCAGTGCTCTGATTAGTACTAAGTTTAGAAGTAGCCTATATATTCAGGGAATACTTAAATAAGTCATTGTGTAAAAACTGTCTTTACAGTTTTTTCAGTTAATTTTTCTCTTTAATTGAAATATATTAGTAGCAAGGAGATTAACAAGGATAGGGTTTACATATCTTTCGTTGGCTCTTAGAATTTTTGTTTAGAAATTAAGAAGGTTAGTTTCCCAAAAAGGCTCTTCTAGGTGCTCATGTAGCTAGGAAGTTGATGTACTAGGTTCTGATCCTTTTCATCAATATGTTGAATAAGGCTTCTTTAAACCTATCATTGATATTCTATACTGCACATTTGCTCTTATTGTTAAACATTTCTCGAATTTGTTGGCAGTTCCAGAAGATGCAACAGAGGAACCAAAGGAACATATCATTGATATGAGTAGAAGCAGCAGGATTAGGCTACCCCATCTTTTTGAATACCCTAAACTAAAGTCCCAAAAAGCCAAAGTCACGTCATTTTCAGTTGCATTGCTTCAACGATATACGAATGGTTTTGCAGAAGAAAATCTGATTTGCAAGGATGGCATAAGCAGGACTTATTTAGGGGAGCTTCCTGATGGAAATTTGTTGACAGTAAAGAAACTTGACAGTGCAAACTTAAAAGTTCAAGCGGAAGATTTTATTGATTTCATATCAATCATCTCCAATCTTCATAGCCCTTACATAATTGAACTTGTGGGTTACTGTATGGAGTATGAACAAAGAGTACTCATTTACGACTACTTCAGTGAAACTACTCTTCATGATTTAGTTCATTGTAAAGACGAATTCAGAAAGAATCTTTCATGGAATGCTCGTGTTAAGATTGCACTTGGCGCTGCTAAAGCTTTGGAGTATCTCCATGAAACCTGTCATCCTCCTGTTATTTACAAAATATTTAACTCCTCGAAAATCTTTGTTGATGAATTCATGAACGTATGTGTTTCAGAATGTGGCCTTGCTTCACTTACAACATCAGTCTACAACAATCAGGTAAATTAACTGTTTATCACTCAATGCTTACTCTAAAACATAAGATTTTAGTCTCATTGTTTTATCATTTTTTAGTAAATGATGACAGCATAAATTTTCTACAGGCACATGAACGAATTGTCAGTGAGGCTCCAGAAGTAAGCAATGCTGGTTCATGTACGGATAAAAGTGATGTGTATAGTTTTGGCGTGGTGATGTTAGAATTACTTACAGGGCGCAAGCCATATGAAAGTTCAAGGCCTCGAGAAGAACAGTATTTAGTGAGGTGGGCCAGTTCTCAGTTATATGATATTGATGGTTTGTCGAGGATTGTAGATCCTTCTTTAAATGGGGAGGTTCCTATGAAATCGCTTTCCGGGTTTGCTGATATCGTGAATCGTTGCATTCAGCAACAACCTGAGTTTAGAGAAGCCATGTCCGATGTTGTACAGGACCTCATTAATTTGATGAATAATACGAGCTGAGTTTAGAGTAGCCATGGCCAAGCTTGTACAGGAACTCGCTCATTTGATGGACAATCTGAACTGAGTTTAGAGTAGCTATGTCCCAGGGTGTACGGGACCTCACTCTTTTGATGGTGGATATGAAAAACAGAAATAGAAACTGACCTAACTTGTTTTAAACACGTTTTAGTGACTTTAGATATGACTGAATATTTTTAGAGTTTTAATTATTTCTCTTGTAAATGAATCAAGTGTGTATCTACTGTAGTACGACTAACGATATTGAATGGAATTGTTTTGCAATGAGGTTTCTCCATTTTTTTAAAATGAGAATTGAACAGGGGATGATTTCTTTCCTTCTTTCTTTGTTTTTTTGTTTTTTTTTTTTGTTTTTTTTTTATTTTTTTTTTGTAATATTGTATAAGTTTAAAGTATTCTGTAATGGGCTTGTATTTGCTTGGAAATGAGCATTCAAACTTTGTCAAAGGTTCATTTGATGCGACCAAACTACTACTACTATTCTTTTTTTTTGGGGTGCTAATTTGGAGCTATCTTAGTCATTTTTTTCTCTTTAAATTTTATGTAGTGACAGTAATTAGTTTAATGTTTTAAATGATTTTTAAGTTTGGACAGGGGTAGGACAAAGAGTTACTTGTCTGTTACATTCAAGCTGCTGATGGCCATGCCAGTTGGTGGTTACTTCCAAGATCCTCGGGTATCTTATTTTCTTTATGTTTTTGTCGTCAGTTGAGCATATTTTTATTTACTGATATGGTCAACCACTCTTATTAGGGACCTCACCATCCAAAAGCTAATAATCGAATTGTCAAACCTATCAAACTTAGATGCATAGCATCTTATCATGTTCCTCTGATTGGTCATCAGTAGTTCTATAATTTTGGTACAATGAAAAGTATACCTTGACCATCAAGATTCTACTTACGGTCAATAATGTACACGTTCAATATTTTCGCGTATGAGTATTTTTAGGACATGCTAAACTACATATAGAGTAGAGAACATCTTTTAAAAAATTATATAAATCATTCCTGCTGAACTACAATCCTATGAAATGTTAACAAGTCTAAAGATCATTTTTCGAGGATCAACCGAGAGCTACAATTTCCATTAATTAGGTATTACATGATGTAGTAAAATGATTGATGCACTTTTGATGCTACCATAAAGGAGTATTCAATTTCCAAGCAAATGCGGTTTTCCTATTGTAAAAAAAGTTGACTAACTTGGAATATTCAAATTTTTATTGAATCTGCAACCTAAATAAACATCAACATTATAACACATTCATTTATATGCATCACTGTGTATACAATATAAAAAATTGAAGATGGGATAGTTGTATGGATTTGATTTTCAAAGTTACAATTTTTAAGTGATATAACAACAACTAAGCCATTATTCCCAAACAAGTTGGGATCGGCTGGAGATGTAATCTAAAACGAAATAATAAAGTCAATTTAAAAACTATGATAATAATAATAAAATATAGTAAAATAATAAAACAATAATTATTATTATTATATATATATACACACACACATACATACGTACATATAAAGAAATTAAAAATGCCATGATGATAATAGTAATAGTAATAGGGATCGAAGACCAAACACTACGCCTTAGGCTCCTATTCACTAGTCCTATCATCTAAAATTTATAACACTACATCAAAATCAACTTCTAGTTCATAGTTCTGGTACGTGGATCATTGACTTTCACGCACTTCTGTCCAACATCAGCTCTTCGGATATATTCCAATCTCTCATGTCCATTTTTACTACTTTCTCTCGTGTCAACCTTGTTCGATCTCTCCTCTTTTTGAGAATTCGATGCGGTCTATAATTCCAACGCATACGGGTGTTTTGGGAGGTCTTCGTTGGAGATGTCCAAACCATCTTAAGCGGTGTTGGACTAGCTTATTTTCAATTGGTGCTACTTCAAACTTGTCACGTATATCATCAATTCTAATTTGGTCTCGTCT
Organism: Allium fistulosum; assembly: GCA_030737815.1. Taxonomy (NCBI): domain Eukaryota; kingdom Viridiplantae; phylum Streptophyta; class Magnoliopsida; order Asparagales; family Amaryllidaceae; genus Allium; species Allium fistulosum. The sequence continues at coordinate 645,866,048 of CM060901.1, read as the reverse complement.
TGTATGACCATAGCTATAACATCCCGTATTTGGAGGCCAAAAGTTAAGTGCTACAAATGCTGCAGTCATCTACAGTATTAACTTCTAGTGATAAAATACGGCAATGCTAATGGTATTCATAATATCAGAAGCATTCGAATATGAAAAAAATCATGAATTTCAAAAAATAATATTTCACTGATTACATTTCAAACAAATTCATATTTAAATTTACATAATCCCATGTCCGTTTCCCAAGTAAAGAACAAATTATAATCATTACAAAACTACGCCAAGAGCGACATATGATGATGCCCCCTTGGTTGATCAGAGAAATATAGTCATATCTGACTTTATATACACAGCGAAAAAATGAACAGAATAATCTGTATTTCTAATTAGCTATCCGTCAACCACATGTTCGTCTTCGGAAGATTTATTCGCCAAAATATCAAAACCTGAAAACCTTAACCCTCAGTCTACTCAAATTAATTTTGAGCACCCGAGAGTTTAAGGGGAAACAAAAACTACGAGTTGGACATAAAGCCTGGTGTGAATAATTATGTTACATCTCGGTTTATTGATATTAAGCGAGACCACGCCGTTTAGCGGAACGCGTTTCCCCTTACTAATATTCTTTCAAAACATATATATTTTGCAATTCCTTTCCTGCAACCAAACTGGTTAATCAAACTGAAAATAACAATATTCTTTATGTTAATAAATTGACTATCTGTTCGTAAAACAAGCAATATGTGAACTATCTGCCCACAACAAAATAGCAAGGTCCGTTATGCTAACAAAATGACTAATTGTCCGGAAAACAAAAATAAGGTCCGTTATCCTACATATGGACTATCTGTTCATACAACTGGGCTGACTGTCCGCAAACTGGACTAACTATCCGAATCAAATGGACTAACCGTCTGAATTCTTTCCTTAGGGTTAACCACCCTTTAAATTTTCCTTGAAAACTTTTCAAAATGATTTAGTCCTTCAAATCATATACATACAAGAAAATATATCTTTAGCTTTATTCTAAGTCATATTACCATGATATATATACTTTACTCAAAATAATGTTGATGAATTTTAACGAGGATTAGTTATCCTTTCAAAATAAGTGAATATCCTTTTTAACTTAAAACACTTAGGTTATATTGCTTATTCAATACATTCGAAACCTATGTTTAAACCTTAAACACCTTTTCGAAACCCTTGAAGGTAACCCCTTCGAAACTATTGAAAACAACTCTTTTGAAACCAATAAAAGTCTTCCTTCGAAAGCTTTAAAACATTAAACATCCTCCTTTAAAACTTTTTAAACCTAAACCTTCCTTTTTAACTTTGTTGAAACCCTGGGGAACCACCCCTTTCGAAACCATTCACTAAAACCTTTCGAAAGCTTCAAAACTCAACCCCTTCGAAAGCACTTCGAGTTCAATTTAAAACACGTGGAAACCTTTTGAGACCATTCAAAGTTAACTCCTTCGAAACTATGACGACCCACCTTTTTGGACGATATAAGTCGACAATAAACCACACATGCCTAATTCAAACCATTCAAAAGGGTGGATTATGAATGAGGTAAATAAGAAAATAAGAGAAAAGAAGGAAAACAAAATACAGAATCTCGTAGCGGAATGACAAAATATAATAATCAAATAAACAGATCATGAAGCTGTTTTACAATATACATTTGATTACACAATTTTTTTACAACAAAATCAGAGTACAAACAACAACATACCAATAATGATGCAGCGGAAAATTACTAATAATATAATATACCAAACTCCGTCTTCGTCCTTCAGAAATAATGTCTTCAAACATTGAAATAATCAGGATGACACTAGCGTAATGAAAAGACAAAAAACTCGAGTCAAAACTAAATCTTCTTATGTAAGTTAAATCAACAACGGATAAATATAAGTGTAATAGCTTCAGAGATGTTTACGGGATTTTACATCTCATATCCAGTGTATAACGTGCATGCAATAACGAAAGAGATGTTACAGGATTTCTATCTCCTAAGGATCCGTTAAACTATCTATATGTAGTAAGATACGCTATATAAATAGTGTCTATCAGTAAAGTAAAGTATTAAAATAGCGTTAAGACTTTACATTGATCTCCCTTAACACATTTTTAAGCATTGTTCTACAGTTTGCCTTAGTAGCATCACCAGTAACGTCGGTAGTCAGGGAGGCGCCGTGATAAGACAACACTAAAACAAAGTCGTAGTGGTCGTGAATAAGGATAAAAGTATGACAAGACACGTGAGGCAATGCCCAAGATAGGATACTACCAGTTCGGATCGCAGGGTTAGGGGTAACGCAGCGTAGCCACGACCGCCCACCGCGTCCAACACCTACAAAATCAAATCAAATCAAATCAAGGTGCACTGATCAAGCCAACATCAATATAGTAATACGAAGAGGTGTGTCCGCTAGGGGTAGCTAGCCCACTTGCCTTAACAAGCCATCACGTTTTAGTCATTTCAAATTGGCACAAGTGTCGGGGTCATCCATCATCGTTCTCTTTCTTCAAATCTAGCAAACGCCTCCAATTCAACCACTTCATTTTGGATCATCCACCATGTACACAGTTGTTAAAGTGGTTTCAATATTGGCAGAGAGTATGCCAATAAGAGGATCCGGTCTCTTTAACAACCAAACGTTATTTTTCACACCGGTTGGTTCTTTTACATTTCAAAACCGGTTCATATTTAATATTAAAATATCATATTTACTTCAAATATCCTTCATTTCCAAATCATCATATTTACTTAAAATATGTCATTTTCACTTAAAAACATCATATCAAATTTCAACTTAGGTTATAACCTCATTTAACCACATTCGCATTTAAATCAACGATTTAAATATATACACTCCAACTTTGCATAGTTTGAAATGTTGGAAAATAGTTTGAATAGTTATAATTAGTTTAAAATAGTTAATAGTTTATATAGTTTGATATAAAATGGTTTGAGTATTGAAAATGATTTATATAGTAATATAGTTGAAAAAATCTAAATAAATTTGAATATTAAAAAGGTAGATTTTAAACAGTTTATATTAAAATAATTTATTTTGGAAATAATATAAAGTCAGATTGTTTCTTTCCATTTCAACAAATTTGGATCCATGTCCAAATACAAATCAACAAATTCGATTTCCAATCTTTAATTCAAGTGACTCAATTTTGATTTAATGTCAAATCAACTTGATTTCAGTTTCAGTTTCAAAAACCTCAATTTTCGAAAACATTCATTCTTAACTTCAAATTCGATTCAATGATTTAAATTCCAATTTAATTCTTATTTTAAGTCATTTCAATTTATATCAATTTCAAGTCCAATTTCAATTTACTGATTTAAATCGCTTAAATCAAATTAAACCCCATTGTTCAATTTTAAGGTTCAAATCTTAAATAGTTCAATTTCCAAAAATTAAAGTCATATATCGATTTATAACTTCACATTTCCAATTCAGTTCTTTAAAACAATTTCTCTTAACCCATTTCACTCCCAACATTTCAAAGCTTGAATTAGAAATAATTCAATTCATATAAATCCAAAATTTATTTCTTTTAAACAATAATATTTAATCAAAATCAAAATTCAAGATTTTTAAAACCATTTAATTTAACCAATCCGGTGTCCGTATATAATTTTCTACCCTATGGCCAAGTAATCAGTTATTTCCATTTTAATTATAAGGATGAATATATATCATTTCAATCCAAATCAAAGTGTCATAGGTATATGTCATTTCAACCTATTTCTTAATTTATTCGAAATAATTCAAATAACAGTTTATATGCTTTCAATTAATATACAGGATGATAACATGGATATATATAAATAAATAAACATTCAATCATCCAAAGTGTCAACAAATCAACATCCAAATCAGCCAATACGTCACACAATTAACTAGTTATCAATATCAGGCATTTAACTAGCAATTAAATCCAATATTAATTTAAATATCAATTAATTCAATAGAATTCAATTTCAATTAAAATGTCATTTAAACTACCAAACAGCAAACAATAACATTCTAATCACTTCATAAATTTAATTCAATAAACATAAGAATATTTAGTATTGCATGAGTGCGTTAAATCACTCACTTTTGATTTATATTCAATTAAAAATCCAATAAAAGCCCAAAATTTGAATAGTCTTTAAATTCAACCAAAACAGTTCCTTGTTGTCCGGAATTTCGATACGATCCCAACGGAAGAAACCGCGTTCAAATCCGAGTTCGTATGCAAAAGTTATTAACATTAGAAGATTTAAAATTTAAATTTAAATTTAAAACAAAGATGAGGGCAAAAAAGGTAAAATGCCACGTCCTAACCCTAGCGTGCTCGACTCAGATCATCCACGAAGCTACAGCCTCCATCTCCATGCTCTTGTTGCCGCCGCTACGCATGCCTCCGTTACGATCAGACTACGCCATTGGAAACGCCTCAGCTGGCCGCGTGACCATCAACGCCGCCCCCTTGGAGCTCCGCGCCACTGCGGCTTCAGGGCCAATTTTTGGCGAACTCGACGACGATCTCGACAAACCACCCGCATAGATGAGCTCGCCTCAGCCTCCTCTACGCGCCAGTGCTCCCGATCGTCGATTGGTCAACGATCCACCGTTGAAAACAAAACCCTAATATGGACGGTCGAAACTTCTTCGTCAAATTCTGGTCAAACCGAGAATCAATTGCAAAAACAAACTACAGACGGAGATTATGTTCATCGAGAGCTTCGTGATGATATATTATATGATAGAGTTTGAGGAGTTTGGATTTTTGATTTGATTTGGAATTGAGAATTAGAGTTTTGAAATGTCTGCCATTGAGAAGAAACAAATAATTGAACAGATATAAATTGTAAGTACAGAAAATGAAAATAAGAAGTTACTAAGGTTAATAGCAGCCTATATATAGACAGAGATGGATAAGAACAGATGGAACAGATTGAATTGGGTCGACACGATAACGATCCGAAAAACCCGTTTCGTTCCCGAAACGAAGATATGTTATCCAATATATCAAAATATATGTTTTCGATATTTTTAAACTCAGTGAAACTAGTTTCAATCTCTAATTCTATTATATACAGAAATTAGTTTTCAAAATCAAGTTATATTCATTTAAATTCTTTTAATTGATTTCTACGCGTTTCGAACTCGCACGATCACACGATATGTCTGATCGCTACGAAACTTGAAATCTACAATAATTCACTATTACGGATCCGATGAAACCTGTGCAGTTAATGCCCCACTATTACCCCGCTATAACCCCGCTATATCTCATAGCGGGTTTCTGCCGCTACGATTTTTCCATATAGCCCCACAATATAGCCTTTCCGCTTTAATCCCCGCTATTTCCGCTATATCCCGTTATTTCCGCTATATTCCGCTATTCCCGCTATATCTTCTTTAATAAAATGAATTGAAAAATTCAATTTATACATTATAAAAATTATGAAACTAATTTATTTGATTTAATTTTTAATATATTTTCAGAAATGAAAATACTCTAATATTATACTAAATTCAATTATGTTATATAACAGTTTTACGTTTATTTAAAGTATATTCGCACATGTTTTTATTTAAAAATTATTTATGTATCAGTTACAATTCAATTGAATGATAATTTTTCATTTAATTACCATTTATATATTCGTAAAAACATTAAGTACGAGTTTTATATGCTATTTTAAAGCCATCCGCTATATCCCGCTATATCCTCGCTGTATCCCCGCTATGACTTTTTGCACCTCCACCGCTTTGAATCTGCCGAGCGCTTTAACTGCACAGGATGAAACTGGGTTTGTTGAAATCCGAGACAGTGCCCAAAAAGGCTAATTTTACATGTTAATTAAATGAATTGTTATTATTTTAGAATCAATTTAATCACTTTTAAATTCAAATTTAAAAGTTAACAATTTTCATCATCCTTGATTACACAGAAATTAGTAATATTTTAAAATAAAATTTTCCATGTTAAAGTTGGGATTTAATAATTACATTAATTTCAGCGTTCAATTACAAATGTAATAAAACTCTAGTTTATTATATTTTAAATTCCAATAAAATCTTTTATTTTGATTTTCACTCTTATTGTTAAATCAACCAATATCTTATGAAATGTATTGAACATAGGTTTCTATTTCATTTCACTCAAACTCTACAATTAACATCTTTTCTTACATTTACCGCAATATTTAACCACATTAAATTTCCGTTGATTTCTAAACTAATTACAACATATTAAATAATAAGATGATAATAAGTCAATTGTTACAACTTAGTAATTCATATCTATTAATTTATTGTTCACAACAAAGAGCATAAATCTACTTACCAAATAGCTGATTTCACATTCTATATTAAAATCACTTTCAATTACATTACATATAATTTCATCATTAAATACAGGAGTTAATTTATTTCTTATTAACTTACAACTATTTCCAAATTAAGCTCTACAATTACATTCCAAATTAAGCTTTACCGTTACAATTGATTGAAGTTACATTAAAATAGTTGTCAATTACATTCAATCAATCTTATTAAATTATATTCTAATTATTTTCTCCATTTATTAATCATAAATTTTAATTTCTCACAATATTAAATTTCAAAAATCTTATTTAAATTTAATATTTTTAATTATAAAAAATACGGGTTGTTACAGAAACCCTCGAAAAACGACTCAATCGAAACCATTTGAATTCTTCCTTCAAGTAGAGCAAAAGAATCAGAAACTCATTAAAGTCGAAAGCATCTGCTTCGAAACCATTTAAAACTATCTCTTTCGAAACCATTTTGGGTTTTACTTCAAACATGGAAAAAGGGTCTTAAAAACATTTAAGTCGAAAGCTTTTGTTTTGAAACCATTTCCTAAGTAATGAAGTGATGGTGTCGAAATCATCCCTTCGAAAGCATTAAGAAGTGACCAAGTTTTTAGAAAACAAAACAACCCCTTCAAAACCATCTTGGTCGAAAGGTAGGAAGCGGCAACTAAATGTTTCCACTCGGTCGAAAGCAAGCATTTAAAAACAAAGGTGCAACCGAATCGAAACCATTCTTTTAAACTATTTGACCTGGTCGAAAGCCAACTAAGTCGATAGCATCTTAGTCAAAAGCAAAGCTTCAACCATTTCGAAATCCCTTGATTTCGACCCTATATCTTTCGTCCACATCCAATTCATTACGTACTAGTTTCCTGATACCATATGCATTGGTTTCGACTATGTCGAAGGCGATAGTATGGAGGCGGAACCTGGTGCCGAAAGAGACGAAACAGTGAAAAACCTATTTATTAGTACTTTTAAACCATTCTTTTGTATCTAACCTGCTAGTTGGAATTTGGACTGATTTGAGAATAAATTTTGAAGAAGAGTTTGAAGAGAATAATGTTTGATATTCTTTATTTCAGAAAAAATGAATCAGATACAATACAGTTTCTTTGGTACTGTATTTATATACAATACGAGCCTTAAAGAGGCTTTGGGCCTTCGGGTATACACACAATTGTATTATGCCCGTATTGTAAGATATTAGGTATACAAACAGTACAACCGAGTATTCTCACTAACTCCCCCTCTCAAACCAATATTAGGTTTAGGGTTACACTTTGCTTCTTCGATCCATGGCGGTGCAAAAATTTTCCTTGCCCTAATTAGCTCTTCACTGCGAGCGCCTGTAGATTTCTTCGATCTTCCATCTCTATCCTCTCTTTACTGCAAGTCTCCTCTTTCAATTGATGAGAATTCTCAGTGGCTTCTCTTAGTCCCTCAGAGTTCGACATACGATCTCCCTTAGATTTGATTCCAGTATCAATTTGAGGCACTTGACTTGTTGAGTCAGCTCCGGTCTGCGATGAGATGGTCAAAGGTTTAATTTCTTTGATGGAGAGAGCTGTCTTGCTCTCTACCTTCAGCTTATCTCGAAACTTCAGAAAGCTCCTTGCTGATAGGGCTTTGGTAAGAACATCTGCTGGTTGGTAAGCTGTAGGTATGTGATTGATTTCTAACATTCCTTTCTGTACTTGCTCACGAACAAAATACAAATCGATTTCGATGTGTTTTGTTCGTGCATGCAAAATTGGATTAGCTGCCATGTACACAGTGCTTTGATTGTCACACCATAATGTTGGTTTGGCTGTAGTGTTGATATGTAGTTCTTTTAGTAGGGATTGTAGCCAAATTATTTCTGCAGTAGCACTTGCGACACTTCTATATTCTGCTTCTGTGCTCGATTTTGATACAGTTGTCTGTTTCTTCGAGCACCATGACACTGGATTGTCACTAATATATGCAGTATCCAGTTACAGACTTTCGATCATCGATGTCTGTGGCCCAATCTGCATCTGCGTATGCTACTATGTTTAAGTTACTGCATTTTCTTAACAGTAGTCCAAAATCTGATGTTTCCTTGAGATATCTTAGTATTCTCTTTACATCCTTCCAATGCTCATCATGTGGTTCCTGCATAAATTGAGACACTTTGTTAACACTGAATGATATATCTGGTCTAGTAATAGTAGAGTATTGTAGTGCTCCTACAATACTCATATATTGCTTGACATTTAATATGGGTTCTCCTCTGTTTTTAGACAGTTGTTGACTGCTTATCATAGGAGTTGGTTGTGATTTTGCTTCATGCATTTTTGATTTGATAAGTATTTCTTCAATGTAGTTCTTTTGACTTAACAGTATCTCTGTCTTTGATTTTCTGTTGGCCTCAATCCCCATAAAATAGTTAAGATTGCCAAGGTCTTTGATGGAGAATTGCTTGTTCATGTATTGTATGATGTTTGTAATTTCTGCACTATCATCACATGTTATGATCATGTCATCTACATATATTAGATATAGATAATATGATTATTATTGCTTTTAACAAATAAGGAGTTGTCTGATTTGGTAGACTGATAGCCTAAAGTGTTTAATATGGCCTTCAGTCTATCAAACCATACTCTTGGTGCCTGTTTCAGGCCATATATGGCCTTGTTCAGCTTGCAGACATGATGATCATTTTGCCTGTACCCCTGTGGCTGCTTCATGTAAATTTCTTCTTGAAGGATGCCATTCAAGAATGCATTGTTAACATCCAGTTGCCTTATCTCCCAATTTTTGCTCAAGGCAATTGTGAGCACAACTCTGATGGTTGTTGGTTTTACTACAGGTGAGAATGTCTCACTAAAGTCAAATCCATATTGCTGTGTATATCCTTTGGTAACCAGTCTTGCCTTGTATTTGGACACTGTTCCATCTGGATTTTTCTTCAACTTATAAGTCCATTTGCATCCTATTATGTTTTTGTTTGTTGGAGGAGATACTAGATTCCATGTTTTATTCTTCATTAGTGCTTGATACTCTTCATTCATTGCTATTCTCTAGTTTTCATCACTGTAGGCTTGCTCAAAGGACTCTGGTTCTTCTATATCTATTGTAGCTGTATAAGTTTTTGGTTTGAATATTCCCCTTTTTGATCTAGTGATCATGTGATGACCTGTTCTGATTGGTAATTCAGTATCAGTGGATGCTGAATTATCATTCCCACCAGTGTTGTCCAGTGATTGCTCTTGTAATCTGTTAGAACTTATTCTTTCACTTTGATTGCTTGATGTAGCAGGTGATTGAGCAGGTACGTCAGGTTGATCTTCTGTTCCATGACCTGGTTTAGGCAACACAGTGTGTTGTGGTTCAGAGACACCTGCTTCCTTGGAATTCCATGCTTCAGAGTATACAGGTATATTTGAAATAGATGCTCTTGGATTATAAACCTTCTGAGTAGTTTTTATACTAGTTGAAGTAAATGGGAATACTTTTTCATTGAATACAACATGTCTACTGATAAATATTTTTCCTGAGTTATCCAAGCATTTGTAGCCTTTCTGTTTGGTTGCATAACCCAAAAATGTACAAGAACGAGATCTAAAATCTAATTTATATCTATTGTATGGTCTTAGATAGGGAAAGCACAAACATCCAAAGGTTCTAAGATCATTGTAATTGGGTTTGATTCCCATGAGTTTTTCAACTGGACTTACTCCATTTAGTACTTTAGTAGGAAGTCTATTAATTAGATGCACTGAAGTACTAAATGAGTCTGGCCAGAATTTCAGGGGTAAAGAGGCTTGAGCAAGCAAAGTTATCCCTGTTTCTACTATGTGTCTGTGCTTTCTCTCAACTAGACCATTTTGTTCAGAGGTATATGGACATGTGGTCCTGTGTACTATACCTCTGTTTAAGAAAAACTTGTCAAGTGACTTATACTCACTACCACCATCACTTTGGATAATTTTAACTTTATGACAAGTTTGTCTTTCAGCCTGAGTAATAAAGTGGATAACAGCATTATAAGTTTCTGACTTAGTTTTCAGAAAATATATCCATGTATATCTAGTAAATGCATCAACAAAGGATATGTAATATCTGTAGCCATAATCAGAGTTAATGGGTGCAGGACCCCAAAGATCAGTTGTAACCAGTTCTAGTGGCATTTTGTATTCAGTAGTAGAGTTAGCAAAGGGTAATTTATGACTTTTACCCATTTGACAAAATGTACACACATATGGTAAAATAGGATCATTAAAGGAAATATTAATATCTTTCAAAACCTGCTTTACAACATTTACATTGGGGTGTCCCAATTTATAGTGCCACTGATCAAATACACTTTTATTGTTTTCAACAGGTGATATTTCACAGTTATTGCTGTGTTTTACTTTCTCAACAATATTTCTGCAGTTATTCACAGTGAACTTGTACAGATCATTCACTGCATCACCCTGCAAAAGTTTTTCACCTGTTAGTATGTCTTTAACTAAACAATATTTGGGATAGAATTCAAAATACACATTGTTACCATGTGCAAATTGAGAAACACTCATAAGATTTTTCTTAATTCTTGGTACTCTTAATAGATTATTGAGGTATAATTGCCTTTTACCTTTAACATAGGCATTACCAATATGAGTGATCCCAATAGGCTTACCATCCCCCATAAATATTAACTGTTTAGCTCTATACTCCTTGTTGCCGAGGTTCAAGTTGTCAAGTTTATTTGTCAGATGATTGGTTGCACCTGAGTCAGGATACCATGTTTCATCTTGTATGTGTTCTGATCTTGCTGTTTCATCTTGATGTTGATTCATGCCATTACTCTGTTTATTTGGATCATGTTGGGCTTGTGCTATGTTTGCACTGTGATTACCATTCCTTTGATTGTTTGAGTTTTGTCCTAGCACGTAATTGACATTAAGTCTAAAATAGCATTTTGGTGCAGTGTGACCAATCTTTTCACAGATCTGACACTTTGGTCTGTTGTTGTTGTTGCTCCATCTTCCCCTGCCTCTGCCTCTTCTAGCATTGTTTCCCCTTTGATACTGTTGGTTGTTGTGAGTTTGATTTCTGTTCTTGTTGCTGTTTGAGGCAAAGTTGATGGACATATCACTGTCTATTGGCTTCTTGTACTCCAATCTTCCTTCATGTGCAAGAAGGATAGAACTAACATGCTCAAGAGATGGTAAGGTTTCTTGAGAAGATATTACAGCAACTACAGATTCATATTCATCACTTAAGCCAGTTAAGATAGTTAACACTTGCTCTGTAATTGAGATTTTGTGTCCTGCTGCTTCAAGCATGTCACATATATTCTTGACTTTTCCCAAGTAGTCTCTCATTGTTTGATTCTCTTTTCTAACATTTTGTAATTGCCTTTTGTAATGCATTACTCTAGCGGCTGATTGAGTGTTGAAAATTCTTTCCACTGCCAACCAGATTTCATTAGCTGTTCTGCATCCAATTACTTGAGGCAGTAGTTTCACATTTATTGATGAGAGTAACCAAGAACTGATAAGACTATCTTGCCTTTGGTACTTTACATATTCACCATTGCTTACTGTCTTGTTTTCTGAATCAGTAATGAACTTGGGTGGAACAGCAGTGGTGCCAAGGATGAATCCTTCCAGGCCATATCCTCTAGCAGCAGTCTCAACTTGAATTTTCCAAATAAGATAATTGTCTTCTTCAAGTTGTGCAGTGATGAGTTGAATCTGAGGACTAATTGTGGCTTTCAGGAGGTTCTCTGCTGAGGCAGTGACTTGCGGTGGAGGATTAGATGTATTGTTGGAGGTTTCTGAGTTATCATCAGCCATGAGGAAACTTTTTGAATCAAGAACTGCTCTCTCGGTTTTAAATCAGATAGTGATCAAGAATTTGTCTTTGCAGAATCCAGGTAAGTTGCAACTGGGTTTAGATGATGATTTTTAATCTGATAAGCCAATGGTTTGGCACTTTCCTTCTTTCTGATTTGATGATTTTCTTGGGATCTTGACTGTTTTTCAAATCTGACTTGATCGATGAAGGAGACTGAGTGCAGCCAGAGTTTTCTAGGTGAGGCACTAGTCTTTGGAGATGAGTCTTATGAACCCAAATGATGATAATGCTTCTGATGGGTAATTAATCTCCAAATGATGAGATTTCTCTGATGGAGATTAATGTCTTCTTCTTTCCAGGATTTTGATGCAGTTTTGCTTTGAAGTTGGCTCTGATACCAAGTTGGAATTAGGATTGATTTGAGAATAAATTTTGAAGAAGAGTTTGAAGAGAATAATGTTTGATATTCTTTATTTCAGAAAAAATGAATCAGATACAATACAGTTTCTTTGGTACTGTATTTATATACAATACGAGCCTTAAAGAGGCTTTGGGCCTTCGGGTATACACACAATTGTATTATGCCCGTATTGTAAGATATTAGGTATACAAACAATACAACCGAGTATTCTCACTAACTCTGCCTTGTTTGTCTAAATCTGATTGGTTTTAAGGTTTCACTTTTCAAAAAGTACTACCGACTTTCCATATTTAACAATTTAAATATTTTTCAAAAAGCCCTTTCTCCTCCATTAATTATATTAAACATTTAAGTCTCATACCTTAAAATAATTTTATATAACCATTAAAACACTTATGAAAAATCTAGGAAGATTCCAGAAAATCACTTTATATATGTTGTCTAACATATAAAAATTTCAGATCCAAACAATTAATTATTTACCCGTAAATAATTTATAACCCAAAATACTTTTTTTTTACTAGAAAATTCATATTAATTCCACGAAAATTCAGAAAAATATGAAAATTGAAACCCATCTCCAAAATATTATTTATGATCTTCATAAAAATTCGCAAGGCATTTGGATGTCATTTAATAGGGTTTTCATCTTAAAACATATCATAAATTCATTATGAAAAACCATAATTCATCAACAAGTATAAATATTCATTTCATCATTCAAAACATGACAAATCATTGCAAAATATTCGGAATTCATCTTAAAACTGAAAACACAATCAAAAAATGAGATGTAAACATTATTCACTTTAGCCTTTGTGATTAAAGAGATTGGGATATGAATAGATTTGATTTGCTTAAGCTTCTTCTAGCTTATCTTCTTTCTTTTTCCCCTTTTCCTTATTAATGGTGGCCAGTCTTGAGTTTTCAAAATTTAGAAATGAAATGAACGTGTAAATTATACACGGCTAAGGTTTGGAGGATATAGGAATGACCACTTTCCTATTCTACCCCTTCTCTATTTCAATTTAACTTTTATTTTAATTCATTGTTAAATGGCACGGCTACATCTTAATTAAAATCAGATCTCAATCTCCTAATCAGCACATTATTTTATTTAATTTAACTAATTAAATATTCTAAATAATGTTACCAAAAATCTAAGGTGTTATAACAGCTCCATCGTAGCATACACATTTCTGATATACTTATCTTCTAAGCATGTTGTTTTTAAGTAGGTCAACATTCTACATCATACAACATCGCAGAACTGATTGTCGTTCTGTAGAACTTTCCTTTAAGTTTTTGTGGGACTTTCCTGTCACAGAATGTCAGACGCTATCGTCATTTCATCCATCCCGCTCGAATTTTAAACCAACATCTTTATCAGTCTCCCCATCGTACTACAATATTGATTCTAAACATCGAAAGGATCCTTTTTGGACATTGCTTGTTCAGCCAGAGTGACATCTACATCCTCTGACCTGATATCACTGAACTCGGACTTCATATAGTCTGTTTTAGTTCAGCTAAACTTAAAACCCTTTTATTTTAAAGTCTGCTTTCACAACTCCAGTTGTTTATTAATCCCTATTTTATTTTCGTCAATTAACACAACTTCATCAACAAAAAGCATACACTAAAGAATCTCACTTTGTATGCCCTTCGTAATCTCATCCATCACTAGGATTTTGTAGTACTTAAACTCATAGACTGAATCCTTTAATTTCTGTCAGGTACTGGCAAACTTAGTGTAGCAAAACTTTTGTGTAGTACTATTGATCACTCAATGAGTTCCAGCTTGAATGTATCTCACAATTCAAAATTCATGTGTATCTCTTATATAAACTCAAATGTTGGTCAATTTTGTAGTCTTATTATACTATTTACGTCTACTTTCTCCATTTTTCTGTCACGGTATTTTGAACTAAACCGCGTTTCATTGCATGTCACTGTTCTCCCAAAAGTTAATTGACGGTTGTTATTCAATCTTCGCTTTAAAAGTTACTTTACCAATCAGTATGATTGGTACCAAAATGAATGGCGTCAATCTTAGATTCTTTTGCAACTAAATATGCGAAAACTTTAAATAGAACTTAAGACAATGAAGTTAGCAAAAAGGATGTAATGCAAATTTTATATTCTTGATAATGAATATGCATTGCTTAATATCAGTGCAATATATTGTCGTGTATGGATGAAATACATGGATGAACGTTTTTTGCAGCACTAGTAAATCCTAGTTTTTTTTTTCAAAAAACATTTTCCTTATCAAGAACTACTTAAACTTCAGAATCCACAATCAAAACACTCGTTTTGTTTTCATGTAATCTCAATGAGGTTTCTCTCAGAATTTAATCATTGTGGTGACTTGTTGGATGACTGTGTGTGGGTTTGGCAAATATATTAAACCTATTCCTTGTACATTTACTATGATTTTAGTAATTTGCATATGATACCTTTAGAAGTTCTATGTGGTGGCCGAAAGGATCCTCAGGTAATAACATTATGTTCAAAATATTAATATTTAATTTTACCTTGAAATTTCTATGCCTGTATGTATAGTAAACTGGCGTATTTGTTCCTTGGTAAGTTTAAGATCAAAGAGGACCAAGCATGTAGTAGCCTTGGTTATGTATATGATTTTCTCTATTCTGTAGTGGGCAGCTGTCTTCTAGATTGCCTGAAAACAATTTAACAAAAAAAGAAGAGATTTTGATAAACTACATAATTCCAAACTGAAACCTGCATTGTGAAAATATTCACATATGATCAGATTTGATTGCAGTAATGATTGTCGTTCCATGAGCTGAGAGAATCTGAAGATTTACAATGACATTGTTACCTACTGTTGAACAAATTGGGATGCAGTAGTGATTTAAGTTGGTTTTTTTTCTTCTAAAATTTTATATTTACAAGTTCAGAATTTGAAGTTTCAGCTTTTGATTAGTATAATTTTCGCATATCATTTCTTATGTAACTTAGAAGCCGTAGGTAAATTAATACTAACCATTAAAACTTCTACCTAGAACCAAACCATCACTATACATATCAGATCTTTAGCACACTTGTATATATTGTACGTTATTGATTGTAGCAACTTTTTAGCAAGTATACATCTTACATTGGCTTTCATGTTATTTATGCAAGACACAACTGAAATTTAGACTTGTTTATAATTTGTGTACTGAATCAACATGGAAATCTTCTGGTAGTTATTATTGTGCCTGTTTTTTTCTACGTGCTTCTGTGCTAAAGTTGTTTGGCAGACTCTTTTTTAACTTAGAGGCTTTGGAAGAAGAAGTCCCTAGTATTAATCATAATAGACAAACCGCATCTTTATGTATAACTAGTGTGTAACATGTGCATTGCACACGGTATGTTGTAGAAAAATAATATTATAACTATTTTATAATTTATTATGTAATATCTGATGAATTTTGTTAGGATAAATGAGTTATAAATTAGGGTAAGTTTGGCTCACATCCCTAACAAGTTTTAAAATAGAGAAAACATCCTTCCCAACCAACATTTACGTTTCCGCTCCCTGTTTTCAAATTCACGCACGCAAAAAGACCGAAATACCCTTTATGTTTTTTACTTTTCAAACGTGTATAACTTTATTTACAAAAACCGGATCAACATAACGTTTTCACCAAAAAATCGCAAATTTTATGATCTTTAAAATGAGATCCATTGTTGATACCAAAAATTTAAATTTGTATTAAATCTGCAATTATTTCAAATATTTGCAGACAATTCAGCAAATATTGAACATTTTCGATGTTTTTTCAAATATATAAAAATTGCAGATATTTCTGCAACTATATGATATAGTTGCAGAAATGCAAATAGTTGCAGATGCAACTATTGCAAATAGTTACAGAAATGTCTGCAACTATATGCAATAGTTGCAGACATTTCTGCAACTATACCAAATAGTTGCAGACATTTCTGCAACTATTTGGTATAGTTGCAGAAATGTCTGCAACTATTGCATATAGTTGCAGACATTTCTGCAACTATTGCATATAGTTGTAGACATTTCTGCAACTATTGCAAATAGTTGCAGAAAACGAACTTACACGGTATTTCAGTAAAAATCTTTTATTGCAAACAGATAAATCATTAAGCAAAGATAATTTTATCGTTCAATATAAACCAAATAATCACAGATAGAAAAAATGGAGCACGGTATAAACGAGGGTATTTATGGAAAAGAATTAAGCCGAAACAAAAATAGGGACCGGATTTATAAAGTTTCGAACGGAAGGAGTTTTTGTGAATTACGTTTGGTTTTAGGGATGTGACCCTAATTTTCACTATAAATTAACTGTGCTTTTGTTATGAAATTTGTATATTTGAATAAAAATTAAATTATCGTTTTTGTTGATAAAAATGAGTTATATATCGATTTATTATTTTGTAGGGTTCATTATTTATCAGTCAAATAAATGAAAATAAGTATTGTTATTTGAAATTAATATTTTATAAGATTTCATAAAAAATATTTTTGTACGTATAAAATTGACATTTAGGTTTTGATACATTTGATTAAAAGATAAATGATGTATACATTAAATTTCAAATATTACTTGAGAGAATGACGACATATACCTAAAAATAGAAGTGTAATACCAAATACTCAATGTATTTGTATGCGTTTATAGTTCTTGCGGTACATATTTATTAAAATAATTAAATGATATTAATAAAGTGATAAAAAATATTTATTTAACTACTAAAATAAATATTAAGTGAAAATAAGATCTGAACTGTTACAAATCACATTGTCATTTTAATCATGTAAAAAAATGTTTTTAATCCATTGTTCATACCTTACTTTTTTTTATAATAAAACTTTTCAAAAAATATATAACATTTATGTAAAAAAAGATAATAAAATATGAAAGAAAAATATTTCTAATCAAATGGTATAATTTTTCTCCATTGATTCAACTCAGATTACGAACATAAAATTTTAAAATGTTACATTTTGTACAAAAACGTACAAATTGAAAATATTTATTCTTTTTTCAGTGTTACATTATACAAACATTCATCACTTATCATTAATTGTAATGTTATTCTTCATAAAATATAATTTAACAATGATAAAGAGTCTACTTGACGTGCCAATTTTACGAAGGAAAAACGTTATATATGTTTGTAACGATGTACCAATTTTGAAAACTAATTTTTTGTATATATGTGTTTGTAATGAGATACCAACTTTAGAAGAAAAAAAAGTATGTATGTATTTCTTTGTATTAAATAACTAATTTTAGAAAGAAAGAAATTTTATGAATTTAAATGTAGAAAAATGTAAAATATCAAAAATAATTTTATATATAATTGTGAAAATATTGAATTATATGGACTTGAATGAAAATATTATTGTGGGAATTCTAACTTGAGGCCACTCAAATCATAAACCCAAAGCACAGTGGAAAAACGTGATCGTGGTAAATAGCGCAAAACAACCAATCGGTATCTCAAACCAAACTCAACCAATACAAATCCGACCACAATCACCAAACAAGCAATATAGAAATAAAACAATAACGAAGAATAAATCACACATCGCTTCCTAGTGGTTCCACTAACATTGTATTGTATACATTCACTTTGAGAGAGAGTTTTTATTAATACCAATGAGAAGAGTACAAGAGATTGATTATAACGATCACAATATTCACTTTAGAATATTATATTGTGGAGATTAGAATTGAAGAAATTAGGATTTGCTAAACCCTTGATTAAACCCTTGGAGTGATTAACTTTCAAAAAATAGAAAATAACTTATATAGAAGAGTAGAAAACCTAGGAAAATTCTCGAAATGTCCCTTGAAGCTTCACAAATCATCACACCAAGTCCGGGTCCAAAATTGCAGAAATCCTCGGCACAGACGTCTGTCATATGGTGACAAACGTCTGTTAGAAAACTCGAAAAACAATTTTCTAAAACCACAGACGTCTGTCATAATGTTCGGGCTTCAAACCCTGAAGCAACAGACGTCTGTCACTCCACGACAGACGTCTGTGCTGCTGCTCCATCCAGCACTTCCCCTCTCTTCGCCATAACTTCTACCTTCGAGCTCCGATTTGTGAACCGTCTTTCCCATCACGAAGCTACTTCTGACCACTTCAATTTCTCCATATAGTGTCGTCAAAATTCAACTAATATAGTTTTACAATTTATGTCAGTATAAATACGGTACAATGTTATCCCGCCTTTTGGCAAGGCCAGGATACCAAGGAGTTGGACTCCAAAAGTCGTTTGTCATGGATATCGTTGAATTTTGACCAAGTCCGGATCAAGCCCCAATCGATGGGACATGATCGGGAAAAATAAAGCAAACCAACGCTCCAAGTTTCAGATCGATCCGAGTTCATATGCTCAGGTTATGAGGGATGCAAGGCGAAGGGAAGAGCACATTTTCGTATCCATCAATAAGCAGCAGTTCGTATCGATGGATTTCGTATCCATCGGTGGTCCTCGTTTTCGCATCCATCGATCTCATATCGACCAGAATGATTAAGTCCACACAGTGGTGAGCTTCGTATCCATCATCCAATGTCTATTTCGTATCCATTGGTCAGTGCCCGCTTCGTATCCATTAGTCAGTGCATGCTTCGTATCCATCAGCCAGTGTTTGCCTCGTATCCCTGGATGAAGTCTTATTCGAATCCATCAGGTCAACCAGCTTGGATAACGTGTCATCTCTCGAAGGAAACGAGGCGAAATACATGGAGTCGAAGCAGTCAACACGGAGCAAATATCGGATCGAGGCGAAGCGCACGCACCACATCATCCCTTGATGCGAATGCGCCGAGATGTATGGAGTCGACGCGGTCGATTCGGAGTGAAGACCGGATCGAGGCGAAGTGTGCGTTCCACGTCTTCACAGAGGCGCGTGATACCATCGATTCGAAGCCCTCAGCTCAGAGAAATGGATTCGAACCAGACAGCCTAGCGAAGAACATCATCTCGTATCGATGATATCTCTCAATCCCCTGATCCAAATACCATGAAATTTTAACTGAAGGTTGCACACATACCGAGGAACATCTCCACCAATTTTGAGCTCAATTGGAAGTAATCTTGATCGATACGAAATGATTTCGTATCGATCACAGATTGACTTGAAACTCTCTGGAAGTGGTCGAATGGGTCCCCTCACGTGTCAGGCCAAGTCTCCCGGAGTTTGAGCGAAATCCAAGCCTCCTACGCCTATAAATAGAGCCCCAGAATCAACGGAAAAAGGATGATCTTTCTCTGAAGCGTCCATACTCTGCCGGATTGAGATTTGCATCCTACTTTTGCTGTCAATTTCGAATTCTAAACTATAATCCGCTGTTCATTGCTGTAAACGCTTGTAATCATTGAAAGAGAATCAATAAAAATCGTCAAAACTTCATAGTGGACGTAGGCTATACGCCGAACCACTCTAGACTGCTTGTCTGTGCATTTTACATTCCTGTTTGTTGGAGTTTTTGTTAGATAATCTCTGTTTTACATTTATAATCTTCATTTTATCTCTTCAAACAACTCCCGAAGAGTGTTGTGCCCATTTTTGGTACAAACACTTTGGTGCTTTCACCGAGAAAACCAGCTTTTTCTCCTGCTCGTTGGATCTGCCGTCGATACCGGATTGCACAAATCCAAGAGGAAGATCCAGATATTCAGTCCGGAATCCTTCCATTCTATTTAGATTTGCTCAAAATCTAGGAAAGGACTCCACCACCGACAATGGTCAGCACAAGAACTGGCGCCACCGCTGCAGAACAAGAAGGCAGAGACAGGCAAAATCCCACACAGCCGCCTTCTTCCAATCAAGACAACGCCACTCATTTAGACTCAACGGGGCTAGTCACCCGACAGGAGTTTCAAGTATTGCTCCAGGAGCTGACCCAAAGCCGTCAGCAGTTGGCAGAACAGTTACGCGCCAATATCGAGCTGACCAACCAGCTAAACCGCCGGGGGCACAGAAGGTCCAGGAGAGATGATGTCTCCAGAGCGTCTACCGAAAGCTCAGCTTCATCTGATTATCACCACCGAATTACCCGTCCTCGACTGGAGGGGAGTCGCGCTCAAGCTGCTGAATATCAGCCCGCCTTAACTGTTGGGCAACTGAGGGTAGGACCGTCGACCAGCTTCCAGACGGGTCCCTCAACGCGAGGAGGTACGGCCCCACAGTACACCACGGATAACCGCGCCACAACCGTCGCAGCAGAGACAAGGGTCGATACCCAAAATCAATCGGAGCCGATCAATCAACAGCGAGGACATACTCCTGAACCTTATGTCCCAGAAGACGTTGAGCCAAGGAGGCGAAATACGGATCGTCGACAGCGCCCGATCCCTACTCGCACCGTGGAACCCGACCACGCCTTAGCTCATCACGCTCCGAATCTGCCCGTTTCGGATATATCAACCATGATACGTCAAATGATCCGCGAGAGTCAGGGGCTCACTAATGATGACTGGGGGATTTCCCGTAGTCATACCCCTTTCACAGACGAAGTGTTACATGCCGAACCCCCTAGGCGATTCAGAATGCCGACTCTCCCGATGTATGAAGGGAATAGTGACCCCAACCAGCATATTCTGAAGTATGAATGGTCGATGAGCGCTGCAAGGGCCGACGATGCAGTGAAGTGTCGGAGTTTCCCCATCTCTCTGGGAGGAATCGCGACAATGTGGTTTACCCGCCTACCACCTAGATCAATTTCTTCGTTCGATCAATTGGCCAAGAAGTTTGTGGAGCAATTCCGGATGCATGTTGCTAGGCCAAAAGACGTCAACACCTTGTCCAGCGTCACTCAAGCTCCTGGAGAAACACTCAGGCATTACTTGGAGAGGTTCCACGCAGCATGCGTCGAGATCACCAATCCCAACGATAATTCAATCTTAATGGCCCTGACCAAGGGGATTGATCCTGATTCCGAATTCGGAAACTGGCTAGCTGGAAAACCGCCCGCGTCGTTGGACCGTTTTTACTCCAAGGCCGCTCAATTCCTGCGGCAGGAGGATGCAAAACAGTCTAGGAAGCAGGACGATGCGAGGCCCAGCATTGAGGGAATACAGAGCAATGTGGCAGTTAAACAGTCCGGCGAGAGTTTCGGGAAAGTTCAGCTGAATATACAAAACAAGCAAACCCAGCAGAGAGGAAACAATGGCCAGAATAAGAAGAGAGACGAAAACCGAGGTCCACGACGTAGAGCTCAGATGTTTGACAGTTATACACCGCTAAACACGTCATTGGAAAACGTATACTTACAGACTTGCAACACTGTACAGTATAAGAAGCCTGCTCCGAAGCCCTCATCGGAGAGACAGATTCAGACAGGGAAATTCTGTAGGTTCCATGAGAGCTATGGACATAATACCAATGAGTGTCGGCACTTACAGGACCTCATCGAAAAGCTGATTAGAGAGAGGAAGCTAGATCAGTTTGTACGGGCGCCGCAGCCTGGCGGAGCGGGCCCCTCGAATCAAAATCATTCACAAAATCAGGAAAGAGAGGATGAACCCGCTCGTGCGGGCGGGAGATTAGTTATCAACACAATAAGTGGTGGCCCCCATCCGGCAGACAGAAGCTGGGGGGAAATGGAGTCGTATGCCAGTTCTATCAGGCATGCGGACTTCGAGTGTTATAGTAATTGCGAGGATGGAACCCCGGCAAAGCAACAAAAGATAATGTCTGATGATATCGTGTTCAGGAGCAGAGACGCCGATAAGTCGAAGCCCCTACTATCGACCCACTAGTCATATCTGCCCAGGTAGGTCCTGCTTGGATGAAGAGGATCCTGGTTGACAGTGGGAGCTCTGTGAACATCTTGCTCAAACGGGCTTACGATCTAATGAAGATGGAGACAAAGGATTTGAAACCCTGTTTATCCAGAATCCATGGTTTCAACGGAAGTGCCACGATAACCATCGGAATAACTGAACTCCCAGTCGAGTTAGGCGTTGGAGAACGCCGGAGGGTCCGAATGTTACAATTTGTTGTGCTAGAAATCGACTCGCCATACAATGCGTTTCTGGGTCGACCAGCTTTAGCCGAGTTCAGGGCGGCGATCGCCCCATGGTGTCTGACTCTGAAGTTTCCCACTGATCATGGGATTGGAGTTGTTCAAGGAGATCAGGCCTCAGGAAGGGCCTGCTATGTTGCTGAGCTGCGCGGGGCGCAACGTAAAGAGAAGGGGAAGGGCGTAGAGGAATCTCTCTGCGTCCGTTCTATCGATAATTGACAATTGATGCCTGGGTCTCGGCCCGGGCACCACGACCAATTCCTGAAAGACCTGGAACCTAGGGACAACGAGGATAAAGACGAATCAACGGAGAGTCAAGCTTCTCCAGCCGAACTGACTGTGGACGTCCCAATCAGTGAGGATGATGATTCAAAGATGCTGAAAGTTGGGTCCCAACTAAACAAGCAGACACAGCAGGAGTTGGTCGAATTTCTTCGGACGAATCTCGACGTCTTCGCCTGGACACACTCTGACATGTGCGGGATCTCGCCGAGCATTGCGAGTCACTCCCTGAATATAGATCCGCGACATGTCCCAGTGAAGCAGAAAAGGCGCGGTATGGATCCAGAGAGATCTGCCGCCCTTAAGGAGGAAGTTGATAAACTACAATCGAATGGGTTCATTCGAGATGCCTTGTATCCAGAATGGGTGTCCAACCCCGTACTAGTTCGGAAACCAAACGGGAAGTGGAGAACCTGTGTTGATTACTCTGACCTAAACAAGGCCTGCCCGAAAGATAGCTTCCCACTTCCACGAATCGATCAACTCGTAGATTCGACGGCCGGACACGAACTACTATCCTTTATGGACGCTTACTCCGGCTACAATCAGATACCCATGCATTTACCTGATCAGGAACATACCAGCTTCGTGACCGACCTGGGACTCTATTGTTACAAAGTCATGCCGTTTGGTCTAAAGAACGCTGGAGCAACATACCAACGCTTGGTCAACCGAATGTTCGCTGATCAGATTGGGAAAACCATGGAGGTCTACGTGGATGACATGCTGGTGAAGTCCCGATTCTCCACCGATCACGTCAGAGATTTGAATTCAATGTTCAGCATCCTCCGGGAGTACGGAATGAAGCTCAACCCACTCAAATGTCACTTTGGCGTTGCATCCGGAAAATTCCTTGGGTTCATTGTCAACGCTCGAGGAATAGAGGCGAATCCTGAGAAGATCTGGGCTATTAGAAATTTGCAAACCCCTAGAACTATAAAACAAGTCCAGAGTCTTAACGGGAAGGTCGCAGCATTGAGCAGGTTCATTTCAAAATCCACCGATAAATGCATTCCTTTCTTCGACCTGATCTGGAAGGGCAAACGAAACTTTGAATGGAACACGGAGTGTGAAGGCGCGTTCCGATCATTAGTTCAACATCTCTCCACACCTCCGATCTTGTCAAAACCGGTTGACCACGAGCAACTATATCTCTACCTGGCAGTATCAGAACATGCGATCAGTGCTGCTCTAGTCCGGGAAGAAGACAAAGTCCAAAACCCGGTCTACTATGTTAGTAAGCGACTAACAGGAGCTGAAAGAAATTATCCGAGGCTGGAGAAACTGGCTTATTGTTTGGTCATTGCCTCAAGGAAGCTCCGTCCTTACTTCCAAGCTCATCCGCTTACTGTGTACACCGACCAGCCGTTACGACAGGTCCTTACGCGGCCTAAGACGTCCGGTAGGTTACTCAAGTGGAACATTGAGCTAAGTCAATTTGATATCGCATACGCTCCGCGGAGGGCCATTCAAGGACAAGTCCTGGCTGATTTCATAGCCGAATTCACCATCCCAGAAGACTTACCCAAGACCAGTGAATCCCCCGAATACATCTGGAAGCTGTATACTGATGGTGCGTCAAATGACCGGTGTTCGGGCGCTGGGGTTGTACTTGAGACTCCCGAGGGCCGATCCATATGTTATGCTCTTAAGTTCGACTTTCGTGCAACTAATAATGAAGCCGAATATGAAGCCCTCCTAACCGGCCTAAGACTTGCCAGAGATTTGAGAATTATCGCTGTAGAAATTTATTGCGATTCGCAGTTAGTGGTATGCCAAGTGCGAGGAGAATACCAGGCAAGAGACCGAAGACTGGCCGCTTACTTGGCACGAGTCCAGGAAATACTAAACCAGTTTGATTATTATGCCATCTATTATGTGCCTCGGGAGCGCAATCAGAAAGCCGATTCACTGGCAAAGTTAGCCAGCACAAGTGAAGCGCAACAAATGGGACTTGTCCCCGTCGAAACTTTGGCCACTCCGAGCATCGATCGGATAGAAATGAACTCTGTATTTGAAACCGCTCCTAGTAGGGAATCTTGGATGACTCCGTATCGGAATTACATTGAGAATGGGGTGCTGCCTGAACCTAGAAATGAGAAGAGGCAAATTCAGCGAAAAGCTTCGCGATTCGTCATCCAAAACGGAGTCATGTACAGGAGAAGTTATTCCGTTCCTCTCCTCAGGTGTATTGCCCACGAGGAAATCAAACGAGTGTTACATGACGTGCACGAAGGAGAGTGCGGCGATCATACCGGAGGGCAAGCTCTCGCTAAGAAGATACTCCGATATGGGTACTACTGGCCGACAGTGAACCGAGATGCGGCAAACTATGCCCGAAAGTGCGATAAATGCCAAATACATGCCCGAATTCCGAGAGCTCCGCCAACCGAAATAACCCAAATGGTCAGTCCCTGGCCATTCGCAATGTGGGGCATTGACATCATCGGCGCTTTACCTTTAGCAAAAGGCGGTGCGAAATACGCCATCGTCGCCGTTGATTACTTCACAAAGTGGGCTGAGGCCGAAGCCCTTGCAACCATTACGACAAAGAAAGTGATAAATTTCGTGGTTCGCAACATCATTTGTCGATTTGGACTCCCGCATACTATCATCACTGATAACGGAGCCCAATTCGAGAGTGCGGAATTCAAGGACTTCTGTCAACGGTTTCATATCCGCAAAAAGTTCTCGGCTGTCGCACACCCCCAAGCGAATGGACAGGTTGAAGCTGTCAACAAAGTTATAAAATCGATCCTGAAGAAACGATTGGAGAAGGCTGGGGGCAAGTGGGTCGATGAGCTTCCTATGGCATTATGGGCCTATCGAACGACCCACAAAACCGCGACCGGACACACTCTGTTTTCCCTATCTTATGGCTCAGAGGCCGTTATTCCGGTCGAGACAGAAGTGCTCTCTCATCGCGTGACTTATTATGATCCAAAAACAAACGCTATACTCCTAGCCGAGTCTTTGGATCTATTGGATGAGAAACGGGAAGAGGCTGATTTGAGAGCAGCCGCACATCGAAGCCGGGTCGCCCGATTGTACAACACCAGAGTTCGACCTCGAACCTTTGAACTCGGCGACCTCGTGCTCAAGAGAATCTACCCAGTTCCTTCACACATGAAACCGAACTGGGGAGGACCGTATGTAATTACACGAAAGCTCGGAGATGGTACATTCAAGCTGTCGACTGTTGACGGTCTCGATTTACCAAGGGCTTGGAACAGCGAAAGCCTCCGCCGCTACTACATATGACAGGCTTTATTTATTTCATTCTATTTAGCAATTTGTTTCTGCATTTCGAAATTTGAATTTTGTAATAAGGCAACTGACTTTGCCGCATTTTCTTATTTCAGCAATAAAATGCCACTTCTTCGAGCCAGAGCTGTGATTCATTATGTACGATATACAACATCACAACGCACGAAGAGCTGAATCCCGTCATGCAATGGGACTTATTCAAATAGAGAGTGGCTGTGATACAACCGGCCACTCACTAGGTGAAACCCGAGCTCGGGGACAAGCCATGACACCGATATTAGTAGGGTTGACACACGACAATCCTACAAATCAACTCCATATTCCCAGAGTGCGAAGTGGAGTATAAACATTCAACTCCACATTCCCAGAGTGCGAAGTGGAGTATAAACATTCAACTCCATATTCCCAGAGTGCGAAATGGAGTATAAACATTTAACTCCGCATTCCCAGAGTGTGATGCAGAGTATAAACGATCAACTCCATATTCCCAGAGTGCGAAATGGAGTATAAACATTCAACTCCGCATTCCCAGAGTGCGAAGCGGAGTATAAACAGTCAACTCCATATTCCCAGAGTGCGAAATGGAGTATAAACATTCAACTCCGCATTCCCAGAGTGTGATGCAGAGTATAAACGATCAACTCCATATTCCCAGAGTGCGAAATGGAGTATAAACATTCAACTCCGCATTCCCAGAGTGCGAAGCGGAGTATAAACAGTCAACTCCATATTCCCAGAGTGCGAAATGGAGTATAAACATTTAACTCCGCATTCCCAGAATGCGAAGCGGAGTATAAACATTCAACTCCATATTCCCAGAGTGCGAAATGGAGTATAAACATTCAACTCCGCATTCCCAGAGTGCGAAGCGGAGTATAAACAGTCAACTCCATATTCCCAGAGTGCGAAATGGAGTATAAACATTTAACTCCGCATTCCCAGAATGCGAAGCGGAGTATAAACATTTAACTCCATATTCCCAGAGTGTGAAATGGAGTATAAACATTCAACTCCGCATTCCCAGAGTGTGATGCAGAGTGTAAACGGTCAACTCCATGTTCCCAAAGTGCGAACAACCGCTTACGAGATGACGCCTATCCCCGGAGTGTAGATGGAACGATTCATAAGAGAACAAGCGTAGTTCGACCACTCGGTCCTCGCTTGGTGCCATCACAAGCTGATCATCACAACTTGACCCCGGAACTGGGGGCAGAGGCGAATGTTAGTCATTACCCGAAACTATGCGATGCTCAGCTCCGATACGATCCCCTATCACAACTCAAGTCCGAGATTTCCATACTTAACAAGTAAAATGAGCTATTCTTGAAGCAATCAGATAATGCAAGTACACTGGACCAAAGTCCGAACACTGCAATATTCAAGTATAGAAAGGAACACAAGCTGAAGCCAAAAAACAAAATTTTATTCCAACTAACTCAAGAACAATGGTTCATACATGAGTTTTTTCCAAAATATTCCTACTAGCAGGGGCCGAACCTGCATCTAAACACGGCCTACAAAAGGGAAAAAGCAGAAAAAGTAACAAAAGTCCCTAACTGCCTATGAAAAGAGTGTCTAATCCTTCTGTTTCCTCAGCTTCTTCTTCCTCGAGAAGCTACTGGAGCCACCAGTACCCTTTCGCTTGGAGCCTTTCTCCTTAGGCAAGCTCCCTTCGGGTGGAGGCATAATGTCAACATCCTCGTCTGAGCTGGACTCTATAGGGATACTTCCCGAAGGAGGAGTGGGAGGAACAGACTTGACAGTTGGAGGAGGGGCTGGCACATTAGTATCAGTAAGTGTGCCCCCAGGAGACACAGACATAAGAGGAGTAGGGCACTGTGCTGCTACTCCGCCATCTACTTCACCACCGTGCGCCGCGGCCGCCATCTCGGCATTAATCTCGGCCAACATCGCCGCTTCCCGCCGTGCCCTGGCCTCGCTAGGGGCCGTAGTAGTCTGGGACAAGGTGTCGGAAGTAGCCGTGAATCCACCCAAGCCAAATGGCAAGTCCGCAAAAGGATCACTTTGACGGCCAAGGAGCTCGTTTATCATCTGCTCGTCGAAAGAAAGTGAGCTCCCCTGCGTCACTCCGACTGGTGCCATTGCCGCGACAGAGGTCGCCTCAGAGATGATGGCTCCTGGTGCTTGACCTGATTCTTGGATGGTAAGAGGCGCGGCTAGTGCAACTCCTGTCACTGATCAAGGGAAAAGACATGTCATTAGCAACATTTCAACACGGGTTCTTCAATCCAAATATACTAGAAGTTAGTTCAAAGTACCTTCCTCGGTTTGGCTCGAGGTCGTCTGAACTACTTCAGAAGGATGTTCCTTAATAGGAGATAAATGCGGCTGATCTGGGTCATACGCTGGGATAGGCTGGGGGTAGATCATCGGAGTTGGCTCAGACTGAGATGACACGACTATCTCAGAACTCGTAACATGGTGTTCTGCACCAGAGCTCTCTCCGACTTCCTGGACCTGGGCACCAAGCCTCACCTTGTCGTGGGAAATCATGGAGTCATGGAGAACCTTCTTTTCGTCATCATTAAGGATGCGGTTCTCCAGCTCGAACTCGTCAAGGGCTTCATCAGGGTGCCCAGATCTCTCCTCATCAACCAGTAGGTTCCAGGCGTTATAGAGATGTGTAGGGTAATCGTCAAGCCATGTCAAGTCTCGGTGCCTTAGCACATTGGCGTTATAAGTGACGAGTAGCTCCTCCACCTCAGCCTCAATCCTGGCCTCCGCCTGCCGTACCTTCTCGTCAACCCCAGCCTCAGCTTCATGGGCTTGTTGTATAGCTGCTTCCTTCTCCTTTCGAAGTGTCACTGCCTGGTCACAGGCCTCCTGCGCAGAGACATTAGCTGCGTCCTTTTCCTTCGCCATCTCTGAAAACTTTGATTTCAGCTCATTAAGCTCCTTCAGAGCGGCATCCCTCTCGGCGGTAATGGAAGTGTTCCTGTGACCCATGTCCTCGATGGCAGTATAGTGCTCTTGCTTCATCCTGGCCATGACAACGTTCACTTCATCAACTTTCTTTAAAGCCTCCATTTCAGACTTACGGGAAGACTCAGCCTCCGAGTTGAGCGCTTTTATGATTTGGTCGTTGCGACCCAGCTCCTTCTCGAGCTTCTCAATGGTGACGCCCCGCTCGAATGCCACTTTAGACGCCTTCCTCGCGGCCCGTCCCCACTCCCTGTACTGGAAAAAGATGTCCGCAACATAATCATGGATAGTGGTTTCCGCGGTTGGCGGAATTCTCTTCAGGTGCGGAGGGAAGACATACCCATCAAAACAGATGTCAGGAAATTCCTTCCTCATCTGTGCCAATTTAAGCGCTCCTTCACTAGACGCCTCGGTCGGGACCGGCACAGTAGCCGAAGAGGTGGCTATTTCAGTCCTGCGCGGAGGATCGGACCTCAAAGCTTGAGAAGGCGGCCTAGGCCGTGAAGTTTCGGGAGGACGAGTAACTGCGGCCGTAGGAGGTGCAGAGGTCCTGGGGGGAGGAGAGCGAGATCGGGATCGGCGAACATATCCCCTATCTCTGTCAGACTTCTCCTGACCAGAGTGTCCGGTGTCATAATCCCTCTCGCCCTCTCTCCTGCGTGGCTCATGATAACGGCGCTTATTACGCAAACTGCCAAGCACAAAACCTTGCCCAGACATCGTACCTGAAAAGAAAACCACAAAGAATCAGTAACCGTTTGCGATGTGTTGTTTATGGTTAGGAAAGTGTGTCGTGCCGTGAAGAGTGTGTGAATGTGTAACCCCCCGGACCAACCAGAAGTGTCAATCGCACTGGCAAGCTCAGACTCGCTAACATCGACGATATGTCGCGGTCCACCCGACCCAACATCGTGTTGCTCCGGCTCGATGTCCGGGACTGGAGGGTCTGCAGGCCCTTCGAATTGATCTTCAGCTTGCAGGGAGGATGCCTCCGTAATCTTAACTCCTGGCAAAGGACGGTGCAAAACCACAGACTTCCGCCTCCCAGACTTAGGCTGTTTCGATGCCACTGCTTTGCCTTTCCTCTTTGCATCGGACTCCGGGGTTGCATTAGCAGGTCCGACCAACGGTTCCTCGTCAGTATGAGTTTTCTCGGAATCGGGTTCCTCGATTATCACAACCCTGGGCTTCATCCGCTTGACCTTTTTCCTAGAGACGGTCTTTAATGCACCATCGAGTCTTATGCTCTGCCTCCGGCCGATCAGCCCAAGGACTCTGAGATTCCGATCTGTCAATAACAGTTCAATATTCCTTTCTTCGCTAGGAATCTCTTGGAGGACCCGAACTATCTCTTTATAGTAGCCACCCTCAGGCCGCTGGATGATAGCTGAAAGAAAAAGAGAAGAAGATGTAAGTTTAATTTCACTCCGAAAATTGCCCTGTCAATTACTTGGGAAAAAAGACGGTACTCACGTCTGAACAGCCATCTTCTGGCAAACCCCGGAGGACATCGGACATAGAACCACTCCGACTTAAAGTAGCTTAGCCTAGTCCACGACCCCGCGACAACTTGGCAGTTCCTTACAGACTCCAAGAACGTGTAAGATGGGCTGTCAGTCCGACTCTTGAAATTAAACAAGTATCTTATGTCGGTCATACGGGGATGACGATGGAGGTACTCCATGAATACAATGAACAAGCTGTTGAGTGAGGCATATCCGTTTGGATGCAATTGAGACGGAGCGATGTCCAGATAAGCCAACACTTCTCTTATATAGTCATTGAACGGAGGAAGTGTGCCGGCTGCGCACGCATGCCGATTAAAAGCAGTATACCCCTCCGGGGGATTATGTGGCCTGTCATCCGGTCCAGGCAACAATACCTCATCCAAAGATAAGCCATGCCTTAAGCATATTCTCCCTAGCATGTCTTCAGAAATATTGGACGGGACAGAATCAGGCGGACTGTTAATGAAGGACGCATCGGGCAACTCGTCCGGAGCTGGACCAATAGCTTCGGTCTCGATGACCGGAATCTCAATTTTTGGGAAGGATAGGGTTCTGAGTTTCTTGCTGCTGCGAACTTGACGATTCCATCACTAGCTAACTCACGAGAAACCATCATTAGATGACAAAAAGCCCGTGCATTCCCCAATGTAAAGTGCATGAATGTGTTGTGTAGTGCGAGTGTTGTGCGTGACTTGAGCAAATTCTGTAGAGTTAAAGAAAACGTGCAAGCGACTAAAATTCTGGAAGTCAGACGGGCGTGACCGTCATCGCTGACCGTCACGGCCACGCTGTTCAGGTGATAACGATCGATTCAAGATTAAAGAGTTTGCTGTACTTTTCTGTTAAATGGCAGTTCCATCGACGAGCTTCGAGAGGTAGTCAAATATGCAATTTAATTATCAAGTCCAGATATGCAAGGATGAAGCTCATCGGAGTTGTGCTGAAGAATGTCAAGATTTCGCATCCATAATGGGAAGTTCGAATCCATCAAAAAAGGCTCGTTCGAATCCATCATGATACCGGTTCGAATCGATACCCGTGAGCAGGTTTCGAATCGATCGACAGGAGTCAAGTTCGAATCCATCAAAGATCAGAGTACTTCGCATCGATTCATGGCTGTCTGGTTCGTATCGATCAGAAAAGGCTTTAGCTAAACATCGATCGCGAAGGCAAGGTTCGTATCGATCTGAAACTAAGATACATTTTTTAGTTTTTCATATTGATCGTTTCGTGTCGATACGATCCGCCATCACATCCATCGATGCGAACTAGATCTCCCCCATTGACGTATCCCAGGAATCAATACTGGAGCTGAGAAAAGATATCTCTGTCTTTGTCGATTCGAACACGGCCTCTAGATCGATTCGCTTATGCCTTCTCCACTCTTTCTTCCCCAATCTACCAGAGCGCCGCCATGGCCAT
This sequence comes from Allium fistulosum, assembly GCA_030737815.1. Classification (NCBI taxonomy): domain Eukaryota; kingdom Viridiplantae; phylum Streptophyta; class Magnoliopsida; order Asparagales; family Amaryllidaceae; genus Allium; species Allium fistulosum. The sequence goes on along the minus strand of CM060901.1, from coordinate 645,834,001 downwards.
CTGGACTTCGAACCAGATCTGGTTTTATCAACTGCCAGAGTGGTTGATTGACGAAGAAAGAACGGATCGAAGGTAGTTTCGTCATTTAGATTCGTGGTAGATTACCTAGTTTAAGATTGAGATTTCAAGATCTGGTGGATTGAGGCTGATAGAGTCGAAAGTACAGAACTGTTATCTCTTTCTGGATTCGTGGATCGATACGAAAATGCAGAAGGCAACAGTAAAAGTAAAAGGTAAAAAAGTGAAATCGAGCCAAGTCCCCGGTATTTATATGAAGCCTGGAGGCGAACTGGGTCGATTCACCTCCCAGTCAACATGACCGGTCGCAACCAGTCAAGCAGCGCATCGATGCGAGCATTCGTATCGAGCCCACTAACCTTCATCGGTTCGAAGCGCACAGGGAGGCCACGTGAATACGATGGGTAGATGCACACGCTCTCCTCGCATCCATCAAGCTGTGCATTCATAGAAGCGGAATGTTCACCAGACACCATCGTTTCGAAACATCCAAATTGTGAGCCATCGATTCGAAACAGAACAGACCTGTTAATACGAGCGTCCATTTCGTATCCATCAGAATCTATCGATACGAACATCCATTTCGTGTCCACCAGATATCACCAATTCGAATCAGAATTCACCGCGATTTGTGACCATCGATACGAATGATCATTTTCGCATCCATCAAGTCAACCCACATCGATACAAGAGAATGGCTAAAGGATACGACTTCCAAAGTTATTCGAAGAAGACATGCAGCTTTTCAAAGCACATCATGTTTTCACAAGATGTACTTTGGGGGGCAAATGTTATCCCGCCTTTTGGCAAGGCCAGGATACCAAGGAGTTGGACTCCAAAAGTCGTTTGTCATGGATATCGTTGAATTTTGACCAAGTCCGGATCAAGCCCCAATCGATGGGACATGATCGGGAAAAATAAAGCAAACCAACGCTCCAAGTTTCAGATCGATCCGAGTTCATATGCTCAGGTTATGAGGGATGCAAGGCGAAGGGAAGAGCACATTTTCGTATCCATCAATAAGCAGCAGTTCGTATCGATGGATTTCGTATCCATCGGTGGTCCTCGTTTTCGCATCCATCGATCTCATATCGACCAGAATGATTAAGTCCACACAGTGGTGAGCTTCGTATCCATCATCCAATGTCTATTTCGTATCCATTGGTCAGTGCCCGCTTCGTATCCATTAGTCAGTGCATGCTTCGTATCCATCAGCCAGTGTTTGCCTCGTATCCCTGGATGAAGTCTTATTCGAATCCATCAGGTCAACCAGCTTGGATAACGTGTCATCTCTCGAAGGAAACGAGGCGAAATACATGGAGTCGAAGCAGTCAACACGGAGCAAATATCGGATCGAGGCGAAGCGCACGCACCACATCATCCCTTGATGCGAATGCGCCGAGATGTATGGAGTCGACGCGGTCGATTCGGAGTGAAGACCGGATCGAGGCGAAGTGTGCGTTCCACGTCTTCACAGAGGCACGTGATACCATCGATTCGAAGCCCTCAGCTCAGAGAAATGGATTCGAACCAGACAGCCTAGCGAAGAACATCATCTCGTATCGATGATATCTCTCAATCCCCTGATCCAAATACCATGAAATTTTAACTGAAGGTTGCACACATACCGAGGAACATCTCCACCAATTTTGAGCTCAATTGGAAGTAATCTTGATCGATACGAAATGATTTCGTATCGATCACAGATTGACTTGAAACTCTCTGGAAGTGGTCGAATGGGTCCCCTCACGTGTCAGGCCAAGTCTCCCGGAGTTTGAGCGAAATCCAAGCCTCCTACGCCTATAAATAGAGCCCCAGAATCAACGGAAAAAGGATGATCTTTCTCTGAAGCGTCCAGACTCTGCCGGATTGAGATTTGCATCCTACTTTTGCTGTCAATTTCGAATTCTAAACTATAATCCGCTGTTCATTGCTGTAAACGCTTGTAATCATTGAAAGAGAATCAATAAAAATCGTCAAAACTTCATAGTGGACGTAGGCTATACGCCGAACCACTCTAAACTGCTTGTCTGTGCATTTTACATTCCTGTTTGTTGGAGTTTTTGTTAGATAATCTCTGTTTTACATTTATAATCTTCATTTTATCTCTTCAAACAACTCCCGAAGAGTGTTGTGCCCATTTTTGGTACAAACAGTACACATATTGAATTATCATTTTTTATGATCCATTAGATTAATTAATAAATATTTGTTAACTGGATTTAGTTAAAAAAATTTAAATTCAAGATCAATTAATAAATTCAAATATATGGACTTGAATGTAAAATAATATAAGAAAACTTAGGAGAAATCCGTAAATAATTGTAAAAATTATTGAAAGTTGGCATTTAAATGCAAAATGATATAAAAGAATATTAGAAGAACATTATAGTAGTTTGTATATAATTGTGGAAATTTAAAACTATCTGGATTTGAATGAAAAATTAGTTTTATCATTCTTGTCAATACGAACGCGGTGCACATACTGAATTTTCATTTTTAAAAATTTATTAGATCAATTAATAAATATTCATTAATTGTATTTATTTAAAAAAACTTAAATTTAAGATCACCTAGCTAAATTTAATATATATATATATAGACTTAAATGTAAAATAACATAAAAAACTTGAAAGAAATATGTAAATAATTATAAAAATTAGCATTAAATTTTAACGATGGAAGAGAGAACCGGTAGAAATATTGTAGTAATTATAATAACAATAAATTGTGAGGATGTGAAAATAAAATATTTAGATAGAATTAAGAAGAAAGAAGGAAATTCCTAGAATTAATAAGAGAGCTTCAATTTCTACTGCTTTACTATTATTTAATAGATCATCCACAAATCACAAATCAAGTGTACCCATTTCTCTTTCTTCAACCACTAATCTTTCACTAATTTAATTTTAATATTCAAAGCGCAACTTTTTGTAAAATTATCGGATTGACAAACTGTTATCACCATTAAATCATAAATTTCATTATATTTTCAATGATAAACATTATGCATACGTAAAAATTAAATTATGAAATTTTTTTTATATTGAATTCAACTTTCTTAATACATATAACGTATCTATGATCTGTCATCATCATACAAACATACAAATCAATATATTTTGAATTGCACCTATCAAAATAATCTTAAATGTTTTCAAATTGAGTTAAAAGTCTTGGAAATGCTTAAACATCGGTAGTTTTAACTGCATCACTAAAATACGGTTAAAGATGCAGCTTTAATTGCATCTCACAAGTGCAGTTATAACTTCATCACTCGGATGTAGTTTAACCAAATTTTGGAGATGCATTATAATTGTATCACTCGTATGGCGGATGTAGTTCTAAACTGCAACACTAAATTGCAATTTTTAATTGCATTTGAGTGTTCTAGTTTTAAATGCATTCCACAAATGCAATTTCAACTGCATAACTTAAATGCAATTAATTCATATATAGTTAAAATTGCATTTCACATGCAGTTATAACCACATCCGAGCGATGTAGTTAAAACTGCATCTCACATATATAGTCATAACTACGTCTCATATATGTAGTCATAACTATATCGGTTGGTTGCAGCTATTTTTGCGCCAATCTGATATATTATTTCGAGATATTATTCTAATGCACTAAAATGATGACATCTGTTGCATGTTGTTATAGCTGTATTAGTTCGAAGTAGTCATAACTACATATAAAAAGGCTATTTTTTTAAGTTCCAACACATATAATCAGAAAGATTACAAAATTTGTGATTCACTAACGAAAATGATTAGAAAGTTTAACTATGTCGGTTCGAATCCTTCCTTGCACACACTTCATGCAAAAAAACAGTACTCTTGGGGTTATATGTTTCATGAGTTGAAGCGGACAGACACGGCTTAATCTCCCCTTGGAGTTGGTCGGTCCGTCGTCCCTCCTGGAGGTCGTATTGGGAAGCTTCTAAAAAAAATTAAATCCGAATTTTTTCTAAGATGTTATGCATTTCAACAATTGAGAATAAATGAGTTAAAACAATTGACTTGTGAGGATAAAGGGAGAGGGTTCCAATTTACATAAATTATTAAACAGATACTCACTTTACATTTATATTATGAACTAGAGACCCAAAGTAAATATTTAGACTTTCATATTCGCTAAGGTGCAATTTTTTATTAATTATAAGAGATTAAGAAAATCAGGAAAGATTGACATTTCTAGAATGTTCAGACCTGAAATGCACTGTACCATGGGTTTCTCTACTGATGTTTGTACCATTGATTGGGGACTTTCTTTAGAGATGAATTGCAAACATAACTATTATTATCTTACCATAAAAAGAGAACATTTAACTCAAAAAGAGACTTACCACCAAAATAATCTTTGTGTTATTTTGTTGTTAAGTCGGTAATTGTCAGTTGGAATATCATTTTATAAATTTGATGTTTACTTTTCTCTTGCAAGATTATTTAGCTTTGTATGTATGTATGTATACAGATGTTATAAAAATGGCGGAATCAGTTATGTTTTCTCTCAAACCACTTGTAGATTGCACCAGTCCCCTATATCAGACAAGATTCAGCAATTACTCCCAACCAGAAGCCACATGCAGCTCAGGCAATGCAGGAAATGCTAGAAACCCTAATGAAAAGGCGGAATTTAACTCTAATGAAAGACGAATTTCGATAGATCTTTTCAACAAAGATAACAACAGTGATATACTTAATGATGAATTAATGTTAATCAACTTGTATTATATGGGTGCATTCTTGGATAATTCTGGTTAGAGGTTAGAGTTAGAGATTGAAAACGTTTAAGGACACTTTGTATTAAGGGCTAGAGGTTAGTTGGAAGTAAAGATTTTGGAGTTTTTTTGCTATTAGGATAATTAATATTTAATAAATAAGTATGAATATTTAATTATTAATAATGAATTGTAAATAATTGAAAATTAATGTTTAAGTAATACTTGGAAATTAATAAATAATACTTAGTATATAGTAATTAATGTTATTTAATTAATAATATTTAATAATTTCTAACTAATGTTTAGAATACAAATACGTTGTATGTAGTAGCATTAGTGTCTCATCATGGTCATCTGAATGGTTAGTTTTATAATGACTCGTCTTGCTCATTCGATAGTGGGTTCTGGTTTATACTTCCTTTGTTTAAGTACGCTTTTTACAACTTTTTATAATTTGGAATTTAAATACTCACCATATGCATACTTGAGCTCAAAGGCACAACTTGACCATCATATTAACATAAATGATATCGTTCTACTGCATTGATTTTGTTACTAACAAATTAGCTACATTAAACACATTTGTTTTTCTTGGGTTTGTCTTGTGATTCTCTCAGGCTTTCTTGAGTCTAATCAGGCAATCGGTCATATGTAGCTAGTCCACCGTTGGCCTGTAGAATTGATTTTGTCGGTATTTTAACTTGTTATTTTAATCAAATTTTGCTTGTTCGTCTTTCAATATTTTTGCGGATTTCGAATATAACCTATGATTCAGTAAAACTTCATTTTTAAACACTTTTTCGTATCCGTTAACATCTTTTAATACGCTCTAACAATTATCTAACCCTTTATCTCAATTATTACTCATTTTTGGTGTAGTTTATCAAATCGACCATATAAGCTATACTATGATCGATATATTTGTAAAATTAACTTTAATTCATCATAAATTAGTTCATATCTACTGTATAGGACCAGACCTACATAGTTTTAAGGTGAATTTGTCATTCAATTTACCCCTCTTCTAATTCATTTCAATTTTATTATCAAAGTAGCGACCTGGAGTTTTCCAATTTATCTAATTTATATAAATCATCAATTAAAACAGCAAATCGGGTTTTTAAGTCATTTTAAAATCTAAATAGAGGTATAAATGCAATTTAATGCATATCTAACAACATAGCCATTTCGTAGGTAAACCCACTCACTTAGAATCGTCGAGTTGGTTGATTTTAGGTGAAATCTTCAAATCCCCTTTTCTGATTTGATTTGATTGGCGCTTCTCTTTCTTTATTTGATTTGATATGATTTTTATTGTACTACTCTTTCTTTTCCATTTAATTTGATGTTGTTTTTGAAGAATTTGGTTTAGATTTGAAGAAGAAAGATGAAGCTTTTGGTTTAGCATTTGGTGGCGGCTGTTGAATGAAGGAAGAAGAGACGTGAATGAGGAGACATACATTTCCTTCTGATTTATACACAAATCCCAAAATCAACCCTATGCCCACTTGGACTTTTGACATGTTTTGCCTCATAAAGCACGTTAAAGTAAACAGTTCGTATCTTCATCATCATCTGGTGTCTGTTTTTGACGCTTTATATATAAATTTGGGATAGAAAAACCTACTTGAAGCTATGGAAAAGTCATACTTTCCATATTCATTAATTAGTTTTCAGATTTCATGTAAACCTACTAAAATTTCCTTTCAAATTATTTAATTATTTATGATTAAAAATCCAGGTTATTACATTTAGGATGCTCAACAAACCATAAACTACATTAAATACTCATGATCCATCATTTCACGATTGCTTAAGGGCAATTTTATGACACTTGAGGGTAGTCAACAAAGTTACAAAATATTATTACCAATCTAGGAACAATATAAACACCACTATAAATATTTTATGGCATGAGAGAGCATAACAACCACAAGTATGTATAGTAATCTATTCATATCGTAAATGATAGAGAGCAACATTATTTTAATTCATAATTTAAAAATAACAATCGAGTATTATCAACATTTTAAGGGAAATATGTTTACTATCTCACGACATCATATGTCTTTGCATCTTATGTGTACTCCCTTAAGTCTATATATTTCAATTATTTAACCCCTTTCTTTTATACATATGTGTTATACATATACACTTTTAATTTATTATAACATTCATAATTTATAAAATTACATACATACATTCTTATATGTATCTTCGTTAATTAAAACTTTTAATTAATGTAGATATAACTTTTATATCTATGTAAAATTTAAACAATTTTAAATCTGCATTTTATAACTTTTATAAAAATTAATTTTGTTTAAATTAAAAAAATTATAATATTCAGATACACATATTTGAATCAACCTAAGGCATAAAAATATTTTAAGCTTTTAACTGTGAGAATGCTCTTGAAATATAAAACTTTGATAAGCCAGGTAAGGGCCAGGAGCGGGGTGGTTTTTGTTCGTAATAACTTTTCTTAATTAAAGTAGCATTTTCCTTATTTAAACAATCTTTCCTTAGGCACCCATTTAACTGAATTTATCAAGTGGTTGCCCCACGTGTTGGTTAATTATTCTTGTAAATGCAATGTGGGCTCTGATACCATGCATAGGCAACTGGGCAAAAATGGGGGAAATTCTAAAAAATTCCACTAGGTCTTTAATTTGTGTTGACACGAATAATTTAGTCAGATCACATCATATTTAATGTATTTTAGTATGAGTAAATTTTGTGTTTTGAAATTAATTCTATTTTAATTTCAACGTTAATATTTTATTTAATAAATTTAATTTTAGCTTTAAATTTAATTAATCTTAGTTTAGATGTATACATTTTATATTTTTTCATTGTTAGGAAATTTCATATATTTGAAGCGATTAATGAAATATGAAATATAAAATATAAATTATACACCAGTATAAATAAGATGTGAAATTGATTATATGGGTGCATAAGTGATTATTGGGATTTATGATCACAATGTATACACACGTTATATGTATTTGACATTATATGTATATGTATATGTATATGTATATGTATATGTATATGTATATGTATATGTATATGTGCATATGTATGTGTATATGTGTGTGTATTTAATTTTGGCCCCTTTAATAAAAATACATTTTTACGGCTTAGGACCAAATAAAAAAATTAACTTATATATATACATATATGTTTATTAATAAATATATATATTTACATATATAATACAATAAACATGTTTAAGCACTCTATCTTTGGTCTGTAAGGTCACATGTTCGAATCCTACATGATATGATTTGGACCACTGGATATATGTTGATTTGTGTATGGTATATACTATCTAAGACTTATAGTACAACTATGTACTGCCATCTAAGTAACTAATTTAAAAAAAATAGTTTCCATGGAGAAATACATACATACATAAATATATATATTGAAATTTAAAATTTAATACTCAAACCTATCATTATCATTAATATATATATATATATATGTACGTATGTATATTGCTTTTTGTTTAAAGCCAAAAGGGAAATTTTGTATTTTCAATAAACTCAAGAATAGAGTATATATATTTATGTATATTATTAAAAATTATATGCATATATACATTTATCAATATAAATAATGTATAATCTAATTATGTTATGGCAGATTAGAAATGTCTTTTTTATTTTTATATAAATAGATACACATGTATATTTATATTTTAAATTAATTATAGATTTAAATTTGATTTTTTTGGTCAAAAGTAATTAGTGGTTGTTATAAAAATATTCAAATTCAAATCAAATGTTTACCTATAGATCTTGCTGGTTGTTGACACATTGTATTGCTACCTTTTCCTCTTCGGACTATGTTCCTTCTAGCATGGTTTGCAAAATCCAACTATAGGCTTGAACTCATAAGTAATGGTGTCTAGGGTCTTGAGTTAAAATGATGTCAATAAATGGGAGAGAGTGTGGGTTATGCAATGCCCAAGCACATTGATGCAGATTGGATCTTACCACTAATACACTAGAATGGAGTGAATAGTGTGTATCAACTAATTAAAAATTAACTTGTGAATTTAAAAGTTATCCACTTAGATTAATAACAAAATCACAAAGACAGACAACAGGTAATCAAATAGAAAATGTAAAGTAAAGTAAAAGCAATGAAAGCAAATGACATTATGAATTTTCATACTGGTTTGAATATCCTATCTACATTTAATTATGTACTCCCCTTATAGAATTTCCACTACCAATTCTTACTTTCCGTGAGGGGCAAGAACACCATTCTTATAATTCCATGGGTGATAAGGTAAACCCTTCCTCTTGGCTTTCCATGGATGGCAAGAACACCTTTCTCTTTACAAACAACAGTAGAGTTTGGCAAATAGTTGTATCTTCAATATAGATTCTTGCAATTTCTATAAAATGATCCTATAGACCTTCGACAACAAAGATAAAAAAATAGGATGGGACCAAAGAACAAATGATTGAGAATTCAAGTACAAACTCTATGATCTTGTGTGATTTGTAATTAAAGAATATGAGTGAAAGAGTATGGATTTGCAAAGAGAAAGGAAGTATATAAAGGGTTTTTCTCATAAAATTGAAGAGTAAGAGAGTAATGGAGAATTCTTGTTGAAAGTTTATTTTCCATATCCTTTAAATATAGGAAAAAAGGTGTGTCCATTGGTGAAGAGATGACGCCAAAATCATTCCATTTAAAATTTGAATTTCAAAAAAACTGCTCATAAGTTGACATACTTTAGTAAATTTAAATGTTCTTTCTCTAAAACTCAATATCGACTTCCACTTTTTTAAAAATTTGATTGTTTTTTTATATAAAGATGTTTAGGGATTTAAAATAGAGTTAAAAGAAAGAGAAATATCAAGAATTTTTACTATGAGACCTTTCACAAATTCTATGACCCAAATAGACTTACTAAACACTTCATATATCTCTATCGTTGAAACACTTGTATTCCATTTGTCTTGAGTCAATTTTTTTTTCATTTTCTCTAGTCATTCTTCATACATATATAAACTTATTTGCTTGCTTTCATTTACTATGTTTCTTGTATATCTTAATGAAATATCTCCATGGTATATCTAAAAGTACTACATAATTCGAAGAAACATTAGTATTGGTATTTATATGATTGTTGTCATCACAACTAATACTTAGGGTTTTAACAATCTCCCCTTTTTTGACGATGACAACCATGTAAATATTTGAGAGATAGAAAATATTATTTTAGATATGACTCCCCGACTCCATGCATCTCCTCTACAATTTTTCCATGTATATTTATACATTTCCCAACCACCAACCTCCTTCTGTCATCAACAAAAAGGGGCAAAAATGAATCATTTAAGCACAACTAGACAAAGTTTATATATGGAGTATCATATAAATATGTATTAATAATCAAGCGCCATGGGTATCAAAATCAATTCGAAATATGAAATCAAAACACATTTAAAATACCAATAATATAAAAAACAAGTACTTTATTATTACAACATTATAAAAACAACAAAAACTGAAAATTACTTTGCATACAAAATACTTAAAACCACAACCAAAAAAGTATAGGTACATAAACAAATATTGATGATGAATATATACTTCATGACTTCTTAGTGGGAGTTCTAACACATCCTTGATTAAGACCAAATATATGGTTTGTAGAAGTAATCTATTATTCATCCATTTTCTTCTTGATGTCTATATCCATCTCTTCATCATCTGGTATTTCCTTTGATCCAGAAGATTTAGAAATTTATTCCATCCTCTCTTTAAGAGCATAAGAAATATAAAGTATCAAAGCGAAGCATATTGTTATTCTTATTCATGCACCCTAATTCGTTGATTCATCTCAAGATGTTTTTGATTTCTAAGAACAACATTCAAGGCTCTTTTGAATGATTAAAGTGTTACTTCACAGTTATTAGTGAATTTTTCTTGGTAAACACTCTTGTACATATACATTTTTGTGAAGAAATGATGCAAGAATAAAGGGAAAAAATTAGTGATGAAAAAGGATGAGTTAATGGTGGAAAAACATGTTTTAAACGGTTAAAACTTGATTAAAAATTGTGTTCTCTTTTTAGAAAATAACTAATATTATTTGATAATTTCATAACTTAAATTTTTGTAGAATGTGTCAACATACCTTAGTGATGTATGTTGATATACATCATTGAATTTTGTAATTTTTCTTTTTAATTTTTGTTTTAATATTTTAAAATAATTATTTATTTTATTCATAAACATTGTATTTTCAAAGAGTATAATGATTTTTAAAATTTATAAATGCATTAGGTAATTTTCGTTAACATAATGAAGTAAAATACATAAGCATGAAATACATAAGAAAAATACAAAGATACAATTGCAACAACATAAAACATAACATTCTAGATGTTAATTTTTGTTGCTCTAAAAGGAAGATAACGAAGATAATAATGAAGAATTTCTCTTCTTTTTTCAATTTAAGATGGTAAAATTAAAAACAACTCATCCGTCACTTCAAAAAATTTCGATGGTGGAAACCCTGGTCGTTGGTTAATCTAAAATTTTATTTTTCTCTATATTCTTCTGATCTATATTTTGTTTCTTCTTTGATCTCCTTTCATTTCTATTTCATGTATTGTCAGATATCCATAGCGAATACGGTTGCAGAAGGAGAAATGAAGGCCGAGGAAGGTTGGGAGGAGGTTTCTAGGAGGAAAGTAAAGAAGATGATGATTGAAATGGGGTAGGCAAGCAAACTCGTGCCCAGATCTAGAAATTCCAAATCTACAATGGCAATTAGAAAGGCAAGCTGAGATTTACTATCTCGGGTGGTGCTAAAAAAGTGAGTTATGTGGATGTAGTCAAGGGAGTGGAAGAAGGCCTCAAAGCAGCCGAACCAATGTATGTTTAATCTAGGATAGAGAATTGTCAGTCAAAGGGAGTCATATCGATGAAGGCCGTCAAGGAAGCGGGGTAAGGTTGGTCAAATTGTGTTTTACTATACGTAGTAAGGAATAAACTTTATTTTAAAGCCTTTGAAGCTTACACAAGGAGGATATGGAAGATGGAGAAAGGTTTTGAAGCACAAACAAGGGATAATGGTTTTTTTATGGTAAGATTTGGAAGTAGTGTGGATTGTGCAAAAAAATTGGAGGGGGGACCATGGTTTTTTGACAAAAATCTAACTATAATGAAGAAATTAACTCCAAAAATGTCAATGAATAGGGATCTTTTAACTACTATGCTTGTTTGGGTTAGGCTCCCGGGTTTGAGTTTTAGATTGTGGGGACCGAACAATTAGCGGATTGGTTAGCCCTATTAGTAACCCGATTAAAATGGATAAGGCAACTAAGGACAAGACTAGAATTTCATTTTCCAGAGTCCTCGTTGATGTAAATGCAAGCATAGGTTTTCCAAATAGTGTGGATGCTATAGGAGAATATGGCGAAACTTTTCAGCGGGAAGTTATTTATGAGAATCCCACTCCAAGGTGTGAGAACTATACAAGCTTTGGACACTACAAACAATAGTGTTCTATGAGTAAAATTTGGATACTTAAGGAGAAGGATGACGAAGTGGTACCATGTGATGGTGCAGAAGTAAGAAAGAAAATTGTGAAATTCAAAGGGGAAGATACTAACAATATCCTAAGTAAAAAAAGGGTGAACAGTCATATGAATCGGTGGAGGTGGAATAAAACGTAGGAGGAAGAAGTATGATAGAAAATGATGGTTACGAGCATGAGGAAGAGGGCACTAAGACGGACGAAGTTAGTATAAAGAGTTGGCGAAGACAATCATCTAAATTGACGAGTCAGTCGAGCATCTACGACAAGCTAAGACGGAGTTAGTTAAAGACAGCAATAGTGTGAATAATTTTAAGGAAAAATAAGGAGAGCAAAGTAAGCGGATAGGTAAAATCAGATTATTGGGGTTCAAGAGAGAGCCAACCCAAGGAAGCAGAGACCTCAACGAGTTCAAAAACAGTCCATAGAGAGACGCCTAGAGGGGGCAATTTGCATGACCCCTATATTAGACCATATTGCTTCTACCTTGATCGCTAGCAAGCTACAAGGAGCCATAGAATTAGTACAAACGCGGGGAAAATCATCAACAGCTCCAATAACCAAACTTAAATGTCAATGTTCATCATTGAACGGTGTTTCCCTGGCAACATGCCTCTAAATTCCCCTTTTTTGCCAGGGTATATCTCAATTCCTAAAAATGTAAACAATGATAATAATAATAATAATGATGACGATGTTTTTTTGCAAGAAATGGGACCCAAACTCGAGGGCGAGGAACAGTCTGAGAATGACAAAAAAAGTGTGTTTCGAATGATCAACATGAGGGTAACACAGCAGAGAAGCAGTCAAAAGCCCCTAAGATCCCCACTAGAAAAAAGAGGAGAAAAAACTTGAAATAATTAAAAAAAGATCTCTTAGTGAAACAAAATCTAGAATGGGATGAAGAGAACAATGAGAAAGTGATAGAGAGTATAAATGGCACAAATTAAGGCAGGGTCTTAAGAAGTTCAAGTAAGTCCAAATAAATGTCAATAGTTAGATAGAATGTTAGGGTTTTCACAACCCAAACAGAATGGTGGAGATTAGGAGAATAATGAGCAAGTACAAGGCAAGTTGTATGAGAATTTTGGAGAATAAGCTGAAATACCATGAGATAGAGGAGTCAAGAAGGAAGTTTAATAATAGGTGGGCATTGTTAGTAACGTTTCATGTTATTTCAAATGTCGTATTCTTGTCATCATTGACATGGAAGTTTGGAACTTATAATAAGCACGAGCGACCAGAACATTTCCCTAGAACTAAATGACGTAGGAGAAGCCTGATGTAACTGCACTTACGTGTATGCGCAGAACTTTGAGAGTCTTAGAGACAAACTATGGCATAATTTGGAGGAGGTCGCAATGTATATATTCAGACCATGGATCATTCTAGGGGATTTTAACTACATTAGAGAAGCAAATGAAAAAAGTGGTGGAAACCCAGTTCATTATAACAAGTTGATGGAACTTGACTCATTGGTAGTAGGAGTAGGGGTTTGTGAGCTGAATGTGGGAGGTTTTAAGTACACTTGGTGGTGAGGCCTAGAGAGGAATATAATGTCGAAATTGATAGCTTTTGTGAATATAGAGTGGATGAAGGTTTTTCCAACTATTAGTGATAACTATTTACCATCGAGTACCAACGACTATACACCTATCTATGTATCCTTAATACTACAAATTACAAACAACACAAAACTGTTTAACTATATCAACCACTGGAAGTTATTTGATAATTATAAAGAAGTATTTGATGCGGGGTGGAACATGGGCTGTTAGGGGATGCCATTATACCGTTTTATACAAAAACAAAAGGAAATTAAGCAAAATCTCAAATTATGGAGTAGAGATAAAAATGACATATGGAGAGAGGTGTTTGAAATTCGAAATTAATGGGATTGAACTACAACGAAGACTGACGGGAAATAAGGATTTTACTGCTGCGTTGGAACTACATAAAATGAAAGAGTGATTAGATATGGCTTTCAAACAGAAAATTATAAATACACGAAGAATAATTGGCTACTTCTAGGTGATGACATGATTGCTTTTTTCTATGCAAAGATGTCAAACATAAGATGTGCAAATAATTGGAATAGTGATATCCTAGTAAATGGAGAACTCTGTACGGATCATGAGAGCTTTAGGGATATATATTTCTCATAATTGTTCAATGACCCAAATAGGTATAGTTTGCCTAATGTAATCTATAAAAGACTATCACTAATTATGGGAGAAATTTGCTCAACGAGAGAATTGAGATGTTTAAAATTAGGGAGGTCATTTTTAGCGTCGGTGACAATACTGCCCTAGGCCCTGATGGATTTGGATCCTAGTTCTATAAAATTCATTGGTGGATAACATCAAAGAACTTTTATTTGAAGCTTGAAATGATATGTTCCAGGAAGGGATAATTCTAAAGGGATGCAATCATACACATGTGAATGATATTCAGAACTTAAGGCCGAGTGCAACATGATATATAAAACTTTTGCTAAAGTTTTATGCAATATACTCGAATTCTTTTTGGATGACTTGATATCGAAGAATCAATGTGCGTTCGTACTAGATAGGAGGATTGGAGATGGAATTTTATTCACACATGAGGTAGTTAGTGGGTTTGGATGTAAGGATAATATGGACATGTATATTAAAATAGATCTTCGGAAGGCATATGACCTGGTGAATCATCACTTTATATTACATATGATGAAGTGCTGCTGTGGTTTGTTGACAGAAGGTAGTGTTGTGGTTTGGTAAGGGGATGTAAGGTGGTTTGGGTGTTGATGCAGTGTAGTGTGTATGAGGAGAAGTGTGCAGAGGCTTGGTTGAATGGATTTGGATGGTGAATGTGTTGACAGGTAAGGTGATCAAGTTGATGGGAAGGCAAGTGTCTGTAGTTGACTGTTGCAGTGGCAGTAATAGAGGAATGGTAGTGAGGAAGAAAGTTGTTATATTGTAGAGCAGTTGAAACTGAAGTGTTGGATGATTGGTAGGCAGAAGCCTTTGGTTTGAAAAGGGGATAGTGAAGGGATGAATGAAACTGTGAAACAGAGAAGTATTGATAGTGGGGAGATATTGTTCTTGACAATGTAAATGCAAAAATAAAATAAAAAATTAGATTGCCAATGTAAATTGTAAATGCAAAATTTGTAAAGAAAAGGAAATGAAATAAATTTTTTTTTTAAATTGTGTATGTTGATTTTTTTTAGTAGAAATGCAAATGGAAATAAGGGCTAGAAAACAACAACAAGCAACACACAAAGGAAATCGAAATTCACAAAAAAAAATTCTTTTTTTTATAAATGCAAACAAACACACAAAATCAAACACACAAAAATCAAACAAAAATAATTCGAAAAATAAAAAATTAAAATCAAAACTATTCCCCGGCAATGGCGCCAAAAACTTGTTTGTCGACGGAAATTCTATCGGTTTAGAAAACCGTCGAACGAATTTAAATTAAAAATAACCGCAAGCGCACGGCATACTATTGAAGTACGTGGCGAGTATGGGTCGATCCGCAGGGAATTGATGATTTTAAAAATCTTTTCAATCAAATTAAACCAAAGTCGAGTGATTGTTAACTAACTAAAAGAAAGTAAAAAAACAAGCTAAAAGAAAATAGATAAAAATATGGGAGTGTTAAGACAATTTAGAAGAAAATCCCCTCTCTTGATCACATAAATCAACATAATGAAATTATGATCTCTTTTTGGTCATTTGTGAGTCTAGTTGATGCATTTATCATAAGCATGGCCTAATTGTGTTATTAATTAACACACTTAAACCATCAAACTTTAATGCACCCTCTAACCCACTTACTAACTTCAATGAAAATGATATGAAATTAAAAGTAGAATCTATTTTAAGCATGGATTGTTAACTATTGAATTAGAAACATAAACCATCAAATTTTTATTCTAAATCCACTTCCATTACCATGATCATATGTAGATGAAGAGGTAATTAGTGATTCATATGACTAAGTATATCTTATTTGTTTTGAACAACATAAGCTATCAAACTCAATATTAAACACAAAATCACACAAACATCCAACTTTCCATTAAGCACAAAAGAGACATAACATCAAAATGTTGCATCTACATGATTCAAGAGAGCATCATTACCCCTAAATTGTAGGGATTAGCCTCTCATTTGTGTTATTATGTCAACACAAGTAGAAAGCAACATGAAATAAACAAAAATAAAAAGAAGAGGAAAATGAAAGCTAATGGAAAAGAGAACTAATCTAATTGCATAAAATTAAAGAGATCTACACTACAACATGAAAGGAAATAAACAAGAAAATGAAAAGAACATGTATTAAATTGCATAAAAAGTTACATGAAAAGAAGAAATGGCTAAGTAGCCATGAAAAGAAAGATAGCTCTCATTTTATTTTCCTAAGAGAAGAGACTAAGAGAAGAGAGCCTAAAAGAGAGACTAAGGGGAGAAGAAGGTTACATGAAACATAAGGGGATTTTATACATGTGTTAAATCCTAATTCATATTTTTGGGGAATGCCCAAAATAACCTCTTAGGATGTGTGGAGGCCAAGTAATCATTAGCTTCAAATAATCCTCATTTAAGTGTACATGAAGCCATTAATTCCATAAGCATGTGCATTAGCCTCTAATTTGTACATGAAGAGAGGTGGGTAGGTGGGGTCCTCCATTATCATGCCTTTGAATTATTTCCATCTTCATTCCTTTATCTTCACTCTTGTGCATGCATATATCTTCATGAACCACTTGTATATGAAGCCAAATTCCTATAAAAAATATATAGAAATTTCCAATTAAATTTGCTCAAATTAATATATGCACAAAAATGACCATTTTTCCCTTGGATGAAGTTGAATATGTGACGATTTGAAAATAATATGAATTTTGGTTTAAACAAGTTAAAATGCCCGATATGACCATTTATTTAATCTAAATAGATTAAATATGGTGGTAAAAATATGCACATTTACGTGCACATCAACATATGATGAGAAACATGAACTTTAGTGATAAATGGATTAAAATCATCAAGGAACTAATCACATCGCAATTTTGTCAATGATCTCTCAAGGCAGCCCCTATGGGTTTTTCTTGAAGCTCCAATGGATTATTTTGGAGGACCACATTTCCCCAATGATGTTCACGTTCCTTATGGAATATTTCACTTTACTAATGGAAGGAAAAGTGAGATAGGGGAAGATAAAGGTATTTTTTCATCTACAAACCAAATAACACATACTATCTTTGTAGATGACATACTAGTTTTTATTCATGCTGATTGTGAAGTCTCATTGGCTATAAAGGAGGTTTCTAGAAGCATATGTATGAAGGTATAGGTTTAAGACTTAACTGTGACAAGTCTAGTTTATTCTTTGAAGGACAAGTAAAGTGCAAGAAGGAAATAGAAAGTATATTGAACATTAGACAATGGAAGTTACCCATTAAGTATCTAGGCATCACATTGCCTAGCATCAACTTGAGAGAAAAAGATTATATGTATTTAATTGATCATATCAAACAAAAAATACAGGGGTGGAAAGCCACTGTTAATTGTGCAACATTGGATGCAATGCCTCAAGCTACCAGTCAGCACTGTTAGCAAAATCAAGCACTTGTGCCTTAACTTTCCATGGAAAGGAAAATTAGCCAAAATACT
The DNA here is from genome assembly GCA_030737815.1 of Allium fistulosum. Classification (NCBI taxonomy): domain Eukaryota; kingdom Viridiplantae; phylum Streptophyta; class Magnoliopsida; order Asparagales; family Amaryllidaceae; genus Allium; species Allium fistulosum. The sequence goes on along the minus strand of CM060901.1, from coordinate 645,816,012 downwards.
ATGGGAGGTAGTCTGTAGGCCTAAAGATGAAAGGGGGTTATGCCTAAGATTTTTCATGGAGATAAACACGGCTTTGGGAGTGAAGCTAATTTGGAAGATAGGAAACAACGAAGGAATTTGGGCAAGGTGGATGCAATCTAAGTACATCAAACAACAATCTTTTTGGGAAATGGAAAAAATAAATGAACATTCGGGGGTATGGAGATGCTTGCTAAATATAAGAACACTAGTAATATGCACGAGAAAGAGAATTGTAGATGGGAAAACAACATCGTTGTGGTACAACCCATGGCTCCAAGGAGGAAGGCTGGTTAATTAATTGGAAATTGATACGACAGCAAGTAGTAGGGGCGAAAGAATGATAGTGAATGAAATTAAAGAAGGAAATGGAGATTGTTATCTAGCCTTGTGACCAAGCCATATTCGAACGAATCAAATCGGTCAAACATAAAAATTACCAAGTAAGAATCCATAGTGATAACTGTCAAACTCAGATATAAAAAAATCAAGAGACAAGGCCATCAACATGTCAAATCCTCCCAAAATAGCCATCATGTGAAGCAAATCCAAGTGCAAGATCCAAACCCCGAAAATCAAGTGAAGTTATGGATCGGTACCTATCCATGACCATGTATCGGTACCAATCACCGAAATTGCTTAGTTGGCCATGATCTTTTCAGTTCAACTTCTTTAGGACATGGAGAACATGGGCACGAAAGTGGTGGAGATAATTCCATCGACTTGCAGCTATAAACAGAGGAGGAGGGGCATTGTTTAAAATATCTTTTTGCTTGTTTAATAAATTTCTGTACTTTCTCTGTAATCTCATGGATCATCACTGATCCACATGAACGACCTTGTAAAAACTCAAGATAAACTTCAAAATAATTCAAGTGGACGTAGGCCTTTGGTTAGCCGAACAACTATAATTGTTGTGTGTTCTTATTTTCCTTGTTTTCAATTTATTTTCTTCTCATTCTCTCCTGTTAGTCTTTGGGTGTTTGGGCCAACTTTTGGCGTAAATATTTTAATGATTTCACTGAGAGAACTCGGATTTTTCGACTTGAAGCATGAAGTTGGAGAAGATGACGAGACCATCAACCGGGAGGACTGTTGTTGGAGGAAGCAAACAAGTGTATAGGGGCAACCAAGAGGTATCCTCAAGATCTAACCCCCATTCCATCTACATAACTAGAGATGAGATGGAGACGATGATGACAGAAATGCAGAACAAAATGATAACCCCCCAGGAAGAAATGATTGAGGGATTCTTTAGAAGGATGGGACAAATATTAACTACCAGAGTTGCTGTAGACTAGGATCAGGGGTCAGAAGCCAAAGCAAATGCAACTGAGAACAGAATGAAGCAACCTCCATAGAGCCGCCACAACTCAGTACGATCCCTGAGCACAAGTCGATACCAATCTAAGAGGGCTTGGGAGCATAATGAATCTGAACATGGGCAGAGATTGGACATGCCTAGGAGACGACGTTGAACACCAGAACATGAATCAGAATGTAAATATGCGGCTAGAGGATGCTCAAATTTTCCTATAGTAACGGGATGCAAAATGAAAATATGGAACAGAGACTTCCGTTGGACGATAATAATATGATTGCTAATATAGTTAGACGAGCGATAAGTGTTGAACCGCCAGACCAGAGTCTAGACGATGTGAACGAAATCCATTCACTCTTAACATCTGGTACACGAGGAATCCACCCGATTTCAAGCCCCCGACGTAGGAAATGTACGATGGAAAGGCTGATCCAACAGTTCATATAATGAGATACATTTGACATATGGAGGTGTTAGGTGCGTCTGAAGAGGTGATGGGATGGTGTTTCCCCTTGTATTCGATAAAATCGGCAGGGATGTAGTCAAATAGCTGGAAAATTAGTCCATAAGCATATGGACCGAGTTAGTGAATAGGTCCATGGGACAGTTCAAGGTTCTTACTTCACAACCAAAGAACATGACGATGCTATCGAGCGTGAAGCAAAGAGCCGAAGAGACCCTCATGAGTTATTTTACTACGTTTAACGCGACGACTGCTGTAGTACATAAGCTGATCCATTGGTGGTTCTAATCGCAGCGGTTTCAAGAGTTGCTAGTAAAATGGATTTTAAGGTTGCTTTGGAAAGGGATCCACCGACGGATCTTGCCGAATTTTCCCATGAGGCTGAGAGATACATATGTTAGGAGGACGCTGAAACTGAAAAGGCAGTGGTTAATGCTATAGATGATGGAGGACCGTTCGGAACAGGATTTGGTAAAGACAAAGAAAAGCGAAGGGAGGATAATGGCTTTGAAAGACCAAAGCGGTAGAAAAGGGAACCAAAATTCTCTTCTTATACCGAGTTAAATGGAACCCCGGAGAGGATTTATCTTGATACCGGGGCATATTCATTATCGAAAACCGATGAAGAGAGAACCTAGGGATCGAGAAAGAAGATCGAGAAATTATTACTTATCCATGAGTTGGATGGGCATGAAACAAATGATTGTAAGCACCTTCGTGATCTGATTGAGGAACAGGTTAGGAACAACCAACTGCAGCTGTAATACCCCGTAAACTTTGGAAATTAAGAGGGTATTTTGGTAATTTTAACTAAAAAGGGCAAAATGGTATTTTTACAAACTTTAGAATTAGACAACGAAACTTGCACCATTGCGTAGAGCTCATTTTTCTGATCAGAATAGTATATCGATTTGGCTGGATCAAAATTTGTTTGAAGGAGTTATGTGGTTTTTAATTTGTGTGTTCTTAAGTATTTAAATGGGCCTAAGCCCATTAGGATGAAACGGCGGTTCAGAAATTTATATAACGGTCTGAGAAGTTTTGAATTCGGACAGTTTCTCAGTTACATACAATTTGGTTTTTCTATCATCTTCTTTCGTCTCTCTCTATAACCATATGAACCATAAATTTCTCTTTCAAATCTAGACCAAGCCCAAGACAAATATATATATCAAATTGATCAGTGCAACGAAGGCTATAAGGAGATACGATGGTTTATTGATTCAGTGAAGTCTATTGGAATGCAATTTCTGGGCAGCAAGGAGATTGTATTCATTTGGTGAATTCTGGAGTTCGATAACAATATTCGGTGCGTGGGAATCACTATTGAGTTATATATTGTTAACATATGAGTATGAGTATGGTTTGATTGTTAATTAGAGTTAAATTGATGTCTAATGAGTATAAAATTTAAGAAAACAGTAATTAGGTAATTAGAGAACCTGTGTTGATATAAATTTGGGATTAGTGGAGAATTGGATTGAATTAGGGATTTAAATGAATAAGTTCAGAAATGAGTATAAAATGCAATGATATGATGATAATAAAAATGTAAGCATGAACTAGGGATGTATATTAGGGTCTAAAACTTGTAGAAATGTTATGGAATAGTCTGGAGACTGTTAATTGGGTTTTTAACCCAATAGAATTCAAAAGGAGTTAAAACATTCAGAATAAGTTAGAATGACTCAAAACTCGACCCGAAGGCCTAAAAGTACAAGACAAAGAAATATAAGAAGTTTGGCTTAGAATTACGCCAACTTTTCGGATCGGTACCGATCCGATCCAATTGGGTCGGTACTGATCGGAAATGTTGGCTCGTGGTTCCTTCTAACCACTTGCATTGCACACCTATGCCTCTACTAAGCTCACCTATCAAGTTTGGTAACATTCCAAGCAACCAAGTTCAAGAAGTGAAGACTCATTTGATCCATTCAAATATCTACCTGCTTTTGGACCGAACAACTTAAAATGGACCTACAGATCTCATATGGACTCGGATTGACTTGAAATTTGGAGGGGACACTTAGAAGACATAAAGAAAGCTCACACCAAAAATAAAGTCAATTGGCCATGCCAATTTGGATCGGCACCAAACCAAACTCATCGAAACGTCTAATCCATTTATGGTAGGCCCCACCACCTGCGATCCATTGTGTAGGTCCAAAAAATCCTCTAAAAGCTATTTGCAAAGTTTCGTCTGATTCTTATTAGTATTGAGCGAGTTGTGAATGGACCTCCTCCAAATTGAGCTAGTTTGACGGATCAGATCTGACCCACCTAGGATGGGCCCCACCTCATGAGATCCGATTTAAAGGCTCTCCAACTTATGTACATTGCATGTATGAAGTTTCGTATCATTTGGTTAAGTATTTAGTGAGTTATGGCTGGACCTCCTACGATCCAGAAGAAGATTCAAAAATAAGCTAAGGGTTTGGATCACCGCCGATCCGACTTAGTTGGACCGTTTCCAATCTAAATATTTAGCTCTGATTCTCATGAGATCCGATTTGGAGGCTCTCCTACTCATGTACATTGCATGTATGAAGTTTCATGTCATTTGGTTTAGTATTGAGTGAGTTATGGATGAGTTTTCTACGAAGGGATGGATTGAATGATCTATGAAGATGGATTATCAAACTAACTCAAAACGACTTCATATTCAGACAAGACACTCAATTATGGGATAGGAAGACAACCAAATTGAGATAACTTAATAATTGCACAACTTTTCAAATCGGTACCGAACCGAAAAGTTAGCTCCCAACACCCCCAAACTTCCAGAGCGATCTCTGCATGATGGCTACAGGCTTTTTGTAAAGTGGCTCTTGCCCAAGTGCTCTCTAACCGCTATAAATACCATCCTATCTGCAACAGTAAAGGGGATCTGATCTCTACTAAAGCTCTGCCATTATTTCTTCACTCTTCTTCTCTCACATAACAGCCATTAAGGGACAATTGAGATCCTCCTTTTGTCTCTAACAATGGTGGCTTGATCTAATCTAGGAAAGGAGAATTATACTGTAATCTAAACTCCTTTGTAATAGCAGTTGATCAATCAAAGAATTTATAATGTGGACATAGGCTTCATTAACTGCCGAACCACTATAAAAATCTCTTGTCCCTTTACCTTTTCTGCTCTATTGCTTTTTCTATTTTATTTGCTTTGATAAATAGGGCTTGTGCTTTCACACTCAAATCAGGGTGTTGATCCATTTTTGGGTTAACATTTTGGTGCTTTCATTGAGAACAAAGATAGATCGGGAAAATTGAAGCTTGAATATGAGATTTGGGAAAAATGAAGAGGCCTAACATTAGATCTAAAACTGGAGCAAGTCAACCAGAGCCTACAGGCAGTCAGGAAGTATCCTCAAATTCTCACCAATCCAACTATGTAGCTGGAGAAGAAATGGAAAGGCTGATAAAGGAGATGCAGGATGGAATCTTGGCTAGGCAACAAGAGATGATGGAGGGATTCTTCTAAAGGATGGGACACCAAGGAACTACAGGAGCTGCAGGAATTCAGACCCTAGGAAACAATGCAAGAGATGCTAGAGTTGGATTAGAATAAGATGGAACATTGCCTCCATGCCCAGAGCAACCGATACTCGGGGCAACACGAGTGTCAAACTGGTAATCAACACCAATGATGGGAACAATATTGGAGCAGGCACCGAAAGGGCCAATAATGGAGTGACAGTTGAAACTCCAGGAACCGGTGGTACGGGAGCTAATTCGAATACTAGAATGCAATAGGCAGAGGAATATATGTCAGGGCTACCCCGGAGAAGCGGAGGACAGAATGGAACTAGGAGAGTATGGCAGAACACTAGTGTGCAACTAGTGGAGTATGCGCCAGATTTCCCTTGCCAAGGCGGGGGGCAGAACATCGCTTTCGGACGAAGACCTTCATTAGATGGTGAAAATTGAATTGCTGAATTGGTAAGAAGGCTTGTTAGAGGAGGACCCACAGATCATAGTTTAGAAGATGTGAACAGAAACCCGTTTACTGCTAATATTCGAAACGTGAGAAATCCTCCAGATTTCAAGCTTCCCGCATGGGAAATGTGCGATGCAAAGACCGATCCAATGATTCATCAGATGAGATATATCCGACATATGGATTATTTGTACCAAAATTGGGCACAACACTCTTCGGGTGTGTTTGAAGAGATAAAATGAAGAATATAAATGGAAAAGGAGGAAAATCTAACAAACACACCAATAGTAAGCCAGAGAAACACATAGAAACACACGGATTTAGAGTGGTTCGGCGTATGGCCTACGTCCACTATGGAATGATTGACTTTATTGATTTTTGCTTACTGGTTACAACGTGTTACAATAGTAGAATTCGAGTGCAACGGTGATTTCGACAGAGTTTGGACGTAGAAGAGCCAAAAGTCCTTTTTTAGTAGGTTCTAGGCTGCTATTTATAGGCGTAGGCTGCAAATATCTCGCTCAGATCTCGGAAGACCTCTTCTCTCACGTGGATGGGCCCACACGATCGATCCCATGCCGTTTGCATTCGATCCGTGATCGATACGAACGAATTTCGTATCGATCAGTATTTCATCCAATCGAGTCGAAATCGATCATGAACGTTTTTTAGGATGTACGCAAGCTCCTGTGAAAATTTGGTGCCATTTGGACTTGTAGATTTTGAGTTATGATCGATGCAAGTTTGGATTTTTCGAAAGCTGTTGAATTCGTATCGATGTTGTTCGTATCGATAGCTTCGCATCGGTGGTTCTGCACGTGATGTCAGATGACGTGGCGCTTGCTTTTAGGATCGATCCATATTTTATGCCGAGCGACCGAGTCTTTCTTATGGATGCGCCTCGTTCATATCGACCCAGCTTAGCCATGTCCGTATCCATTATTTGCTGCCTTGTTCGTATCGATTGTCGCTGCTCTATTTCGTATCGATCAACATAAGTGCATTTCGCATTGGTCCATCTTGTACTCTTCGCACCGATCACTGGCCGATCGATACGAGCGCCGTGTGTGTTAATGGATCGATACGAAGTAGCAGCTTTGTATGGCTTCGATGGATACGAAGTGGACGTTGGTTGATCGATACGAACAAGCTGGAGATGATGGATGCAAAGCGGTATGAGGATAGATGGATACGAACTCGTGCTCCCCTGATCGATACGAAGCCATGCGCATCTGATGGATTCGAACAAGATCGATACGAAGGAGGTTTTTCCTGATTGCTTGATGGATACGAACAAGGTGATCACTTGAGTTGCATCGATCTATTCTTGAGCGTACAAACTCAGATTGACTTGAAATTTGGAACTTTGGCTTTCATAGCTTTGCTTGTCCTGCCTTGCCAATTGTAGCTCGATCTGGACTCGGACAAAATTCGCAAGTATGCATAGTGAACCTATGTATAACCGATCTTCGGGACAGGCTATCTTTGGTTCTTAGTCAATTTCTTGGTGTCACGGCCTTGCCAAAAGGCGGGATAACATTTTCCCCCCAAAGTATGTCTTGTGAGAACATGATGTGCTTTGAAAATCTGCAATCTCTATTCTGACAAAGTTCTTTCCAATTCGCTGAATGGTTGTTGTCTTTTCGTCAAAAGATATAACCTTCGATTGATCTCCAGTAATATAAATACTGAATTGTTGACTGCTAATTGTTGTACTGTGCACTGTTGTAACTAAGCGTTGAATGCAAACTGTTGTTTGTTGTTGTAATTGTCACCAGATGAGCATTCAATTCTTGTGAATTTTAAAAATTCGATGTTAGTCCTCATACATGTACGTATGTTAACTTGACTCCCGTTAACGTTCGCATGCTCACGAGTCGTTGTCAGTTTTCTCTTATCAAATTCCATATCAATCCTCTCCTGAATCGATGTGCAATTCGAGTTGTAACAACGCTTGGTGGTTGTTTTGGTGTATTCCTTCGTATCGATCCTCTTCTGGATCGATTCGAGGAGTTGAAAATTTGCTTTCGTATCGATGGGTACGAAATCTTATGGTCTTCGAATAGGGGATACGAAATTGTTGTTTTGTATCGATGGAGTTGAGTGGCTTTAACATGATCTTGTAGTGACTTTCGTATCGATGGTCATCGATACGTGATGGTAGGATCTTGGATTGCTTGTTTCGTATTAATGGATACCAATGGATATGAACGGTTGTTGCATTAGATGGATGATGGATGGATACTAAGAAGGTCTCTTCGCATCGATGGATCGGTGACGGATACGAATAGTCGTGGCTTCAGGTTGACAGTAAGTGGATACGAACATGAGGTTTCGTATCGGTGATGTGCAAACTGCTCCTATCGGTCACTGGCACTGGGAGACGAATCATTTCTTCCTAGCTATACACCCATATAAATACGTTTTGTACTTAGAATTTTTTTCACTTGCTCACTTTTTACTTTCTGCTTTCGTATCGATAGAACACTCAGGAAATGAAAACTGTCTTCGTCCCAAATTGTCTAACTCTTTATTCCTTCGAACCGATTGCTCAACTTAGGTAATTAATCCATCCATTCCATTCTAGAATGATGAGACTCGAGTTTCCATGCCAATTCGTCCAAGGTCGTGGCCCATTCCGGCGACGTTACTACCGGAGTTGGGTCGGAGCAAGATTGAGGGAGGAGCAATGGCATTCAAACTGCTTGGGGAAGAAAGTCGACTGATGGATACGAGAAGGAGTGTTGTAACATTGGGAAGTAATTCGCATTGATCTGGGAACATTAGGAGTTCGTATCGATCCTGGAAGTGCTGAATGAAAAGGCGAGATTCGTATCGATCGAGGATGGTAGGAGTTCGTATCGATCTGGAGTGATCGATACGAAGACTTAGCCCGCATGATCGATGCGAAGTTCTGACTTCGGTGATCGATACGAAGACTAGGCCGGTGATCGATGCGAAGTCCTGCCCCTAGTGACCGATGCGAAGTATAGACCGATGATCGATGCGGAGACTAAGGTTTCAGATCGATACGAATCCCAGTCTTACCTGACCGATGCGAAATCGAACTTTTGTTGAACGATCTAAGTTTAAATCGTGATGGATACGAAAATCTTGTGCATACTTGAACCTGACTCCGACGAGCTTTAGTCTCGCATATCTGGACTTAATCGTTAAACTGCATATTTGACTGCCCTTTGAAGCTCGTCGATGGAATTGTAACTTGACAAAATTTTAACAAACATTAACTCAGATCGGTCTCTAAAGTCTGGATGGCATGGTTGTGATGGTCAGCGATGACGGTCACTCCAATTGAATTCTGAAGTCTCATCGTTTGAACATTTCTTAAATTCTGTAGAATCTTTTTAGTGTTATGTAGCACTGCACTACACAACACACTTATGCACTTCACACTGGGGGACACACGGGCTTATTATCATCTAATGATGATTTTTGATGAGCTGATTAGTTATGGAATCTACAAGTTCACAGCAGCAGGAGCCTCAAAGCTCGTCTTCTCCGATAATAGAGATCCAGCCATTGCAGCCGAAGTAATAGGTCCAGCTCCAGACGAGCTGCCGGGAATAACTTTTATCGCGAACCCACAAGACTCTATGTCATCCAATGTTTTCGAAGATATGCCGGGGCAAATATGCTTGAGACACGGGCTATCATTAGACGACGTTCTACTTCCCGGGCCAAATGACAGGCCACACGCTCCCCAGAAGGGTTCACAGCCTTTAATCGACATTCTTGCACAACGGGAACACTTCCTCCATTCAACCAGTATATTCGAAAAGTGTTAGCTTTCTTTAGAATCGCTCCGTCGCAATTACATCCAAATGGATATGCACTGTTGAATAGTTTATTCATCGTCTTCATGGAACATCTCTTTCGACCCCCGACTCCGGAAGACGTCAGATACTTGTTTAATGTCAAGAGTCGGGGAGACAATCCTCCATTCACGTTTCTGGAGGCAGTCAAGAATTTCCAAGTGGTGGCGGGATCCTGGACCGGGCTTAGCTACTTTAAGACGAAGTGGTTCTACGTCCGATGTCCTCCAGGGTTTGCTAGCCGATGGTTAGTCAGACGTAAGTGCTGCAATTTTTCCAGTAGTTAACGAGATAGTCATACTTGATGTTGAAACTAATATCCTTTTTCCTTTACAGCCGCAATTCCGCGACCCGAAGGTGCTCACTTCAAAGAAATAGTACGGATTCTTCAGGAAGTGCCGAGCGAAATGAGAGATATTGACTTAGTGCTTACAGATAGAAACTTGAGGATTGTTGGGCTAATCGAGCGAAACCAGAGCATAAGACTTGAGGGATCGCTGAGGGTAGCCCCGAGGAGGCGGGTGAAGCGTAAAGTGCCAAGGGTTGTAATAGCCGAGGAGGGCGATGAAGAAAATACATCCACTGACGACGAACCCGTAGCCGGGCCTTCTGACAGTTTTCAGGGTTTATAGGGAAGGAGAAAAGGCAAGGCAGTAGCACTTAAGCGTCATAAGTCTTTGAGATGGAAATCCGTAGTCGTGTCCCTGCCAGCCTTCGGTGTTAGAATTTCGGAGGCTCCTCCCTCAAAAATAGAGAATCCTTTCGAAGGGCTCGCTGACATTACAATTCCGGACTATGTGTCGCTTCAACACGACACCGGATTGGAAGGGCTCCAAAATGTCTTAGATTTAAGCAAGTCACTTCCTACAAGTGTAGCCAACATACCTGGTTGGTCGAGGGGTTTACCATATGCATACATACACTTCACGGCACTACACGATTTCCAATCACAAGTTATTCATTTCTAGAGATTACTGATTCTGCTATTCTTTCTATTTTACAGATACGATGACTAGGCGAGAATCTATGTTAGGAAGCCTTCACTCTACGCACTAGTCATCCAGTTCATACTATGAGTCCCGTAGGAGGGAAGCTGATAGAGATCGCGATCGCATTTATTCTAGTCAAGAACTTTATGAGAGGAAGAGGGATAGAGATAGGGAGTATAGATATCGCTCTCGATCACGCTCTCCACCTCCTCGGGCTCCAACACCACCCTCCGGTCATGGGAAACAATCCTTAGAGCCTCCACACCAAAAACTGTCTTATCAAGCTCCCAGGTCGGATTCACAGCGCCGTAGAACCGAGGCTGAAACTCCTATTGTCATTGAACAAGCCATTACCGAGCCCACTGGGGAATGAGCAATCAAAATCCGGCTGAAAAAAGACTTCCCAAACATTTGTTTTGACGACTTCATCTTCCCTCCACATTTAAAGAGGATTCCAGTTGAGGCGGAGCAAACTATGCATGATTGCATCCATGATGTCTACAATCAATATAGGGAGTGGATGAAGACTACGGATAAAGCATCAATGGTGGCATTCGAGTGGGCAAAACTAATCGAGAAGTTAGAAGTTGATCTCGCTCAAAAGGACCGCATAATACAAGTGCTCAACAACGAGGCTGAATCTTCCAAGAAGTCTGAAATAGAGGCCACTAAGAAAGCCGATGAGGCAAACCAGTTCATGGAGAGGATGCGACAGACGCATTTTTGCTTTGGTCAAGGAGATGGGCCACAGAAACACCACTGTCACAGCTGAAAGGGATGCTACGTTGAAGGAACTTAACGAGCTTAAAGCCAAAATTTCTGAAATCATCAAGGAAAAGGACGACACAAACAAAGCAGCCCAGGAGGCGAGCGAACAAGCTGTGGTGCTTCGGGATGAAAGGGATGCGGCCATACATAAAATTCGGGAGGCTGAGGCCAAGGTTGAGGATGAAGTTAAGATGGCAGAGGCCAGGTTAGAGGCCGATATTGAAGATCTTCTGATCACATACAACGCTAGAGTATTGAAGTACAGGGATCTAACCTGGCTTGATATTTATCCAACACACCTGTATAACGCTTGGGGTCGGTTGGTGCAGGATGAGAAAGCTGAACGACAAACGGAATCAGTTGATGAGTTCGAACTTGAAAACCGGGTGCTAAACGAAGATGAAAGAAAAATTCTCCATGACATCATGATTGCATACGAAAAGGAGAAACTTAGCACTCAGCATTCGGAAGTTGGAGAAGGTTCTGTAAATTTTGAAACTCTTGCGCCAACTCAGCCTGAATCCACATCTGTGGTTGATTCTCAGTCCGTTCCTGCTTATAATCCTGATCAACCGCGGTTATCTCCAGTTCACGAGCACGTCGCTGAAGCTGCCCCAGTTCCGCCTGCAAGTCATTCTGAGGAAAGTACTCTGAACATCTCTTGTGCTCATTTAGCGTAGGAAGCGTTATTTGAAGCAATCACTAATAACTTTATTTTTGTCTCTATTCAGTGATAGGAGCTACATCTGTCATGGCTCCTGCAACCCAAGAGTTGCATCACGAGCAGGAAGCTATCGTAACAGAAGCGACCACGACAACGGCTACTACACCTACGGATGGAGTACAAGGGAGCACACTAGCTTTTGATGAACAGATGATGGAGGAACTTCTCGGTCGTCACAGTGACCCCTTTGTTGATCTGCCATTTGTCATGGGTGGAGGCGCACCAGTGACCAGCTCTTCGGGTCCAACTACTAACATTCCCGGTGAGGTTCAAACAATTCATGAAGAGGAGATACTGGCTGAAATTAACGCCGAGATGGAAGCAGCTGTGCGGGGCAGTGGCTTTGGAGGTGGAATGGCGGGACCTGGCCCAGCCCCTTTGTGGATGATCTCCCTGGGAGGAACGGTCGTTGATACAAGTGTGCCTCCTCCGCCTACTAACATTGATCTGATCCCTCCGACTCCACCTTCGGGAAGCATTCCTATTCGCTTGAGCTCGGAAGAGGAAGTTAACATAATGCCCCCAATTGGAAATCAGCTGCCAAAAGGCAAGGGTTCGAAGAGGAAAACAAGCGGCGAATCTAGCGGGTCAACGCTGAAGAAGAAGCCGAGAAAAAAGAAAGAATAGATATGTCTCTTTGGCTTATTTTTGGTAGATAGTTAGGCATCCACTTTAGTTTTCCTTTTGTAGGCCATGTATAGATGCGGGTTCGGCCCCCTGCTAGTAGGACTTTTGGTATAGTTTTTTACTTACCCTTTTTCTTCCAAAGGATAATTGAAATAAAAATTCATTTTGTCTTCAGCTCAATTTTTGTTCATTTGTTAAAGTGCTTCAGCGTTCGAACTTTCAGTCAATACACTTATGGAGTTTAATCTCTAAATCGGACCCGGGTTTAGTTGCTAAGTTCCGGAGTCACGGTTTCAGGTCGCGATCGAGTGCTAAGTCGAACTCCGATATTGCATTGTCTCAACCAGTGGTTGGCACTTAAGTTCTACCCCCTGTTCCGGGAAGAAATTGAAAAGATTGGTTAACAATCGTTGATTGCCTTTAATATATCGGGCTTAACTTTGCTGAAGCAAAATTGAAATAAGACGAGTTCAAGTGGTCGAATCACACTTGCTCATCTATTGGTGATCGAATCCACACTCTGGGGATTGCACTTGTAGATCGGCGTTCTGTCACACCCGCACAAGGTTTTGAGATACGTCTGCGCTACGGGGACTTAAGTTATTTTATGGGCGGTCAGTCACACCCGTTTGATATTCAGAACTTCATCCGCACTCTGGGGACTTAGATCGATTCGTGGGTGGTCAATCACACCCAGCTTGCGTTTATACTCCAATCCGCACTCTGGGGATTTAGAGTTATTCAATGTTTATACTCCAGTTCACATTCTGAGAATCAGGAGTTATTTAATGTTTATACTCCGATTCGCATTCTGGGAATCCAGAGTTTGTTGTTGGGTGGTCAATTACACCCATTTGGTATTTATATTTATACTCCAACTCGCACTCTGGGAGTGTGGAGTCAGCCAATAGACGGTCAGTCACATCTGTTTAGGCTTTAGGGTTTTGTTTGCACTCTGAGAACGACGGATCTATCAGGATCGTGGATGGTCGACTCATATCTACCCTGAGTTAACAAGTGAGGTCGTTAGATGGACGGATCCATCCTCCTCGAACTTGGTTCGAATACGGGTGAAGTCGTTAGGTGGATGGATCCACCCTCTTCCAAACCGCATTTACAGGTTTATACTCCGGTTCGCACTCTGGGAATCTAGAGTTAGTTAGAGGATTGTCGTGTATCAATCCTTTTTTGGCTTCAGTGCGATGACTTGTCCCCGAGCTCGGGCTTCACTTAGTGAGTGACTGGTCATATCACAGTCACTCGCTATTTGAATAAATCCCACCGTACGGTGGAACTTAGCTCTCCGTGCATAGTGATGGTCATATGACGCATTTCAAATAAATCACAGCTCTGGCTCGAAAAGATTGCATTTTATTGTTGAAATAAGAAAATATGGCAAAGTCAGTTTCCTTATTACAAATTCAAATTACGAAATGCATAAACAAATTGCAAATGAAAAATAGACTGAATAAATAAACAGAGACTGTTATGTATAGTAACGACGTAAACTTTCGCTATTCCAGGCTCTTGGCAGAAGGAGACCGTCAACGGTCGATAATTTAAATGTGCAATTTTCGAGATTTCGTTCAATAACATATGGCCCTTCCCAGGTTGGCTTCATATGTGAAGGGACCGGGTAAATTCTCTTGAGGGCAAGATCGCCGAGTTCAAAGGTGCGGGGTCGGACCTTGGCATTGTATAACCAGGCGACTCGACTTCGGTATGCGGCTGCCCTCAAGTCGGCCTCTTCACGCTTCTCGTCCAATAAATCTAGAGATTCGGCAAGTAGTATAGCATTTGTCTTCGGATCATAATAGGTTACGCGATGAAAAGGTACTTCCATCTCGACTGGAATAATGGCTTCTGAACCGCAGGAAAGAGAGAAAAGAGTGTGGCCGGTTGCAGATTTGTTGGTTGTTCGATAAGCCCATAGGGCCATAGGAAGTTCATCGACCCATTTGCCTTCGGCCTTTTCTAGTCGTTTCTTCAGAATAGACTTTATAACTTTATTAACAGCTTCGACCCGTCCATTTGCTTGAGGGTGCGCAACTGCGGAGAACTTCTTCTGGATGTGAAACCGTTGACAGAAATTCTTAAATTCAACACTGTCAAATTGAGTTTCGTTGTTTGTGACGATGGTATGTAGGAAACCAAATCAGTAGATAATGTTGCGCACTGCAAAGTTGATCACTTTCTTTGTTGTGATTGTAGCAAGGGGTTCAGCTTCCGCCCACTTGGTAAAGTAATCAACTACAACGATGGCGTACTTCGCACCACCTTTGGCTAGAGGTAGAGAGCTAATAATGTCAATGCCCCATACTGCAAACGGCCATGGACTGACCATCTGAGTTATTTTGGTAGGTGGGGCTCTTGGAATTTGAGCGTGCTTCTGACATCTGTCACATTTTTTGGTGTAATCCAATGCATCGCGATTTACAGTCGGCCAATAGTATCCATATCATAGCACTTTCTTGGCAAGAGCTTGCCCCCGGTGTGATTGCCACATTCTTCTTCGTGTACATCATGCAATACTCGTTTGATCTCATCGTGAGCGATACACCGGAGTAAACGAATAGAGTACCCTCTTCTATACATGACTCCATTCTGGATGGTGAACCGCGAAGCTTTTCGAAGAACTTGTCACTTTTCACTCCTGCGCTCTGGCAGGGTCCCATGCTCGAGATAGTTTCTAAACGAAGTCATCCATGACTCCTTATCGGGAATGACCTCAAATACCCCATTTGTCTCCCTTTGATCGATGCTTGGGGAAGATAACGTTTCCATAGGAACGATTCCCATTTGTTGTGCCTCACCTGTACTGGCTAACTTAGCTAATGAGTCAGCTTTCTGATTGCGCTCTCGGGATATACAATAAATGGCATAATAATCAAACTGATTCAATATCTCCTGGATCCGAGCCAGGTAAGCAGCCGGCCTTCGGTCTTTGGCCTGGTACTCCCCCCGAACTTGACATACGACCAACTGCGAATCACAATAAATCTCCACAGCAATGATTCTTAAATCTCTAGCAAGTCTCAATCCGGCAAGCAGGGCTTCATATTCGGCTTCGTTGTTGGTCGCACGAAAATCAAACTTTAAAGCATAGCATATAGATCGACCTTCAAGAGTTTCAAGTACAACCCCTGCCCCTGAGCATCGGTCATTTGATGCGCCATCAGTATGCAGATTTCGGATATATTTAGGAGATTCACTAGTTTCGGGCAAGTCCTCCGGGATAGTGAATTCAGCTATGAAATCTGCTAGGACTTGTCCTTGAATGGCTCTCCTTGGAGTGTAAGTAATGTCAAACTGACTTAGCTCGATATTCCACTTAAGTAACCTACCAGACGTCTCAGGCCGCGTAAGGAACTGTCGTAACGGCTGGTCGGTGTAGTCAATGATAGGATGAGCCTGAAAATATGGACGGAGCTACCTCGAGGCAAAAACAAGACAATAAGCCAACTTTTCTAGCTTCGGATAATTTCTCTCTGCCCCGGTCAGTCGCTTGCTAATGTAATATACTGGTCGTTGTATCCGATCTTCTTCCCAAACTAGGGCAGCACTGATTGCGTTTTCTGACACCTCCAAGTAGATGTATAACCTCTCGTGATCAATAGGCTTTGACAGAATGGGTGGTGTAGAGAGATGTTGAACTAGTGCTTGGAATGCGCCCTCACATTCCGAGTCCATTCAGAGTTTCGTTTCCCTTTTCTGATCAGATCAAAGAAGGGAATGCATTTGTCAGTGGATTTTGAAATGAACCTGCTCAGTGCTGCTACTTTCCCATTGAGGCTCTAGACTTTCTTTATAGTTCTTGGGGTCTCAAGATTTCTGATTGCCCAGATCTTCTCAGGATTAGCTTCGATCCCTCGAGCATTGACGATAAACCCAAGGAATTTTTCGGATGCGACCCCAAAGTGACATTTCAACGGGTTGAGCTTCATTCTATATTCTCAGAGGATATTAAATGTTGACTCCAGGTCTTTGATATGATCAGTGGAGAATCGCGACTTCACTAGCATGCCATCCACATATATATCCATGGTTTTTCCGATCTGGTTAGCGAACATTCGATTAACTAACCATTGATAAGTTTCCCCGGCATTCTTGAGGCCGAAAGGCATAACTTTATAGCAGTAAAGTCCCATATTGGTTACGAAGCTGGTATGCTCCCGATCGGGCAAGTGCATGGGTATTTGATTATAGCCAGAATACGCATCCATTAAGGATAAGAGTTCATGTCCAGCTGTTGAGTCTACGAGCTGATCGATCCGAGGAAGTGGAAAACTGTCTTTAGGGCAAGCTTTATTCAAGTCTGAGTAATCAATGCATGTTCTCCATTTCCCGTTTGGCTTTCGGACAAGTACAAGATTTGACACCCATTACGGATATAATGCATCTCGGATAAACTCGTTCGATTTGAGCTTTTCTACCTCTTCCTTAAGGGCAGCAGATTTCTCTGGATCCATACCACGCCTTTTTTGCTTGACCGGGATGTGCCGTGGGTCAATATTCAATGTGTGGCTCGCGATGTCTGGCGAGATCCCACACATATCAGAGTGCGTCCAAGCAAACACGTCGAGGTTTGCCCGGAGAAAGTCAACCAATTCCTCTTGCATTTGTTGGCTTAGATGAGATCCAATCTTTATTATTTTAGAATCGTCATTATCGTCGATCGGAACATCGATCGTCAGTTCGGCCGGGGAAGCTTGACTTTCTTTACTTTCGTCTTCACTTTCAGTATCTCTCGGGTCAAGATCCCTTGGGAATCGGTTGGGGTGCCCGGGCCTGTGTCTAGGCGCCAATTGTCAATTCTCAGCAAAGCGGACGCAGAGAGATTCCTCTACGCCCTTTCCTTTTTCTTTTCGCTGCGCTTCCTGCAGCTCAGCAACATAACAGGCTCATCCAGCATCCTGGTCTCCCTGACAACTCCGACTCCATTGTCGGTAGGGAATTTTAAGGTCAGACACCAAGGGGCAATGGCAGCCCTGAACTCGGCTAGGGTCGGTCGGCCCAAGAAAGCATTGTATGGCGAGTCTATGTCCAATACAACAAACTGTAATATCTGGACTCTCCAGCGTTCAGCAATTCCCAATTCCACTGGTAGCTCTACCATCCCAGTGGGTATAGTCGCACATCCATTGAAGCCATGGATGCGGTACTGAAAATGCCTTGGATCTTTTGCTTCCATTTTCATCTGATCATAAGCTCGCTTAAACAATATATTTACTGAACTTCCACTGTCCACTAGGATCCTCTTCATCTAAGCAAGATCTATTTGAGCTGAAATGACGAGTGGATTAATGGTTGGGGCTTCGACTCTGTCGGCATCCCGGTCTCGAAACACGATGTCATCTGCCATCGTTTTTTGTTGTTTGGTCGGTGCCCCATCTTCCAAATTACTACAACATTCAATGCCTGCATGCCTGATAGAGCTGGCATACGACTCCATTTCCCTCCAGCTCTGATCTGCTGGATGTGGACCACCACTAATGGTATTTATCACCAACCTCCTGCCAGTACGAGTGGGTTCCTCCTGTCTCGCCTGATTTGGCATATGGTTCTGATTTGATGGGCCCGCACCTTCGGACTGCGGTGCCCGCACAAACTATTCCAACTTTCTTTCACGTATCAACTTCTTAATAATATCTTGCAAATGACGGCACTCATTCATGTTATGGCCATAGCTATTATGAAATCTGCAAAACTTTCTTGTCTGAATCTGTTTTTCCGATGACTACTTCGGAGCAGGTTTCTTATACTGAATAGTATTGCAAGTCTGTAAGTACACAGTCTCCAACGATGTATTCAAAGGGGTATAATTATCAAACATAGGAGCCCTATGTCACGGCCCACGATTCTGATTCCATTTCCTGTTTTGATTTCCATTGCCTTTCTGTTGATTTTATTTGTTCTGTATATTTAATTGTACCTTTCCGGAGCTCTCCCCGATTTGTTTAACAGCAACATTGCTCTGGATTCCTCCTACACTGGGTCCTGCATCATCCATCTTCCTAGACTGTTTCGCATCCTCCCTTCTCAAGAATTGGGCTGCCTTGGAATAGAAACGGTCCAATAACGCAGGAGGTTTTCCGGCCAACCAGTTGCCGAACTCGGAATCGGGATCGATCCCCTTAGTTAGTGCCATCAGAATTGAGTTATCGTTGGGATTACTAATCTCCACGCATGCAGCATGAAAACTCTCCAGATAACATCTAAGTGTCTCTCCAGGAGCTTGAGTGACACCAGACAAAGTATTAACATCTTTCGGCCTTGCGACATGCATGCAGAACTACTCAGTAAACTTTGTTGCCAACTAGTCAAAACACGAGATAGATCGAGGTGGTAAATGGGTAAACCACATAGTTGCTATGCCCCCTAGGAAAATCGGGAAGCTTCGGCACTAGACTGCATCATCGGCTCGTGCAGCGTTCATCAACCATTCGTACTTTAAGATATGCTGATTGGAATCAGAGTTCCCTTCATAAACAGGTAGAGTCGGCATCCTGAATCACCGAGGTGGTTTGGCATAGAGTATATCGTCAGTAAAAGAGGTATGACTCTAGGAGATTCCCCAGTCATTGTTAGTAAGACCCTGACTTTCACGGATCATTTGACGGATCATCGTCGGGATGTTCGACATCTGAACATTTTGAGCATGCCGGGCCAAGGTGTGGTCGGGTTCCACAATGTGAGGAGGGGCCAATCGCGGTCGATGGTCCATGTCTCACCTCCTTGGTTCTAAGTCTTCAGGGACATAAGGCTCAGGAGTATGATTGCGTTGGCGGTGGATCGGATCCGTCTGGTTTCGAGCATCAACTCCCAATTTAGTAGCAGTGGTAGTGCGGTTGTCAGTAATGTGATATGGGGCAGCACCTCCTTGGGAGGAGGGTCCAGTCTGATGACTGGTTGACGGGACAACTCTCGGTTGCCCAAGATTCAATGTGTGTTGATGCCCAGTGGTTTGTGTGTAAATTCCGTCCAGCCATGGGCGCGTGGATCTATGATTAAAGTCAGAAGAGGCTGAACTTTCAGTGGATGAATAGGAAGCCTGATCCCTTCTGGATCTCCATCGTCTTTAACGATTCAGTTGATTGGTCAGTTCTCTGTTGGCACGCAGTTGCTGAGTAAGCTGTTGGCGGCTTTGAGTAAGCTCTTGCATTAGCAATTGAAATTCTTCCCTAGTGATAGGGTCTTGCAGATCTAATGGTCCGACAGCATTCTGATCGGCAGGAGGTAGTTGTACGGGGTTCTGTCTGTCCCGTCCTTCTGGATCTGCGGTAGTTGAGGTAGTCCTAGTGTTAACCATGATGGATAGCGAAGCTTTTTCCTAGACTTGATGCAAATTTGAATAGGATGGAAGAACTTTAAACTTGAAATCTGGATCTTCTTATTAGGTTTACGCAATCCGATATCGATAGTAGATCCAACGAGCAGGAGAAAAACTGTGTTTTCTCAGTGAAAACACCAAAGTGTTTGTACCAAAATTGGGCACAACACTCTTAGGATGTGTTTGAAGAGATAAAATGAAGAATATAAATGGAAAAAGAGAAAAATCTAACAAACACAACAATAGTAAGCAAGAAAAACACACGGATTTAGAGTGGTTCGGCGTATGGCCTACGTCCACTATGGAATGATTGACTTTATTGATTTTTGCTTGCTGGTTACAACGTGTTACAACAGTAGAATTCCGAGTACAACAGTGATTTCGACAGAGTCTGGACGTAGAAGAGCCAAAAGTCCCTTTTCAGTAGGTTCTAGGCTACTATTTATAGGCGTAGGCTGCAAATATCTCACTCAGATCTCGGAAGACCTCTTCTCTCACGTGGATGGACCCACACGATCGATCCCATGTCGTTTGCATTCGATCCGTGATCGATACGAACAAATTTTGTATCGATAGTATTTCATCCAATCGAGTCAAGATCGATCATGAACGTTCTTGAGGATGTACGCAAGCTCCTGTGAAAATTTGGTGGCATTTGGACTTGTAGATTTTGAGTTATGATCGATGCAAGTTTGGATTTTTCGAAGGCTATTGAATTCGTATCGATGTTGTTCGTCGATAGCTTCGCATCGAGGGTTCTGCACGTGATGTCTGATGATGTGGCGCTTGCTTTTAAGATCGATCCACATTTTATGCCGAGCGACCGAGTCTTTCTTATGGATGCGCCTCGTTCGTATCAACCCAGCTTAGTCCTGTTCGTATCCATTATTTGCTGCCCTGTTCGTATCGATCATCGCTGCTCTATTTCGTATCGATCAACATAAGTGCATTTCGCACCGGTCCATCTTGTACTCTTCGCACCGATCACTGGCCAATCAATACGAGTGCAGTGTGTGTTAATGGATCGATATGAAGTAGCGGCTTTGTATGGCTTCGATGGATACGAAGTGGACGTTGGTTGATCGATACGAACAAGCTGAAGATGATGGATGTGAAGCAGTATGAGGATAGATGGATACGACCTCGTGCTCCCCTGATTGATATGAAGCCATGCGCATCTGATGGATTCGAACAAGATCGATACGAAGGAGGTTTTTCCTGATTGCTTGATGGATACGAACAAGGTGATCACTTGAGTTGCATCGATCATATCTTGAGCGTACGAACTCAGATTTACTTGAAATTTGGAATGTTGGCTTTTATAGCTTTGCTTATCGTGCCTTGCCAATTGTAGCTTGATCTGAACTCGGACAAAATTCGCCAATATGCATAGTGAACCTGTGTATAACCGATCTTCGGGATGGGCTCTCTTTGGTTCTCAGTAAATTTCTTGGTGTCACGGCCTTGCCAAAAGGCGAGATAACATGGATGTGTTGTGTGCTTCTGAGGAAGTAATGGGGTGGTGTTTCCCATTATATTTGACGAGTTTGGTGGCGATGTGATTTAGACAGCTGGAGAATGGGTCCATTAGCACGTGGACCAAGTTAGTGGGCAGATTTTTAAGACAATTACGAGTTCACGTCTCATAACCGAATAATGTGATGGCGTTGGAAAATGTGAAACAAAGGCCCGGGGAGACCTTGAGAAGTTATTTAACAACATTCAATATAGCAGCGGCTGCAGTCGATAGGCCGGACCCATCAGTGATTTTAATGGCGGCGATGTCTGGAGTCGAAAGCAAGACCGACTTCAAAGCTGCACTTAAGAGGGATCCACTAATGGATCTTGCTAAGGGTTCCTATGAAGTTGAGTGATATTTACGTCAAGAGGATGCTGACACTGAAGATGAAGCTGAAGACGCCAAAATTTATGTTGTAGATGGGAAGGGATCCTCTGGAGCAGGATTTGGAAAGGACAAAGGGAAAAGAGAAGCTGATGATGATTCTAGGGAACCGAAATGACAAAGGAGAGAGCCCAAATTCTCTTCCTATTCCGAGCTGACTAAAACTCTAGAAAGGATATACCTACACACTAGGGGCCAAATTCGCTATTGGAAGCTTCCGAGAAGAGAGCCCACTGATCAAGAAAATGGACCTAGAAAGATTTGCATCTTCCATGAGCTGGGCGGACATGAAACAAATGAGTGCCGACATCTTCGTAGTCTAATAGAAGAACTGGTTCAAAACAACCAGGTACCGCAATACGTGAGGAATAGAGCTGCGATAGCATAGCCGGAGCAGCCACTACCCACTGCAGACGCTTCAAGGAATGCCCTGGGATCTGGGCCAAGACAGATAATCCCATAACCGAGATGGATGGGAAGTCAGATCCGGCTACTACTCTCTGCTTTGGTTTTTTGCACTTTTCTTTTCGTATATTAACGGTAAAAACAACAATAACCTCCGGCCGCTTACATGTGTACGGGATCCCGAATGGTCCTTAGGCACGCTCCGAGTCGGATGCTTGAGATGACTATTTAGGATAATAATCTCGGACCGCTTAGACGTGCACAAAACCTGGATTAGTTCCTTGCCACGCTCTGAGTCGGATTTTTGGGATAAACATTCAGGATTTCTACTTATTTAATTTATGCTTGTTTTCTTTGATTTGAAATTTGAATTTTGTAAAATCCATATTTATTATGATGACTGATTTTGAACGCCATATAGTTCCGACCGGACAGACGAGACCGGAGTGCAAGGTGCAAGTCCCTTTGCCAGAGAGCGAGTGGATGGACTTATACGATATCAAAAGCCATAGAGTCCCGACCGGAGAGACAGGACTGGAGTGCAAGATGTAAGTCCCCTCACCTGAGAGTGAGCAGATGGGCTAACTTAATCCCCCTTAACTTAATAAGCAAATTTCCGGAGAGATCATCCCTTTGAACTGAAACAACAAACGATCCGGAGAGACCGTCCCCTAAACTAAAATCTAAATGATCCGGAGAGATCACGCATTAAACTTAAATGGTCCGAAGAGATCGAACATTAAAACGGGTTTAATTTTGCAAAAAGGATTTGAGTGCCTTATAAATAGAATAATACGGATAAATCCAGGATGAACACAGGATGATTCTAATATATGATGTAATTTGATGTGATTTCGATATATGATGTGATTTTAATATATAATAATATAACTCTGAATTAAATCTGAGTGGTAATGAAGTAAATCTCGGAAGAACACGGGGCGGCTAGAGATGTGTAATGTAATTATAGATATGTGATGTAATTAGAGACATGAGATGTAATAACTCCGAATAAAACCGGAATGATTGTGATGTAAAGATTGCAGTTAAGTAGAGTCTAGAGTCTTAGGCTATAACAGGTTTGGAACGACTTGTGATTGATGAAAGTTTCCAAAGGAACTAGACGGTTCACCAAGGCTAAAGCAGCTGGAAAGCTCAATAATCAAAGACTCGTTGCTGGCACTTGTTTTGGAGCAAAGAACACCTTTCATTCAAAAGGCGTACTTTGGAGGGCAACTGTTAACTGGGTTTTTAACCCAACAGAATTCAAAAGGAGTTAGACAAGAAGTTTGGCCCAGAATTACGCTAACTTTTCGGATCGGTACCTATCCAATTAATCCGATCCAATTGTATCGGTACCGATCGAAATGTTGGTGCATGATTCCTTCTAACTACTTGCATTGAACTCCTATGCCTCTACTAAGCTTACCTATTAAGTTTGGTTACAGTCCAAGCAATCTAGTTCAAGAAGTGGAGACTCATTTGATCCATTCAAATATCCACCCGCTTTTGGACCGGAACAACTTAAAATGGACCAAAAATGAAGGCTCACCAAAAAGAGACACTTAGAAGACACATATAAGACATAAAAGAAGGCTCACACCAAAAATGAAGTGATTTGGCCAAGACAATTTGGATCGGCATCGATCCGGGTCGTATGATCCATTTATGTTAGGCCCCACCACCTGCTATCCATAGTGTGGGTCCCATACATCCTATAAAATCTACCTGTAAAGTTTCTTCTGATTTGATTACTATTAAGCAAGTTATGGATGGATCTCCACCAAATTGAGCTAGTTTGATGGATCAAATTCGACCCACCTAGGATGGGCCCCACCTTATGAGATCCAATTTGGAGGCTCTCCTACTCATTTACATTACATGTATGAAGTTTCATGTCATTTGGTTAAGTATTGAGTGAGTTATGGCTGGATCTTCTACGACCCAGAAGAAGATTCAAAAATAAGCTAAGGGTTTAGATCACCGCCGATCCGACTTAATTGGATCATCGTCGATCCAAATACTTAGCTCGGATCCTCATGAGATCGGATTTGGAGGCTCTCCTACTCATGTATATTGCATGTATGAAGTTTCATGTCATTTGGTTAAGTATTGAGTGAGTTATGGATGGGTCTTCTATGAAGGGATGGATTGAATGATCTATGAAGTTGGATGATCAAACTAACTCAAAACGACTTGATATAGGGATAAGGCACTCAATTATGAGATTAGAAAACAACCAAATTGAGAAAACTCAAAAATTACACAACATTTCAGATCAATACCGATCCGAAAAGTTAGCTCCAAAACTATAGGCTTTTGGTAAAGTGACTCTGGCCTAAGTGCTCTCTAACCCCTATAAATACCATCCTATCTGCAACAGTAAAGGGGGTCTGATCTCTGTTAAAGCTCCACTATTATTTCTTCACTCTTCTTCTCCCACATAACAGCCATTAAGGGACAATTGAGATCCTCCTTTTGTCTCTAACAATGGTGGCTTGATCTAATCTAGGAAAGGAGAATTATACTGTAACCTAAACTCCTTTGTAATAGTAGTTGATTAATGAAAGAATCTATAAGTGGACGTAGGCTTCATTAACAGCCTAACCACTATAAAAATCTCTTATCTCTTTACCTTTTCTACTATTTGCTACTGCTTTTTCTATTTTATTTGCCTTCATAAACATGGCTTGTGCTTTCACACTCAAACTAGGATGTTGATCCATTTTTCGGGTTAACAGAGACGATTTGAGGCAAAGTGGTGGCGATCAGAGACGAAAACGACGAACAAAAAGCAAATTTTCGAAAATATGTAATTGTCAGAAAACGTGTACACCAGTGGACAAATGGGTTTACACTGGTGGACTAGTAGGAGACCTGAATGTATAGTAAACCTAGGGCCAGAGGCCTGGGGTTCAATCAGTTCACAGTTTACGGCCGGTGCAATGTTGGTTCGATACAGCACTTGTTAGAGAGTTCTAGGCTTCAGGCGAGCATGAGATTGGCTTCCAAAGAAATGGCATGGCACTTAAAAGATGATGCAACGATGGAGTCTGAACGTGTTGTGGCTAAGTGTTATCGGTTAATGGGCTATTCTATTTATTTAATATATTCCCATTGAGTTGGTTCTGTTTATTCGACTCATGTGTATTTGCGAGTTAGTCATGTTTATCTAACTCATTTCGTTACGCCGGTTGTTCTGTTTATTCGACTCAATTATGCACTATGGGTTGGTTCTATTTATTCAACTCATACATTTATGCAAGTTAGTCATGTTTATCTAACTCATTTTGTTACGTGGGTTGGTTTTGCTTATTCAACTCATTACGCACTATGGGTTGGTTCTCTTTATTCAACTCATACATTTAGCACGAGTTAGTCATGTTTATCTAACTCATATCATTACATGGGTCGGTTTTGTTTATTAAACTCATTACATACTGTGGGTCGGTTCTATTTATTAAGCTCATATGTATATGCGGGTTAGTCATGGTTATCTAACTCAACTTGTTATGCGGGTTGGCTTTGTTTATTCAACTCTTTACGTTTATGAGTTGGTTCCGTTTATTCAACTCTTATGTATTCGGCACTTAGTCTACTTATCTAACTCATGTTGGTATTTACCATATAACTATATAATTAGTCATCATGTTATGTTTATTATAGTGGACTAACTTTGTTTATGCAAACAAGACAGGTTAAGGTATGTTTATGCTAGGTATTAGCTTTCTTATGATATTCTGAAATCATATTGGCGGTATATACTTGGTAGCCTTTTTCATTCACCAGACTTATGTTTGACCCCCTCCTCCTATGTTCCTTTTTTTATGGATATATAGGTGACGATGGCGGATTTGAGTTACGTTGATGGTGCGGGTGACGACGGTGTTACTTATGTATATAGCGTATTGTATTTATCACCTGACAGTATTAGTATATGTTGTATTTATGTATATGGATTTGGATTGAATCATGTGTACTGGAATATGAATTGATATTTGAAATATATTATGTTCGTTTCTTTTCATTATGAGATTCTAAAAGTTATAGTTAGTTTGTATTGCTCTTTGGATGTTGTCGCAAATGTTTATAACGATTCGGCTTTTCATTCTGTGGCGATTTTATGGCCGCAAAAAGTCGGGTTGTTACAGCGGCAGAGTAACAACCCTGTTGTTAATTACCTAATTAATTAAGTTTGATTATGGTTAATTAATTGTAATTTATGATTTTGAAATTTAATTATGTAATTAAATTTAGTTTTTGGGAATATTTCATTTGAATTAATTAAGAAATGAGTTTCATTTCTTAAAGAGGATTTCAATTTAAATTTGAAATGTTAAAATATGGAAATTCAATTAGGAATTTTATTTGGACTTTTGTGAGTTTGGAAAATTTTGATAAATCTTATATTTGAGAAAATGGATTTATTTAGATTTAGTAGTTGTTAACTTTGGAATCTTTCATTTAATGAAAATAAGAGATTGTTTTTTGTTAAATATTAAAAAGAAGGTTAAAATAATTATTTGAATTATATTTCTTTCTTTTATTTTTAATTTAAAAGACTGAAGTATACTTAGAGTTTGTATATAAAATTTTCTATGAGAAATCTAATTTGAAACAGGGATCTAAATGAAGAAAATAGGTAGAAAATATGGTTTAAGGTATTTAATTTGAGTATGGGTTTGGGCTTAATAAAGTTCAGCCCATTTGGGGGCATAATAGAGAAACTATCTCATTTCCAAACTTAGAAAAATGGAAGTGTACGTTCATTATTTCAGCTGCAACTAAACTCTTCATTTATCTTCTTCTCAATCTAAGAAACAAAACCCTAAACCTAAAGCAAAATTTCCAAAATCAATTCAGGAAGGTTCCTATTAAATCCAAATTAATTATTGGTAAGTTATCTCAACCATTCTACATCCTCTAGGATCTAAAATTCTTGATTTTGATCTTTCTTTTGATCAAATTGCTTGCTGGTTTGGTTTGGTTTTGTTTTGGAGGTTATTTGCAGTTTTGTTGAGGATAAAGATTTAGCAAGGCTTAAATGAGGATCCTATTGCAAGCTATAGGAGAGTATAAAGGTGAGTGATCCTCACCTACAATCTCTAATAGGATTTTTTTGCATTTCAATTGTTGAATTGATCTCTAAATGGACTGGTTGATTGAATTTGATTATTGAATAATTTAGAGAATAGTTGAATTGTATGCAATGTTGTGAATTTAGATGTGCGGATAGTAGCTGAAATTGTATTAGGAAAATATGCTGAAATAAAACAGCGGTAACTTGCATGATTCAAACCCATTTCAGGGTCAATCTTTTTAGATTAGGAACTAGATTCAATGAGAAACAAATTCTCTTTTGGTTACTTTTTGAGATTTTGCAGTTTACTTGACCTAAAATATAACTAAAAGTACAATTACAATTCTGTCTTTGATATAATATTTTTGAGTTTTAAACCTAAAATTGATTTGGCCATATCTTTTTCGTTACTAATTAGAATTTGATAATTATAAATGTTATGGAAAGCATAGAATTTTTCCTAAAACTTTTGTGTTTTGAGTTTTGTAATGTATTCTGGTTTATATGGTCAAAAATGTGTTTTAGTGTCGATGTCCCGAGAATAAACGACAAGGATAATGAATTCAAAACCTGAGAATTGTTTCGGCCGTAACTTCAGAAACGTAAGTCCAAATTTGATGTTCTTTTTTTGTTTGAAAGCTTAGACTTTTATCTATAAATTTAATGTTTTTAGTTTTGCAAAATTATGAGGTTTAAATGGTCGAAATAACATTTCTTTATCGCTAGCCTAAGAATAAATGATAGAGTTAATAAATTGAAAACTAAAACTTAATTTGATCATCACATTTGAACCATAAGTCCAAATTTGGTGATCTTTTTCTTGTTGGAAAGCTTATAATTTTATCTACAACTTTCATGTTTTGAGTTTTTGCAAAATTTTGAGATTTAAAGGGTCAAAACTACAGATTTTTAAATCTCTACATATAATTTGTCATATATTAGAAATTTGGTTATAAACTTTATTGGTTCAAATTTTTTCTAGCTATATATACTTGTATATATAGTTATATTTGGTTTTCTAACTAGATTTTTGGATACTTAATAAAATTATTTTATAAACTTTGTGAATCCTGTCGTTCACGAATAACTATAAATATGAAGTATGCTTTATTTAATTCAGATTTTTAGCTAATTTTGTAATAACTAAAATGTAAACTATATTTTTATAAACTTAGGTTTAGTAATAAAGTGAGTTATGTATTATAAAGGAAAGTGATAGTTTAAAAGTTTTAAATAAAACTTATTGAAATTAATATATATATATAGTGCTTTCAAAACTATTTTAATTCTCTAAAAATATGATTTCTTAAGATTTAATAAATCTTGAGAAAATCTTGAATTTGGTAGTTCATTGTATTTAAGGATTTGGAATAAAGCTTGAGATAACATTTTGAGAGCCTTAACTCTATAATATGGGGAATACTAATAATCGGCTTAGTGTTACTGATTGGTATGAATGCTCTCAAGTAACGCTTTATCGAATATGGTACAACTCATTGAATATAATGTTTGAGTGGAATTTACTAAACCATTGGCGAATATTTGAATTTCACGGGGTAGTATGGGATACTTTGGTTAAATTCTTGTGATTGCTTTTGGGAAAAGTATTTAAGACTTTAGGGTTGTATTCTCTTTTGGTGTTCGGCAGGGGCTGATAGATCCTTAAGATAATATAGTTCGGGATTTCCAATGGTATTCGTAATGAGTGAGATTTACTAGCTTCTAATAAATACTTGAATTTCACTAGGCGGTATGAGACGTTTTGGTTAAGTTCTCGTGATTACTAAGAGTGATAGTATTTGGCACTTTATAGTGTGTTCTCTTTTGGTGTTCGGCATTTGTGTAGGCCGATAGGTCCTTAAGAGGTACACTCATGGATTTTTTTAGGATCCTTGTGGTTGGTATGAGTTATATCTCCTCCGGTCTTTGAGTTATGTTTCTACGATCATTGTGATTGGTATGGACTTGGTTTTCTTGGACTTTGAGATTTTGTTTTCACGGTATAGACGATCACTATATCGGATCGGTATGAGTGATACCACCTTTTGTTTTTCAAGGTATGAGTACAATCACTGTGATCATTATGGATTTGATTTTCCTGGATTTTGAGATATTATTATTGGAATTCTGGGATTTTTGACTATTCTGTTTCATGATTTCCGTGTTTTGAGATCGATTTCGAGGTTTGTAATTTATTCTGAGTTTTGTGGTTTATATATTCCTAAGCCTTGGAGTTTTGTGATTTAAATATTCCTTGTCTTAAGATAAATTCTGTGTTAGAGTATTTGAGTGACTTGTTTATATATGACATTTGTATTTCATTATATGTCATATATCCTTGTATTATACCTTGTTCTCACCCTTTGGATATTTATAGATAGGTTGACCCGTTTATTTTATAATACTCGGATCAGGCCGAGACTTTTCAGGTTACATGACGTGTAGACCGTTGGATGGGTGTGCTAGCAAAGAGATAAACCATTTTGACTTTTTTATTTAGTTTATCTCATTTAGGATTTTGTGTATATGGGATTATTTGGAGATAGTGACTTGTACTGGATGTATATTATGTAGGTCTAGTATTATATTTTGTAGACTCATAGTATGTATTGTATATGTTGTATATTATTCCACTGTGGTCTATGATTACTGCTTTATATGATATACTATTCTGATTTTCAGAAACCAGTGTGTTTATTACTTTAGACTGAAACTGTACACATCAAAATTTTGTTCCAGAGATTTAGTAAATGGTAAGTATGACATTTAGTGTTAGTTTAAAGTTATATTCACATTGGTTCGCCCTTAACAAGCCATATTCTCCATGTTATTAGATAACATTATTTATAATGTTCTTTAACAACATGGGTATAGCAGTTGGGTCGTTACAAGCAGTACGTGAGGAGCCAAGCTGCAGCAATTCGGCAAGAGCAGCCATCATCTATAGTAAATGGAAGTGGCCTTGGATCTAGGTCGAGGATAACTATCTCATGATCAGGGTGGTAAGAAGTCAGGTTCGATTCTCACATTTTGCCTTTGTTTTCAGTAAACGATACAGTATTACAATCAAGCCACTTACTCGTGTACAGGATATCGATCGGTCCCTAGGCGTGCTCTAAGTTGGATGCTAAGCCGTAATGCATGGTGGGATGAATGTTGTGATGTTTGGATGTTGGAATTTGAATTCTATGAATGAATGCTTGATTTTGAAAATCACACTAACGTGATAAATGATGTTGATCGCGATACACCAATGGAGATTGGTTACTCCCTGATATTGATTTATGAAGTGATTGGACATGATTATCCGAACCGAAGAGACGAGGCAATGAACCGCAATGTGCAAGTTCCCTTATTGGAGAGAGAGTGGATTGGACTTGTATAGAAAAGCGAGTCCCTTTTCAGAAAGCAAGTGGATTGGACTTGTACGGGATAATGAGTCCCTTCATTGGAGAGTGAGCGGCTAAATTCGCTCGATTATTAAGTCCCCTCATCGGAGAGTGAGAGAATTGGACTCAACATGAAATAACGATCTGGATAGATCGAGGATTAAACTAACGATCATAAGAGATAGGGTTTAAACTAAAGATCTGGAGAGATCGTGGATTGAACTAAAGATCCGAAGAGATCGAGGATTGAACTAAAGATCCAGAGAGGCGAAGATTTAACAGGATCCGAAGAGGTCGAGGATTCAGTTAACGATCCGGAGAGGTCGACGATTCAACTAACGATCCGGAGAGATCAAGAATTGAATTGGTCATTGATTACATGATTCGAAGAGATTGGGAACTAACATAACCCAAAGAGATCGATGAGTAGACTTTGGACTTGAACGCCATGTAACTTTGAAATAACTTGACAAGTGATTATCAGCTTAAGTCGCCGCTTCAATTCGATGGCCATTCTTATAATGGGATTCTAGATGACGCTGGACGATTTATATATGACATTCCAACAGGTGGCAATGAGCTCTCTTGATTATTACCCTTTATTTCCCAACATATGATTTCTACGTCATAACTTAGATCCCGAATGAACATGGGATAACATTGATTTTGATACATGACTGTTAACTCCCAGTTGAACATGAAACGATTCTTATTTGTGGTGTAATATAAAATATAATAATTCCAGGAGAATACGGAATGATGGTTATTTATGACCAGCTCCCAAGCAAGGACTCTAGTCCCTAGCTATAATGGTTGGGAACGATCTTTGATTTACAGATAAATCCAAAGGAACTGGACGGTTCGCCATGATTTGATCGGTTGATAGCCAGAAAATTCAACTACTAGTGAATAATCAACTTCGATTTTTGTTCTTGAGCAAAACACACCTTCCATTCACAAGGCATGCTTCGAGGAGAAAATGTTATACAGCCTTGTGACCAAGCCATATTTAGACGAATCAGATTGGTTAAACAGAAAAATTACCAAGCAGAAATCTAGAGCGATAACTGTCAGACTCAAATATCAAACAAAGTCAAGAGATGAAGCCATCAACATGTCAAAGCCTCCCAAATTAGCCGACATGCCAAGGAAATTTAAGTGCAAGATCCAAACCCTAAAATCAAGTGAAGTCATGGATTGGTACCGATCCATGACAATGGATCGATACCAAACCCCGAACATTTCTTAGATGGCCATGATCTTTTTAGTTCAACTTATTTAGGACTTGGAGAACGCAGTCATGAATGTGGTGGAGAGAATTATGTCGACCTACGGCTATAAATAGAGGAGGAGGGGCATTGTTTAAAGGATCTTTTTTCTTGTTTAACAAATTTCTGTACTTTCTCTATAATCTCACGGATCATCACAAATCCATAAGAACGACTTTGTAAAATCTCAAGATAAACTTCAAAGAAGTTTAAGTGAATGTAGGCCTATGATTAGCCAAACCGCTATAATTGTTATGCGTTCTTATTTCCCCATTTTCAATTTATTTTCTTCTCTTTATTCTCTACCGTTAATCTTTGGGTGTTTGTGCCAACTTTTTGTGTAACTAGAGATGCAAAGAGTAAGCTTCTTGGGTCAAGTAAGAGAGGAGATAGAAAATATAGAACTATGTAGTTTAGGAGTAGAAGATTTCTGGTGGTGGTCATGTAGCGGTAGAGGGCAATACTAGTTCAAAGAATGTGGAATGTAGTAAGAAAAAAGTATGACAAAAAAAATTGTAAAAGTTTTGTGGAGCAGTAAACAAATTTCTTAATATAGCTCAACCAAAAGTGCATAGGTATGGAATGCAAAAGTGTTGTGTGTGACAATGACGATGAGGATACAAACCCTAACAATCTCATGTTGGAGTTAGAGATTTAGGAAATGTATTAAAAAAAATCAATCAGTTGTAAGAGTAGTGACATTGCTAAAATCATGCTTTCTTTATGGTTTGGGCCATATGAAATAAACGTAAAAATAGAATCTTTAACAACAATCACAAATCAAAACAACAAGTATGCATGCAAATCGCAGATATAGTTGCCATCAAAGCATTAAAATCCAAACACAAGAAGTATCAAAATAACATAGATGGGGAGATTTGCAAAGAATGGAGGGAATACGAGTTTCGCCAAAACTACTTCTGGAGTAGTTTGTTTGAATATTAGTCATTCATACACCTTGCATCAAATCAACGGTGCCTTGTTTTAGGAGGAAGGTTTCATCCCTGTTTTAATTATATTTGTTTCTATTTTATCACTTAAGTAGATTACAGGTGCTCAAATACATAAAGAACAAAAATAAAAGCGATGAAGTAAGCATTGAGCACTAGGAGGAGGATCTGCATCACCTATGTCTAAGGCTTTCAGAGCTTTTGTAAGGATGTGTAAAATATTTAGTAAGCAGTAGAGGAATAGAGTTTCGAAACTTATCATGTAAATAGATTAACTACATGTCGTTCTCGCTACCAAATCTAAGCTTAGCATCTCGTAATAAAACATGATCTACTAAGAAAATGTCGATCTGGACCTAAAACCACTATAACTTCTAGCAGTAAATTAGATGAGTAGTAAGAGGTAGAGCAGAATTGATATATCGATTGGTGGATTTATTGTTTGTTGATGAGAATGAAAGAGTACACGGTGGAAAGTTAGATATGGAAGATGCCTCCATTAATGAAGAAGTGAGTTTAGTTTGCAAAATTCTCGAGAACTAATGAATGAAGTGGGGCATATGGTAGGGTACGGAAGTAGGCAACATATTCTATATGCGGGAATTGTAATTGTGGGTTATATGGACTGAATCTTTGAGTTTGTGGGCTGTTGCTAAGTTAATTGCTAAGGATATTGTATATAATTTTGTACTGTTCATTTTCGTTATCGATAAAGACCCCAGAACCTTTAAAATAATAATAATGGAAAATTCTTATGGAAAATTCATTTTTTGGACCCTTTAAGTAGAGGATGAAAGGATGTTTCCATTGGTAAAGAGATGATGCCAAAATATTTTAAATTAAAATTTGAATTTCAAAATAACTGCCTATATGTTGACATATTTATGTAGAGTATGTCGACATACTCTGGTATATTTTGATGTTCTTTTTCTAAAAATAAATTTTGACTTCCATATTTTAAAAATTCAAATTGTATATGTAGATGAAGATGTTCGGGGATTAGAAATAGATTTAAATGAATGAGAAATATCAATGATATTTGCTGAGGCATTTAACAAAAATCTAAGACTCAAATAGACTTCTTGAATACTTCGAATATCTATGTTGTTGAAACACTTATGTTCCCCTCTTCTTGAATCAATTTTGTTCTTTCATATACCCTGACCATTCTTCATACACACACACACATACATACATATATACATATATCTCTATGTGTGTGTGTAAATGTATAACTCATTTATCCACTTCCAATACTGATTTATTTGTATATCTCTGTGAAACATCTCCATGGTATATATGAAAATACTGCACAACTTGAAGAAACATTACTAGTAATATATATGTATTTGTTCTCATCAAAATCATTACTAAGGATATTAACAAAGAGATGTGTTTATAGCCATAAAATATTTAAAATATCTCCATATGTTTCTATCATTTTTATCTAGATCTAATCCCTTCAAAAGAGATATTCAAGTCAAACCCTTTAACCCTCCTCACTATGGCCACCCCCAGTCAAGATTTAATTTAAACCTTCCATTATCTATCACTTTTGAACTATTAATGTATGTACACAAAAATTCTAGAAATGTTTAGAACTAAATCAAATCGAAATTCAATAAAAGTTGTAATATCTTTAATTATTTATGCAAAATTTATTCATCCTCTGCAAAAACGATTCTAATTTATTGAAAAGGGGTAAATTAGTTTGACATCGAAGGCACCAAATAGGATTGTATTAACTGATACATATGACTTCTAAGTTAAAAAGTTAATTAATTCATTCATCAAATTTCTTTGATTTTATTTTTCACTTTTAATATTTTAGCTTGATGGATCATAAAAACTTATGTTAGCACTATAAGAAAAAGGGCGATTTTTTTATATATTTTTAAATAGAATGAATATAGTACATTTGATAATATTTGGTGTATAAATAAAGGATATCGTTAATAGAACACCAACAAGTACTGAGGGGGTTAAATTTTTAAAAGGATAAATTTTATTAAGAGGGGATAACAAATGAATATATCCCTTTGCAAATAATTTTATATTCCTAAATTACCCCAAATATTTCTTCTTCAATAATCTTCTTCTAAAATTCATTAATCCTTTAAAAACTGCCAAAATCCATTTTTACGTCAAAAACCCAAATCAAATAAAAAATTATAAAACCATTAGAAATTGATAAATCTAGATATATACGCCTAAATTAAAATTTAAATAAAATCGCATCATCATAACTACTTAAAAATTACATCAAATGCAAATTTAAACATAGAATTACTCCAAAAATTATTACTCTAATTCATGGCACACACAATATGCTGAAGATAATGTTAATTAACATAATTAAATCATTATCGTGATATTTTTGCAATAGTGATTCCAAAGCAAACTAAAAGTTCATGTTAAATCATAGCAATAAATAGCGAGTTTTCCGCATTGAAAATTTAGCGCTAAATGAATTCTGAATATGAATATGTTGAGATGCAACTAAATTTCAGAGATGATTTACTTTTGTTTTATAATCTGAGTTCATTAATAAAAATCATGAGTTACTTTTTTCATTTTAGGAATACAGAAATTATAGGAAAACTAAAAGAGCGCAAAAGGGAGAAAATAAGTGTTTACTATAGCATCACATAACTATATTTACAGGTGTTTCTACACATACCAATGTTATCACTAACACCACTTGAAAGGCTTTTAAAATTAAATTAGAGTAACTGCTACAAAAACCCACTTTGACAGGCATCCGATTATGCAAACCGAACGATTCGTATAGAAAAAACTGAACAGTCGTTATCATACATTATAACAGTTTTGATATCACCAATTAATGGCAAAGGATATTGAAATTAATAATGTACATAAAGCTTATTTTATTGTTCTTAAATTATTATTGTATGAGTTGAGAGATGTCTATTAATATACTTACCATGCATGTTATTTATTTATCTTATAGTCTCATTAATTTTAAGTTTAAATCTAGTATAGTAATTAATGATTTTTGGTAAGAAGATAGTCTTTAAGTCTATTACATTTATATTCGAAACAGTAACGTGGACATTAAATAATATTTTTTGAAATAAAAACATATATCCTAACTGCATGGGTTCATAAATCCAAAATTTTAACAACCAGGCATAGTGTTCAAAACATTCAGTATATTTATAATATATTTTTTATTTTTTAGAATTTTTATTTTTTGCATTATAGCTAGTTGAATCCGTCTTTCTTCTGACATTTTTTATTGAACTGGGTTGGCATGGTACTATGATTCATTGAGTTTACATCATATGCTAACTTTGGAGGATGTCGGTCACTCTAATTCAGTAATATGTAACA
Organism: Allium fistulosum; assembly: GCA_030737815.1. Taxonomy (NCBI): domain Eukaryota; kingdom Viridiplantae; phylum Streptophyta; class Magnoliopsida; order Asparagales; family Amaryllidaceae; genus Allium; species Allium fistulosum. The sequence continues at coordinate 645,779,650 of CM060901.1, read as the reverse complement.
ATTATTTTAAAGATTAATGGAAAGAATGCTTGGAAGATTTTCAAGGTATTAAAATAGAAGATGTGATTATAGAAGGAAATGAAGGGTTTTGTGTGAAATCGTGTTCTATAATATGTTAGAAAAAGAGAAAAGGATTTTGTAAAGGACACACAAATTAATAAGCGGGTGTGGGTGGGTGAGGGAAGTAATTGATTACTACAAGGGATAAATGAGTGAGAGATGTATATTTAGTATGTATAGATAGTAACATCTATATTCATAATCTTTTATCAAACTATATGATGCCAATGCTATTGAGCATCTGTTTCATGTTATAAACAAAAAAATTAATCCAAACTTTTTGTTTATCGAACTCCAATGCGAGTTTGAATGTCGATTTTAGGCATTGAATCGGGTTGTCTAGAAGTGCGGGCTGTTACGGTTGGTATTAGTGTTTAGGTTTAGAATTCCTTAGGGATTATGTGCATATTGAGATAGTGTACTTGTATATTTTAATTTTTTTCTATATATATATATAAGTATAGCATCAATGTAACGACCTGCCTTTTTAGACGGTTTAAATCGATGATAAACCACACACGTCAGACTCAACCCATTCAAAAGGGCAGATTGTTATGACGTAAATAAGAAAAATCAGAGAAAGAAAGAAAACAGATACAGAATCTCGCAGTGGAATGACAAAACATAATAATCAAATAAACAGTTCATGAAGCTGTTTACAAATAACATTGATTATTCTTATATAATACAGATCAGAGTTACATACAGCAATAATAAATAATAAATAAATGCAGCGGAACAACATGATGCAATGGAATAAATATAATTACAAATCTCCATCTTCGTCCTCCAGAAAGCAGTCTTCGATGAACTGAAAAGCTCAGACTGACCCGAGCGAATTAAAAGACAAAACACTCGAGTCAGAACTAAATGACCTTATGTAAGTTAAATCAACAGTAAATAAATATGAGTGTAACGGCATCGGAGACGTTTACGGGGTTTGACATCTCCTATCCAGTGTCAACGTGAGTGCAATAACTTAAGAGATGTTCGGGATTTCCATCTCCTAAGGATCCGTTAAACTATCTACATACATAGTACAATACGCTATTATAATGGTGTCTACAGTAAAGTAAAGTATTAAAATAGCATTAAGGCGTTACCCATATCCCCCTTAACACATTTTATATAATGTCGTAGTCTATACAGATACTGTAAACTCCACCCGCGGGTAGGCTATCAGGGAGCACTCCATAGGTACGACACAAAACAAACTCGTAGAAGGCGCGATAAGGCATGTGAACATGGAACTTGAGGCAATGCCAGGGTAGATATACCAATTGCGGATCCGGACTGGTGGTAACGCATAGCAGCTACTACCGCCCACCTCGGAACACACTCCTATAATCAAAATTAAGGGGTAGCCACCAAATCATCACAAAGTCATAATATGGTATCGAAGAAATGTGTCTGATCGAAGGTGCGACCTCACTTGGCCCGGCATGGAACCTGTTCTAGTCACATCTAAGCTGACTCACGGGAGTCAGGGTTACGTAAATACCTCATACAGAATCGTCCGCCAAACCATTCTACTTCATTTCTGGAATCTCCACCAGGGTTACGTAAATACCTCATACAGAATCGTCCGCCAAACCATTCTACTTCATTTCTGGAATCTCCACCACGTACACAGTTGTTAAAGTGGTTTTTGGTATTGGCAGAGAGTATGACAATATCCGATCTCGGTCTCTTTAACAACCAAATGCTTATTTCACACCGGATGGTTCTTTTACGTTTTCAAAACCATTTCATATTGATATCAAAATATCATATTTAATTCAAACCATATCACCTTCGAAATCATAATTACTTTCAAAATCATATTTACTTAAATATGTCGTTTCACCAACAAATATCGTTTCAAATCCCAACTTAGGTTGTATCATCATCAAAGACATAATTATAAATACTTCAACTTTACACAGTCTCAAAAGTTAGAAAATAGTTTAGATAGTCATAAATAGTTTTAATAGTTTTGAAAAAATAGTTTAAAATAGATTAAAATAGTTTACAATAGTAAAAATAGTTTAAATAGATTTACATTTGATTTAATTAGATTTTAAAATGATTTAAATAGATTTAAAATTGATTAAATAGTTTAAATAGAAAAAATAGTTTAAATAGATTTAAATTTGATTTAGTTAGATTTAAAAATGATTTAAATAGTTTTAATATAGATTAAATAGATTTTTATTTTTCTTAAATAGATTTTTAATAGATTAAATAAATTTAAAATAGATTAAATAGATTTAAATTATATTAAATAGATAAAATAAATTTAATTAGTTTAAAATAGGTAAAATAGATTAAATTGGATTAAATAGGTTATAATGGATTAAAATAAATTAAAATAGTTAAAATTGATTGAAATAGTTAGATTAATTAAAACAGTTTAAATTAGTTTAAAATAGATTTCAAAGTTATATCCAAACATTTTCAATAACTCAATTCTGATAAATTCATTTATATTTGACACTTCAACTTGAAATTCCAATTTAAATCCTTTGAACAATTCATTTAATCAATTCCAATTTCAGCATTAACGCTCGGATTATCGAAAATAATTCAGTTTATATAAATAAATTTCTATTTCAAAATGCTAGTTAAGTGAATTCAAAATTTAAAGCATTAAAATCATTTAATTTAACCAATCTGGCGTCTATATATAATTTTCTAACCTATGGTCAAGTGATACGGATATTTATCATTTCAATCCGCAATTTAAAATTTTATGGTAATATATCATTTCAAATCGCAATCCCGAATTAAATAAAATCCATAAAATCGCTCGAGTTTATCATATCAACCCATAACGATTTTCCCTAATCTATAGATCGTTCGGGTATGTATCATTTCAACCCATAGGGAACTTGTTGTGTTATAACAATATAAAATACAACATCCAGTCATCCAATATCAACAATCAAACATCCATAACAATCATCATCCAAATCCACCAATAAACATCAATAGATATCTGGTTATCCTTAATAGGTATTTACAATTAAATTCAACATAAAATTAAACGATGATTAAAAGCAATAAAAGTCAAATTTAACTAGAATGACAATTTTAACATACCAAACATCAATCGATTAATTTCTAATCACATCATAAATTTAATTTAACTAACATAAGATAATCTAGTAGTTGTGAGTGGGTCAAAACACTCACCTTTGATTTCTTATCGATTTGAAATCCAAAATAGGGCCCAAATTTGAATAGTCTCGGAATTCATCCAAACAAATTCCATAATATCCGAAATTTCGATACGATCGTAATGGAGAAAACCACGTGTGAATTTAACCTCATACGTAAAAGATACGACGATTAGAAGTTTACACGATTTAAATAAAAGAAAAGAAAATAAAATAAATATACTCGTACGTTACATGCCACGTCATCGCTCCAATAAGCAACTGAAACCCTAGCCGCATTTTTCGAAAATGAGCCGCCACCATTTCCTCGAATTCCCGACCACCACATGCACCTCCATGATGATCAGGCCTCGCCAACGCCAATGCCACGCCGAGCCGCCCCCTCCATGTGGTTGCGGCCACCTCTGGTCGTACGACTCACGTACGCCGCCACGAAGAGGAAGTTGCCGATTCCGGCGATTTTGATGACCATCTCGACGAACCAAATACACAGATGAGTGCTACTCATCAACCTCTACGACACTGCACTTCCCGATCGAGCCATCGTTGAAGATCCACCGTTAAAAACGATAACCCAATATGAACGGCCGAAAACAAATCACTGATTTGTGGACAAACAGTGATTCGATTGCAAAAACGAATTACACTAGTGGATTACGCTCGTTGAGAGCTTCAAAACGGTATATGATATGTCATGGTTTGGAGGAGTTTGATTTTGAAGTTGAATTTTGAATTGAAATTGAAATGGGGAATTTATGGTTTCAGCCATTGAAAAGAAGGAGATAGACAGAAGTTGATGTACGAACAGAATAAGAAAAATGACTGCTAGGGTTTGGGGAAACAAGACTATTTATATTAACAAAGCCCGATAAGAATGAATAACATCCAAATTGATTTGAATTGACAATAACGATCCGAAAGCTCGTTTCACTTCCGAAACGAAAGTGGGTCATTCCATATATAAAAGTAGATGTTTTCGATATTTTTAAACTCAATGGAACAGGTTTCAAGTCCTATTTCCATCGTATAAAGAAGTTAGCTTAAAATTAGCTTATTACAAATTGGTTCCAATTAAATTGATTTCTGTGCGTTTCGAGCCCGTACGATCAAACGACAAGTCTGATCGCTACGAAACTTGAAACCTTACAATAATTCACCGTTACGGATCCGATGAAATTAGTTTCGTCGAAATCCGAGACAGTGGCCAAAATGGCTATTTCACGTTAATTAAATAAATTAATATTAAATTAATTAAATCGCTTTTTTTAGTTTTAAATTTAATGACCAACAATTTTATCATTTTTGATTGCTCAGACAATTGCCATAATTTACAACAAATTTACATATCAATTCGGTGTTAAATATTTCACTAGTTACAGTGTTCAGTTTTCAACTGTAATTAAATCCAATTAATTATAATTTAATTTCAAATAAATTGACTTAATTTTGATTTCGTTCTTTTTATTCAACTAATTACTACTCTATGGCCATAGTTAACCTTGGTTTATATTTTATTACATTAATATTCTCCAATTATCATCTTTTACCATATTAGTTGCAATGTTTCAATTATATTGATTTTTTGTCGATTTAAAATCCCATTAAATTAATTTATCTTGGTTTCACTCTTTTATTAAACCAATTATTGCCTTGTGAATAAAATTAACATCTCTATACATTTTATTGCATTCACATTTCACAGTTATCGTCTTAACTCATTTTACGTAATATTTAATTTCATTAAATTATAAATGATTAAATAAATTGGTAACAAATAACAATTGTCACCATCTCTACATTTAATAACATTCGTAAGTTTATTATTTACAAACAAATGTTATAACAACTTACACTATACTAATTTCATCCAATTACAATTTATTACATATTATTTCATTAATTAATACAACATTTAAATTATCAATTATTCTTTTAATCCAATTATCAATTAATACACACCTTATTACAATAAATTTACAATCTATTACCAATTATAACTCTTTAATCATTTTAAATTAATTGGAATTTCATTTAAAGCAGTTATCAATTACCTTAAATTAATACTATTACATTTCATTCCAATTATATTCTTATTATTAAATCACAAATTTCATTTCTTCCAACATTAAATCACCAAACCTTATTAAATTAACAATTTTTAATTATTGAAAATTATAGGTCGTTACACTCTCCCCCACTCAAAACTTTTCGTCCTCGAAAAGGAAAAGAAGCAATTAAGAAATTAGTATATCTTATTCAAAATATTAAATTTATAAACAATTAATTTACATAATTAAATAATTTAAATAAAATATATAAATTTATAAACAATTAAATCCATTATATTCAAGTTAATGAAAGTTTGAAAAATACATTTCATAAAATTTCCTAAGTCCAAAACACCGAAAATTTCGGTAGAGTCTCCTTTGTACGGAGAGGACTGGAAGAAATAATAATATCAATAATAACTATATATATCATATTTTTCAAAATAAAATATCCCAAACCATGGGAAAACAATATAATATTGCTGTAAAACCATAATCCGAGAACGTACCTATTTGTCGGGCAAACGACGCTTTATTTATGAAACCAAAAGCAGTAGTTATTGCTTCCATAAACCTGTATTGCACTTATATAATCCTAAGAGGTTAATTATTATATAAAAGAGAAATATTTAAGTTGTTTCAACTAATAACAACATAACAATAAACATTTTGCAAATGAACATACAATCATCACATGCAATTAAAGAAATCAACCATCCATCCATAGCAACAAAAACAAATGGTGTGTTCGGGTTCAGAAACTTTTAATCATATAAAATAATAAATAAACTACTAAGTATACCATACACTCAACAGTCTTAGATAAAACTCAATAGATTATTTATATATTTTTATACAGTTAGATGTATCATTTCCAAACCAATCCATAAGTCAAACAAACAAAAATTTCAAATAATATTTAAGTTTTATTCTTATTACTCTTTCTTTTTCACATTATTCACTGTTCATTTTCATTTGTTCATACAATGCTTGTTTAATTTCTTTACATTTAACACTTACAAAATTCATTTTCCATTCATTTATACAATACCATTTTTCTTTTCATTACTTTACATTCATTGCTTACATAAGTTATTTCCATTTCAATTATTAGATTATTTATTATGTAAATCTCTTTACAATTTAATTCACCATTAATGGATTATTTCTTTTTCACATTCATTCTTCCATATATAGTATTATTGAATATTAAATCCATTTCTAAATCATTTTAATGCTTTTTGAAGTTATAACCATTCAATTAACGTAATACTCATTTTAATTATAAATGGCTTCAACATTAAATTAAGTTTATAATTATTTACTTACAGTGTTCACCTTTTTATTACTTTAATTAGATTATAAATAGCTTAAAATGTTAACTTGAGTTTATAATAATTTATAACATCAGAATTCTTATTTATAAAAGTAATTCCATAGAACACTTTCATTTACTAAAGTTTACTTGTATAATATTCTATTACATAATCTCATTAACATTTTCAACTTTTAATATTTTGGTAAGTTATATATATGTTTTAAGAATGCAATCGAAAGTTACACAAGTTTATCTTATTCACTTTAGTTAATAAAATGTTTAATAATTACATCCTTTAAATTCATTATTCTTAAATTTACAAGTTTCCAATTTCTTATATATTTCATAAATTACTTACATCAAATTTCTTATTTTTGCTTTTAGAAGTTTCCAATTATTAATATAGCCAAAATTTCATTTCATTATAGTAATTGAAATTTCTAATTTACAGAAACCTAAGAACTAAATACCGGGTTCCATTTTCAAATCATTTCAAAATTATATATATATTCATCATTTATAGATCAAATCATATTTAGGAATTCAAAATTAAGATTCGTAATCAAAACAAATGTGCAATAAAATTACTACAGCGGTCTTTCCACTTCGAAACTCGAAAATGAACGTCGATGATGCATGCACTCATCACCGAAATTATTTTCCAGCAACAGAGTGGGGAGTACAGAACTTATTCCTTTAAAATTTTCTTTTAAAACATTTCTTTCAAATCATCTTGAAATATTTATATCAGAAAATACTTCAAAATACTACTAGTATTATATTACAAAATCTTTCGAAAGAAATTTCAAAAATCCTGGTACTTCAATTCTAAACTTCCAATTTATATTTACTTTATTTGTAAAACCTATTTTTCAATCAATATTTATAAAATTTCTCTACCTAACAAACAACACATTACATCAAATTATATCATTTATAAAATTTATTATTTTATATACAAAAATATATAATAGGCAAAATTATTTCATTTACTTGTATTTCAAAACAAATATTATGTCGGTCTGCCCTATTAAGTGTTTAGAAATCCCTATCGATGTCATAGCGTCCTATGCACCGACCAGAATTTATAAATACAAAACGGAACAAATTAACACAATATGAAAACCCTTTTATAACACTAACAAATACGCTCTCTCATATATATACACTAAACGAATCATTCTAGGGTATTGCTACCCTATTTCTAATGAGTCAGACCCCACAAAGCTAAGGTTAACGCTAAACCAAAGCTCTAATACCAACTGTAACGACCTGACTTTTTGAATGTTCAAAATCGACGATAAACCACACATGTCAGACTCAACCCATTCAAAAGGGCAGATTGTTATGAGGTAAATAAGAAAAAGCAGAGAAAGAAAGAAAATAGATACAAAATCTCGTAGCGGAATGACAAAATATAATAATCAAATAAACGGTTCATGAAGCTATTTACAAATAACATTGATTATTCTTTTATAATACAGATCAGAGTTACATATAACAAGAATAAATAATAAATAAATGCAGCGGAACAACATGATACAGTGGAATAAATATAATTAATACTAGTATACAAATCTCCGTCTTCGTCCTCCAGAAATCAGTCTTTGATGAACTGAAAAGCTAAGACTGACCCGAGCGAATTAAAAGACAAAACACTCGAGTCAGAACTAAAAGATCTTATGTAAGTTAAATCAACAGTAAATAAATATGAGTGTAACGGCGTTGGAGACGTTTATGGGGTTTGACATCTCCTATCCAGTGTCAACGTGAGTGCAATAGCTTAAGAGATGTTCAGGATTTCCATCTCCTAAGGATCCATTAAACTATCTACATACATAGTACAATACACTATTATCTTAGTGTCTACAATAAAGTAAAGTATTAAAATAGTGTTAAGACATTACCCATATCCCCCTTAACACATTGTATATAATGTCATAGTGTATACAGATACTGTAAACTCCACCCACAGCTGGGCTATCAGGGAGCCCTCCATAGGTACGACACAAAACAAACTCGTAGAAGGCGCGATAAGGCAGGTGAACATGGCACTCGAGGCAATGCCAGGGTTAATATACCAATTGCGGATTCGGACTAGTGGTAACGCATAGCAGCTACTACCGCCCACCTCAGAACACACTCCCATAATCAAAATCGAGGGGTGGTCACCAAATCATCACAAAGTCATAATACGGTATCGAAGAAATGTGTCCGATTAGAGGTGCGACCTAACTTGGCCCGGCATGGCTCTTGTTTTAGTCACATCTAAGCTGACTCACGGGAGTCAGGGTCACGTAAATACCTCATACAGAATCGTTCGCCAAACCATCCTACTTCATTTCTGGAATCTCCACCACGTACACAGTTGTTAAAGTGGTTTTCGGTATTGGTAGAGAGTATGACAATATCCGATCCCGGTCTCTTTAACAACCAAACGCTTATTTAACACCGGATGGTTCTTTTACATTTCCAAAACCATTTCATATTGATATCAAAATATCATATTTAATTCAAACCATATCACTTTCGAAATCATAATTACTTTCAAAATCATACTTAATTAAATATGTCGTTTCACCAGCAAATATCGTTTCAAATCTCAACTTAGGTTGTATCATCGTCACAGATTTAAATATCAATACTTCAACTTTACACAGTCTAAAATTTTAGAAAATAGCTTAGATAGTCATAAATAGTTTTAATAGTTTCGAAAATAGTTTAAAATAGCTTAAAATAAATTACAATAGTAAAAATAGTTTAAATAGATTTACATTTGATTTAATTAGATTTTAAAATTATTTAAATAGATTTAAAATAGATTAAATAGTTTAAATAGAAAAAATAGTTTAAATAGATTTAAATTTGATTTAATTAGATTTAAAAATGATTTAAATAGTTTTAATATAGATTAAATAGATTTTTAATTATCTTAAATAGATTTTTAATAGATTAAATAAATTTAAAATAGATTAAATAGATTTCAATTATATTAAATAGATTAAATAAATTTAATTAGTTTAAAATAGGTAAAATAGATTAAATTAAATTAAATAGGTTATAATGGATTAAAATAAATTAAAATAGTTTAAATTGATTAAAATAGTTAAATTAATTAAAATAGTTTAAAATGGATTTCAAAGTTATATCCAAACATTTTCAATAACTCAATTCCGATAAATTCATTTATATTTGACACTTCAACTTGAAATTCCAATTTAAATCCTTTGAACGATTCATTTAATCAATTCTAATTTTAGCATTAACGCTCGGATTATCGAAAATAATTCAGTTTATATAAATAAATTTCCATTTCAAAATGCCAGTTAACTGAATTCAAAATTTAGAGAATTAAAATCATTTAATTTAACCAATCCGGTGTTCCTATATAATTTACTACCCTATGGTCAAGTGATACGGATATTTATCATTTCAATCCGCAATTTAAAATTTTACGGTAATATATCATTTCAAACCGCAATCCCAAATTAAATAAAATCCATAAAATCGCTCGAGTCTATCATATCAACCCATAACGGTTTTCCCTAATCTATAGATCGTTCGGGTATGTATCATTTCAACCCATAGGGAACTTGCTGTGTTATAACAATATAAAATACAACTTCCAACCATCCAATATCAACAATCAAACATACATCACAATCATCATCTAAATCCACCAATAAACATCAATAAATATCTGATTATCATTAACAGGTATTAAATTTACAATTAAATTCAACATAAAATTAAACGATGATTAAATGCAATAAAAGTCAAATTTAACTAGAATGACAATTTTAACATACCAAACATCAATCGGTTAATTTCTAATCACATCATAAATTTAATTTAACTAACATAAGATAATCTAGTAGTTGTGAGTGGGTCAAAACACTCACCTTTGATTTCAAATCGATTTGAAATCCAAAATAGGGCCCAAATTTGAACAGTCTTGGAATTCATCCAAAGTAATTCCATAATGTCCGGAATTTCGATACGATCGCAATGGAGAAAACCGCGGGTTAATTTGACCTCGTACATAAAAGATATGACGATTAGAAGTTTACACGATTTAAATAAAAGAAAATAAATATACTCGTACGTTACCTGCCACGTCATCGCTCCAATATGCAACCGAAACCCTAGCCGCATCGTTCAAAAATGAGCCACCACCATTTCCTCGAATTCCCGACCACCACATGCACCTCCACGATGATGAGGCCTTGCCAACGCCAATGCCACGCCGAGCCGCCCCCTCCATGTGGTCGCAGCCACCTCCGGTTGTACGACTCACGTACGTCAGCACGAAAAGGAAATTGCCGATTTCGGCAATTTTGATGACCATCTTAACGAACCAAATACACAGATGAGTGCTGCTCATCGACCTCTACGACACTGCACTTCCCGATCGAGCCATCGTTGAAGATCCACCGTTAAAAACGATAACCCAATATGAACGGCCGAAAACAAATCACTGGTTTGTGGACAAATGGTGATTCAATTGCAAAAACGAATTGCACCAGTGGATTACGCTCGTTGAGAGCTTCGAAACGGTATATGATATGTCATGGTTTGGAGGAGTTTGATTTTGAAGTTGAATTTTGAATTGAAATTGAAATGGGGAATTTAGGGTTTCAACCATTGAAAAGAAGGAGATAGACAGAAGTTGATGTACGAGCAGAATAAGAAAAATGACTGCTAGGGTTTGGGGAAACAAGACTATTTATATTAACAAAGCCCGATAAGAATGAATAATATCCAAATTGATTTGAATTGACAATAACGACCCGAAAGCCTGTTTCGCTTCCGAAATGAAAGTGGCTCATCCCATATGTCAAAGTAGATGTTTTCGATATTTTTAAACTCAATGGAACAGGTTTCAAGTCCTAATTCCATCGTATAAAGAAGTTAGCTTAAAATTAGCTTATTACAAATTGATTCCAATTAAATTGATTTCTACACGTTTCGAGCCCGTACGATTAAACGACAAGTCCGATCGCTACGAAACTAGAAAGCTTACAATAATTCACCGTTACGGATCCGATGAAATTAATTTCGTCGAAATCTGATACAGTGGCCAAAATGGCTATTTCACGTTAATTAAATAAATTAATATTAAATTAATCAAATCGCTTTTTTTTAATTTCAAATTTAATGACCAACAATTTCATCATTTTTTATTACTCAGACAATTACCATAATTTACAACAAATTTACATATCAGTTCGGTGTTAAATATTTCACTAGTTACAGTGTTCAGTTTTCAACTGTAATTAAATCCAATTAATTATAATTTAATTTCAAATAAATTGACTTAATTTTGATTTCGGTCTTTTTATTCAATCAATTATTACTCTATGGGCATAGTTAACCTTGGTTTATATTTTATAACATTAATATTCTCCAATTATCATCTTTTACCATATTAGTTACAATATTTCAATTATATTGAAATTTTGTCGATTTTCACATTAGTTATAATTTAAAATCCCAATAAATTAATTTACCTTGGTTTCACTCTTTTATTAAACCAATTACTGCCTTGTGAATAAAATTAACATCTCTATACATTTTATTGCATTCACATTTTACAGTTATCGCCTTAACTCATTTTACGTAACATTTAATTTCATTAAATTATAATTGATAAAATAAATTGGTAACAAATAAAAATTGTCACCATTTCTACATTTAATAACATTCGTAAGTTTATTATTTACAAACAAATGTTATAACAACTTACACTATACTAATTTCATCCAATTACAGTTTATTACATATCATTTCATTAATTAATACAGCATTTAAATTACCAATTATTCTTTTAATCCAATTATCAATTAATACAAACCTTATTACAATAAATTTACAATCTATTACCAATTATAACTCTTTAATCATTTTAAATTAATTGGAATTTCATTTAAAGCAGTTATCAATTACCTTAAATTAATACTATTACATTTCATTCCAATTATATTCTTATTATTAAATCACAAATTTTATTTCTTCCAACATTAAATCACCAAACCTTATTAAATTAAATATTTTTAATTATCGAAAATTGCGGGTCGTTACAATCAATACATACATATATAATTCCAATAATGCTTACTATTATCCGGGGAAAGTTGTTAATGATTCTGGTTTACATATAATAGAAAATGAGCATTCAAACTGGTAAATAGTTCCAGTTAGGCAACAATTAAGGTTTCGAGTGTGAACATTCCAGTGTGGTTTTATCGGTATTTTCAAGCAAGAGGCCAGACTTAAGTTAACCCTAATGCAGGACCCGTAGCTCAAGCACAAGGTGCAGTTCCCGCCTCTCTGCCTGCTTTGGATTTTCTCAAATTGTGTTAGGATTTCTAGAGTTTAGGTGGAAAGAATTATATGGGGACTGAATCATTTTGTCATAATTGGGTATGGCTAAGGACTTGTGATAGGGTATTTTCTATAATGAGCATAGATGTTACGATGAAGATGAGGTTGGCTTCATGGAACTTATTGGAAGAGTCCTTATACTGATAGGATGATCACTATATATACAAAAGAGACCGAGGTTGCTTGGACTGATCTTATTATATGTTTGGAAGTCAAGTTTATACTGAAGACTGGATAGGTAGTGGAGTTAGAGAAGTTTATTCATTTGGAGTAAGGAGATCGAAGTGTTAAGGATTATGTTAATGAATTTAACCAGCTAGCGAAGTTTGGCCTAGATCTCATTAATACACTAATAAAGAAGGCAACATAATTTGGTAAAGGGTTAAGCCTGTCTTTGAGAGATATTTTTTTGAGCCATGTACCCACAAGAGCTACTTTTGAGAGCTTAGTAGAGAAGGCATTACTGAATTCAGTTGCTAAAAAGATACTGAGAAGGTAGAAGGAAAGCCAATTCAGTAGAATAAATGCAGGGGGAAATGGTAGAGAAGCTCAAGACAAAACAAAGAAGTTGGGATTAAAATGCAGAGGGTGTAACATAAGGAGGCACATGGCAAAGGACCACAAGTGAATATTTTGAAGATTATACTCTCAACTACAACTAAACCAGATATGTGAAGAGAGAGTATCTGACCTTGCCTAAGGTCTCTACTCAGGTGGTTCCAGCTTAAGCACTTGATGTTGTCCCTAGACAAGCACAACCCCAGTTGTTGACAAGGGAATGAAAGTCATCATGGAAGGTTTTTTTAAATTTTGGGGATGGATCATATGTTAATGTATGGAGTAGTGTTGGATTGTGATAGAAGGGTTATTCTCTTGGGTACCTGTAGTGGTCGCACCTTTAATGTGTTTTACGAGCCTAATAATTCTATTATGCTAAGCTATTTGTATTTCTAGACCCGTCACAAGATGAATTATCTTACGTTCTTATAGTTTGGGACTTCCCAGATGTTTTTCCAAAGTCTCTGGTCTTCCTCCTTATAGGGAGATTGAATTTCAGATTTATTTAGACAAAGATGCAAGACGCTTGCCTTAGCACTTAGGCATATGACTGCTATGAAAAGATGCAAACTCAGTAATAGGTGAATGAGTTATTGGAGAAGAGTTTTATTTAAATAGTGTTTCGAAATGGGGAACACTTATTGTCTTTACTACTAAAACAGATGGCTCTTTAAGGCTTTGAATCGACTGCCATGAACTAGAGAAGCCAACGAAAAAAATCGTTATCCACTACCATATATTGATAACTTATTTGATCGATTAGACGAAGAATATATATTATCTCGGCATGACTTGGCTATAGGTTTTCACCTGTTGCGTGTGACCAAGTATTCAAAAAACCACTTTCCGTACACCTCGCGGAATTTATGAGTGGTTAGTTGGGCCATTTAGACTAACCAATGCATCAGCATATTTCATCGACCTTATGAGTCTGGTCTTTAGAGGATTGCCAAATAAGTTCATGGTGGTGTTCGTAGATGATATATTTGTTTATTCAAAAAGCAAAGGGGAGCACAAGCAACACTTGAGATAAGTGCTCAATGCTTTGCATTGGCATAAGTTGAAACTGAAAATTTCCAAGTATAAATTTTGGCGCAAAGAAATTCGCTTACCTAGTCATGTTGTTTCTGAGCACGAATTGTCGATCGATCCCTGTAAAGCTACTACAGTTCAAGATTTGAATACACAGAAAAATGCTATAGTGGTAAGAAGCTTTCTTGGTTTGTTGGCTAACAGGAAGTTTATTAAAGACTTCACAAAGATTTATGTGTCATGGACATGCCTTGCTAAGAAGAATTTAGTTATCTTGTGGAACTAATAGTGCGCACATGCATTTGTTAAGCTAAAGGAGATATGACTAGAGCAACTATTTTAACACTTATTAATGGTTCGTTGTTATTTACTGAGTATACTCATGCTAGCGATACAGTGCTTGGCACTGTTTTGATGTAGGAGGGTAGAGTTACTTGTTATGCTAGTCGACGGTTGAAAGTACACGAGAAAAAATATCCAACCCATATCTTGTGTTGGTGGCTATTGTTTTTTCACTTAAGTCTTGGAGGCATTACCTTTTAGGGGAATGATTTGAGTTGTTTACATATCATAAACCCTATATTATTCATTTTCCCTAAAATATTTGAATTTGAGGCGGATGAATGGAGTTCTTAGCATCATATGATTTTGATATCTCATATACTCCAAGCAAAGGCAATGTTGTAACGCCTTGAGTAGAAGACACGCAATGCTTGGTTTGATGTTTCTAGAGTGGAAGCACTTGGAGTTTATTTTTGCATTATTTTTCAACCATTGTCAGATCAAGCATAAGGTTATTAGCAGGTTCAGATGTCCAACCTTCACTTATGGATCGCACCAGTTCAAGTCAGAAGGAAGACACATAGTTGTTGGTTATTTTTAAGAAGCTAAGTGAAGACGATCATTCGAGTCATTTGGACCGTTATTCTGATGATTTTAGAGGGTGCTTATGTAAAGATGGTAGATTGTGCGTTCTTCTTATTATAGAATTGATTGACTTGGTAATAGATGACTTCCGTCGTTCTAGGATGATATTCATCTCGGTGGTGACAAATTGTATCGAGATATGAAGAGTGTATTTCAATAGCTGGGTATGAAGAGGCATGTAGCAGATTTTGTTTCAAAATGTTTGACATGTTAGAGGGCGATGGCAGAGTAGAAAAAACCAGTGGACTGTTACAACCTTTGGATGTTCTGTAGTATAAATGGAAAGCATTGCGATGGATTTTATTGATGGACTACCGAGGAGCAAAAAGGGAAATAAGAGAGTATTGATTATTGTTGATTAAGTGACCAAATGCACTCGTTTTATTTTGATTATTAGTATAGGGACAACCCCATCTTTAGCAACTTTATATGTTAGAGAGGTAGTTCGACTGCACGGAGTTCCTTCTGTATTGTCAGTGATTGAGATTTGCTATATACTAGTAAATATGAAAGAGTCTTCAGGAGGCTTTGGGCATTGAACTGAACTTGAGTACAGCCTGTCACCCTTAGATGGATGGATAGAATCAAAGGATGAATCAGATGTTGGAGGACTTATTGTCGATGTGTATTTTGGACTTTGGAGGTTCTTAGGAAGACCACTTGTCGTTAATAGAGTTTGCATATAATAACAGCTATCGAGCAATTATTGGAATGACACCACTCGAAGCATTGTTTGAGAGACCATGAAGATCTCCATATTGTTGGTAGGACACTATAGGTAGGATTATTCTTAGGTTATATATGATCAGAGAGACTTCGGAGAAAGTAGATCTAATTCGTATAAGGATGAAAACTGCTTAGGATAGATAAAAAATTTACATTGATAGGAGATGCAGAGAGTTAGAATTTGTCATAAGCGACATGGTTTTTTGTGAAGGTCTCATCATTGAGGTATGGTATGAGGTTTAGCAATTCGAGAAAGTTGGCAATAAGTTTTGTAGGGCTTTTTTGATATCGGAGAGAGTAGGGAAGTTAGCATATAGCGTGAACCTTCTAGAAAAGTTGACGAGAGTTCTTGATGTTTTCCATGTGCCACACTTGCGAAAGTGTTTACACGAACCAGCTAGTGTGGTTGAGCAAAATAAGTTATAGGAGGTTGAATTTCATAGAGAGTCACTTGCACGTCGTGCACTGAGTCGCATTATTTAGCATGCGACGGTGTAACTCTAAAATAAAGTAGCTAAATTGTTAACCCAAAAAATGGATCAATACCCGAATATCAGATGAAAGCGCCAATTTGATTTAAATAAAAGCAAAAGCAGTAAAAGAAGACACAATTTTTATAGTGGTTCGGCGTAATCTTTGGCCTACATTCACTTTCAATTTTTTATTAGTTGTTCTCTTTCTGGATTATAACTAGTTATCTCATATTTGACCACAGTCTAGTGGATCTCATATTTACAATGGTGTTAAGAGAGCATGTTGTGGAGAATAGAAGTGAAGAAAGTGTAATGGAAGCTTCAGGTCTAAGGGGCTAATGGAAATCCCACAGAGAGAAGATCCTTTTCTGGTAGCAGGTAGGTTGGTATTTATAGAGGAATTGGGTAGCATAGAGTTAGAGGCCCAATAGCAATGAAGTCCGGGAGATAGCGCAAAGTCATGCCAAAAGACCCAGGTCGACCTGAGTAAAATCCTAAATTCATGTCTATTTAAGGTCCTTAGCTCGGGGTTGAGTTTAGGTGCTTGGCCAATCAGGGTGAAATTTTCCAAATTCCTTCTTTTGCCTTTTCTAAGTGCTCTTGTCAAATTTCAAGTCATTCCAATTTCACCTCGATGTTCTCCTTAACTTGGGATGAGTTAAGGTCCTTAACTTGGGGTTGAATAAAGGCCTTAACTCGTGGTTGAGTTTAACTGGTGGGGCCAAACCACTCCAAACCTTTTCTAACTCCTTCCTTGTGTTTTTTATGTGTACACATCAAGTTTCAATTCGTTTTGTCTCCGTCTCAATGTTCTTCTTAACTTGGGATGAGTAGAGGACTTAGCTAAGTTTTCAACTAATTGACCTAAGGCGTTAACTCGGGATGAGTTAAGGACTTAGCCAATTTTTTGACAAAACTTCTTGAACTCAATTTTCTAGTCACTTTAAGTGTGCCTCCAAGTTTCCAAGTCGTTTCTTTCTTGTTTAAATCTTCTAAGTCCAGTTGAAATCTGCTTTGCTAAAAAACAGGTTAACACTTGCTCCCTAATGTACGCCTTTTGAATGTAAGGTGTGCTTTGCTCAAGAACAAGTTCCAGTAATCAATCGTCGATAGTTGAGCTCTTTGACTACTCCAGTCTTGGCGAATCATGTGGTTCCTTTGGATTCTCTTGTCAATCACGGGTCATTCCAAACCTGTTACAACCTAAGACTATAGACACTGACTAATGTAATCTATACATCATAATCATTCCGACTCCATTTGGAGTTATTACATCGCATATATTACATCATATATCAAAATCATCCAATGTTCATCTGGGGTTATCTATTTAATTCCAATTACAAAGAATTCAGATCCATTTATCAAATTCGTTTCCATTCTATGCTTCGATCTCTCTGGATAATTTTTCATTTGATTTAACGTGCAACCTCTCCGGATTGTTTTATATTCGGTTTAATATGCGGTCTCTCCAGATCATTTTATATTTAGTTTAATACACGATGTCTCCAGATCATTTAATGTTTAAGCCATGGGGACGATCTCTCTAGATTGTTTATTGTTTAAGTTTAAGGGATGATCTCTCCGGATCCTTGTCGAGTCTGTTCGCTCTCCGGCAAAGGTACTCAACGACCAAGCTAGCCCATCCAATCACTCTCCGATGTGGGGGCTTACTTATTGCACTCAGGTCCCGTCTCTCTGATCGGGACTCTAAGGTAATCAATATCATACAAGTCCATCCACTCGCTATTTGGAGAGGGACTTCCTGTCTCCCTGGTTGGGACTCTAAGGTGATCAAAATCAGTCATTACTCTCTGGTGGAATTTCAAAATTCAAATATCCAAATCAAAGCAATTAAGCAGAAACCCTAGTTATCCATCCTAGACATCCGACTCAGAGCGTGACTAAGGACCAATCTAGGTTTTGTGTACATCTGAGTGGTCGGGGGTTATTATTAGCCTAAGCAATCGCCCCAGATATCCAAATTAGAGTGTGACTATGGACCAATCTAGGTTATGTGCACATCAAAGTGGTGTAGGGTTATTATTGTACTAAACAGTCATCTTAGGCATCCAACTCACAACATGCCTAAGGACCGTTCGGGATCCCGTACAAGTGTAAGTGGCTTGAGGTTATATTGCATCATTTGTTCAAAGTCAGGGCAAAGGAATGACCCCACCGATCATGGGGTTATCATCCAATGGAAGTTTTGGATCCATAACTTCATTCTGCCATGTTCCAATGGTTGGCTTTTGGTTCCACCTCCCGCTATCATGTATTTATATTTCGATTTGCCACTCTGGCTCCAAGATCAACTGTTCCAAGCATTAAGTCTCATCATAGATCCAAATCGATCGTGCCCTCAAATCATGGAGGTATTGTTTCAGATTTCTTTGCTCTATCTCCAAATGCTCCTGCGATGGTTTATGGTCTTTGATTCTGAATTCCAAAAGCTCTGGCTATTCCTTGTTGTCCCATCTCTTTGGAAGAATTCTTCAAGCATTTCCTATTGCCTAGTTATCGCTCTATCCTGCATCTCCTTTATTATTCTTTACATCTCTTCTTTGGTCACATAGTTAGACTAATGAGAATTTAAAGACATTTCTTGGCTGCTCCCAGGCTCTAGTTGACTTGCTCTGGTTGTAGGTATATTTGCTCTCAATGAAAGCACCAAATATTAATCCAAAAATGGATCAACACCCAAATATCAGATGAAAGCACCAGTTCGATTTAAATAAAAGAAAAGGCAGTAAAAGAAGACATAATTTTTATAGTGGTTTGGCGTAATCTTCGGCCTATGTCCACTTCAATTTTTTTATTAATTGTTCTCTCTTTGGATTACAACTAGTTATCTCAGATCCGATCACAATCTAGTGGATTTTGGATTTACAATAGTGTTAAGATTATGGAGAATGGAAGTAAAGAAAGTGTAATGGAAGCTCCAGGTCTAAGAGGGTTAATGGAAATCCAGCAGAGAGAAGATCCTTTTCTGGTAGCAGGTAAGTTGGTATTGATAGAGGAATTAGGCATCATAGAGTCAGAGGCCTAATAGCAATGAAGTCAAGAAGATATCGCAATGTCAAATCCTAAACTCGTGCCGAGTTAAGGTCCTTAAATGGGGGTTGAATTTAGGCGCTTGGCCCAATCATGGTGAAAATTTTCCAAGTCCTTCGTTTTCCTTTTCTAAGTGCTCGTGTCAAATTTCAAGTCATTCTGATTCCGTCTTGATGTTCTCCTTAACTCGGGATGAGTTAAGGCCCTTACCTTGGGGTTGAGTTATGGCCTTAACTCGGGGTTGAGTTTAATTGGTAGGGCCAGACCACTCCATACCTTTTCTAAGTCCTTTCTTGTGTTTTTCTAAATGTACATGTCAAGCTTCAAGTCGTTCATCTCCGTCTCAATGTTCTCCTTAACTCAGGATGAGTTAAGGACTTAGCCAATTTTCCAACCCGTTGACCAAAGGCCTTAACTCGAGATGAGTTAAGGACTTAGCCAATTTTTCGACCAAACTTCATGAGGTCAATTCTCTAATCCCTTTAAGTGTGCCTCCAAGTTTTCAAGTCGTTTCGTCCTTGTTTGAATCTTCTAAGTCTGGTTGAAATCTGCTTTGCTAACAAGCGGGTTAACATAAATTTGTTAGAGTCTAGTAGGGAAATGATCTGGTTGAGAGTACTTAAAAGCCAGAGGAGAATATTAGAGCTTCCCATACCTCATTCTTTTTTGTAAAATTTTCCCTATTTTTGTTTAGTTAAATTATGAAAATTAGATGGTGTGGTATGCTTTATTGTGTGACTTATGTTATGTTATATGACTTGAATTATTATATATATAAGTTGCATACATATAGAAATTACACTTATATTTTACGATATTTTGCATCTATGCATGTATGCCATTATTTTGCATTCATATAGGAGCTACATTAGTTGCATTTATGCATTTGTCACATGTCATATTCATGACATAAGTTTGATTTGATGGATGTGCATTATTTATTTGCATTAGTATTAATGTTCCTATATGCAGTTTAGAGTTGGTATCCATATGAGTATCGCATCTTATATTGCTAGAAATGTTAAGAACTAGGCATGTTTAATATGAATTGCTTGGATTGATTTGATTGGGGTGTGGTGTGGTTTGAGTGGACGCACCGAACATGCACATGGTTGTTATTGTATAGTTGAGTCTACAAGTTACATTTTTCCATCTCTTGGAATTTTGAGGATGAAATTCTTTTAAGGCGGGGGAATGCAATACCTCAGAATTTTGGTCAAAGCAATCAATTTAAAAGGACATTTTCGTAACTTTACATAAAAGCTGAAAATATTTTTTTATAAATTAACGAACGTGTGAAATCTGACTTTTCCATTGCGTCAAGTAGATTTTTCTACCCAAAATCATATATAAAATGTTAGAAATAAAAATCGAATGAAGGTACTGACTATTTGCCATGATGCACTTTCTAAGGCAAAATGGGTCAGAAAACCAACTGGGCCTAGGGTTGATTTTAGGATTTTTTATAAATCAGGGAGCAATGTGCATACTTCTTATTCATATCTCATTTTCCTTCATCTAGCATCTGCTACTAAACCCTAAATAAAAAACTTCATCTTTCTTCTTCAAATCTACCTCAAATTCTTCAAAAACAACATCGAATCAAATAGAAAAGAAAATTAATTCATATCATATCAAATCAAATAAAGAAAGAGAAGCACTAATTCAAATCAAATTGGAGAAAGTGATTTTAAGATTTCAACTAAAATCAACCAAATCAATGATTCAAAGTGAGTGGGTTTATCTACAAAATAGTCATGTTGTCAGATTTGTATTAAATTGCATTTATACATCTATTTAGGTCTTAAAATATGATGTAAAAATTGATTGATGATTTATATGAATCGGGTAAATTGAAAAACCTTAGGTCAATACTTTGATGACAAAATTGATATGAATTAGGGAGGGGTAAATTGAATGATAAATTTACCTTAACACTATGTAGATCTGATTCTATACAATAGGATGAATAAAAGTAAATTTTGTAGATGTGTTGATCATAATATAGTTCATATGGTCGATTTGATAAATTACACCAAAATGAGTTATAATTGAGATAAAGGGATAGATAATTATTGGAGCATACTAAAAGATAATAAGGTGTTAACAAATACGAATAAGTGTTTAAAAATGAAGTTTTACCAAATCATAATTCATACGTGAAGTCCAAAAAAATATTGAATGATGAACGAGAAAAATTTGATTAAAATAGCATGTCAAAATACTAGAAAAGTCAATCTGCAGGCCAACATTCAACTAAACGCATATGATTGATTGATTGATTAGACTCGAGAAAGCCAAAGAAAAATACGAGATAATCCCAGTTAAAACTAATGTGTTTTTAGGAGCAAAAAGTTGACTAGTTTAGATGATCAGTCGATTGATGATGTTTAATCGGTCTATTAATGCGTTGTTATGAAAAATAATATAAACATGCGAATAGTCAATTGGTTGGATTGGAACAATCGACTGACCACCTGTAGGTTGCACAATTTGAACCGGGCCTATTTTAGGCCAAGTAGAATAATTTTGGGGTTCCATTTCTCACTTTCTTGGCGTTCTAGAGTTCACGTAGCATTACAGCCATGTATAACTTGACACTCAATGCACGCGTGTGACTATATCGCAATTTGATTGTACTTATTGTAATTGTTTGCACCACAGTATCACATTTCGATATATGAGTCATTAGGAGAATGGAGATATCCATTTAGTAGGATTTACGTCATCCAGCTGATATACCTACAGGAGAATCAATTTGTTGTTCGATCCTTATATGCTACTAGTTGAATGATATGAAGTGTAGGACAGGTTACTATACCATCAGATTGTGTACCCAATGTAATATACTGTATAGACAGTTTACCATCAAGATTTTGTACTAGATGTATCATTAAGTGGTGTACCATCGAGATTATATACTCAATGTATTCTATTGTATAGCTGGTTTATCTTTGAGATTGTACACTCAATGGATTATCTGGTTTACCCATTTTTAGGACGTCCAATCCACCAGTGGAATCCATTTGGATTGTTATCGTATTTTAGGTGTATTATAAATTGTTACCCTATATCTTATCAGTTAGCTAATCTATTATATATAGCGGTACATGTGCAAATAAACACCATTATGTTATGTAGATTATAAATGATAATTTATCTGCCTATTAACATCGTACCACTAGTGATATTTCTTACTCACCATACTATGTCTAACACCTTAAATCTTCTCTCTTTATACCTACTTATAGGTTGACAGGATAGTGGGGTGGCATGATGAGAGTAAGATACGTAGAGGAGATGACATGTGATCTGGAGTTTATTTATTGTAATTCTGTATTTATCTTATAATACTATCATCCAGATACTTATTTATATTTCTAGTTGGTTATCAGGAACTTTTCCTAGTTTGTTTCCCGTATCAACCAATATTGTTTGAGCAAAGATATTTTGGTTTAATTTCAGTATTTATATTATATTCATTCCGTTGTGAGATTTGGAAGTGTAGATTGTTTAAAAAAATTATTTTTCTTTATACCATACAAACTACCTTAACATAATGATCTGTCCTTCTTGGCACGATGTGAGTTTGAATGTCGCTTTTAGGCATTAAATTGATATGTCAGGAAGTGCCTGTTGTTACACTAAAGCCATAAAGATGATAGCAAATTTATTTTTGTATGTGTATCTGTGTATTGTCATAATTTATATAGAGATATAACTAGTAAAGTGTTACCATTTATGGGGACTACAATTTTTCGAAAACCCTAAAGATTATAGTAGCATGATAAATGAATGCTAACACCCATTGGAGGAATTTGACAAATTTCTATGTATCTTTTACGATGTTTTAAGAAATGAAAAATCTAGTGGAAGCCTTATTAGATAAATATAATAAACTAATCTAATAAGTATAAGAATATATGCGATGTTACTCTAAATAATTTGCATAGATAAAATGATAACCATGAAGCTATTTCAAGAAAAAACACATTGAATGGTGAAAATTATAAAACTGGTTAAGAAAAGTTAAGATCATACTCACCTATGAATAACCCTGGCATGTGGTCACTAATGAGCCTAAGGCTAAACTTGACGGGAATGCTACACTTGAACAAAAATCATCCTACGAATCATGGTCATTAGACTTTGAACTTTCTTAATGCTACGTACCATCAACAATGAGCACTGACCTCTAAAGCCATTATGAGAATATGGAAGTTCATTCCATATTTGAGCACCAGCAAAAATTGTATGGTGAACAATCTCATTCCAAGATCACCCAGCCAAGTTCACTTACTCGGTATGATTGGTACGTAGGGAAGATTGACTGAGTTGGGAATGACTCTTGATCAAGAATTACAGATCAACTTGATTCTTGGATCATTGACTCCATAATTTAATTTGTCGCATTGAACTTCAATATGAACTCGTTGAAGAGTAATTTCGTGGATCTCCTTTATTGTTAAGGATGATTAGGAGTACGTTCATGAAGAAATCAAATATTATGCACGTGGTTAAGGCCACTTCTTGTTCGAATGGTTCGAAGAAGAGAAAATTAAGGTTGAAGGGTAGAAAAGTTAAAGCCAAGGACAAGAAAGAGAAAGGTGAATGTCACCGTTACTCTAAAAAGGGACACTGGTAGAGGAACTGTCCGATTATTTGAATTTGAAGTTGCTCAAAGGAAAGAAGTCTAATTCTGCTCTTAAAGGTATTTTTCTTATAAAAAAGTGTTTATCTATAAGTGCCTCTTCTTGGGTATTGGATATCGAATCTGGAACTCATATATCAAATTCGATACATGGACTTAGGAGCAAGAGGGACAATGGAATTTCAAGTTGCAAATAGAGCAACAATAGTTGTTATAGCAATGGAAGCGTCCCAAGTGAAGCTTGCAAGTAGAGATATTTAAGTTTTATATAATTTTTATTTTGCATCGAAATTTATTAATGTAATAATTTATGTTTCTCGTTTGATGGAAAATGGTTAGAATTTTATTTATAATGATAATATTATGAATGTTTATTATGAATATAAAAGGGTATCTTTTGGTACACTTAATGATGGCATTTATATACTTAACTATAATTATGTAGTTTTCGGTTAAAATAATAGTGCACCTACAATATATAATAGCTACTTATAGCACTGTGCATTAAGCCATATAAGTGAGAAATGATTTAATAATTTAAAGTGGATTTGCACCATTCATTGGGAGCAACGAAAGAGTTCTTGAATCGTTTATACTTTTGATTAATGAATCATTTGTATTTTTAAATTGGTTCTCAAAGGTAAAATAGATAAGCACCCATTTAGTAGGAGCAATAAAAGGGTTACTAAACGCTTAGGACTAGTTCATATAAATTACAGTCCTATGTCTATAGCAACCAAAGATGAATCCTTATACTTTGTTGCATTTGCATCTTATAAACAAAAGTCAGAGGTTGACAATAAATTTTAAGAATATAAAATTGAAGTTAAAAATCAAACATGTAAGAAAATTAAATACTTCTACATGATTAAGGAGGTGAGTACGTCGGTTATGAGCTCCAAGGGTACCTAAAGTAGAATGAAATTCTTTCCTAAATCACTCCTCCCTATACCCAATGGTGTTTCGGAATGGAGAAATTAAACTCTTTTAGACGTTGTTTTATAAATGAAGCATGATGCTAAGTTTCATCTTTCCTTTTGAGGATATGCACTTGAAGCCGAGAAATATATGTTGAATTATGTACTATCTAAATCTATGCCTATGACACCATAAGAGTTACGGGCTAGTAGGAAACTCAGATTAATTATCTTAAGGTATGGGGTTGTGAGGCTTATGTTTGGAACATACACCCTAGTAAACTTGAAGCAAAATCGATTTTATGTAAGTTATAGGGTATCCTAAAAACACTTACGAATGCATATTCTATCACACCGAGGAACAATAAGCGGTCTTTCAAGATGTCATCTTTTTGGAAAATGAATTTCTATCTTAAGAAATTAGTGGCAGTGAGATGGACTTGGATAAGATCCAAGAAACTCATATAGAAACTGAATATTTCATAGTAATTTAACACTGGAAGAGGACACACGACCCATTAGCGGCATGCTAGAGATGTTATGGTTTTCTCAATAACAACGAAAAATAGGATTGCATCATTCATGGTGATGATCCCCTCTTACCGAAAAACCTCGGAGAGTAAATACTCTGCCATGTGGCATGATGCAATGAAATTTGAAATGGATTCCATGTACAAAAACAATGTCTAGACTTTGGAAAATGTACCCATGGGGTAAAAGCCATGGCTATAAATGGATCTTTAAGGAAAAAATCAATGCAAATGGAAATGTAAAGGCCTATAAGGCAAGGTTAGCAGTGAAAGGTTTCCATTAAATTCAAGGTGTTGTTATGATGAATTGTTCTCCAATCGTTGTGCTTAAATAAATTTGGATTTTACTTGCAGTTGCTTTTTATTATGATTATGAAATATGGCATATGGACGTTAAAACAACATTTCTAAATGGAGTTTGGAAGAAACGTTCATATGTCATTGACGAAAGATTTCAAACTCAAAGAGAGTAGTGATAAGGCATGTAGAATTTTAAGATCAATTTATGGTCTGAGGCAAGTATCACGAAATTGTAAAAATATTGATAAGATAATCCAACAGTTTGGTTTCAGTCAAAATTCATAGGAAACGTTTGTATATAGGAAATAGTAAAATGATGTTGTAACATTTTTATTGTTGTAAAGGAAGCGTAGATATATTCCGTTGTGGCATGAAATTGTACTTTTAAGAAAGACTCTCCATTTACGAATGAGGGGAGAAAGCACATGAGTTGGATTCCTTATGCTTTGGCATTAGGATCCATTATGTATGTTATGCTATTTACTAGGCCGTATACCGCCATCACACTAGATGCAGTTAGTAGATATTAATCAAATTCGAAAAAAAATCATTGAACAATAGTTAAGGTCTTCCTAATGTATATGAGAAATACTAAGGATTTGTTTGTAATATATGAAAATAACGTGCTTCCTAAGAATGGGTACACAGACTCAAGCTTTCAAAGTAATGTCTATGATAGTAAATCGGTATTAAGATTCGTATCTACGCTCAAACGAGAGGTCATAAGATGGAAAAGTTCCAAGATAGAAGTTGTGATGGATTCGACCATAGAGGTTGAGTGCATCACCTTAAATAATGCCACAAAAGAAGAAGTGTGGATATGAAAATTCATTAAAGAGATAGGAGTGCTCCCAAGCATTGAAGGTCTATGCTATTGTATTGTGACAATAATATGACATGACAAATTGCCAAGGAGCCCTAAGCTCAAAAAAGGTCAAGACACAATTCTACAACATAAGAAAGTTTATCGGTTATAGAGATACAAATGAGAGAGTATATACTAAAGATAACAACTCAGATCTATTCAATAAGGTCATTTCTCAGTCTAATTTAGGAAGGCTGATTGAAGATATTGGCATGAGGCAATAATTGGTCCAAAGTGCAAGTGGGGGATTAATAGTGTTTAGGGTATTCTCCAGGGGAAACTATGTAATTTATTATATATAATTTAACTCCTGCGTAAGAATCTTATTTGAAATGAAGCACACTTTTGTTTTTTTTCTACTGTATGTGTTGTAAATTGTGTTCTAAGTAATGATCCAAATACGTTAAACATATACAAGTAGAAAAATTTTAGGAACAATATTTAAATGATTATAGTTGTGAATGTGTTCATAACCCTGTGTATTGAATCGAATATTCGAAAGAAATTTAAAGAAGTCAATAAATCTACCGGAACATAACAACGTCAGAAAAAATAGGACGAACAAAGGGTTGCAAAAGTCAAGTATGTTAGTTTTCATGTCCTTATTGAGTCATTTGAATTTAGATTTTCTTTAAACCCCATGAAGAATCCCTACATTACTCCAAATTCTGAAACAATCTTCAACACATCCCAATGTATTTTTGAGATTTTTTGGAATAGCAAAAATGCCAAAAATCAAGGATGAAAATACTTTGAAAATCAGTTTTTATCCCTAGTACATAGGTCGACCCACATTTCTACCCTTAGGACTCCACAGGCCCTCATGTGGATTCTCCACATGTTGACCTGTGGAGGTAGAGAGGTCGACCTATGGTTGCAATAGGGTTTGACCTATGGAAGCTTGAACATGATCTTTTTTGAATTCTTGTCGTTCTTTTTCACATCACTTCGTTTTAATCCTCTTCCAATCGCTCCTTTTCACTTCAAAACATCACCGCTCTTCATTTTAAGAATTTAATTTTTCATCCATATCTCCACAGTTGTTAAAAAAATCCTCAAACCTATCTTAGAGAAAATAACTTCTTCGGTTCTCAAATTTAATGATCTATTTGCTTTCGTACCATACTATTTTCATATTATTAAGCATTTGAATATTGTTCATTCAAATTCACGTCAATATCATTCAAATCACTTCCTATAACACTTGTTCATTTATATCAAAGAAGCATTGTATAGGTTATAAGAGATTGTACTTAAAAGAAGACATTTGTATATTATAGATACAAAGAGTCAACAAATATACTTTCATATAAAAGTTAAAGTCTTGTTGTAGAGTCATCAAGCGGCCTAATTGAAGTCGTATTCAATAGCTCAGGCAAAATTGTTGTAAACTTATTCCTTCAGGTTAAGGGATTGTTAAGTTAGTGAAATTCCAAAAAGGATTTCTAGGACTAGATGTATGACGGGTGTCCCAACTAACATGAAAATTCTTGGCGCGATCTTTTACTTATTAGTTACTTTCCATTGCTCGGTAATATTTATCCAGTTGATATATTATTTAGTGCTTGTACAATTTTTATAACTTGAATAATTGATTAGCCGGCCACATATTTTGACCCAACCCTTAGACTTTCAGTTTCAGAAGTATATGCGACATGTTTGCGCTTATTCTTCTTTTCTTTCTCCCTGTGTGCTTTTAGGTCTTTGGGTTGAGGTGGTGTTGTAGATTTTTGTGCAAGCTATTATTCAAACTTCTCCTTTTTAATCTTAGCAAGTGTTGGCTCCTGAGCGTAGAAAGGTTAAGGAGCAGATGGCTACTTCCTAAGAGCATATGCAAGGTTGTTACCACTTTTTTCTTCAAGATCGGCAATGGTATCATTCCCCTCAATGAGAGCTTCCATTCTTTCAACGTTTAGTTCAGGTTCAGACTCTTTTGTCTCAGTGGTTGTTACGGTCAGGAGAATGACTAACGATTGAGCTTCGGTTGGCCCTGAAACATGAAAGATGGGTTGGTAAAGGTTATAAGCTTCGAGGTAATATAAGTGTAATTTTTGAAGCAAAGGTGAATGAATCAAAATACCTTCAACAGAAGGTGGTTATATATGGGACCGTGAGAATGCCTTGAATTTGAGCAGGAGTCTTGAGATCAAGAATCAGCCCCTCTTAACATCGATGATTGTTGGAATCCAAGAGGAGGTGTAGTAAGGAGAATAGGAATGCACAGCTCGCTCATGAAGGGCTTAGAAGATCAAAGAGGTAGCACTAGAACTTCAACAACTGCATAGCTAGTTGTTGGAATAATGGATGGCATCAGAGCCAAATTAGCAAAATCCCTTCAATGAAAGTGTTGCCCAATTTTCTTGTAAGTAATTATCAAGCCGATTACAGCCTTGCCCGGCTCAATCAAAGCCAGTCCAGCTAATCTTCGACTGGTCCACTCATATTGACCCAAAATCAAGTTGGCCCCAAACCAGCGTATCCACTTAGTAGCACTTCAGATCGATGGCTGGTTGGCTCTCGCCAGGCGGCTTCAACAGCCTACCCATCTAATAGGTATAAGACAACTAGGCACCCCCAGCCCGGTCTGCGCTGGCTTGGTTCACTTGCAACCGACCCTCTCATGCGGCCTACAATCAGTATGGCTCTAGGTCAACCCACTTATTCAACATCACTCTAAGTCAATTGCCAACCAGCTCATTAGACATGGTCAGCTCAAGCGTTACCCGTCTTTGGCCTAGCTTTACCATGTTGGAAATGGACCAACACGCAGTGGGGTAAATGGATAAATTAAAAAAAATCCATTATTGGATCGTTAATGGGCCTATATAGTCTAATTTATTTAGAAATTTTCAAAATTTTCTATTAAATAAGATCAATAGTTTATTTGAATTTGTAAATAAAGTTATATTTCATATATAATTTGCAGTATATTATATATTTTTGTATCATATACACATATGTGTTTACGTGCATGTGCAACAGAATAATGTGTACATGGTTTGAGATGTCCATGTATAAATGTTGGGAATTATACCATAATGGACATGTTAGCTGCTCTTGTATTCGATTCGCTATCTAGATGTGTGTTTATGCATCAAAATATTATTTATAAGTAAATATATAATATAAATATATATAAGTATATATACATATATTAAATGTTAATTATGAATAGTTTATTTACAAAATAATTATAAAATTTATATTTATATGTATGTATGTAAATACATAAATATATATATAATTAAATCATCAAATTAGCTAAATATTAGTTTATAAAATAATTTTTAATATATATATAATATATAATATGAAAGCCAAAAATAATTTAAAAAAATAATATTTTATTTTATTTTAAATTAATTTATAAAATACATATAAATACATACATATATATATATATATTAATATAAATAATAACATGATTTTTTCTAAAATTATGTTTCTGCAAATTTTTGCTCTCGGCCAAACATATATATATAATTTTTTTATTTCCTTCCTTTCGGTTTCTAATTTTAGGTTTTGAATTTTAATACATTTTAAAATTAAATTAAAAATTAAAAATATTATTTTTGAAAGTTTACTATATAATATATATGTTATGTAATATTTTTATGCAAAATTTAATTTTTTGTAATACACACTCACACACGCATATAAGTAATTTAAATTATATAAACAATTTTAGGCTAAGTAAAACATTAAATATATTTATTCAAAATAAAATAAAAATTATTTACCGTCGAATAGATATTATACATGAATAAAAAATTCAAAATTAAAACTTTTGAGATATAACATTAATCTATTACATATGGATTTTGATTAATTAAATAGTTTAATAATATTATTTTCATATTATTTATTTATTTATTTGCAAGCTGTGAGCATCTAGTAAGCAAGCATACAAAATAAATCTTCTTTTATTATATATAGATATAATGACATACACAACCAACAAATTTGTGATAGTATTTCGATATACAATATTTGTAATATAGTCTAACATTTTATTATATAAATAATATATAAATAAGATATAACAAAATAAATTAGAGACTTACCTTTTAGCAAAGCCCTTACATACATGTTCAAATGTCGAATCGATCCTCTTGGATCCATTCGCAAATAAGAAGTTGCTAACTCCCAAAATGTCTTGCCACCAACGATTGAATTGAAGAGTTTTGATGTAATTTTGTACTTGGATCTTTGATCTTAGAGGAGGCGGTTGCTGGCTAAAATTATTAGAGAGAGAGGAGAGCAAAAGTGTGGAAAATAATGATGTAAAGAGGTGGTATAAATAGGAAGTCAAGAGAATGAAAAATGGATCTCACCCTAACATCTCCCTCGTACTACTTCCACTCTTTTAATCATTTGAACTCTCTCTTTTGGACATCATATGGCCGGCCTAAACACCCTTCTACAGTCGAAAATAACATGCATATATTTGGTCCAAGTCCAAACAATATTTAGCGCAATTTTAAATCTTATTTAAACGCATACCGATATCGTATATTGATCAGTATATTTATAACTATTATAAACACATTGTTTAATATTGTTCAATATACATCAAATAAAATTTTATAACTAATATTTCATAAATATCGATTAATTTACAACAATTTATAAATTAATTAAATTAGATGTTAAAAGGAATATTCAACGTTTCTATTGTGTGACTCTTAGGTATAAATTTGATCATCGATTAATATTGAATATTTCAAATATTAACGTTCATACGTCACTCAGCAGGTGGTGTGACATTATAGCCAAATTTATCGCTTAGTTGGTTTTGGGAAAACCCAATTTTACTTTATTCTAACAGTGACAATTATTTATACCAATTCTCTTTGTCAAAACTATATCACTTTAGACTTATGGTATTTGGTAATGATCAAAATTCCAATATCGTCTATATTCAACTCGACAGTCCAAATACAAAGTCCTTGGTTCAATAATAACAATTATTATTAATCGAACTACTCTGGCCAGAGACTTTGACTTTGAGTTGACGTCAGTTGACCGTGATACTAACCTCATATAACCAAGGACATGAATTCTCACTTGAATAGTGTTTCACTTTCAATGCCTCCACTCGACCCAACTATAGTCGTTCGATGGATATCGTGTGATAATTAAATTATAATCAAAGTGAAGCTTCTACATGTAAGATCAATAGTATTCTCAAGTCAAGAGAATTGTGTTATTTTGTTACATTGATATTTTTGTTTGACCTTAGTTATATTAACTAACAGAAAACTGTCGAATGAGTCATTTCATAGTTATCTTGTAACTATCAGTATGTAACCCCTTGTTGCCCCCGATAGTCATAAGTAATATACCATACAACATTTGGAGTGCATTACACACTCTAGTTTCAATGGATGTATCAATATCCAGCCTCGAGACATCTTGACTATGAATATTTAAACCGACAGGTTTAATTTTATTATGATAAATTACTCATGGTTACAACACTTTGTAACTACTATCACAAAACATACCATTTATTGATTTTCTATTAAATTTACTTTTAATTAAATCAGTTAATATAAATAACACGTTATATCAAGTACATAATAGAAAGAAAACTCGTTTTATTTTGGACAGGATTGGTTACCGAGTTGGATATATGTAACAAACTACTTAATTGCCCCTAGGTCATACCACAAATTCTATCAATATCTCACTTGCACTTGGTGCTAATTTATGGAATTTCTACCCCATCCATTCAATCAATTTGATAAGAACTGATCGAGTTAGACCCTTCATGAATGGATCTGCTATTTGTTTTAATCATTTACTCTGTTAATCAACTCCTTCCAATGCCGATAAACTTACTTTATGCCGTGGAACTGTTTAGAGTATGTTTTTTTGACTTCTAGTAAACTCTAATTATTACGTTGTTATTATATAAAAATGATATAGTATTCCCAATACTTTAAATCACCCTTGGTTATAAATTTATGCATTTATATTTGTGCATTGCTTTTATTGTGGTGTTATTCAAAGTGATGCGCTTAGCCTTTCGCTGAATCAACCACAACCTTTTGTTTGGAATATTTCCAACTTAAAGCTTCTTAATTAAGATTTTAACTTGAATTTAATATTTACATATTATACTTGACATCATTTATGAAGTTCGAGTCTGAACACTCCTTCATAAGGAGTTCATTGTTTCTGTAAACAATTCTCTTGTATTTCGTAAATACTCGAGAACACTCTAAACTATCATTTTTTGATCTTAATTTGGATTTGATATTTTCTTCATGCATCAAATACATAATAAAATATGGTATTGTAGATAGTACAACATGTATGATAATTCCTATTGTTAGTACATAAGGAATCCATCTTACATGTTCCATATTAAACAATTTAATAAGATGTCTTCATTTGGGATATTCCCAACATCCTTTATACTTGCTATAAAATATATAATTTACAATCCAACGTCGAGTATTAAACAACCAAACTATTATTGATTCTAACATAAGTACATCGTTAATAATTAGTAGTATGTTGTTAACTTATAGTTTTAGAAAAATCTATGTATCTTTTAATGTTCTTTTTTACGGAAACTTACTTCCTCTACGTTTTGATTGAAAATCAACTATTCGATATTTCTATCAAAAATTTATTCAATTCTAATGCCCATAGAATGATACTTTCGCACCATTTCTTGGATCATATCCGAAAACCTACAAACTTAATATCATTCCCGCTAACTTCGATACACTTTGGTTGTTATGTGCAAAT
Source organism: Allium fistulosum (assembly GCA_030737815.1). Taxonomy (NCBI): domain Eukaryota; kingdom Viridiplantae; phylum Streptophyta; class Magnoliopsida; order Asparagales; family Amaryllidaceae; genus Allium; species Allium fistulosum. The sequence goes on along the minus strand of CM060901.1, from coordinate 645,745,887 downwards.
AGTCTATTTTAAATCATTATTTAGAATTTTTCATTTCAATGCATATGTACCAAAACACTAAGTCTTACCAAGCGAATTTTGTGAGTAAATCAAATTTAACTTGAGTACATTAAATGACGAATCTATTATGCTAATATCAACAATTGAAATTTACGATGTTATACTCATCAATGTTGCTCATTATATTCCAATTGCATTACTCTTACTCTTGAAGTCACATTCATCGCCGATGGATTATATCCCTTTGGGTATAGCTACTAAAATCATATTTTGATAACATACTTGGAATCCACTTCGGATTTGCGCATCATACAAAATCATAGCATCAATACTATTAATGGTTTAATTGACAGCTGAGGGTTATCTTTCTCGAATTGATAAGAAACTCATAGTTTGTCTTCAATATGCGATAATATTTATTAGACACTCTAATGCGTTGTGTTCATTTAGATTTGGCTAATTTCAATTCATCCCTTTAATCAGTTTTATCATTAGATCGTATACGAATCTATTTTGCTACCAGTAATTTCTAAAAGAAATTCTTTCGCTGCGAAGTTGGTATTTCTTGAAACAACAGTTGTTTTTTAGTATAAAGGAATAGGTATTCGTAAACATTTCATGAATTGCATTATATCAAAAACTGATTCGGTTTTAGTTTACAATACTTATGTTTAAAACATAGATTAGTCATCCAATGGTAGTCATTCCCAAGCTCCTTTTAGGACGACTCATAAAAGATCCCCACGAACAATTATTACATGCAGTCTTTCGACTCACACAACCTGTCAACTCCTTGGCCTATGATACACTGAGGTTTCTTATAAACCCTTATCTTATATGATTTTGCAAACCATTCTTTAGATGAAATTAATTTTAACCTTGTGTACTGCTCTTAAGTACACGACCTTACAGAAAGAGGTTAACTCAACTTCACTTACAATTAATCATACTTTGTTCAACCAAGTTCGATTACTCTTTATCGGTACATCATCATGTATCATAGAGAAGAGTGACTTTTGAGATTGAATCTTTATTCATTTTAAGGTACATTCGAAACTTTTTCTAATATACTCACTTATTTAATCAAATCGAATCATTTTATTTTCTTTGCACGTTATTTAGTTTACTTCCATATTATATTCTATGAGCTTATAATAGACATACTACATGTATATCAAATACATATGTTCATGTTTGTGATAGATCATTAGTGAATACAATGAAATACAAGGAACTATTTTAGGATTAATATACTTTCGATTGCATGCATCTATATGCATCAATATGTAGAGTTCACCAACTCTTATGATGCTCCCACTGAATGGTTGCTTTACCCTTAATTGTCTGAGCTATAATTTATTAGTACCATATGATTCATAACCATATAATCAAAAATTATTTCTTAAGAGTGTGGCTTAGTTCATATTTCCAAAATAATTTCAAATAAATTTACTAGTGTTGTAGTTTTATTTTATAATGAACATCCATAATATTCATACTGAAATAAAATTATGTCTATTTATCAGATAATACCAAAAAATTATTATTTCATAAATAATATTTGATATATTTTATGAAAACAATTTCGTGACTTAATGTGATTAATAAGTGTTATATGACATTCTCCCATTGTTTCCGCCATTACTATAATAGTGTATGCAGTAGGAAGCTCAATTCTACCACTTAGTATAGGCTATTTATTTCATTTATTGTAACTGGTTTAGAGTCGAGAGTTTTCGGATCAAATATCTTGAACTCAAAGAAATAAACCTTATAGGAAACCATTTTCTATGTGAAAATATATTTTGAAATAAAATCATGTTTCTCAATATTAAGCATCTATTATTATTTTACAATTATCGTTTTTGATGTTTCTTTATGAAGCAAAAGTGAACATTCACTCTCTTCATCCCAACTGTGCTTTAGGATACATCCACACTTATACATTTGATTTCCTTTCTAAAAGGTTAAACCATTCAAAGAAAATCCTTGCTACAATATCATAATGAACTCTTTATAAAAGTGCATTTGGTCATTCTTAACTCTTAAGGATAACAAATAAAACTTTACATAAATTGAACAAACTAACATTTCAGTGATCAAATTCTTAGATCTATCTTGTAGCCTTTGGTCTAGCTTTACATTTATCATGATAGGTTCATTACTGTAATCAATCATATTGGATATACGATCTTACACTATAGTTTACTTGCTTATTTCAAACTAATTTCATCGAGGTTTCGTACATTAAGAATTATGACCATTTGTTGTATAACATTTATATATGATCATATATGGATAAAATATTCATATTCTTGTATTGCTTTTAGAGTTCGAAACTCATTGAAGATAATACATGGTCTTGGTCAAGTAAACCCGTAAGTGACCACGTTACGAATATATTTAGTGACTGTATAATTAGGTGCTTGCATGGATCATCATGCAAAAATTCATTGGTAAGTATATTTTATATTTCTATTTGTCAATATTAATTCAGTTCATTTTTATATTTTAGTTGATAAACATTTTATCAATTATATTAACTACACAAATTTATCGATCTAGATTATTACAACTTTATATAACAGATGTTCTTAAATTATTAGAAAGGTTGAATGTTACCATTTCAATTTTCTAATATGGCTCCCACTAGTCTTTTATGTTTCTCTAAACCCTAAGATGAAGCATAGAAGCCTTTCAACTTCATAAGTGGGTGTTAGGACTCATATATCTTGGGATTCTGACCTTGAGGAAAGCTCAACAAGTCATACTCCTATATACAATGGATAACTCCTTATCGGCTATACATATTCAACTCCTAACTCATGATTCCTTCTCCTAATCTCATTTTTACCTTAAGAAAATCTAAATAAGTAAAAAAAAGATTACTCGCTCTTACCCACCATTTCGTGATGGCCTAAGTATACTATACATACCTTGAGGAAAGCTAAACAAATATATATATAAGTATCGTACCTCATCTAGTTAATACATTAATAATACTACACATAACATCTCTAGCTTGAGGAAAGCTCAATAACTAGAGAATATGCAAGTAATTTATTAATGTATAAATAGTAGAGGATGACTTATATATTATGTCAAGTGCTATCGACTTATGAAATAATGCATTTCTTATGAAATACCCTCATCATTCAAGTCTCTAACACATCAGAAATCACGATATATGTACTTTACGTATGTATTTATTCCTTAAGTCTATTTAAGGTTTCTTTAATGTTCCGCCTTTAATTTATACATTTATATTACATAAGTCTTATTACTATATAACTTTTATATTTTATTTAACTTATACAATATTTTGTGTGTAACATTATATTAATTAAATCTTATTTAATTAATTAACACTTTAATTAATTATTATATTACTCAATTATAACATATTATATTGAATATATATATACACACTTGTAACATTTATAGTAATACACACATAGACACACACACACATGCATATATATATATATATATATTTGTTTATTAACTTTCAATTAATTTATATAATTAAAAAAATTTATAAATTTTATTAATTTCGAAAATTCTTTTGTACACACATGTATACTCAACTCATACAGTCTTAAACAATTCAAGACAACATAACATATATCATTATTTGTGTCATATATATTTAACTAATTGAGTTATTTAATTAATTCATTTATTTTGTCAATCTTATTAATAAATAATATTTTTGAAATTAATATTATAACATTTTCAAACATTTTGAAAAATTATATTATAACTTTTGTAATATGTGTATTATTTTAAATTTAATTTTTAAATTTAAAACTTTTATTTTAATTTTTAAAACAATTTTGAAATTAACCCAAGGCCCAATTCAAATTGGGCCTTTTCTATTAGAGATAACCTTTCGAGTTTACCTCATCATTTCGGGCCAGGCTAGTAGCTAGGTAGGGCAGAGTACTTGATTATCCAAACCCAACCTTAGACACTATTTTTCTAAACATCTTACTACACTATATGGGTAGGCTTTAATAAGTTAGCCCTAGTACTACTAACTTAGACTTCATAGGCTATTTGCCTTTGATACCATTATTGGAACTGGACTAGCATGTAGGGGGTAGATGAGTAAATTGAAATAAAAATCCATTATTGGACTTTAACGGGCCTATATAGTCTAATTTATGTAGAACTTTTCTAAATCTTCTGTTAAATAAAATCAATATTTTATTTGAATTTATAAAAAAGTTTTATTTTATATAATTTGTATTATATATATATATATCTGTTTGTGTATCATATACACATACGTGTGTACGTGCACATGCAACATAATAATATATACATGGTTTGACATGCCCATGTATAGATGTTATGATTTAAACCACAACGGACATGTTAGCCCCTCTTATATTTGATTCGTTATCTAAAAGTGTGTGTGTCTGTATGCATCAAAATGTTATATATATATATACATGAGTAAGTATATAATATAAACACACACACACAAATATTAAACGTTAATTATGAACAATTTATATATAAAACATTTATACAATTTATATTAAGCTAGGATCGATATCACCCTTTATTTAGCACCATTTGTAGCCCTTTGATATCAGCCATAAATTTATATTTAAATAACTGGTCCATGTGAAAAGAGAGAAAAAATAAATATTTAAATAGAAACCCGTGGCTACAAAATGGTGCTAAATAAATGGTGTTATTGACCCTAGCTCCTTTATATATAAAAAATTATTAAATCCTTAAATTAACTAAATATTAGTTATTAAATAAACTTTAACATGCATATATATATATATGTATGTATATGTATATGTTTATAATATATAATATGAAAGTCGAAAATAATTTATTAAAATAATAATTTATTTTATTAAATTAATTTATACAGTACATATATATATAAGTAGATGTTAAATTATGTTTCTGCAAATTTTTGCTCTACACCAAACATATATATATAATTTATTTATTTCCCTTTTGTTTTGAATTTTAATACATTTTAAAATTAAAATCCATGTAAAATTAAATAAAAATATTTAAAAATATTATTTTTAGAAGTTTTCTATATAATATATGTTATATAATATTTTTATACAAAATATTATTACTTGTAGTAAACGTATATATACAAGTATTTTAAATTACAAAATCACTTTTAGGTTAAATAAATAATTAAATTTATTTATTCAAAATAAAAAATTATTTACTGGTGAATGCATATTATACATGAATAAAAAAAATTAAAATTTAAAACATATGATATATAACATTAATGTGTTAAATATGGATTTTGATTAATTAAATCATTTATATTATTTATGTTATCCAACCTTTTGATTAGGGAATATTCAGACGAACTGGACGAGTCTAACTTGAAGTTATCAAGGCAGGAAGCCCAGAGAGATAGCCTAAGAGTCCAAAAACCAAGCACAAGCAAAGCTATGAGACAAGGATAACGCATACTCAAGAGTTTAGAGAAACCGATCCTACACCTTGGATCGGCACCGATCTAGGGAACCATCTCTAAACTTGCCCAACTTCTGCCTACCTATTCTACTTGATGCTAGAAGCCTATTCCAAGTGTTGCTTTGTTGTTCCCGTGTAATTCTCTATCGACACTTGAATCAGCAACTTTGCTTCTCCATATATCCATCATTTGGACCCAGAAACAAGCAAATAATGATGTAAACAAGTATGGAATCACAAAGCTAACCATTAGGCGATCCAACATGAAGAGCTTAAGACAGCAAATTCGGTTATCTTGTGGCTCAGTACCGATCCAAACCTATGGATCGGTATCGATCCATTATAATAGCTGATGTGGCGACCTACTTTTGTGGAGAAATAGTCTATGATATAGAAAACGATGTGGAGATCTTCTGGGCAAGATTTTAGGCTTCCTACGTCTATTAATAGAGGGGTAGGGCTCATTTCTAAGGATCTTTTGGCTCTTTCTTTCCCAAACTCTAATTTTTTGTAACCACTATCGGATTTATACCGATCCGTAAGAACTCCTGCTAATAATCCAATGATCTAAGCAATAAAGTCACTTAGTGGATGTAGGGCAAGATTAGCCATGTATTCTTTCCTACTCGTTTTCATTTAAATTTCTTCACTCTTTGTTCTCTGCATGATCTTTCAGGTGTTTGTGCCATTTTTTGTTCAAAAATTTTGGTGCTATCATTGAGAGCTCCTATTCTCGAGCTACTTGGATCTATCATATACTATTGGGTTTCATAGATCCAAGAGATAGATCCAGTTTTCCAAGCTTACAGTTCTACTAATTAGATTTTCAATAATCTAAGAGAAGCTATTTGTCATGGCCTCATCAAGGAAAGAACGTACTATGAATTCCAGAGCTACTACTTATGCTAAAAACCAAGATCCACACATGAAGCTGCTTAACCAACTCAACCAGAGATCCAAAATCTAGTTGATGTCGTGACTAGAGTGGAAATAGATCAGACGATGAAGCAAATGGAGGACAGATTCCAAGAGAGTCATAACCAGATGAACCAGCAGATGCGGTAGAGCTCGAGGCTATTGAATGAACCAATGCATAATCGCCAAAGGAGGAGCATGAGGGATTCAAGTTTAGAATATGAAAGTTCCTTACCGTTCGACCAGAGACGGAGTGATAGAAAGCAGAAGAAGACTCAAAACACTACTGGGACATCATATCAAGGAGGAAGACAAATTCAAGGCTCAAGTTTGTGGATCGGTACCGATCCAACTGATGGTGGGCCTAGTGCTCGCCCTCTGGATGGTGGCGTGGATCTGACTTCTGGACGTACCGAGGATGATTATAATGTTGAATATTGTACAACTGCTCATGATGTTATGCACGGGAATCAAACAGGGGGACTACTGGATGAACGGATCTCCCAGAGTCCGGAGAACCCGTGTATCAAGAGTATGCCCGAGAGTGTTCACCAGGCCGAGCACTTGGAATAGATCTCGATCACCACCGTTCAACCGAACCCGTGGACTTGGAGTGTACTTGGAGGATATGGTCAGGAGACTTGTGAGTGAAAACCGATTCAGAAGAAATGATGAATGGGGTGCTTTTACTAGTCAGAATCCGTTTACTGCGAACATTCTACGTGAGAAGTCTTTATGGAGATTTATAATGCCAGTGATGTCGCTATATGGTGGAAAAATGGATCTTAGGCAACACTTGATGAAGTACAAATGGCATATGGACTCTGCCAGAGTGTCTGATGCCATGAGATGTCGTTGTTTTCCAATTTTCCTAAAAGGAGTAGCGATGATTTTGTTCACTCGGCTCCGACCGAGATCCATATCGTCTTTCACTGAGTTATCACGAAAATTTATGATGTAATTCTGTTTACACACCGCTTTCTATAGTATTGATGGCACTAATTAGGTGGATCCATCCCAAGATAGATTTCAGGGAATGGTTGGAGAGGAAACCCCCATCGACGATGGATGCTTTCTATAAAAAAGATAATCAGTACTTACGATACGAAGAAGTGCGCAATTTTCTCGAAGAAACGGTGCTGAGAATTCGAAGAAGTGATAAAAGCAATGCTGCTGTAAAGAAATATGGAGGAAGTTCTAGAAACATGGATGTGAACATTGGCAATAAGAATGATATCTAGAAAAAGAGTGATAATGGGGCCAAGAAACGAAAGCCAAGTAATAGGAACTGTCCCAAGATTCCTAAATACGACAATTATACTGAACTGAATAACTCAATCGAGAATATCTATCTGGCAACTCAAGGTACCGAGCAATACAGGAAGCCTACTCCGAGAGAGTCGACCAAGAAGGAGAAGAGATCTGGCAAGTTCTGTAGGTTTCATGAGATGCACGGTCATAATACCAATGAATGCGGGCACTTGCGCGATATGATTGAGGAGCTGATTCGAAAGAAAAATTGCAACAGTTTGTGAATGCCCCACAGAATGGTTGGCAAAGAAATTCTAATCCCCCTGGGTCGACATCCCAACGGGGGCAATCTGGTCCTAGTGGTGAAAAGCCTAGGCAACTTCAAAAACATTTGGTGATAAACACAATCATCGGTAGGCAACATCCAGCCGATAGAAGTTTGAATGAAATGGACAGGTATGCTGGTGCTTTAAAGCATACCGAGTATGAGAGCCATTTGGCAATTGAGGATGAAACTCTGGCAAAACAATTCAAAACCATGACAAATGATATTGTTTTCTAGAACAAAGATGTTGATGGGGTGGAAGCCCCGACGATTGATCCATTGGTTATAACGACCACAATTGGCCCTGCTACTGTACGAAAGGTGCTGGTTGACTGTAGGAGTTTGGTCAACATTCTATTCAAAAAAGCCTACAACCTGATGCTTCTGGAGGGTAAGGACTTGAAACTGGGTAAATCACGGATCCAGGGATTTAACGGGGCAACTACAGAGCCAGTCGGATATATGGAATTACCGGTAGTGCTTAGAGAGGGCGACCGTAGGTGAGTGCGAGTTGTGCCTTTTGTGGCGTTGGATATTTATTCTACTTATAATGCATTTTTGGGCCGATTGGCCCTCGCTGTATTCAGAGCGGCTATAGCTCCTTGATGTTTGATGCATTAATTTCCTATGGAGAACGGTGTGAAAGTAGTGCATGGAGATCAAGGGCTTGGCCATAAATGTTACGTCGTCGAGCTAAGGGATGCGAGGTTAAGAGAAAAAGGAAAAAGTGTAGAGGGAACTCTTTTCATCTAGGGTTTGGACACATAGCAACCAATGCCTGAGGCTTGGCTTGGACAACATAGTTGGTTCCATAAGTTTATGGATCCGCAAAAAGAGCCACTGGATGGAAGAGCAGCTCCAATCGAGCTAACGATTAATATCCGGGTCAGTCGGGATGACCCAACATGGATCTTGAAAGTCGGATCACAGCTTGGTGTTAGGATGATGAAGTAGTTGATTGGTTTTCTCTAGGTGAACCTGGATGCATTTGCCTGGATGCACTCTGATATGTATGGGATTTTGCAGGAGATAGTGAGCCATGCATTGAACATAAATCTCAAATGCGTTCCTGTAAAACAGAAGCTCCGCAGCTTGGGTCCATAGAGATCCACTACACTCAAAGAAGAAGTGGAGAAGCTGAAGGATAATGGCTTTATCTGCGATGCCCTATACCCGGAATGGGTATCCAATCTAGTCTTGATGACGAAGGCTAACAGGAAATGGAGGATGTGCGTCGATTATTCTAACTTGAACAAAGCATCCCCGAAGGACAGCTTTTCACTTCCGAGGATTGATCAGTTGGTGGACTCAATAGCCGGACATGAATTGCTTTCATTCATGGACACGTACTCTAGATACAACCAGATTCCAATGCACATCCTGGACCAGGAACATACCAGCTTTATTACCAACTTGGGACTATATTTCTATCTAGTCATGCCATTTGGATTAAAAAATGCTAGAGCAACTTACGAGAGGCTGGTAAATAGGATGTTCAAAGATTAGATTGGACGTTCGATGGAAGTCTATGTGGATGACATGCTTGTGAAGTCATGACACTCGGGAAACTATATTGACGATTTGGTAGAAATTTTCAATGTTCACCGAAAATACGGGATGAAGCTCTACCCTTTGAATGCTCTTTTAACATTGCGTCAAGGATGTTCTTGGGCTTTATTGTGAAGTCTCGTGGAATTGAAGCCAACCCAATAAAGATAAAGGCATTAACGGACATGGAGGCCCTGAAGACAGTCAAGGAGGTCCAAAGTTTAAATTGAAAGGTCGTCACCTTAAGTTGATTCATCCCCAGAGCTACCGACAAATGCATCCCTTTCTTTGACGTGATTAAGAATGGTAAAATTCCAAAGGAAAAAAGAACTTTCACTTGGACACAGGAGTGCACAGACGCATTCCAGATCTGGTTGATCACTTGGAGAGACCCCCCATCCTCTCAAAGCTGATGAATGACAAGGACTTATTTACATATCTGGTAGTGTCGATGCATGGTTTGAGCTCCGTACTGGTATGTGAGGAAGCCCACATCCAACAATCGGTCTATTACATCAGTAAGCAATTGACAGGAGCAGAAAGAAATTGCCCGAAGTTGGAAAAGCTTGCATACTACCTGTTGATTGCTTCAAGGAAGCTCCGCCCTTACTTTCAAGCTCATCCGATCAAAGTTCTTACCGACCAGCCTTTGCGACAAGTCTTGCAGTGACCTGATACTTCTGTCAGGCTGTTGAAATGGAACATTGAATTAAGCCAATACGGTATAACCTATCACCCTCAAAGATATATCCATGGTCAAGCTTTGGCGTATTTCATAGCTGAATTCACTGCACGAGATGATACTCCGGAGAGCAGTGGTGAGCAAAATGCTAGGTGGAAGATGTACACGGATGGTGCATCAAATGAATGTTGTTTTGGTGCCGGAGTTATACTTGTCACTCCCGAGGAACATTCAATCTGTCATGCCCCGAGACTCGATTTCCCTGCAATAAACAATGAAGCATAGTACGAAGCTTTGGTTGCGGGACTCAAGATTGCCAAAGAGCTGGGATAAAAACTTTACATATTTTCTGCAATTCCCAACTAATGGTATGTCAAGTGTGGAAAGAGTTTCAGGCCAAACGAGCAAGGCTAGCCCTTTATTTAAACCAAGTCCTTAAGCTGCTTAGTGGCCCTGAATATTATACGATAACGCACATTCCCAGAGAGGAAAATGCAAAGACTGACCCACTAGCTAAGCTGGCCAATTCAGGAGAAACGCATCTCATGGGCTTGGTTCTAGTGGAAATACTGTCAGCACCGAGTATTGACCAGATGGATATCGATTCGACTTTGGAGGTTGAACCTGAAAGAGAGTCATGGATGACTCCAATAAAAAACTACTTGCAGAGAGGAATCCTTCCCCATGAGAGGAATAAGCGATGAAGAGTCCTTCGCCGAGCTCCGAGATATATCATACATGAAGGATTGCTATGCATAAAGAGTTTTATTATCCCTATGCTTTGGTGTATCGCTCATAATGAGGCCAAAAAGGTCAGGAGAGAAGTGCACGATGAGGCTTGCGACGACCATATTGGGGGACAAACCCTAGCAAAGAAGATTCTTCGTTATGGGACTTCTAACCAATTTTCAACCGAGACGCAGCTGATTACACTAGAAAAGTGCGACAAGTGCCAGAGGTTTGCTAAGATTCCAAGAGCCCCGTTGATGGAAATTACTTAAATGGTTAGTCTTAGTCCGTTTGCAGTTTGGGGATTGATATTATTGGTGTGTTGCCGAAATCTTAAAGTGGCATGAAATATGCCATTATCGTGGTTGATTACTGCACCAAATGGGCTAAGGCGGAGCCATTAGCCATAATTACCATGAAGAAAGTGATCAACTTTGTAGTCCAAAATATTATCTGTCATTTTGGAGTTTCATAGGCGATCGTTACTGATAACAGAACCCAATTCGACATCGTCGAGTTTAAGGATTTTTGTCGCTGACATTGCATAGAAAAGTGATTTGCTACAGTGGCACACCCCTTGGAGAGTGGATAGGTTGAGGCCATAAATAAGATTATCAAGCCCATTCTTAAGAAGTGATTGGAAAAGGCTAAGGGAAATTGGGTCGATGAGCTTCCATTGGTAATTTGGGCTTATCGAACAATCCATAAGTCAGCGACTGGTCATTCTTCATTCGCCCTAGCCTACAGATCGGAGTCTATGATTCTGGTTGAACTGGAAGTACCTTCTTATTGGGTAATTCAGTACAATTCCCAAATGAATGAGCAACTCATTCTAGAATCTCTTGACAAGATCGATGAGAAATGAGACGAAGCTGACTTGAGAGAAGCTGGGCACTACATCCGAGTCGCCCAGTATTACAACTCCAAGGTCAAGAATCAGATCTTTGAAATTAGCGACCTAGTTCTCAAATGAATCTTCCCAGGCCCTGGAAACTTGGGCTCGACTTGGGAAGGTCCGTACACAATAGAAAAAAAGCTTGGAGATGGCACTTTCAGGTTTGCAATGGTTGATGGAATCTCACTCCCGAGGGCGTGGAATAGCGAGCATTTACGACACTATTTCACTTAGAAAAAGTTTGTACACTATTGAATGGATCCATGAAATAAGACAGAATCTTTCATTTCACGTTTTCAATAAACGGTTTTCCGGATCTACCTTTACATTGCTTAAGAGTTGTGAAATGCGACCGACTCGAATGAATCTACATGTGTGTATTGTAGGTATGCATGTACCCGGAGATAGGTGCCAACCAAACTTCCATGATACATGATCAGGCCCTTAAAGTTCAATCACTCTCAGTGTACGAAGATCGATACTAGCTAACTCTTGCCCCTGATGTGGAGGCAGGAGTATAAACTCGAAACGGACGTGACATGACCGTCCGTACGCTAACTCTCGTCCTTGATGTGGGAGCAGGAGTATAAATCGAGAGAATGTGATATGATCGTTCATTTATTAACTCTTGTCCTTGAATTAAGGGCATGAGTATAAACCTAAATGGACGTGATTTGACCGTCCATCCGCTAACTCTTGCCCTTGATGTGGGGGCAGGAGTATAAACTAAATAGGACATGATTTGATCGTCCGCCAACTAACTCTTACCTTTGCAATTGGGGCATGAGTATAAAACCAAAAAGGATGTGATTTGACCATCCATCAGTTAACTCTTGGCTATGATGTATGGGCCAGAGTATAATTCTGAATGCAAGTGACATGACCATCCAATCACTAATACCTTGCCCGAATTAGGCAAGAAAAAAGATCCATGCCCGATGTAAAGTGGGATCTTACCTATAAACTTTGGTCTACACCTAGATTTAGGCATGATTGAAAATAAACATCCTGGATGAGGATATACAAACAACGATCTTTAGTTAGCTCAAACCGATGCCCGAAACTTGGCGTGCCTAGATGTCATTATCCTAGAAAAGGATACCTGAACCTTACACTAAATGGTTTACCCCAATCGATACCCAAAGCTTGGCACTTCAACAATTACCTTACGTTCCCTAGAGCAATAAAAGGTCGACAAATCATGGAAGGGACTAATGACTTAGCCCGCTAATGATCGTGAAAAGAGATGGATTGCGAATACATGTAATGAAAAGCGTGTTTCTTAAGTACTTGGACACATATACATAAAGATTTGGTAAAACAAAAGTCTTTATTATTCACAATAAAAATAAGACTTAGGAGAAAAAATAAAAGTTTTATTTATGACTAACTTAAAGAAGCAAAAACGGAGGTCGAGTCCGCACAAAAAATGACCAAGAAAATCAAAGCGAACTATCAAAAAGAGCCTAAGTGCTACTATAAAACCGGAAAACACAAAGAAGACGGATGATCACTTCTTGATCCTCTTCCTTCTCTCTTTCTTCTCCTTCTTCTATATAGAAGATGGCGCACTGGATCCTTCTGGTTGCTTCCTTGTCTTCCCTCGCTTCCTTTGCCTTTGGATGGAGTGCTCTGCGATGATCCGACAAGCACGCTCTGTGTGCTCCCGGGCGGAGGAGTGGTGAAAGGAGCAAAGATGGTCTGATCAGGCAGAGCTAGGGATAGCGGAAGAGAAAAGGTCCCTATTTTCTCTAGCTTGACCTTTTTGGTTAGGACCAGTTCCTGCTCAAGTGTAATTAAGGTGGGACCCCGTAGAGGCTTGGAGGATCCAATAATAATAACATCATCGTCAGCCTGAGCTCCTTGGAGCTCACCAGTCCCTTCATCCTGAAGAGCATCTATCATCTGCTCGCTAGGCTTAGGAGTCTCACTAATCAGGATAGTCAGCACCGTCATCTAAGTAGTCACGGACATCGATTCTACTGTAGTCACTTGTTGACTCGATTGGAGACTTTGGCCAGGAAGCAGGATGACCTAGGGTTGACCTAAAACATGAGAGATACAAGATGTCAATGGATGATGTATGGAATCTCTGAAATACAGGTGAGGTCAACGAGATACCTCCTTCAGTTTGGGTCTCTGTGAAGGTCAGAGTACCCCCTGAGCTCCCCTCCAAAATGGGAGAAAGGATAGCAGGCTTATGCATTTTAGGCTGATTTAGATTGTATCCTGGGATCGAAGATGGATCAGGAATAGTTTTGGGCCCGGGGGTGACCCCAACAGCAGCATCTTTAGGTGACAATCCGGAGCCTTCACCTAAGTCTTTTTGCACTGTAGCGGCTAGCTTCGGAAGGATAATAAGCTGACCTTCATTCAGAGTCTTGGGCTCATCTCTTACCAGGATATCCTTCTCAAGCTGTGCTGATCCACCTTACCACCTTTAAGAAATTCCTTTTCTACCTCGACAATTTGTTCCCAAGCGATGACAACAATTTTAGGGTAATCATTGTTAAACCAATCCAAGTTTCAGAATTTGAGTACGTTAACATTGTATTTATTAAGCATTGGCTCGAATTTATTCATTATCCGTTGTTCGCAGCTTCAACCTCCTTCTCGACAAGTGCATTCATGTCTTTAGCACGTTCAATTGTCGTGTCTCTTTCACCGCAAGCAGCAAGCAACTCTTCGCAATAGCTTGAGCTTACTGGAGAGCTACGTTCTTCTCTTTTTTCTCGCTTTTGAGTTTGGCCGATAGCTTAAATACCTTCTTGTTTGGGCATTTATTTCCAGCACTAAGGCATGATTCCAATGATGTGCAGTCTTAATCTCATCACGATGTTTTTTCTCTCATCTTCAAGCGCCCTGATGGCGTCCTCGGCTTTCTCCTCAACTTCAGCTTGTGATTTCCTTAAGTTTTCAACCTCGGCATCGTGATAGAAAATGATTTCGTTTGTCCTGCGCTGCCATGAGATTCATAGTATCAATCTCGAGTTGCCTTTCTCTTCAGACCTTGGATATTTTCTCAACTACCCACAACCATTTATTGTATTGGCTATAAGCGTCAGTTACACAAGCAATGGTCATATCTTGGACATTAGGAAAAATTCTCTTCAAGTTGGGCATGAACATGAGCCCATCAAAACAAACATTCGGAAATTGTTACCTCGGTTTGGCCATTCGAGCATCGACAGAAAGTTGTTGCTCCATAATGACGACCGGAACTTCGATCGATTGTTTGCCGACTCTATGATGGAAAGTCTCAGAACTACTTTGATGGCGCTTGTGGTCGGAGGATCGAAAGGAGTGAGAGGGTGCCAAGTGCTGCACAGGAATGGAAGTTGAAGGAGGTGCACAAGAAACATTGCCGGGTGGCAAGTCATCGTGGCGATCAGAATGCCCATCTAAGCCTCTTGGTGGAGGTGACCTGAACCTGGAACGACATTTGGAACCGAAGTCATGCGACATATAATCTCTGGCATAACTGCCTCTATCACAACAGCCTCTATCTCGACTAGATCCGTAACCAAACTCTGAATCTCGACCACCACTTTGATGGTATGTGCTTGGACGGTGCCTATGCGACCAAGATACGTGTTCCTACAGAGATTGATATATGTATTTCTTCTTCTCCATGGATCATGTAAAAGAAACAAGAATGAATTAGTTTCAACTAGAAAGGGTACGAGTCAAGTGCAGCGTAGTGCCATGAAGTGCACGTGTATATGAGTGTTCTAGGGTCCTCCCGACGGACATACGGACATGTTCTGGAGCTTTGCTCATAGGAGTGATCTCCCCTCATGCTGATAAGAGGAATGTCATCATTAAAGCGGATGGGGGAGTCAAGAGCATCGAGGCTCATGTTACCGATACCAAAGGAACTGAACTCAGTAGGAATCAGCCCCAACTTAGAGAATGTATCTGTGGAAGGAAGAGAAGGAGTTTTCTCAGCAGTCGTAATAGGTGGAGGCTGTGTAGAAGACCGCGCCTCAGAAATTTTCATGACTAGTCTCTACTTCGGGGTAGACTGTTGGTCGTCTACGGGTTGTTCAGCCAAGGACTCATAGCCCATATTAGTATCGTTATGGATAGCTTCATCATTTCAACCCACAATTTCGCCTTCCTCGGCGTGTTCTTCCCTTTCTTCAATATTTTCTTCAACTTCTGACCTTGGACTCAGAGTCAGGACTGGGGGCACATCTGGATTAGCCTCGCCTCCTCCAGGCGAGTTATTGTCGTCATCGTCATCATCGTCATTGTCATCGTCACTAGCAGCCACTTGGACTAGATCAATGCTACAACCCGCTTCTAACAGATTATGGGCTAGGAGATTCTCATCGGAGAGAAGAACTCCAATGTCTTTATCTCCCTCTAGAAATACCATAAGAACTCTAATGGCATTCTCAAGAGCCATGCCGCTAGGCCTCGTCGGAACATTTGAATGACATAAAAAATATGAGTTAAGCTTGATAATTAACAAGGCAAACTCATAGCAAATGAATGTGGTAGAATATAAGTCCAGATATCCACCTTCGTGCAAACCCAGGTGGACAACGTATGTAAATCATTTACTTTTAAAATAGCTCAACTTGTTCCACGTGCCAGTGACAATTCTATAATTCTTTGCTAGCTCCAAGTAAGTCAAGAAAGGACTTCCCTTTCGGCTCTTAAAACTGTATACATATCGGATTTCCTAATCACTGGGCACTCAGTGCAAATGTTGAACGAAAACAATGTACGTGCCGAGAAGGAAGGTGTAACTATGTCAGAGCTAATCTCATGAAGTTTAGAACTCGACAAATGAATAGGTTGAATGGTGGAACATATCCCGCCAGACATATATATCTGGTGCAAACAATGTAGCCTTCTGGGGAACTATGAGCTCTATGATGGCGAGAGGGGGCTAATACATCATCGAATGGAATTTCGTGCTTATCACAGATTCCGTGTAGAGATGCCACATCGATCTTTGAAGCAAAGCAGTCGATAGGATCATCTAAAAGAATAACATCTTCGAGAGTATCAAGAGCTGGTTCAACCTCTGGCACTTCCACGGGCTCTATTTGATTTTCAGGAACTTGTTGTTCAACCTACGGATTTTCTTGTTGATGTGCTTACCGTACTGGAGTTGGTTGTGCAAGTGAAACCATATTCGAGCTGAACTCGGTGTCAGATTCAACATATCCGGATATAGATGGATCTGCGGCTTGAGTAGCAAGAGCTTGGAACGTCTGTGCTCCATTTCTATAAATACGCAATAGATAGTCAACATTAGATAAATTATAAGTTGTGCCCCCATGCTAAAGTGTAACCTAGTGCGGTGTTGCATGGTGTAGTGCAGTTCAGTCTTCTGACATTATTTAACAGTTCATTTTAAAAGTTTGGATATCGCTAGTAGTGACCGTCATAACTGGTCGTCCCAACGAGCTTCACGGTGTCGGCCATGTTTGGGAAATGTTTCAAGAATAAGAAGGAATTCGACATAAGTCCACAAGGCAAGGTTCGCATGTGAATTTGGAGTTCACAAAATTCATCCAAGTGTTGGGTTTATGCTGATCCAACACATGAGTGAAACCTTATCCCCTCCCTCCTTCATCCTCACCATTCCCAAGCCACGGTCAACCACGACGACTTCCTCCACGTTCATGTTCAACTTGGCCACCTACCTAGGAATGGTCAAAAGGTATACTCAATTTTAGAAATTGAGATATACCCTTAGATTGATGGATGTCCAATTAAGGCAAGGTGGTGGTTCGAGCAAGGCTAGAGCGACATCGCTGAAGGTGGAGATGGAGGCAACTGATGGTCGACGATGGGAGGAATTTCAGATCATAGGTAAAAGAATTTTAATGACAAGCTCAGAATCTTGGATCAAAGGCAAAGTAAATGTGAAAGGAGAATAGAAGAAGTTGGGTCCACACCTGAGTTTTTAGGCAAGAAACTGGAAAATCTCGAAGTCCTGGATTGGTACCGATCCATGCTAGTACATTAAAAAAACAATAAACACGCACACACACATATATATAGTAAATGTGTGTGTGTATACATGAATGTGCATGCCAGAATTTGTTCAAGAACATGTACGTGTATGCCTAAACGTATACATATCCAATGTCCGACAACGAAGATCAAAGAAATCGGATTCAAACCTGGAAATCCATGAAAGGAACTAGTTCAAAATTATAGAGCTCAGAATGTCAAATTATGAGAGCACACTCCGGATTTATAATGCCAGATACCAGGGGAGTGTCACGACGAATGGATATAGACACGACTTTTCATAGAATCGATGCACATGAAGGATAACGACCATTTGAAGTCTGGATTGGAATCCTTCAAAGGGTCCTAACTTGTTTCGATTCAAAGCACATCACGTTTGAAATGAGATATACTTTGAGGGGCAAGTGTTATCCAGCCTTTTGACCATGAAATATTCAAATAAACTGGACGAGTCAAAATTGGAATTATCAAGGCAGGAAGCCCGGAGAGATAGCCCAAGGGTCCAAAACCAAGCACAAGCAAAGCCACGAGACAAGGGCAAATCATACTCAGGTGTTTATGCCATTTTTGGTTCTAATAATATATATATATATAATTTTCTTTAATTTGTGGGACATGAGCATCTAGTAAGCAAGTATACAATTTTTTTTAATTATATATAATTATAATATGTATACAACCAACTAATTTATGATAGTATTTCGATATATAAGATTTGTAATATATCTAACATCTAATTATATAATAATATATGTAAATAAGATATAAAAAGTAAAATAGAGAATTACCTTTCACCAAAGCCCTTGTGTATATGTTGAAACATTGAATCGATCCTTTTGAAGCCGTTCACAAATCATAAGTTGCTAACTTCCAAACCACCAACGATTGAATTAAATAGTTTTGATGTAATTTTGTACTTGGATTTTTGGGTCTTAGAGAAGGAGGTCACTGGCTGAAATCATTAGTGAGTGAGAAACAAGAGCAAAGTGTAAAAAAATTAATGTAAAGAGGCGGCATATAAATAGGAAGTTAAGAGAGTGAAAAGTGGATCTCATCCCAATATCTCTCCCTTACTATTTCCAATCTTTTTATCATTCAAACTCCTCCCATTTTGCCATCATATGGTCGGCCTAAACACTCTTCTACGGCCGGAAATAACATGCTCATATGGGCCTTAAATCTGGTCCAAGTCTGAACAATATTTAGTGCAATTTTAAATCTTATTTGAATATGTATCGATATCGTATATCGATCAGAATATTTATAACTATTATAGATACACTGTTGAATATTGTTCAACATACATAAAATAAAATTTTATAATTAATATTTCTTTAATCATAAATTAATTAAATCAGGTGGCAAAAGGAATATTCAATGTTTCCGTTATCTGCCTCTTAGGTGTAAATTTGGTCAGCGATTAATATTGAACATATTAGATATAACCTTTCATACGTCACTTACTAGGTTGTGTGACATTATGGCCAAATTTATCGCTTACTTAGTTTTGGCAAAATCCAATTTTATTTTATTAAGTGTTACTCGACAGTGACAATTATTTACACTCTTCATCAAAACTATCACTTTGGACTTATGGAATTTGGTAATGGTCAAAATTCCAATATCGTCCATATTCAATTGTATAGTCTAAATACAAAGTCCTTGGTTTAATAATAACAATTATTATTAACTAATCTACTCTGGTTAGAGAATTTAACTTTGAATTGACTTATTTTGACCTTGATACTAACCTCATATAACTAAGGAGACATGTTATTCGACATTTTGACTCGGCTATATTAAACTGATTGCACAAGTTAGATTTGACTGCTATCAAGGCCGATGAGTCCAGAGTGACGGTTGTGGGGCCCGGAAGTCAAGTATAGATGATAACACGAAGTCAAGGTTGAATGGAATTGATAGACATGCAAGGCAGAATGTTCGAAGTCTGAAATATGGTTCAACATATAGGAGGGATCAACATAAATTGACTTCCATCATAGAGATCGGTATGTTTCAGGGAGTAAGAGCATTTCAATAGAAAACAATCAATATCTCAAGATCCACAAGTCCAATGCATATGAAATTTTGTGAGCAAGATATGGGAACTCTAGGGAGCCTACCCTAGAGATTGCACCTCAAGAAGATGAAGTTAGAGGGACCGTCACTCTTCCCTTCGTAGGGATCGGTAGGAATCAGTAAGCAATCCATGTTGAGGCAAAGATCAAGAAATAAATCAAGTTCTACTGATCCAGTTGGCATGAAATTTAGAGGCTAAGCATATTTTAGCATGAGGAAGAAACCAAAGGGGTCGCACCCTAAAATTAAACTAAAATTGGGATCGGTACCGATCCCTTTTCTATATGCTCTGAAGGTCCTTCTACCAAAATTTCAGGGGGATATTTGGCCATATTCGTCTATAAATACAGGCTTGGTTATTCATTTTCGTGACTTACACTCCTAGTTGCTTTATATTCTTTTGTAACTAAAGATTTTCATTCGATCCCTATTGTACTCAGTTTATAAAGTGATTAATAAAGCAATATGTTCAAAGTGAACGTAGGCAAACAACATCGAACCACTATATATCATTGTATGCGTGTTATTCTTTCCATGTAATGTTATTTCTTTGTTATTATCCTCTGTTTTCATTTTATATTCTTCATTTATTTCTCTTCAAAACATCTATTGGGTGTTTAGCCAATGTTTGGTGCAAATATTTGGTGCTTTCATCGAGAGCCTTGATTTTCAGCTTATTAAGATCCATTTGTTGCTACTGGATTGCATAAATCAACCGAAGGAGATCCATAGTTATCTTCAAAAAGTTTGCTTGTTCTATTTAGAGTTGCAAAAATCTAACCAAAGCTATCAACAATAGTGAGGAACACCAGATCTGCTTCTCAAAACGTAGAAGGAAACGAGAATGCTAGCATCCAACAAGGAGGCCCGAGCAGTCAACTGATGGATGTGAATGCCGATCTAGTTGAAGTCCGGAATCCAACTGATTCCATTACAAAAGCTGAATTCTAGAATCTGATGAGAGAGCTAGTGGATAGCCGTCGATAATCAAATCAACAAATTCAAGCCAATATCAACCTAATGAACCAACTCAATCAGCAACGGCGAGGGGAAGCTAGGAGGGACCCTACCCCTTACTGAGCATCAGAGAGTTCTAGTTCATCAAACGGGTATCACAGACACAGGCGCTGCAGAATAGACGGATATCGCACAGAAACTTCAGGGCGTCAACATGCAGACCTACTTGGTCTGCCAGGACTGATTGGTGTCGATTCCTCTATAGGGATCGGTATCGATCCCTTCTCCGGAGGAGGGAACTTACCTGTACATGCTGGGATTCAAGCTGGAGCTGCTACATATTATTTGGATGATGGAGTTCAGTTGAATGTTGACCAATTGCTTCCCCAGAATGATGATGAAGTGAATTTACGTGGTATACATTGGGAGGATGGTGAACCAAGAAGGTGTGGAACGACCTGTAGACATCGACCAGACCATTCATGTGAGGTGGAACAAGACTACTGCTTAGCACTAACTATCCAAACGCCAGACTTGTTGGCTATGGTTAGACAGTTAGTAAGAGAGATCCAAGACTTGACCAATGACGACTGGGGAATCTCGAGAAGCCATACCCCATTCACTAACAATGTCCTACATGTAGAGTATCCAAGGAGTTTCAACATGTCGTCGATGCCTGCCTTGTAACGATACGATTTTTCGACGCTCGAAAGTCGACATTAATACGTCCACTGTATCAAATGCCGCGCAATCGAATGCTGGAAAACCGAACCATTAGGGTTAAAAAGAAGAGGTAGAAGAAGACAGAAGAAAAAGAGAACAGAAAAACAGAAACAGAACAATATCAGAATCTCACATTCGCAGCGAAACAATATATAATAGATAAATCAATAATCTTTTAAACAAAGAACTATATCAGTTTTATACAGTACATCAATCAGAGTCAATATACAACTCAATATAACAATGGACTGTTATATAAACTTGTCCACATACAGAATACACAGCGGAATAAATAAACAAGTACGGTAGTACGTCTCGCCATCCAACTTGCTTCCAAAGCTCCAGAATATCTAGAATATCCTGATAACATAACTCTAGGCTGCCCGTGTGGAAAATTTATGGGCACCCAGAGTTTAGAAAGGAAACAATAAACTCCGAGTCAGTCATGGTGACTGGTGTGAGATCGTAAAACAGTTATTTTCACAAAGAAAATGAAATTAATTCGCAATGCTTTTGGAAAATGAAACTACCATAATACCTTCTGCCACACACACAATGCAAACGCAGAATTGGAGGAGATTTCTTCTTATGATAGTCAAAGATGCTTACTATGCCAATCATTGGATTATTATTATTAATGTCTAGTGTGGAAAACATTTTGAAAGTATAATATTAATCTTAGCCAGCATACGACCAATATTGTATGCCTACTATAGCTACCATCTAAACAGTGGTGACCACCATAAGTAAATGGCAGGTTCTACAACTAAAACCGTACAAGTTCCGTATTGGGAAATGGATTTCCAACAAATGGTCAGGCTAAGGAACTTCCTTTCCTATTGCCACATGGGGTCGCCTCTGGCTGGACGTCCCGAGAGACAACTGCTCTCTGCCAACACAAGGCCGGGTTACCCCTGTAACTAGGTAACTCACGAATATGCCATCCCCGGTCCTTTGGGACCTTTATCCGAGGCGCCTCGATAAACACACAATCACACAATAAATGAGATCGGAGTATCCACATAGGTTAAATACCAGGGCTCCATACCTGATACCACCCTTTTCCAGAAGGAAATGACATGCCCTAAAGGGCGCGACCCTCATAACCTTGCCGCATATTCCTGTTTCGACCATTTCCGGGGTGTGAGATCTGACGAAGTCTCGTCCACAAAGCTACGCTTTTCCACAAAGCCACGCTTTGATCACAAATGATCAATAAATGATCATCACACAGCAACACTCAGCATGCCACATTACCAAATTGCGAATATATCGCTGATAAATTTCAACTACATAACCTATGAGCTCGTACGTCTCGGAGAAGGATGTTAAGCTAAGAGAATAAATTCTCCGCCACCAACAGAAATGTATTTGAAAGGAATCGGCTTTATATCTCAAAATTTAATGTCAAACACGTAACCATACAAGTCTGTTCCGGGTTCGAACAGAACCGAAGGCACTTCCAAAGAAGCCCTTGCAATCCGGGTATTCACAATCCCGATCGGACTTCCCATCACAAAAAGAGTGATATAAATCTCTATACCGGAGCAACTCGGTGCAGAGACATTCGATAGGTTGTCCTTTCATTTTCGAAAATATCCGGTCTTCACACCGGTCTTCAATACGATCCATATCGTCGTATTATTATTCGGAATGGGTTATATGACACAAAGGTCTTTTCCCGGCTAACCCGAATAGTGAGCGTTTGTTTT
Organism: Allium fistulosum; assembly: GCA_030737815.1. NCBI lineage: Eukaryota > Viridiplantae > Streptophyta > Magnoliopsida > Asparagales > Amaryllidaceae > Allium > Allium fistulosum. The sequence goes on along the minus strand of CM060901.1, from coordinate 645,722,599 downwards.
TAAAAACAAATTCAAGTGCCATTTCAAAGGCAATATTGATAGTCGGTGATTTAACTATCAACAACATTCACAACAATCATCAGATTTAAATAATTTTCCCAAATCATTTATTTTCAAATATCTTCGAAAGATATATATATATTTTCCACACTTCAATATTTGAAAACCAATTTCAAATCACATTTTCACACTTCATCACAAAATGGTCCATTTAAACCAATTTAATAAATCCTTATCGATTTATTTGAAATTTACGTTACAAATCCGTAAATTTATCTCTGCACTTTAAAAATAAATCAGCGTTTATTTTAAAACAAATTCCCTTTCCTTTCATAAATCCCATTTTGAATTACATTCCCAAATATTCACTTTTAACCCCAAAATCAAATTCCAAATTGATTTCTAATTTTATTTCAATATCAAATCGATTACAAATTGATTTCTAAGTTTTATTTCAATAGAACAAAACATTGCAAATTTATTTCTAAGTTTATTTCCAAATAACAAACCATTTGCAAATCGACTTCCAAATTTATTTTTCAAACACTAAATCAATTCCAAATAAATTTTCCAATGATTTATTTTCCATCACCAAATTAATTACAAATTTGATTTCAAAATTTATTTCAATACCAAATAAATTCCCATATTGATTTCTCAAAGGTTCATTTTCAAATACCAAATCAATTACAAATTGATTTCTAAAAGTTTATCACTTTTAAATAAATTCCTTTGTTCTTTCCAAATTATTCAAAATTCCATTTTTTAAATGGATTCTTCAACTTTTAAACTATATTATTCAAAACTCATTTATTAATATCTTTTCCCATATATTGGAATTTATTCGGTAAGATTTCGAAAATCAATTTTAATACTTTAAAATTCCTTCTTTCAATAAATTCAGTTCTTAAAAATAAATTCACTTAAAGTTTTCCACTTAAAATTTCAAAATCCAATTTATATTCATTTCTGGTATCCAACGATACCAAAAATACATTCGGCTAAATTTTTAGCCTTCAACAGTTTCAATTATCAATAAATCATTCACAGATTAGCAATAAATCACATCATTCACATATGAAATAATATTCAAACAATTTGAGGAATCCAGTTGGATCCCTCCAACCTGTTTTCCTGCATCCACATATGTTAGCACAATACCAATTCCACTTCGAAGTGGAATATCGTGGTATATGGGATTTATAAAAATATCATCGGCTATTATGCGGCGCAATAGGGTCTCATCCGCTATATAATGCGGGAAATCACAACTGCAATATATACATATGCCAATATATATATATTGCTATATATAGATATATTCTACTATATCTAATATCACATCCAACAGCAATCAATCAATAACTGTAAAAAAAATCAAATTTTCCTTTTGAGTGAGAAGATCTCACCTTTGCTATTTATTTTGCAATCCATTTTCATTTCAGCTTGTTTCTCCATTTTTAACCTTGTATAATCAATTTATACAATCTATTAATATTTGATCAATCGAAAACCACTTATCATTAAATAATTTAATAGATTAATATTTTAAATTTTTAAACTAAAAATTTTCTTTATTAAATTTATTTTGAGTGACCAAAATAGTTAAATAAGCTGATTAAAATAGTTAAATCCCCAAATCCATTATTTTTAAAAATAAACTAGTAGATTGAAATATTCATATGTGTATTTTCTCGAACTAGCTATAAAATATTTTACACAGATTTTATATAAATCTATATTATTTTTTTTCATATAAAATTTCAACATTTCTGAAATTCCTATATATATATATTTATATGTTTATCTTTCTATGGATATCAAGATTCAAATTAAGGGAATAATCTCAAATATACCTATATGTTTTACTGTATATATATATACATACACTATCAATTTCAAATAAATAAGTTGTACATTCATTTAATTAAATTGAGTGATAAAAGCAATATACCTACTGGAATAAACTCAGACGACCATCACGACCCATACCCAGATCGATGTCTCTGCCAACCCATGATCGAACTTCATCCAAACCCACGCGCGTAGACGTGTATACAGTCGCGACATCGCCTCTACGTTGACCCAAAGCCCTAGCTGCTCCACGCGATTTGCCCACTCGAACGCCACGCTTTCCGATCTCGCGAAACCCACTGTCGAAGTCGAAATCGACTTCGAGCCTTCCCAGATCTGCTGCTATGACGAGACTACGGCCTCGCAAAACCCTACACGAGCCGCCAATGAGATCGCCTATCGCCTCGTCATTTGCGTGCGCGAGCTCCTTGGCCCCGCGATTTGAAACAATTTTTCGAACGAGGCTCGGCCATTGATTTTGAATGTTTAGAACGAACGGGGGGTTTCGTTTTCTTTCGATTTTATTTGAACTGGGAGGGTTCCCCTTTCAGTTTTTATTTGAACGAACTAAATTTACTTGAGTTATGACGAGAGGAATTTGCGGCCATTAATCTATTTCTTCGTTCATCTTTGCTTTTAAAATGATTGCTGAGCATTTTTCTTTTCCTTTCTTTTTAAAAGTAACGAGGGAGACAAGAGAACGTGATTTTAGGTGCGATTTGAGGATGACAGCAGTATAGGAGGAACGAGGCTACTATGTCGTGATGGGAAGAGAAGTAGCCGATGTTGACAAATTTCAAGTTTTAAATTTAAATCGAATTCAATTTAATTTCAACGCGTTTACTTACCGTGTGCTCACATAACAACTCCGAATAATACGAAATTTGAAATCCGATAATAATTCAATATTACGGACCCAATGGAACTGGTTTTGTCAAATTCCGAGACTGTGCCTCGGAAGGCTATTTTTTTTAAATTCGATTCAAATGATAAAATTTCAAAACTGAACAAAACAGTTTCAAATTCAATTCTGAAGCTTCTATTATCTTCAGTATTATCAATATGAATTTTACAAGCTTTTAAAAATATTTTTCTTCAGCTTAAAACTGAAGGTTCAAATTTTCACCCAGTTTCAATAATTAAATTCAAAAATTTAATCGCCAAATTCATTCTGATATTTGAATTTCAAATTAAACTATCATTCGAATATTTAAACTCAATTAAATATTCACATTTTCAAATGTCAAAAATTCAGGGTCGTTACATGCCTAGGGGGAAAAACCGACCCCAGGCAGCACACCATGAGATATAAATGGTTGATGGATTCCGCACGAGCAGATGATACAACCAAGTATATATGTTTCCCCATAACTCTCTCTCGAATAGCAACAATGTGGTTACAAGGTTACCTCCACGGTCGATATCTAGATTCGATGATTTGGCAATAAGTTTTGTGGAGCAGTTCTATATGCATGCAACTCGCCCCAAAGATGTAATGTCTATATCCAGCGCGATACAGGTTCCGAGAGAATCGTTGAAAGATTACTTGGAGAGATTCCATATAGCTGTTACAGAAATTAGTAATCCAAATGACTATGCAATTTAATGGCCGTAACAAGAGGGATTGATCCAGAGTCTGATTTTGGCGATTGGTTAGTTGGCAAGCCACCCATAACGTTGGAGAGCTTTTATGCAAAGGCGGCTTAGTATTTGAGGAAGGAGGAAGTCAGGTCCTCTAGGAAGAAGATGTTGCGGGACTAAGTGGAGAGGGAGTACAAAGTAATATTGCAGTGAAATAGTTTGATGATAGCTCGGAAAAGTTCAATGGAATGTCCAGAACAAACCAAATCAACAAAAGAAAGGCGGAAGATAGGAGCCAACAAAAGATGGACTCTGCAAAAGGAAAGCCTAGGATTCCAATGTATGATACTTACACACCACTGAATACATCACTAGAGAATATCTATTTGTCTACCTGTAATACCATGCAGTACAGGAAGCCGCCTCCAAAAAAATCAACGGAGAAGTAGAAACAGACCGGAAAATATTGTCGGTTTCATGAATGTTATGGTCATAACACAAATGAATGCAAGCATCTCTAGGATATTATCGAAAATTTGATTCGAGAAAGAAATTTACAATAGTTTGTAAAAACCCCGCAGGATGGCGGGCGGGGACATTCGACCCCAACTAAGGACAAGCTCCGCATAGGGTTGAGGAGCCTGTGTGGACTGGTAGAAGATTAGTGGTCAATACAATAGTTGGAGGACCACATACGGTTGGTAAGAGTTAGCATGAGATGGAGCGCTACGCGAGCGCGATTAAGCATGTGAATTTTGAATGTTGTTCGAATATGGAAGATGAAGCTTAGGTAAAACAACAACGTACAATGGCATGATATTGTGTTTAGAAACAGAGTTGCAGACAAGGTGGAGGCTCTGACAATCGACCCAATGGTCATTTTGGCTATGATCGTCCTCGCTTTAAAGAGAAGGATATTGGTTGATTGTGGTGGTTCTGTAAATATAATTTTCAAAAAAGCTTATGATTAGATGAGGATGGAAGCCAAGGACTTGAAACCTCTAAAGCCCGCATTCATGGTTTTAACGGTGTTGCAACTGAAGCTGTTGGTTATATCGAATTGCCCATGGAGTTGGGAGAAGGTGACCGCAGGAGAGTGTAGATTTTGCCATTTATTGTTTTGGATGTTGACCCTCCATACAACGCTTTCCTAGGCCGATCGGCCCCAGCTGAGTTCCAGGCAGCTCCTGCCCATGGTGTTTGACTTTGAAGTTCCCGAAATATAATAGTGTTGGAGTGGTGATCAGGCGATCAGACGTGCCTATTATGTAGCTGAATTGAGGGATTCTCAACAAAAGGAAAATGGTAAGGGTGTGGACAAGTCTGTCCGCATCCAAGCCACTGAAGATTGACAACCAGCGCTTGATCCTTGGCACGGGCGCCATAGTTGGTTATATAGAGACATAGACCCGAGAGATGATGAGGAGGAGCCCAAAGAGACCAAGGCTGCATCGGTTGAGCTGACAATTGACATCACGGTCAGCCTTGACGACTCGTCACGAGTCCTAAAGATTGGATCGCATCTCATCCCCCCGATGATGAAAGAATTTGCTGGATTTCTCTGAGTGAATCTCGACATGTTCGCTTGGACTTACTCTGACATGTGTGGGATCTCACCTGCCATCGTGAGCCGTGCATTGAATATCGACCCGAGGCATGTCCCGGTGAAACAAAAAAGCAAGGCATGGCCCGGAAAGATCTGTCGCTCTTAAAGAGGTGGATAGGATCAAAGATAATGGGTTTATTCATGACGCCCTCTACCCTAAGTCTGTATCTAATCCTATACTTATGAGAAAGGCGAATGGGAATGGCGGACATGCGTTGATTACTCGGACTTGAACAAGGCATGCCCAAAAGACAGCTTTCCCCTTCCAAGGATCGACCAGCTGGTAGACTCAACCGCGGGACACGAATTGCCATATTTTATGGATGGATACATAGGATATAACCAAATCTCGATGCACATTCCCGATCAAGAGCACACCGGTTTCGTTACAGATATTGGATTATATTATTATGTGGTAATGCCGTTTGGACTAAGAATACAGAAGCAACCTACCAACGACTAGTCAACAGAAAGTTTAAAGATCGGATTGGAAAAACGATGGAGGTATATGGGGATGATATGCTTATGAAGTCATGACGATCGAGCGACCACATTAGAGACCCGGTAGAAATGTTCGATATTCTCCGATACTGTAAAATAAAGATTAACCCTTTGAAATGTTCTTTTGGCATAACATCTGGAAAGTTCTTGGGTTTCATCGTTAATGCTTGTGAAATTGAAGCTAATCTCGAGAAGATTTAAGCTATTTGCAACATCCAAGCACCAAAGACTATCAAACAAGTATAAAGCCTGAATGGAAAGATTGCCGCCCTAAGCTAATTTATTTCCAAAGCTACTGATAAATGCATTCCTTTCTTTGACATGATTAGGAGAGGAAAAAGGAATTTTGAATGGACACATGATTGTACAGACGCAGTCCAAGCTCTGGCGAACTACTTAGAGAGACCTCCCATCTTGTCAAAGCCAGTGGATCATGAAGATTTATATATCTATTTGGTCCTATCGGTACACGTTATAAGTGTCATGTTTCTTCGTGAAGAGAATCGAATCTAGAGACCGGTCTATTATGTTAGCAAGCGATTGACGGGAGCTAAAAGGAACTATCCAAAGATAGAGAAACTGGTATATTGTTTGTTGATTGCTTCGTGAAAGCTCCGCCCTTACTTTCGGGCACATCTTATCAATGTTTACACCGACCAGCCATTACGACAGGTCCTGCAGCGACCTGAGATGTCTAAAAGGTTGCTCAAGTGGAATATCAAACTTAGCCAATTTGACATCACTTATCTTCCTCGGAGGGCTATCTAGGGTCCGGCATCGGTGGACTTTATAACATAATTTACTGCACAGGATGATTTCCCAGAGAGTAGTGAGACCCCGAACCATACGATGGAAGTTATAAACAGATGGAGCATCTAATGATCGTTGTTCTGGAGCTAGAATTATGCTTGTAACTCCTGAAGATCGGTCAATTTGCTATGTATTAAAGCTTGATTTCCCTGCAACAAACAACGAAGTTGAGTATGAGGCTTTAATTGTTGGACTTAAACTTGCCAGAGAACTGGGAATAAGTCTCTTGAAATCTTTTGCAACTCACAATTGGTATTATACCAAGTCAGGGGAGATTACCAAGCTAAAGGGTGACGACTTGCTCTGTACCTTACCCAAGTCCAAGAGTTGTTAACTGACTTTGAGTACTATGATATTACGCACATTCCTCGAGATCAAAACAAAGAGGTTGATTAATTAGCAAAGTTTGCTAGCACCGGGGATGCACAAATAGATGGGTTTCGTTCCAGTCGAAGTATTAAGTGCTTCAAGCATAAGCCCGATGGAAATCGATCGGGTACTGGAGACGGAGCCTAAGAAGGAGTCGTGGATGACTCCGATTAAAGAGTATTTGCTATAAGGAATTCTTCTCGAACGAAGGAATGAAAAACGAAAAGTCCTTCATAAAGCTTCACGATATATCATACAGGAAGGAGTGATGTACATAAAGGGTTTTTCCGTTCCTCTGCTCCGGTGTATCGGTCATGATGAAATAAAACGATCCCTAAAGGAAGTTCATAAATGGGAATGTGGCGATCATACTGGGGGGCAAATTCTAGCAAAGAAAATACTCTGTTACGGGTATTATTGGCCGACCATTAATCGAGATGCTGCTGATTATGTAAGGCGATGTGACAAGTACCAGATATATGCAAAAGTTACAAGAGCTTCGCGGATGGAAATTACACAAATGGTCAGCCCATGGCCGTTTTCCATGTGGGGTAAAAATATTATCGGTTCCTTACTGATCTCTAAAGGTGGTGCGAAGTACGATATCTTCATAGTTGATTACTTCACCAAATGGGCTGAAGCGGAACCTTTAGCCACGATCACAACCAAGAAAGCAATCAACTTCATTGTCCAGAACATCATCTGTCATTTTGGTCTTCCATAAACTATTGTAACAGATAGTGGACTCATTTCGATAGTGCTAAATTCAAAGACTTCTGCCATAGGCATCATATTGAAAAGAGATTTGCGGTAGTCGCTCACCCTCAAGCCAATGGACAAGTTGAAGCTATGAACAAAATCATAAGATCCATTCTTAAGAAGCGTTTAGAAAGGCTAGAGGCAAGTGGGTGGATGAACTCCCGACAAAAGTATGGGCTTATAGGACCCCCCATAAGTCCGCGACTGGTCATACTCCATTCGGCCTTGCTTATTGTTTCAAAGTCGTTATTCCTGTTGAGCTTGAACCGAGTGACCTACTACGATCCCAAAATGAATAAAGATCTCCTCTTGGAATTTCTGGACTTTATAGATGAGTAGCGCGAAGAAGCCTATTCGAGGGCAACTATGCACCAGCACCGAGTCGCAGGGTACTACAACACTAAAGTTCGACGTAGAACCTTTGAAATCGGCGATCTTGTCTTGAAACGGGTTTTTCTTACCCCATCGCATATGAATCACTTGGGAAGGACCATATGTCATTGAATGGAGGCTTGAAGGGGGAACTTTCAAAGTAACAACTGTTGATGGCATCACACTCCCAAGGGCGTGGAATAGCGAGCATTTACAACGCTATTTCACTTAGTTTATTTCTTTTTCATTCAATTGTATTTAATTTCAAGATTTGCTCCAGTATTTTATTTTCAAAGATATATAATAAGACAAATTATGTCATTTCTTTCCGTTGGGCAAATAAAGTTTTGAATCTCCTTCATGTCCGGGTTTGTTGTAGCAGTATCTATTAGTTATGATATTGGACTAACTAGTATTGACATGTCCGAGCAAGTTTCCAAAGTTTGGAGTTAGCCGATTAAATAAGTTCATCACTGAACTAAATGAAATAAGAATGGCCCGACCGTTCATTTGACGATTCGTGCTCACAACTCGATAGATGGAATGCCTAACGAGGAATGGATATGTTTTGACCATGCAATGACCAACTTAATCCTATCAAACAATGGGACAAATATGAGTCAAAAGCGTTCGTGACACGACCGATCGCTTGCTAAGTTAACCCCCGGACTTAGGGGCAAGTCAATCAATTAAGGAAAGTAAGATCTGACTATTTTTGAAATAACTCTAAGTCCCCAGAGTGTGGACAGAGTATAAACACAAGCCGGGTGCAATTCGACCATCCGCTAACTAATTCTTATCTCTAGAGCATGGATATGAGTATAAACAAATAGACGAGTGCGGTTCGACCACTCACAATTCTGTGAACTCCGGTCTAAAACTAACATGGGGAGTATAAACTCGCAAAGGATGGAGTTCGACAATCCACTGTCTAACTCTTCTAACCCAAGACTGGGGGCAGGAGTATAATCCCTCAAACCGCTGAATTCGACAGCTCATCATTAGGGCTCAAGCCCCGTGTTTGGTACGACTCAGGGCCACAACCACATGGAGGCCTTGGGATAGAATTAACGGATTATCGTCCAAAGCAACGAGCAACAAATTACAAGTACATTGAATGGAAAGTGATTGCTCGACTACTTAAATAAATAATTCACATAAAAGTTCGACAAAAAACAAAAAACTTTTATTTACATAACAAACTTCAAATATTGTGATATGAGTTTATCCAGAAACGAGGGACGCACCTGCACAATCACGGCCAACAAAAGGGAAAACAACCATGCAAACTATATACAAACTAACCCGTAGCGACGACTATTTCTTCTGCCTTTTATCCTTTCTGGATCTCTTAGGAGTGCCACCACCCAAACTTCCACTTATCCTTCTCCTTGTTCCTTTGCCGCCTTTGCCAGGAGAGCTTTCGGAGGATGGAGGGAGTTCTTGGGGAACCGACCCGCCGGGTGGGATGACTTGTAATGGGATGAGATTTGGATCATCAATGTCCATGTCGACAGGTTCAACCTTAGCTTTCTTCTTCAATAATTCCTCCCTCTCGATGTGCTCTTTTAAGCTAAGCTCATCGGTACGTTCAATGGTGGCGGTAATCACAACATCAACCAGCTCATCAGGCAATGGTGGGTCTTCAACTTTATCATCGTCAAGTGCTCCGATAACTTGAGCATCGGGTCCTGGAGCGTCGGTGGTCACCAGAATCTCAGTAGATGTCGATTGTTGCTCTACAGCAGCACCACTTTTTGGAGTTTGGTTGGGACCTGAAAGATCTATAGATTCGTAGACAAGAAGATAAGCCCATGACTATTGGACATGAAGAATGAAATCTCTCAAAAAGTTGGAGAATAAAGTGGAATACCTATGTCCGACTGACTCTCAATTGTCGCCAGAGTGCCCCCTTCCAGAATAGGGTTTAGCACCTTAGATTGATAATCGGGTTTGTCCAGATCATAGCTTAGATCCTTTACTGAGACAAGAGAAACTGACGCTCCGACTACTTGAAAAGAAGAGGGGCCTTTGGGATCGGACTCTGAAGACTCAGCAGTGTTTTTCCCTTTGCCGGAGGGTGCTAGAATGTCAAAATATCGAAGTCTCGCAGTAGCAAGGTCTAGAGGTTCATCCCTGTGAAGAATCTCCCGTACTAGTTTCTCTTCATCTAAATCAGCTTCATCGAGGGTTCACTTTTTCATTTCAGCAATATATTCCCAAGCCTCGGCGAGCGACTCAAGATAACCCTCACCAAAGAAGCTCAAATCCCGGTAGATAAGGATATTAGCATTGTATTCAATGATCAGGGGATCGAACATGTCCTTAATTTCATTTTGACCGGCTTCTTTGGCATCCTCTACCTAGGCCTCAATCTGTTCTCTCATCTCATTATGGCATGCTTCTCTCGCCTCTTCTTTGAGGACTTCAATTTGAGCAAGTTGCTCGTTAAGCTTAATCTTCAAATTCCGGGCTTCAACGACCTCTTCGCAATATCTTTACGATTCCTCATGAGCTTCAATTTTCTCTTCCCTCTCCTTCTTAAGAAGTTCTTCAAGCTCCTCAATACGATGGGCCAAAATATTTTTCTCCTTTTGCAAGGTATTTTTCTCAAAGGCAAGCGCACCGCTACGCTTGAGGGCATCATCAAGTTCCTTTTTGTGGGTAGCTTCTAGACGACTCACTGCCTCATATGTTTCCTTAGCACTTTTCTGCCTCAGTAAGCTTCACAGTCAAATCCGAGATCTCAATGTCTTTCCGTTTAATTATATCTTTATCATGGATCGCCTTTAGCTTGAGACAATCGATTTCATGTTGTCTCTTAATAGACACCTCGGAGATCTTCTCTGCTAAGTGCTGGAATGATTCATATTGCACAAAAACATTGTTGATGCACACGAGAGAACCTATCTTAGCATTCCCTGGGATAGTATGAATAGAGGGGAGGAACTTAATCCCGTTGAAACAAATCTTTGGAAAATTAACCTTAAGTTCGACCAATTTTTCTACTATGGAAGCTTTAGGAGCCACGTCGGCAAAGATGGATTGGAAGCAACGATTGGACGTTTGCTCGACCTATGGTCATGGGACTGCTCGGAGTTGGATGAACCGGAATACTGCTCAAGCGGTATGCCAACTTGAGGACCATGGAAAGAGGTCTTATCGCCATTGTGCACAGGAAGATTAGGTTGAACTTCCCAATAGGACGGCCGAGACTGGGACTTATGTTTGGAAGATGAATATTCCCTCGAACGATGACTTCTTTCTTGGCCGTCATCCCTCTCTCAATGCCTACCCGATTCTGAATCACGGTTGGATCCGTATTGCATCGAGGAGCCCCTCAAGCGATCAAAAGCTCGGGACTGAGACATCGCACCTGCAAAAACCAAAAAAGTTGTATAAGTGACCATTATACAAACGGTGGATGGAGATCGTGTGGTGAAGTGGACATGATTGTGAGTGCCCTAGTGTCCCCCCGACGGACCAGTTGCTGCAGCTTTGCTCATAGGAGTTTTCTCTCCTTTGCCGGTGGGAAGAATGTCGTCGCCACTTCTAGTGGGAGAATTGAGCCCCTCAATACTGATGTTGGGAAAGTCATAAGTCATGATGTCATCAAGGATTTGGAGATTTGAAAACCCTTTCATCGAGCTTTCTAAACGTTGGGAGGATGACTCTTCGTCGATGGAAGTGATAACAAACTCAGGCTCCTTAGCAGTTCTTCTTTACGTAGCTTATATGCAAGCTTCTTTCTTTTCCTAGCTGGCGTGTGAGGTTGCGTGCCTTATGACGGTTCGACCACAGGCGCATTGCCTAGACCTTCATTGGCATCGCCAGGCTCGTTGGTCTTGGCACCCCAAATTTCGCCCTCTTCGGCGTCATCCTAAGTCCCTTCGACTGGGGACACGATAAGGTTATTGATATCACCTTCTTGTTTTGCAACATATCTTAGTAGTGCAGCGCTTCCTGGAAGCCCAATGCTGCAACCTTCCTCCACTAACCCAAATAGAGATAACCATTCGTCGGTTACAAGAAGTCTAATGTCCCTGTCTTCGACCGGAGTGGCACGAATCATAGAAATTTCCCTTGAAAAACTATCACCCTCTGAACGTGGACGGACACTTGTAGAATTTCAGAATGTTAGTTGATTCAGGATATGACCTGGGTTAAAGACTTTGATAATAGAGCGAAGATGACACTTACGTCCTTCCAACCATCGCCCTGCAAATCCAGGCGGACATCGGACATAGAACCATTCATGTTTGAAGAGGCTGGGCTTGTTCCAAGCACCCGTTAAGACTTGACAATTGGGTGAAGGCTCGAGGAAAATATAGGAAAGGCTCCCTATCCATCATTTAAAGTTGTAAATAAACCCGATGTCCTCAGCAGTTGGCGGGCGAAATAGAACGTTCATGAGTAGTAAGAAAGTGTTGTGAAGAAAAGCATAGCTGTTCGGGTGTAGCTGAGTAGGAGTTATTCCAAGATATTTTAGCCTCTCCCGGATAAAAGAATTGAAGGGCGATAGGCATCCGGTCCAATACATGGACTTATTACATGCTTTATATCCCTTTGGGGGTGAATGAGCCCAATCAATCACCGAAGGAACCGGAACGTCTTCGAAGGGAATCCCGTGTCTAAAACATAGCCTACGAAGAGCAGCCTCACCAATTCTGGAGGCTTGAGAATCTGTTGGGTTATCTAAAAATATAACACCTTCTACAGCGTCATGGGTATAACTTATATCTTCCGCCAGAAGGTCGTGAACATAAGAGAAAAGGTTGACCGATAGGCTAGAAACTTCTGGTTGTTAAGTTTGATAACCAGGGGAAAGCCTGCCAAATATAGTTATGGAACATGACTCAGCTTCAGGATTACTATGTTGTGAAGTTGGTCCGGAAGACATTGCTGCTAGACTCTCCGAACGTCTGAAGTCCATGTCCACTATAATCTGTAGATAATCAAGATTAGAAAAGTTTACATGTCACCCCATGCTAAGTGTAAGCTAGTGTGGTGCAGTGTAAATGTAGTGCAGAGGTAAGCAACTCAAAATAAAAACAAAACAAAATAAATGATGAGACTTTGGATTCTGATTAGAGTGACCGTCATCGTTGATCGTCATAACTAGCGAATAGATTGATCGGTTGTGTAAGCCTTGGGATCAATCATTGGCACAACGAAGCATGAATTCCGCTATTAAAGTCCATATGTTAAGTTTCATGTTCAAAGTCCCAAGGATTTGATCGCTCAATTTTGAGTTCAATAGTGAATATGCAAGTCCTGTTGTTCATCATTGGCATATGTACAGATTCATTAAGCTGAGATTGGTTTTAATTAATCAAACAAGTGATTATGGATTGGTTTTCAAGTTTAGTTCGAAGACTAGAATTAGCCAAGTACATATATGCCGATCCCTATATAGTTGGTCCCTATCCCAGAGCAAAAAACAACCGGCCTTTCCCCATATGATTCTTGTCGATCCCTTTGCTTGGCCAACACTACGGATCCCTCCACGCTAATCAACTCTATCGATCGCTCTACTTTACTGTTTTCAACCTTCTACCAAACTTCCACTATCGATCCCTCCATACAAACTTCCACAACCGATCGCTTCCCTTTGCCATTCCAACCGATCCCTCCTTCATCCAACAAAACTATCGACCTCTCCATGTGAATTGAATGCATCTGATCCCTCTCCTTCCACTTCCTCATGCCACCCTTTAAACTTTTTAGCCAAACTCTACCACATCCCACTTCTCATCTTCTCCAAACAGCTTCGACCATTGATCATCCATCACATCGCACTTCAAATCGACACTAATAGGATATAATCCATCGTCTCGTCATAAAATAGAAAATTAAAGGTAAACAAACCTACCAAAATATATCAAAGACAAGATGTACGAGGAGAAAGATTGGTTTGTGATTTGAATGGAAGGCGGAATGATAATCTAAAGCCAAATAGGAAAGCAGATTTATAGGTGAAGGCGTTGTTTGAGTGGAAAGGAAGGGATCGGGTTTTATCAAGGCAACTCCTTCATCTTCATGCTAAGTTGAGATTCGATCTTCAGGACCAGAGTAGGATCATCCTGATCGAGCGGGATGTTGATTGTCAACTCGGCCAGGGCTACCCTCGCATCTTGTGGCTCTTTCCTCGGATCCATAACTTTGTGGAATTTGTTATGCCGATCGAGCCAGTGCTTAGGCAGTGGTTGTTATGCATCAGTTGATTTGACGTAGAGAGTTTCCTCTACATCTTTTCCTTTTTCACATCGCTTTGCTTCTCTCAGCTCCGTGACGTAGCACTCACGCCTCACATTCTGATCATCGTGGATGGCTCCTACCCCATTCTCTATAGGGAATTTCATCATCAAGCACACGGGGCTAGGGCCACCCGAAAACTTGTAAGGGCCGGTCTGCCCTAAAAGGCATTGTACACAGAAAACATGTCCATCGCAATGAAGGTCATAACCCACACTCTCTTGTAGTCACCTTCACCTAAAACCATTGGTAAATCTTCATATCCAATAAGATCTACAACCTCTCGGGTAAATTCCTAAATACGGGATTTACACAGCTTCAGATCCTGACCATCCATCATTATCTGATCACAAGCTTCTTTAAATAAGATATTGATAGAACTTCCACAATCAACAAGAACTTTCCTCATAGTTGCTGGCCCAATCATGGCCGTTATCACCAAGGGATCAAGCGTAGGCGCTTCGATCCTATCCACATCATGGTTTCTGAACATAATGTCATCTGTCATAGCCCTTAGTTGCTTTTCCAGAGCTCCGTCTTCGTCGTCAAAGCAGCTTTCCTGTACCACGTGCTTCGGCGAGCTTCCATATCTTTCCATCTCATTCCAGCTCTTTTCAGCCGGATGAGGTCCACCAGTTATTGTGTTGATAATAAGTCTTTTTCTAAGCTGCCTAGGTTCATCATCACTAGGCCTAGGTTAGCCTCATTGAAGAAACTATCCCTGGGGTTTAGCATTTTTGTACCTGCCATCCTGCGGGGCTTTCACATACTATTGGAGTTTCTTCTTTTAAATTAAATCTTCAATCACATCTCGCAAATGCCTACACTCATTCATATTATGACCATGCATCTCGTGGAAATGGTAGTACTTTCTGGACCTTTTCTATCTCTCAGTTGATTGCCTCGGAGATGGTTTCTTGTAATGCTCAGTACCCTGCATTGTAAGTTAGATATTTTCAACCGTATTGTTCAGTGGAGTATAATCCTTATACTACGGGAACCTTGGGCGTTCTTGGAGCCTGGCTTTCTACATCCATTACCCGGAATATTTCTCTTTTGATATTGTTTTTGTTTTCCGAATTTACAGCTACATCCCCAGATTTCTCTCCAGTCTGTTTCACAGCCACGTTACTCTGGCCTCGGCCGATTGTCTACTATAAAATTTTCCAACGGTTGTATTTTCCTTTTCCAAGTGCAAATACTGAGTTTCTTTTTTATAAAATTCCTTTATGGTTAGTGGGGACCACCTACCGAAGTTAGTATCTAGATGTATTCCTCTAATCGAAGCCATCAAAACAATGTCCTCTTTGGCATTTCTCACCTTAGTCACAACCGTGTTAAATCTACTTAAAAATTCTTTCAACGATTCTCCAAAATTTTGAAAAAGATTTGATAATGACATCACGTCTTTTGGACGGGTTGCATGTAATCAAAACTTCTCAACAAATCTCCTAGCCAGTTGGTCGAACGAGGATATGTATCTTGGCAGAAGCCGAGCGAACCACATCGTAGTAACACTATCCAAAAATATCGGGAAACATCGACATTTAACAGCATCCGTCTCCGTTGCTGTGTCCATATGCCATTCATATTTTAACACATGTTGTCTTAGGTCCGTCATTCCGTTATAGGAAGACATTGTAGGCATGTTGAACCTTCTGGGTTATTCTTTTCTCAATATTTCCTTCATGAACGGGTTCCTCTTGGGATAAGAACCCCAACCATCATTATGTCTATGCTGGTTTTCATTCACCAGCTTCCTTATGATATCCACTAAAAACTCTGGTTCTATTAGATCTACTGAATGACGATAATTATAGCCCACCTCGAGTGTTTGGTTCTTCAAACGGTCTTAGTTAGTTTCATGATACCTAGGTTCTTCTATCTTCGGGAGAATCATTCGTCCAATTGATCGATTTCTATGATTTATAGGTAACGGTTTGACCGTAGCCGTTTGAATTTCAATGTTCTAGCCACCAATAATAGGACCATTTCCATCATCAACTCCATCATGCAAATTGATAACACAACCATCACTAGGGCCAAAATTCCTCAGTTCAGTGCCGACTTGAAAGGTTTGTTTGGTACCGACCCGTGCATTTTGGTTTTGAGCCCATCTAAGCTAAATTTTGATGTTCCATGCGCTTCTCTTTTCTTTTTCTGCTTCCCTCCTCTATTATTTTCACTGGATGAGAAAGAATTATCTTCTTCTGAATCAGAAGGCGATGATTCCCTCCCGTTCCTTTTTCGACCCCAAGGCAAGTAGGTCATCAAGTCTAAATTTTTTTTTGCTTCATCATTGCATTCTAGCTTTCAAGCAACTTATCATTCAGTTTCTTCATCATCATATCCATCTCGGCCCTATTGATTATACTGAAGCACTCTGAATTTCAGCAGTATTGGGTTTAGCAGTTTCTTCCATATGTTAAGAGCCAACATTCTCAACGTCATTAATAGATTTGGAGGCGGTTGATTTTTCCTTAGCGTTTCTTAGAGCCATTACTTTGGTAGATTCTGTGATAGACTTTAGCAAAATCTGAATAATCACGGATCTTAGGAACAGAACTTGTAAATCTACTTCGTGGGTTAAAGCAATCCAAAAATTGAAAATAGATCTAAATAGCGAGGGATTAAAACTCCTCAATGAAAGCACCAAAATTTTTATGCTAAAAGTTGGCATAAACACCCTAAAGATTTTTAGAAACAATAAATGAAGAAATTAAAATGAGAAAGAACAACACTCCACAATTTATGGTGGTTCGGCTAATCATTGACCTACGTCCACTTGAGCTTTGATAATGATTCTGCAAAGTTTTTACAAATATGATCTTATGGATCGGTAGTCTATGGATTGGTGATGATCCAAGAAATCACAACAACAGTATATATATTTAGAATGTAGAAAAAAGATATTGAAATAGTGCGTATCGCCCTATACTTATAACGAAGACCAACTGATTTGTCTCCATCACATTTTCCCCACGTTCTCCATGTCTTAAAGAAAGTTGCCTGAAGTGATCATGGTCAAATCAGCAAATTTCATGGATCAGTACCGATCTGAGCTCCTTGGATTAGTAGCGATCCACATGGATAGTTTGTTGAGCTTTATTTGACCCTTTGAGGTTGCTTGATGATTTGTATCTCCCATTATGCTTTGAACATAGGCCAACTTGATGTCAATTGCATGCTTTCGTGGGTTGTTATCTCGGCCGGTGTCAAACCAGGGGCACTTTACTGAGTTGTCATGAAGTTTGGACTTATATATTAATATTTGAGTTATGGATCATTGGCGATCCATCCCAAATTGCATGCTTTGATCAACAATTGTTTTAGCTCCATACGGCATGAGGTATGTAGCAATTTTGATCACCTTCTATGGATCGATACCAAACCAAGGGCTTCAGATCGGTACCGATCCAAGACTTTATCTTGGGTGTTGGTTTTGGCTTTGGCATTCGAGGCACCTTGGCATGTAGGTTATTTTCAAAGGTGATTGGTAGATTCATGGTTAAATTTTTGGACTTCAACTGGAATTTGAATTCTGAAGTTATTATTCTGAATTTTTGTTCCACTGTCTTACTATTTGATCGATCCGACTCGTCCAAATATGGCTTGGTCATAAAGCTAGCTAACAATATATACTGCTTATGGGTTTTAAAAAAGTTGGCCTTGGTTTAAAATAAAATAAAAACTCGTTTTTAGTAACATATAAATATATATTATTATTCCAAATTGAATTTTGAATTTTAAGTTAAAAAATATATATTTATGTATATTCCCAAGTAAAGAAAAAAGTTATAAAATTAAATAGAGTAAAATCAAAATATTTAAAATTTACATATATACAAAAAAGTATTTAAGAAATTTTATTTATTTAAAACCTTTTTGCTGAAACTTTTAATTAGAAAAAAACTTTTTATATACAGCTGAAATTAAAGAAGTTTCTTATTTATATGTATGGCCAAAAACAAACCATATACATTTGCATATTTAATAATATTGTATGCTCATTTTACACAACATGACCACAAATCCAAATGGTTATATATACGCTATATGTTGTTAATCCCATGGATGTCTTGAATTTATTTATTTATATCATATGGTGATATTCATATTGTGAATGTTAATCACGCATTTCTAATAAATAAAATAAAACTAATTTAATTATAAATTAAAATTAAATTAATTTAAAATCAAAATCTAAATTATAACATATATTTTAGGAAATAAAATGTTAAAATAAAAAAATAGAATTAAATTCAAATAATAGACTCTTCTTTTATTAAATATACACTAAACATGGTTTAGTTCAAATATATTATCGTGTAAACACAAAATAAATTTTTAATGCAAAATTAATAAAAAATGGATTTTTTTGAAATTTTCCCTTTTTACCCTATAGCTAATGCGCTTGATCCAACATATGATACTAAATATTGTGAATAATTCACAAAAGTAAATAAATAAGCAAGCTGCCTAAATGACCGAGTCAAGATTGGTTGCTCTCTCACGATGAGCTGAACCTTGTTTTCATATAGTTCACAGGAGAACGTGAGGTGTCCACGTCATCGAGAACCACATACATGCCTGATACATGTAATATTCCTAGGGTAATTACCCAAAAGTTGATTAAAATTATTTTACTTAGATTTAAAATGATGTGCCCTAGATTGTTTGACTATAGGTAAAATAAAAGTAAAATTCAAATTGAAACTATATTTGAATCATGAATGATTTATAACTTTAGAATTTATTGAAAATTCGTAGAACATCGTTTAAATATTAATAGGAAATTGAAGAATGCCACTTAAATTTGCTAATAGTAATATAAATGATTTAAATCTTTAAATGAACCAATTAGGTATTCATATACAACTATTCATACATAAAACAGCTAATAATTACAAATAATTGTATGATTTCGAGTATAATTAATTTGATATTATAATTTAAATGCATGTATGCATAGACAATACATACAGTGCTAAGTCTGCAATTTTAGATGACAATTAGAGGCTTGTGGAGGAAGTATAAGAGCCGAAGAGTACAAAGTAGGAACCGAGGGGAGATGAGGTAGAAGCGAGGGCAGAGATCTGGATTTTTTCAGTGAGCCATTTTTATTCTGCTTTTATATGTATGATATGATTATTTTTTGAGATGGTGTGAGCTTGATGTAGCGAATGTATGTTATGTGATAGTATGAACTTGATGTAGCGAGTGTGATTTAATTTTGTTGGACATTATGTGTTTCGAACATAATTCTAGCTGTATTCTTTGCGCTTTAGAGTTGATGTACATTTTATATACGTGTTTATTATGTTTATGTTCGTTATCACTTGTTGGGATGATATATATCGGTAATATCGCTTATTTGACACAGTCAGTTTAGCTTATATGATATTCTGTTATGACTTGTGTTGAACGAAGAAAAATACAATGTTTTGCTTCACACATGCGTAGATAAAATCTGTTTACACACTTTGAAAAAAATGTAGAAAAGGCATAGGGAAGACATGAGAAACTTCATGGTATATGCAATTGTGTAAGGAATATTGCGTATGGAATGGGTAAGCAAATACATAGGAAACTAATGAAAAACTTAGTTATAAAGGCGTAGAGATGATGCAGGTAATTCACGGTGTAGGGAAGGGAAACGTAAAATTGACGTAGAGAACTTTCCATCACGAGCTTAGGGAACATGCAAGAAATTTTTTCGCGACATTGTGTTTTCCTACATCAACTATATTTCCTTGCACCGAGCCTACTCCATAACGGTGCAGGAAAAATGAAATTCTTTTGTAGCGTACGTGAAGCTCTGATAAACATTTGTATTCTCGTTTTAGTACTATATTATTTTGGTATAATTTTCATATCTTACTCCTATAACTATATAAAACAAAACATGTCGTATGTTATTTAATACTAAATTTTCAATGACTATCCATTACATATTAGGATTATTTAACATGCTTTTATAAGTTTCTTTATAATCATCAAAAAGTCACATGAAATAACTTTTTAACTAAACATGAGTGTTCCTCCCGAATAAAAACGATACTTATTGACAAATAAAATTATTTTTAGTACAAGTACTTTGGCACGTGCATCGCACGTGCACAGAAGGAATTCATATTATAAAACAATGTTTGAAAGATTCTTTTAATCTTACAAAATGACTGTGATGGGAGGACCCATGTATTGTGAAATGTTGTGTCTAATTACTTGTTGCATAGAAAATGAAATGTACAAACACATGTATACATGTGAATACAAAAACAGCATCTCTCAAGGCATAGTTGACGTTCACTGCTACAAAAATATTAGAACTTTAGTTATGGTTGAATATTTTTATTAAGTACTTGGACTTTTACAACTTTATTTCATATACACCACTCCATTGGCCAGTACAAATACATATTCAAACAGCAAAGCATAGTTTTCATACAACTGAATAAAGAACAAATGAAAAGAAATGAGCATAACTATTTTCTCAAAAGAACGGAGCACAACTGCAATTGCATTCTCATTTTTTTATTACCGATACAATAGCAATATTATCAACTTTTATTAAAAAGTGCACAAAATTTCAAAGATTAGAACCATTCAGCATTTCCCAACATTGTTGCTATATATTAATAGGATGTTCACTGAAACTATTTCATTGTCAAAGATGAGCTGCGATCCCAACATAGTTTTCTCGCAAAACTACATATGCCGTAACATTGAACAGATCATTGTTAATGTCAACTGTTTATGACAGCCCATCAGTCTTATTGTTGAATAAAAGAACCATCTGTGGATGTTCTACTTGACTTGTCAATACTGATAATTGCCAAATCTTCATCTATTCCATTCGTCACTGTCACAACCTGCATTACAGATGTAAGGAAGCAATATGAAGTCACAAAACATCAAAAAAGATGAATGCTTTCTTGAAAAGAAAAAGGACGGTAAAGTTTTCTCAGCATCAAGAAATGAGCAATCGATATAATCTGCATATGATAATAAATGAGGTTATAGTCTATATTCATTTAATTTTTGGGAAAAGATGTTGATAATTTTGTTTTAACATTAAATCATCAATTATGTTATGTAGATTATTTGATATTACCTACAACAGAAAAAAACAGACCTTTGATAATAGGATAAGGAAGTGAAAAATTAGATAAAATATGTACCTATTGTAAAACTAAAGATGATTATGGATGTACACCTTCACATTTTAAGTACATGTATTAGTTAGAAACAGGGACTCTTATCCAAGAAAACTAATAATATTTCCAGACCGCAAGCACATTATATTATATATACATAATTTATTTATAATACATTGTTTATTTAGTGCGATAATTAATTCTCATACTATCAGAAGTTTATTTGATTCGATACATCACTTTCAAATATTTTATAAGGTATATTGTGTCTTGCATTTGTGATTAGAAAGCATATGTAAATATTAGAAAATACAATACGATATACATAATATGACTTTGTGTATATAAGATCAAAGAAGCTTTGTGGATAGCTTAAAGGGGACAAAGATTAAAAATGAACTAATATAAGAAAATAAGCTTATAAACTTTAAAAGCAAGAAACATGCAAATTAAAGTACATGAATTTTATGAAACATGAATTGCAGTATCAAAAGTTGGAAGGAGCAACTTTTCTAAACACTTGCAAAGTAATACAAAGAATCATATCAAAATGCCATGTAAAAGATTATTAAAACCTCTTACAGTGATGAGCTGTTCGGACCTGTCCTTTTGTCATCCTCTAGGATAACACGCCCTTCGAATTATGTTGTGAAACCATAAAACATGCACATCAAATGGTCTAGTGGTATTCAACATGCTCTGCATTATCAAAATCTAAAAAGAGCAAACTTTTCCAAGCATGTACAAATTAATACAAACTATAATATCAAAAAATCATGTAGAAAATTATTCAAACCTCATACAGTGAAGAGCTGTTAGCATCCGCTATCCTTTTTCCATCCTCTAAGTCAACGCCCTTTGATGAAACTATAAAACATGCACATCAAATGGTCCATGGTAGAGTTAGTTAGCATTAACATTAGATAACATATTAAAAAGGAAACTCTAAACCTACATAACTTGGCAATTCACTTGCATAAGAAAAGAATAAGATCCAAGGACATATCTTCATATGTCCTTGACATGTTCCTAGAAAATAAGTTAATATGATTGTCGTTTCCCTATCTGCAAAAGACCTCCACAGCATTAAAAAAAATGTTTATTATCCCTTCATATATTACAACCTTACCGGATAAAATAATCTGGAGGCAATGCTCCATTAGGAAGGTATCAAACATAGATTCCTAACAGCTTAGTAAGGAGAAAATGTAGCAAGTTATGAAATTTGTAGACATTGAAAATCAGTTCCCCTTTTAAGCAAACCCAAAATCAAAGCAATAAATCTCAAAATGAAACACAATAAAATCAAATAATCAAATGCAGTTAAACCGTAAAACAATCGGAAGGGAATAAAAAGTAATCAATGGTTAGAGAAAGTACGAAGTAAAAACAAGAGAATTCAAAGTGAAAAGCAAGCATAACAAAATTCATACAAACCTAAAGTCGGATCTGTGATTAGAAGACGGCTGATTGAAAGATATTTATTTATTTCTATCGATTTTCTCTTTTCCAAAACCGTTGTTTAGACTTTAGGGAGAAGAAGAGTTGTTCTTCGACACAGGAGAGGCGGAAGATATGGATAACGTGGGCGGCTTCGTGGAGCAACTTTCGAACGTTGAAATAAACAACAATTCAAGGTTAAAAAAATGACAGAAATAGCCTCTTTTGTAGTGTTGGTGTGTGAGTTCACAGGATGGGTATTTGTGGAAATGTCAAAAAGGCTTCACTTTGACCGGTTTGACCAAGTTTTTTTATTATAGTATAGATAACATGTGCATTTCAATGATTCATTAGTCAAATAGCAAATTTAAAGCCAATACACAATTCCATAACCAAATAGCTAGACTAAGGGCAACTACGTAAATCGCATATTATTCTCTGTATATAATCAAGTACTCGAAGTTCCCTTTTCTAAACCCTAGCTAGTCTCAGCCACCAATCCAATTTCAAAGACAAATAATGGTAATTCGATATTTGTTTCAGTTTCTTCTTGTAATTTTGATCCGAGTTGTGTTTTCGTTCAATCAAATGCACCTAATAAATCAATGAAATCAATTGACTACTTTTGTTCAGCTCATTATTAGAAATTTAGGATTTTCATTTTTATGCATTAGATATACCCAGTACTCATGCTCTAGATTCCGAGCATTAATTGTTAGGGTAGAGTTGCCAAGTTGCATAATGTAGAATTTATTTGTAGTTTTAACAATTATAAAATTTTCGACTATCTTAAGGCTCCAATTTTTTTTCCCAGTTTGTTAGTACGAATCATCTGTTTGCTTTAAGAGCCCGTTTGGAAGCTACTTTTTTATAGCTAAAATAGTTTTAAGCTGTAACTTTTTAGTTTAAGTGAACAGTTATAAAATGTTAGCGATATATGAGTTAAATTTTATTGTAAACTATGAATTCATAAACAGGTATTTATCAACTTTTAGGCAGGTTATTTCTTCCCTTTACAAGTTGTTAAATGTACAAATGCAAATAAGTAGTTTACAAGTTGTTTTATCTGATTACAAGCATGTTCAAAACATATACTTTAATTTGTTCTTCAATTTGAATTTGCAGGGCCCAAAAAAGGCTGTTAAAGGAGGTACTGTGGCAAAGAAGAAGGTATATTTTCTTGTCAGTGTAGTCAAGGCAAAAAAGACCAAGGCTTGCGCCTTGCACTTTTTTGTGCTTTGCGCTTTTATGTGCGCCTTAGATGCGCTTTTACCCTGCTGCTCTGCTATCAAAACTGCAGCTAAAACTACTACAAAATATGCAATTTTAACAATAAAAAATTGCATATACTCACAAATTTAAGAATAAATCTTCATAAATTCACATCACAAACCGAAATGATTCAAATTTCTAAAATTTAATCTCCTTCAAAATAAACGAAAAGTGCTCTTTTTATTGCACTGCGCTTTAGAGCTTTTTTGTGTTTCACTTGCGTCTTGAGTTCCAAAAAAGTCCACTAGCTGCGCCTTGCGTTTTTTTGTGCCTAGCCGCGCTCCTTGACTACACTTTTTCTTGTGAAAACTTAATTAGCATGCTCAATAAAATCTTGTATTTATGTAATTTGTTTAAGAAAATAACTATGTAGGACAAAATAGAGAACCCACTCTTTGAGAAAAGACCAAAGCAATTCGGAATTGGTGGGGCCCTACCCCCAAAGAGGGATCTTCATAGATTCGTAAAATGGCCAAGAGTGGTCAGAATTCAGAGGCAAAAGAGAATTCTCAAGCAAAGGTTGAAGGTACCTCCTGCCTTGAATCAGTTCACCAAGACCTTGGACAAAAATTTAGGTAACTGATTGATTATTCTATAGTAATTTGCTTTTAAGTTTGTTAAAATTTGTATCTTTAATAATAGTTGTGAATAATCATGATAAACTAAAGGGAAACAGTCAAAAAATTAATTATTTTGAAACAATGGATCAACATTTGACCAAAGCGATGTAGAAGATTTCAATGGATAAACAAAAATTAAATATCCAAAAATAGTCAATCAGGTATATATTTCAACCGTGACAATGTAGAAGAATTTTTTAGACAACAAACAACATAAACGCAAAATGATAAAGATGTCCTTATAATAATAATGATGATACTAAAAAAACAGTATCAAAAAATAAAATATCCCGACACAATAGGATTTGTGTTTACCATAATAATGTTGAAGTTTTTTCTTGAATATCCCAATGACTTAGTCAATGGGATCTATGTTTGACCGTTGCACCGCAGAAGATTTTTCTAAATAAACTAATAAACAACCAGCACTTGTAAATATCAACTAAATTTTATATAATAAAACCTAACCACATAAATAAGTATACTCAATATTTCCTCCATTTTTATACACTTAATACATCCATAAACTCAATTTTTTTTCATCAATAATTGTGAGTCGTGATTACATCTATTGAAACCCTACATGCGGTTGCGGTGTGGAATATAATAAAACCTAACCACATAAATAAGTATACTCAATATTTCCTCCATTTTTACACTTAATCCATCCATGAACTCAATTTTTTTTCCATCAATAATTGTGGGTTGTGATTACATCTATTGAAACCCTGCATGCGGTTGCGGTGTGGAACCACCAAGAGGTACCCTAACTGATTAATAGCGATTGGATAATTTATAGCACTTTTATTATTTTTAAGTAGTATTAGTTAATGTAATTATCATTTTTTAATTCAAAAAACTGTCTTTTCAGTTTGTACAAATCATATTGTCATCCACGCGCGAAGTGCATGCTGTATATCCCTCATATTCTAATCACTTGTTAGTTTTGAAATAGTAAGTATTCACTAGTGACAACAATGTGTGAGGTTTGAATGTGAGAACTGGAGCATGCCTTCTCACCATTGTTTATCTTGATATATCGTTATTCTTTCATACTGTAAATTCATAACACACCACAGTCTCTATTGTGCTAGCTTGCTTCAGTGGATCATTTTAAGGTTTTATCTGACCGAGCATCTCCATTCTAGATGTAAATGCAACAAAAAATGAACTCCACATCACCAATTTGCAATGCTATTAAAAATTCACATTCAAATGACACTGCTTATTAACATGTGAATGTCAAAATAATTAGTAGACAATGTTAAGTGAAATGTCTAGACATAAACTAGACAAGGGGAAGCTAAATAAATTATATTTTAATGGAGAATTTAACACCATTATCTATCAAAGATTAATTTTATTAACTAATATATAAAATAGAATAATTAATGTATGATTAGTTTTCCACATTAGCCTTGGAGGTTAATCTTAGATGACATTGTCATATGCATCAATGTTGACTCTGCATTGTTAAAAGAACCATGACACATGATTTATGTGACATCACACATTTGATGGGTTGAAGATGCTCTTTTTACCCAATTGTCTATGCCTATAGTATGTACATGCATATTGTCTCTGTGCGCATAAGGATCTAAGTCAATTAATATTGTTTCAGACTTATTATTTGTGTTCTTATTGAGTTAATTTTTATTATTTATATTTTTACTATGATTATCTTGTTTCTTTAATCTTTATTTATTTGTTCATGCATTTCTTACTTAGGAAGATCTTATGTTTTCTTTAATTTATATGCATGTATAAATTTTTCTTAGTATAATCCACTTATCTCTGTTTAAGTCAATCCACCTATTCACTCCTATCAATGTCATTTTTAACTTGGAAGGTTGAAAGCCAGGCCTCTGCTTTGGTACCACCAAGATCATAGATAACCATTTGGTTAAGTATAAAATCCTCAACCTCAAGCTGCTATGTAGAGTTGGGGAGTGTGATAGGTTCATGATTAAACACTTCTTTGTAGCATGTTTTTAATTGATGTTATCAACCATAATTTAATGTATACTATGTTAATAGCCTAAGTATTCTAACATATCTGCCTATATGCAGCCACAAGCTTGTTCAAACTGCTTCTCAAATACAGGCCCGAGGACAATGCTGCAAAGAAAGAAAGGCTACTGAAGAGAGCGCAAGCTGAAGCTGAAGGGAAAACCCTGGAATCAAAAAAACCAATTGTTGTTAAATACGGGCTTAATCATGTTACTTACCTCATCGAGCAGGTTTGGTCTCTTCAATATATACTGATACCATTATTCACATGTTACAATATTCTGGAGCAAATAAATTGTCTTTGCAACGGATAAAACTTAGATACACAAATATGCACAAGTTCGATGCAGAAGCTCGTGCATATTGGCGCACGATAAGTTTATAGAAAGGTATCCAATATAATATATGATTAATCATTATACCAACTTTTTTGCTAAACTCATGCAGCGAAGAATTATAGGGTAAAGTCTAATATCCTAGGTTAGTTCCTAAAATTTTATTTGATTAGCCCCTTCGCGTAACATGCTTGAAATGGTATGGCAGTTTGTTGTGAATATTCTATGTTTTTTTATGGTATGGTTGGAAAGGTTTGACAACCTGACATGAATAATCTTATGGTTTTTTATGATATGCTGACAGCTTGACATGAATCAGTAGAACATTCACTTCAAAGAACCGTAATTAATAGACAAATATGGCTGCATATTTTTTGTGTATGCATCAGTGATTGTGCATCTATATTTCACTTTGTTATGATTATATTATTATTAATCGATTCTTGCCTCTGTGTGTTTTTATCAATTTTCATTTGTCTTTCCGACTCCTAGAATGTGAAGCAGAAAATACTATATTCATAAACGAAAGCTTATCCTACCAAATTCCCTCACCTTAAATCTAATATAACATTCATATTTCACCAACCTACTTGAGCTAACTAGAATAGAGACGGCTTTATCAAATAATTATTTAGACCAAATATCTTGTTATCGACTACGATGTTTGGGCCTGAGCGGGGCATTAAGAGTCAAGAATGGCCCTAGAGTACATGTGGAGTTCATGTTATTTGTTAATGATGGTATACACTTGCCACATAAATTTGATAATTAACCAACTATAAAAAAATAACTTATGCATCAATGCATCATATGAAATTCAATTGCTTCTGATTAGATCACCGTTTATTTATCATTTCACTACGAGTGATATAACTAATCTTTGTGTTGGATTATGGGAAGGATAATTTATAGATTGATTGTCTATATAATTTGAAATAAAATGTATTTTGAATTAAAAAAAAAGCGGTTGAGTGTTTATATTGTTATCGTATTTGATTTGGTCAAAAGTAAGAAGTAATGCTAAATGCATCTATTTTCTTAGCATTTAGAAGAAATAAACACACATGTTCTGCCAATGTGTTGGATGTGGGATGAAACAAGTCATTGTTATCCCGCCTTTTGGCAAGGCCGTGGCACAAAAAAGTTGATTGGAAAACTAAAGACAGTTCGTCGTAAAAGTTCGTTATACACTGTTTCACCATGGATATCAATGATTTTTGTCCAAGTCCGGATCGGGCTACAATTGATAAGACACATCAAGCAAAGTCATGAGAACCAGCGTTCCAAATTTCGAGTCAATCCGAGTTCGTACGTCCAAGATATCATCGACGCAATTGAAGGGCATAGCCCTAAGTTCGCCTTCGTTTAGTTCGAATCGACTAAGGGTCGAATCCATCAAAATCGATGCCAACAAGTTCGACTCGGTCTACTTCGAATCCCTTTTGAACACACGTTGGTCCCAAAAGCCTTCTTATTCGAATCCATCGGACGGCTAAGCTTCGTATCCACCATCCAAGGCAGCATGTTCGACTCGATGGAAGTTTCCCCTGGTTACTTCGAATCCACGAGGGGAACTTTGGCTTCGACTCCATCAAGCGGGGCCTAGTTCGAATCCATTAGGCTATCACTTCCTTCGAATCCACGGAGCTGCAGATACTTCGAATCCACACTGCTTGAAGCAACTTCGAATCGATCGACTTTAACGCACCTAGATCGATTCGAACAGACCTTCGTTCATTTGATTCGAAGAGGGATGTCTTCGAATCCACTACCACGAATCCACCCAGTCAAAGCGGCGAAGAACATGGAGTCGACCCAGTCAATCCGGAGTGAGAAGCGGATCGATGCGAAGCATGCGCACCACGCCGTAGTCTTCGCATAAAGGAGGATCGATTCGAACGAATCGATTCGAACGTATCGATTCGAACGACTCCAGGACGCGAAAAACACCTACTTGAATCGATCATGACTCGAGTTCTACAAGTCCAAATGCCACGAAATTTTCACAGAAGCTTAAACACATGATGAAGAATGTTCACGCCAAATTTCAGCTCGATTGGATGATTTCTTGATCGATTCGAACCAAGGGTCGAATCGATCCCAAAGTGGGCTCCAGATCTCCAGATTTCGGCCATGTGGGCCCCCTGACGTACCAGAACTGGTCTCCTCTCATTTTAGACGAAATATCAGCCTTCTACACCTATAAATAGAGCCCCTAGTCATTCAGAAAAGAGGTCGGATAATTCTAAGTACTAAAGAGCGCCCAGACTCTGCCAGATTTACTCAGAATCACCACTGCTTCCTTAGATTCAGACTTAGCTCAGAAAATCAGTTGTACTACATTAGAAGAAATTGTAATCTTCAAGTGAACATCAATAAAATCATCAACTTCAGAGTGGATGTAGGCAAGATCGCCGAACCACTATAAATCTCTTGTTTCTGTTCATTATTTCTGAATTGTGATATTCTGTTACTTAGATTTGAGATTTGTGTGTGATTATTGTTGATTTATATTCATACACTGGTGCTTTCACAACATTCGGGGTTTGTGATCAATTTTGGCGCAAACACTTTGGTGCTTTCACTGAGAACTGAACTCAGGAGTTCTATCCTTTGAAAGTTGATTCAGAAGGCTAAGAGATTCAGATCCGAAGAATCATGACAAGACAAACAAGTAAAAGGCAGAGGCCAGAGCGAAGTCAGCATGAAGGGAGTCAAGAGGCTTCCTCAGGAGCAAACCAAGCTTCAGTCTTCATCACCAGGGATGAGATGGAGACAATGATGAAGAGACAGGAGGAAATGATCTAGAATTTGCTTCAACAGATTGGACAACTTGGAGCGCAAAATCAAGGAACAACCAGAATCCAGAACGGAGCAGGACCATCTAACACAGCGCCGGAGCTGGGGGGCACACGCTTAGGACATGTTGATCCGAACCCGGGAAGAGAGACAAGAACATCCGAGCAACCTGGCAGCGATAGAGGGATGAACGCTCAGCCAGGGGGGCAGACACCCGAAAGCTCACAAGGACTCGGGGGGCAGATCGAAGGTAGTGAACGAGGACTACAGCTTGGAGACAATGATAGATTGGCAGAGATGGTCAGGCGAGCCATGAGAGGAGGATTGGTAAACATAGATCTTGAAGATGTGAACAGGAGTCCCTTTTCTCCTGCGATTAGGTTGGCTAGGAACCCACCAGAATTCAAACTGCCAACAGTAGAAGGGTATGATGGGAGGACGGACCCTGCGGTCCATCTAACGAGGTATATAAGGCACATGGAAGTGCTGGGGGCATCACAGGAAGTCATGGCCCGGTGCTTTCCATTGTATTTGACAGACATAGCAGCTTTATGGTTCAGACAGCTAGAGAGCGGCTCCATTGGGACATGGACCGATTTGATTGAGAAATTTATGAGGCAATTCAGAGTTCATATTTCGAGACCCAAGAATGTGATGAGTTTGGCAACGCTAAAGCAGAAAGTTGGGGAGTCTTTGAGGAATTTCTTGACGCGGTTCAATGCGGCAGCAGCATCAGTGTATCGGCTAGATCCATCCATGGTTATGATGGCAGCTGTGTCTGGAGTAGCTGATGGCACGGAATTCAAAAATTCATTAACTAAGGATCCGCCAATGGATCTAGGAGAATTCTATCACGAGGCAGAAAAGTTTTTACGATTGGAAGACGCTAATGCTGAAAGAGAAGGAGAGGGAATGGAAGTTTATGCACTTAAAGACAAAAAGCCTCTCGAAAATGATTCAGGCAAGGATAAAGGAAAACGAAAGGCTGAGCACAATGGTGACAGGTCAAAGCGACTGCGGAGAGAACCACGATTCACCAAGATACACGAGAGCAAGTTCCCTACCGTAGGCCAATACGAAGGGATCCCACTGTTGACGAGAGGAAATCAGACAGATACTGCTTATTCCACGAACTGAATGGTCATAACACTAACGACTGTAGACATCTGAAGGATGAGGTGGAAGGGCACATCAGGAACGGTATGCTACTTCAGTATGTGAGGAGGCGAGCTCCAGCGGTGGAGCCAGAGCGACCACCGTCTACATCAGCCAGGGGTGCCCCCGAGCCAGGACATCGTATGATTATCAATTAGTTGAAATAACGATGGACAGGTTGTAAACCTCCCACCAACACGGGTAAGTCATTTACACATGTGCGAGATCACGAACGGTCCATAGGCATGTTGTGAATGACTACTAACCCTATTGTTGTGGGAGTTTACACTTTGACATCCTTGCTTTGCTTTTGTTTCATCTTGATTTGAATATTTGAACTTGACTTTGTTTAACATTTCTGCTAAAGACTTATTTTCAATGAAAAAATGCTACTTGTGATTTCATAACGGCTAAGCCACTTACACATGTACGGGATCACGAACGGTCCCTAGGCATGCTCTGAGATGGCGATAAACCGTTGCAAGAAACAATCCGGGGATTCACCCGAACGTGAAACCTGGTATTGATGATACTAAGTCCCTCCCCGGGCACACTCAATTCGCCTCGAACGGCACCCGACCACGAACGGTCACAATTCGCCTCGAACGGCATCCGACCGCGAACAGTCACAATTCGATCACGAACGATCACACTTCGCCACGAACGACACCCAACCTCGAACGGTCACCATTAGCCTCGAACGGCACCCGACCTCGAACGGTCACCATTAGCCTCGAACGGCACCTGATCTCGAACGGTCACCATTAGCCTCGAACGGCAAACGACCTCGAACGGTCACCGTTTGCCTCGAACGGCACCCGACCGCGAACGGTCACACTTCATCTAGTATAACATTCGATCACGAACGATCACACTCTGCCTCGTACGGCACTCGACCACGAACGGTCACAATTTACCTAATACGATATTCGATCGCGAACGATCACATTTTTGCCTCGTACGGCACACGATCGCGAACGATCACATTCCTCTTTCCACGTCACCCGACCGCGAGTGATCACAACTCGCCTCGAACGACATCCCTCACCTCAAATGGCTTGATCGCGAACGGTCGTCATTTGAGATCATATAAAACTATCAATTTCTTTGCAGGGCGTCAACAGGATATGAACATCCAGCTTATGGCATTACAAAACACACCTTCCTATCGCAAGGCATGTTTTGGGGGGCAAATGTTATCCCGCCTTTTGGCAAGGCCGTGACACCAAAAAGTTGACTGGAAAACTAAAGACAGTTCGTCGTAAAAGTTCGTTGTACACTGTTTCACCATGGATATCAATGATTTTTGTCCAAGTCCGGATCGGGCTACAATTGATAAGACACATCAAGCAAAGTCATGAGAACCAGCGTTCCAAATTTCGAGTCAATCCGAGTTCGTACGTCCAAGATATCATCGACGCAATTGAAGGGCATAGCCCTAAGTTCGCCTCCGTTTAGTTCGAATCGACTAAGGGTCGAATCCATCAAAATCGATGCCAACAAGTTCGACTCGGTCTACTTCGAATCCCTTTTGAACACACGTTGGTCCCGAAAGCCTTTTTATTCGAATCCATCGGACGGCTAAGCTTCGTATCCACCATCCAAGACAGCATGTTCGATTCGATGGAAGTTTCCCCTGGTTACTTTGAATCCACGAGGGGAACTTTGGCTTCGACTCCATCAAGCGGGGCCTAGTTCGAATCCATTAGACTATCACTTCCTTCGAATCCACGGAGCTGCAGATACTTCGAATCCACACTGCTTGAAGCAACTTCGAATCGATCGACTTTAACGCACCTAGATCGATTCGAATAGACCTTCGTTCATTTGATTCGAAGAGGGATGTCTTCGAATCCACTACCACGAATCCACCCAGTCAAAGCGGCGAAGAACATGGAGTCGACCCAGTCAATCCGGAGTGAGAAGCGGATCGATGCGAAGCATGCGCACCACGCCGTAGTCTTCGCATAAAGGAGGATCGATTCGAACGAATCAATTCGAACGTATCGATTCGAACGACTCCAGGACGCGAAAAACACCTACTTGAATCGATCATGACTCGAGTTCTACAAGTCCAAATGCCATGAAATTTTCACAGAAGCTTAAACACATGATGAAGAATGTTCACGCCAAATTTCAGCTCGATTGGATGATTTCTTGATCGATTCGAACCAAGGGTCGAATCGATCCCAAAGTGGGCCCAGATCTCCAGATTTCGGCCATGTGGGCCCCCTGACGTACCAGAACTGGTCTCCTCTCATTTTAGGCGAAATATCAGCCTTCTACACCTATAAATAGAGCCCCTAGTCATTCAGAAAAGAGGTCGGATAATTCTAAGTACTAAAGAGCGCCCAGACTCTGCCAGATTTACTCAGAATCACCACTGCTTCCTTAGATTCAGACTTAGCTCAGAAAATCAGTTGTACTACATTAGAAGAAATTGTAATCTTCAAGTGAACATCAATAAAATCATCAACTTCAGAATGGATGTAGGCAAGATCGCCGAATCACTATAAATCTCTTGTTTCTGTTCATTATTTCTGAATTGTGATATTCTGTTACTTAGATTTGAGATTTGTGTGTGATTATTGTTGATTTATATTCATACACTGGTGCTTTCACAACATTCGGGGTTTGTGACCAATTTTGGCGCAAACACTCATCAAAGTCAAAAGGTGTGGTGTTAAAATGGTAAAGTTGGGCCTAAACGGGCAATATGTTCGGTGGTGGTCATAATTTATAGATTGATTGTCTATTTAATTTGAAATAAAATGTATTTTGAATTAAATAAAAAAGCGGTCGAGTGTTTATATTGTAATCGTAAAAAGAAAGTAATGCTACAAGCCTTCTATTTTCTTAGCATTTAGAAGAATAAAAAATACAGATGTTCCGCCAATGTGCCGGATGTGGGATGAAAGTGAAACAAGTCATCAAAGTCAATAGTTGTGGTGTTAAAATTGTGAAGTAGGGCCTAAGCGGCAATATGTTCGGTGGTGGTCATAATGCCATAGGATTCGAGTCTCTAATTGGATTAAATAAATTGAGTTTTATTTTCCTCTGTTGTTTGTACAATAGAGTTAACCAATTACTGTGGTAGATAGCTTGATTGGTAGAAAATAAATGCTATAACCAATCAACTTCTCTTTTCTTGACCTTTCACAAAAAAGAAAAAAAAACAGACCAGAAAATGAAATGTTATTAATGGAACAAAAGGTTGTAGAAGAAAGAGTTATCTTTGTCGGGTAATTACACATTATGTTTGTTGGATAATTGTGATTATCCTTGATTTAACGTAATATTTGTAAAACATTGACGATAATATTTGAAAGTTAAACAAAATCTTGTTGTAAGCATGACTATTGATTTGTAAATGGTAAAGAGTTTTGACCTGATTCTTTTCCGATGTATATAATTTTTTTGAGCGGTTATGAATCAAGTACAAATAAATGTGATATGGATTAACATTTTAAGTTATCACCAAAATACGAAATTGGTTTACATAGGCAGTTTAGGCAGACTGCTTCTCAAAGTCCCAACGAACCCCTAAAACCTAATTTTAGGATTAACAACTTAATCAAGTATTTTCAGCTCCCTTAATCACTATTCTCCCAATACTTTCTTATCTTCAAAATCTTCATTAACCATCTCAAATCCAAATAACCCAAATCACTCATAAAGTAAAGTGAAGAAAAGCTAAATCTAGACAAACAAGACTAAGCAATCAAGTGGAGAAACTCGAATCTGTAAATTGAGGCCATAGGATTTCAGAGCTGAAAAGGGAAACCCTTTTTGTTTGATGTTCTACGCTGACTTGGTATTAGTTTGTTCGTTTGGGGTCAGTGGTTCTATACGCTTACAAGTTCCTGTTTTGTCCATAGTTCCAAAATTAGTTTGAGGTTTTTGGTTTGCTGTTTACTTAAAATCCAGTTTTGTATTTTGGCCGTAATATCAAAATCTCATCTGTACTGGTTCATATCTACTCGAAAATTATACGCATCAGAGAAAGAATCGGGTGAAAGCTCCACCAATCAAAACTTTGCTTAAAACAGAATTTATATTATTTAATACTTGAATATCATTATCATTATTTTACAAATTTTAGTTCAAACTATGACCCATTACCATAATCTTTTATATGCTTGTCATGTTATAATTTGAAATAGCATGGCAACGTTTGATTTTATCAAAAATTGATATTCAAGTTTTATCAGACCTACTTAGTAGATAGCTTAGCATGGTAACATTTGATTATTCAAAATTTTCCTATGTAACTATGTTTGCAGAACAAAGCTCAACTTGTAGTGATTGCTCATGATGTTGACCCTATTGAGTTGGTCGTTTGGCTCCCTGCCCTCTGCCGTAAAATGGAAATCCCATACTGCATCGTTAAGGGAAAAGCACGCTTGGGATCTGTAAGATTTCTTTTTTTCTTTAATTTGGTTCCATTTTTGGTAAATGGACATGATAAGTGATGTTATGTTTTGGAAACAGGTTGTACATAAGAAAACTGCATCAGTGCTATGCTTGACCACGGTAAAAAATGAAGATAAATTGGAATTCAGCAAGATCTTAGAAGCCATCAAGGTAATATGATAGCAATACAAACTATATCATTAACAGTTGCGCTAGAACCTGTTCTTCGATTCACTTACTGTGGAAATCACTCAAGTTGTTTAAAGGGTTTTCAATTGTTTGTCTATGAATTACAAGCCTTGTATTTTGATTCAAATTTATTCGGTAACCTAACTGTTTATTTATTATTTTCACTTGTCACGACCTTTCTAACAAGCCTTTTTACTTCTCAGTATCATGTATTTATAACTAAAATGAATTATTTGTTTATAGGCGAACTTCAATGACAAATTTGACGAGTTCCGCAAGAAGTGGGGAGGTGGTATCATGGGTTCCAAGTCACAGGCCAAGACCAAAGCCAAAGAAAGAATTCTTGCTAAGGAAGCAGCTCAGAGGATGACTTAGAAGAAGAAAAAAAAATCTTCTTTTGGAAATTTTGCTGATAGTCCGAAAGCTTAGTTGTCCGATATTTCTTCATTATCATTTTTGTATTTGCTGAACTTAACGCTAATGCTTCTTGTTTTTGTTTTCCCCTACTACATGCTTATGAAACTTATTTTCCAAAATTTGTTTTATGTAATTCTTCTTGTTTGATGTTCTGTCTTATAGTCAGATATTTGGCTACCAGATTTCCGGTTTCGTTGATAGGTTGAGTTATTTTTTCTTTTTGAAAGCCGCTTTATGTGCATAAAGTTTATGGTTTTTGAACAGTTTAAATTAAAGCTAGAAGCCATCTTCTGAAGTAATTTTGCATAATTTTGGTTTTTTTTTTGTTTTGTTTTGTTACAGTACATCACTGTTTTGTTAATCCTCGTTTCTGGTTACTTGTAATTGATGATGCTAAAGGTGGGTTTTTGAGCAAGGGAAATGAGTAGCATTTTTATTTTATTTTATGCATAATAAATTTGAGGGGTGTTTAGTTTTTGAGGGCACATTTTTGAAAAAATTAAGGCTATGTTTGGTTTATCGTTTTTAGTTTTGATTTTTCGTTCATACAAAAATACGAACAACGCATATATATATATTATGAAAAATGATCATTTTAGAAAATGAATTTAACACATAAAATAGAAAACATTTTTTTTTCATTTTTCGTGTTTTGAGAAAAACGGAAGCATGAGCAACAATTCATCATTCCGTTGTTTCTCCATCCACTTCGTGGTTCCCTTCAAACTTCCGTTCATCCCTTTCGACTTTCATTCATTCTTCTCATATTTTGTAATTAATGTTGAAAACTCAAAACATAAAATACAAAATAAACCAAATGACCCGTAAGATTCTAAGTACAACACACTTTAATTATGAAGGAGGAAGACTCCATTAGATTGTGTAAATTTCGGGTAAATTTCAGGTTCATTTTAATTATTCATCTTCAAACTTAATAAAAAAATAAGAAATTCACAAAATTAATAAAAAATAAACAATAAAGAACCAACGCTTGAAATTGTAAGAAAAAAAACTTGATTTCAAAAACATTTTTATTGATTAAAGTTGGCATAAAAATATAGAAGTAAATAGCTTGGAAAACAAAATGAATACAACTATATAATTTAAAATATAGCACATATTATATCACGTAAAATATAGAACAACTAATTTGGAAAGTTGTTCCCATTTAGAATTTGAAAAATGTTAGTTGTAGATAATAGATCCACATACATTTAGTTTTTTGAGCTGTCCTTTTTCCTATCTTTTTTTTCTCACTTAAAAAAACCATTTTTGTAATTAATTTTTATTATTTGTTATATACCCTTTTTTCTCACATTGATAAAAAAAAGTTTCCGCTAATATTTATTATTTATGTAATGTCGATATGTGTCCTTGATTTAAAATATTTGAATTTTATCCGATTGAAATTTGAAAATTGTCATTGGTGTGAATAACGAAAGTTGATTGTCTTTTGAAATAACAAAGAAAACAATTTCGTCATTGAAACGATTATCCACTTAAATAATTATATTTATAAATATTGAAATTGGTGTGTGCGCATAATGAAATACTATAAAATTAATATATAGGCAAAAAATATAAATATATATTTTACATATACATAAATTAATATATATATGTATATGTTTACACACATATAACTATAGATGATATAATATTACATTTATCTTGAATTGTGTTACACCTAAAATTCCAGGAACGGATTTACAAAAGAAAGAGCTGTTGAGAGAATAAAGACCAGAAAGGAAGCTATTGAAAGAATAAAGAACATACCATCTTCATGTAACGACTCGGAATTTCAGACACTTCGTATTTATATATCTGAATTATTTAAATATTTGAATCTTAGATTAAAATATGATTAAATTGATTAATAGCCTTGTTAACTCTCTTTTAAGTCATAAGTAACGATGATAAACTTATTTTGGAAAAATGTTTTAAAAAATAGATACTTTAAAGAAATATCGATAATGTGACCGAAAATTATTTTATCGATAAAAAACTTTTTACTGGTCAGAAGGTTCAAACTTTTTTACATACACTTATTTGTTTAGGAGAACATTAATATGAAATAAAAAACTTTTGACATTTATGGAAAATAAAGCATTTGATGATGTCATGGGTGATGTCGTGGAAAATAATTTATGTGTAAGGGTAAAATGGTAATTTACTAAGAAAAAATGAGGTGTAAATTAAAAGGAGCATGCAAGGCACATGGAGGTTACGGGTTCTTGATAATGTAAAGGAGGGTCTTAGGTGGGTTAAACACTTCATAACATTTTAAAGTTTGAAAGTAATAAAAAGAACAAAAAGGGCAGAAGTGGCCAAGATAGTGATCCACGTGAGCTGCCATATGAGATGATGACAAATAGCTCCATCAAGACCATCAATCTTGCCAAGTCACCAATCTACGTCAATTTCAATCGACCAATCTAAGCAAGTCATGTCACTCTCCAATCACTATAAATAGAGACCCACTCCCACTTTAAAAGGGGTTTCTCTCTTCTTTTTCTTTCTTAACACAAATCATTATCTGAAACTTGACATTTCTAAGCTTCCTTGAGGGCTTGAGACCTTTAATGGCCGACGAAGAAAAAAATGACTTGAATTAAAGACCTTTAGCAATAAGAATTTGCATACTGACTTCATCCTTGATCTTTAGACTAGAACAAAGGAGATGACCTGTATTTTTTACATATTGGCCATTGAACAACGAATATTGCATATGTTCTCGAATTTCATTTGCATATGAAAGAAGAATGAAATATTTGGATCAAAACACTCTTAATTTTGAGTTTTAAAAAAAATTGAAATAATTTTTAAAAATAGTACATAATTTGGTGTACTCGTTGCTCGAAGAATTATTCAAATTATTATTGCAGAAGATATAAATTTTGAAAGTTTTTACATTTTAGAATTACAAAACTAACTACAACTGATATTTGCAGGTGAAAAACCAGCCATCGCACACAAATCATCATTCAACAACCCTAAACTTCATTCCGTAGCCCTAATCATCATTCGAAAGCCTCGCTCATCGTTTGAAAGCCGTAAACATCATTCGACAGCCTTGCTCATCGTTCGTAAGCTCCATATCGTACGACAGCCTCATTCATCTTTCGACA
This sequence comes from Allium fistulosum, assembly GCA_030737815.1. Classification (NCBI taxonomy): domain Eukaryota; kingdom Viridiplantae; phylum Streptophyta; class Magnoliopsida; order Asparagales; family Amaryllidaceae; genus Allium; species Allium fistulosum. The sequence goes on along the minus strand of CM060901.1, from coordinate 645,683,557 downwards.
GATCAATCAATGATAGCCACATCATCTTACGACAAATCAATCAGTGACAGCTCCATTATCTTACGACAGCCTCGTTCATCCTTTAACAACTCAATCAACGATAGCCACATCATCTTACGACAACTCTATCGGCGACACCTCCATCATCTTACGACATCCTCGTTCATCTTTCGACAGCTCAATCAACGGTAGCTACGTTATATTATGACAACTCAATCAGCGATAGCTCCATCACCTCACGACGACCTCGTTCATCTTTCGACAACTCAATCAACGACGGCTCCTGTTTGCTGCCAGATTGACCACAAACGCCCAAGAATAGATATATGTAGAGAAGTAAGTGAAGAAAGTAAAATTAAAACCGAGGAATAGAATAAACTAACAGCAAATAGAAAACAATAATCAATTTATAGTGGTTCAGCGTTGTAGGCCTACGTCCACTTTGAACATTAATTTTATTGATCACTTATGAATCTGATTACAGCAGCAAGGAATAGAGAAAATTTGATTACAGTAAAGACTAAAATAACCAGCAGCGTAAAGATCTTCCTAATGACCCTTTAGGCCAATATTTATAGGTGAAGACGACCACCAATCTCTTTGAAACTTCGGCTATAGGACCTTCTAACCCATATGGGCCCACTAGAGGGGTCGCTAGGTCCAAATCCCCACGAAGAGGGATCGGTACTGATCCCTTTATTGTTTGATTTTTGGACAGCGATCCCTTTGGTGGCTTCTGCATGCTTTAGTATGTTAGCCCTTCAAATCTTATGTCGTTGGGACCAAAGGAGCTCAAGTTATTGCATGATCTTTGATTCAGCATTGTTTATGTACTGTTTTCTGCCAATCCCTCTCATAGGGTTTATGCCGATCCTTCCATCTTTGTCCATTTGATGTGCGATCACTAGGGTATGTTCCCTAAGGTCCATATGTCATACTCTCCAAATTTTATACGCTTTGGACTTACAAATCTCGAGATATTAATTGTTGTATGCTAGAATGTACTTGGACTTTGATGAATGCCACCCATATCCAATGTAGTACACCGATCCATCCTCTTCTATAGAATATGCCGATCCATGTCATTCAATTATGCCGAGCCCTTCTTTATGAAATGAAGTATGCTAAACCAACTAAACAAAGCATGCCGATCCCTTCTTGGCGTAGCCTGCCAAAGTATACCGATCCACCTGAACTGATTGTGCCGAACCCTTCTCCATGAGTTGAAGTATGACGATCCCTCTTAATTGAGCATATCCATACCGATCCCTTCAAGCTACTGAGATATATTCCATATTTCAAGCATCCTACATTGTTTATCTACCAATTCCATTCAATTCTGACTTTATATAGCTATCTATACTTGACTCCCGGGTCCCACAACCATTGCTCCGAGGTCATCGGACTTGATAACAGTCGGATCTATCTCGTGCAATTAGTTCAATATAACCGGGTTAGAATGCCGGATAACACTTGCCCCCCAAAGTACGTCTTGTGAGTAACATGGTGTGCTTTGAATCGAAACAAGTCTGAATTTTCGAAAAGAGGTCCATCTAGCTTCCTGAATGACTGCTATTCCTCCGTCGAATCGTTTTTTCAAGGTATTGAATTTTTCATTGGTTACCATGACGTTTGGTCGATTTCTAATAATATAAATCCAATGCCATATTTTGTCAATATATATAAGTCCGGCTCTGTGAGACTTATAAGCTTTTGTTATCTAGTCCAGCCCTGAACTTGAAAGTTTCAGTTTTGATTTCAATTTCCGTTGATTTCAAAAAATTGAACTGTTAAGTCATTCACGTGCACATTCATATACACGTTTTTGCTGTCGGCTCCTGGATGTATTTGAACACTTTTGGGTCGTTGCCAATTTGTATAGCATTTTGTATAATCATGCTCGTAGCTAATCCTTATAAACATTTTTGTTTTTCCCTTTTTTTTACTTATAAAGGTCGACATGCATTATGCCGATCTCTCTTTCGAGCCATGCTAATAATGATCGACAAGCTTCTTATGCCGTTCCTTTTCTCCTCAATTTATGCTCAGTATTTTGGGCCGACCCCTGTTTCGTGTGTGTGTATGTGTGTGTGTGTGTGTGTATCAGCCTTCCTATCCTTCCATTTTCACTTATCATATGTACTTTTCTTTTATACCGAGCTCTTGTCATGACATCAAAATCCCTCACTTTTGGCCTTAAGTCCATCCATAATTCCAACTTACCCACAAACTCGCCTTTCCCTCCTTTTCAACTTGATCATCTTCAAACATCTCAATTCATACGTCCAAATTTTCATTTAGGTAAGACTTTGAAACACGTCATTTAATTATACGATGAGATCGTGGGCTCTAAATAGTTGGTGATTACGAAGTTGTTCAAGGCTGTGATGACGAGTGACCTTGTAGGGATAAATGATTACCGAGTAGAGGGTTCGGTAGATTGAGTTAGGAGAAAGAAGAGGAGAGGAAGAGAAAAGATGAGGGTTTCGTGAGGTACTTTGATGGAAGGAAGGTTAGTAGTTGAAGAAGGAAGAGATTGGTATACGAAAACATTGTGGAGGCAGGGATCAGTTAGGTAGGGGTCGGTAGTGCCAGGTTAGGAAGGAAGAGATCGAGTTTAGTGAAACTGGATGAGGGATCAGTAGCGTATGTTTCGTTTGAGGGGATCGGTAGTTTAAGGGTGAAGGCTCTATGGTGAAGCCATAGGAGATGGATCGGCCTATCCATAAGGATCGGCCTTTCTATAGGGTCTGGTTAGTCTTAGTCGAGGAGAGGGGTCGGTAGAGGAGCTTTAGGATAGGATTGGCACACACCATAGGGATCATCATTGAATTAAAGATTGGCTTATTTTTACTTGCAAACTATTTCGATCTGACTTGTTTAAGCAATCTCCATTAATTTACCTCAACAAGCTTGGACATATGATGACGATAAACAATAAAACATGCATATCAACTGTCGAACTTGAGATTGAATAATCAAATTCTTGAAACTTCCAACATAGACTTAGAACTTGCGTATGGACTTAAACGACAAACTTCACAGTCCAATATGCCGATAGTCAATCCCAAAACTTTCATAACCGATCAATCTTTTTGCCACTTGAGACGGTCAGCGATGGCGGTCACTCTGGTCGAACTTCCAAGTCTTGTTGTTTTACTTTATATTTCCGATTTAAAACTATTTATATCTGTTATACACTGTAGTGCACTGCACTAGCTTACACTTAGCCCAGGGGGAATAAGTTAACTTTTCTAACTTTGATTATCTACTGAGTATAGCTAATATGGATTCCAAACGCTCAGAGTGTTTAGCTGGTATGTCTTCTGATCTGATGATGCAACACATCGATTCTGAAGCAAAATCAAGTTTCGCGACTTTATTTGGCAGGCTTTCTCCTAGCCACTAAGCAGAACAGATGGAAGTTTTTAGCCCATCGGTCAACCCTTTCTCGGATGTTTCGGTCCTCCCAACAGAGGATATAAGTCCTCCTCCTGACGGCAATAGAGGGTACTATTCTTCTAAATAACCCAGTAGACTCACACGCCTTCCGAATTGGCGAGGCTGCTCTTTGTCGGCTATGCTATATTCATGGAATTCCATTCGTAGATGTCTTGGTCCCTTCAATAAATGATAGGCTTCATTTGCCCCCAGCGAGGTACACGACGTGTAATAAATTTAGGTGCTGGGCCGGATGCACACCACTCTTTAACTCGGTTATTCCAGAAATGCTGAGATACCTCGGAATAGCTCCCACTCAACTTCATTCAAATAGCTACGCCTCTATACATTGAACCTTCTTGCTATTTATAAGGGTTTTATTCTGTCCACCAACTACCGAAGACATAAGATTCATTTACAACTTCAAACGGCGATCAAGAAGTCCTTGTTTTATTTTTCTTGAGCCCTCGCCGAATTGCCAAGTCTTGACAGGCGCTTGGAATAAACTTTCTTGTTTAAGCACGGGTGGTTTTATATACGATGTCTACCCAGCTTTGCTAGGCGGTGGTTAGAAGGACGTAAGTATTACATTCACTTCTTTCTCAAGTTCACTAATCCAAGTCATAACTTTTCCTTTGAATCTACTAACATCCGGAGTTCTTTCAGGTGTTCGCCCACGTCCTGAAGGTGCCGATTTTTCAAGAGCTGTTGCCGCCATTCGTGCTACCCATGTCGAAGATAGAGACATCAAACTTCTTGTAACTGACGAGCTGTTATCTTTATTCGGGCTGTTGGAGGAAGGCCGTAGCATCGGGCTCCCCAGAAGTGCAGCCTTGCCATGGAATGTTGCAGAGCAAAGAAGGGATACTATCAATCCAGTCATGCCCCCAGCCAAGGGGACTCCGGATGACACCGAAGAGAGTGAGATTAGGGATTTCCAAACTGATAAACTTGGCGACGCTGATGTAGGCCCAGGGAAGGCGCCTATGGTAGAACCATCGCAAGGCGCACAACCCCGAACACCCACTAAGAGAAAGAAAAGGCTAGCATACAGACTTCGTGGAAGAAAGACCGCCACAGATCCAGAGTTTGTTATTACTTCTATCGAAGAAGAATCATCTTCCCAACACTTGGAAAGTTCGCTAAAGGGAATTTCATATCTCGGTGAAGGCATTCATCCTTCTGATAAAGGAGATAGAAAGCCGATGAGCAAGGCTACAGCCACCAGTCTATCACGAGGGAACACTAGGACACTCACGACCATGTGCACTTCACCACACACCATTTATCAACCTTTCGCACAATAATTACTCATATGTTCTCATTTGGTCTTTGTAGGTGCAATGACTTAGTCTCGGATGTTCGATCGCTTAAGAGGTTCTTCATCATATTATCGATTTAGTCGAGATTCAAAATCTGGCCAGCGCTGGGAGAAAGATGAGGGAGGGGATACAATGTAACGTCCCGGTATTTTCAACCACTCGCATCCGCACATGTCGGACTTAAATTGCTCAAAATACCAGATTGTTAATTTAAATTTGGCAAAACTCAGCATATACAGTAAATAAAATATCACAGAATCACAGACACAGAGTAATAAACGATAAGCAGCGGAAATAAAAGGATAGTAGTTCATGAAGCTACTATATATATAACAGAGTTAAACAAGATACAACAGAAGTCTCGAATACATAGATGTCTCAATACAATAGTCAAATACAAGATCTGAATACATCATTGGAATCAACTGAACAACTGAAAGCATGATAGATAGCTGGATCTCCAAGCGAAGCTCCAACTCCAAAGGCGAGTCTCGAATACTGTATCACTCAGTCTGACCCGAGCGTAAAGCAAAACACAAAACACTCGAGTCAGGATTAACATTCTTATATCAATAAATCCAACTCAAGTGAAATATCAACAGAATTACAAGTAACTCAAAGGATGTTTGGGATAACCATCCTCTAAGGATCCGTTAAACTATTTACTATGTAGTAATATATGCTATTATAATAATGTCCAATAGTAAAATAAACATACTTTTAAATAGCGTTAAGGCTTTACATTTTCCACCTTAACACATAATAGTGCCAATAGTCTATACAGTACCTGCGTACCTCCAGATCGGGAGACTACGAGAAGATACTCCATAGGTACGACACAAATAGAAACTCATAGTAAAGCTCGATATGGTAGGTGACACGGCACAACTAGGCAATGCCAGGGTAGATACACCAATTACGCATCTGGGCTGGTGGTAACGCATAGCAGCCACTACCGCCCACCTCGGAACCCACTCCTAATCAAAATCGAAGGGTGGCCACCAAATCAATCACAAAGTAATAGAATGGTATCAAAGGAATGCGTTCGATCAGAGGTGCTACCTCATTGGCCCATCGATCGCTCCTGTTTTAGCTACCTTATGCCAACTCACGGGAGTTGGGTCCACGTATATACCTCAATAGGAATCGTCGCCACCATCCTACTTCATTCTGGAATCTCCACCGCGTACATAGTTGTTAAAGTGGTTTTCGGTATCGACAGAAAGTATACCCATATCCGATCCCGGTCTCTTTAACAACCAAACGTTATTATAACACCGCGGTCATTTCAAAATAGTTTATACTTCAAAACCAAAATATCATTTCCATTTCAAAAACCAAATCAATACGATATCATTTTCACTTCAAATATATCCATTTCCAAAATCATATCACTTTCCAAAGTTATAACGCTTCCGAAATCATAAGTCTTTTAAAATCAAAACACTTTGGAAATCACTGCTCTGAAATCATAGCATTTTGGAAATCATAACACTTTTGAAATTATAGCATTTTTGAAATCATAACACTTTCCTCTTAAACAGTTTAGATATTAAAATTAGTATATATAATAAAATAGTTTATAAATAAAATAGTTTATATAAATAGTTATAAGTTAAAATAGTTTATAATAAAATAATTTATATTAAAATAGTTTATATTAAAATAATTTATAGTAAAATATCCATAGTTTAAATATAATTTAAAATTACTTTATAAAATAAAATAGTTTCCTCGACTTTCACAAATCGATTCAAATCAATTCGAATTCCAAATTCAAATTTAAATCAAATCTAAATCCTCAATTTCAATTCCAATTTAATTAAACATTTCCAAGTTATATCGATTTCAAATGCTGATTTGAACCACAAATAAACCATTTTAATTTTAGTATATTTCAAAGCTTCAAATATTCCACATTTCAAACTAAATTCGATAAATTTATATATATCAATTCACTTTTCTATTATTTAGTTTTGAAATATTTGCCTAATTATTTCAATATCATTTGAATACAAGTTCAACTTACAAAATATCCCATGAATTTATATAAGTTTGAAATATCCATTTAAGTCACCTTTAATCAAATTTCAAGTTGTAAAACACTTCTTTAAAATTTCAAATTCAATAAATTTCAAATCAAACTTATTTAAGTATAATTCTTAAATAAATATAATTTCAAATCAATTTCAAATTTATCTTTACAACCCGAATCATTACAAACTCTATATTCGAAAATATAAATTTTAAATAAATACTTAAACATATCATATATCAACTTTAATAAATCTTAAAAATAAATATTTATCAAAACCATATATTTCTTTTCAAAACCATAGAAATTATTTTCAAAATATTTATATATAGACCAACGGTAATTTTCTACCCTATGGTCAAGTGATATGGATATTTATCATTTCAATCCGCAATTTAAATATATACGGGTATATATCTTTTCAACCCACAATCCCAAATTCAATTAAATGAAAATCGCTTGGGTTTATCATTTCAACCCATAACGATTTTCCCCTATTCTACAAGATCGTTCGGGTATGTATCATTTCAACCCATAGTGAATTCTATACTAATAGGGAACTTGTATAGTGATAACAGATATGATAATAATATAACAACAGTAACATGCATATATCATCAGTATAAATAAAAGATAATGGCGTCAGATGTCACAGGTGAACAGATACAGATAATGACATATATATAACAATGTGAATAACTAACAGCAGCATATTTCAATTAGCGTTTCAATTGAAATCAAATTTAATAAATATAAGAACGTTAATCGTGAGTGATTGCTCACCTTTCGAGGCTAGAGAGATTTGACGGTGGAATGAGTTTTAATTCCAAGCACGAATTTCAAAGCAAAGCTAGATGGACCCAAATTTGATGGACAAGCTGGTATATAAGGAATCGATAAAATAAATCAGAGATTTCTTGATATAGACTGAAACGAAATATATATATATATATATTATTCTATCATATTATTTTCTTAACCCATATATGAAATCATATTCTATATTCAAAAATCCATTTTTAAATTTAAATATATATATATGTATTCCAAAATCATTGTTTAAATGAAAACACATAAAATAAAACAAACATATCTACCTAATATAATTTGAAATAAACACATACATACATACATACATATATATATATATATAAATAATGAAAATACTTACATATATAAAGTATGTTCAATTACAATTATCTAAACATCTATTTTAAAATCGAACATATATATAACATGACCGCAAAATCTAATAACATCATTAACTGAACAAAATATGTATAAGCACCACTGTAAATATAATATAAATATATTCTGTCTACTACAAAAGGAAACTGCCACACTATACTATATCATAAAAAACATGGAAGCTGCCAATAACTTATACTTGAAACAGTATTATATTTATAAGATACTTAAAACAGTATTATATTACGTGCTAAACTACTACCAAAACCATTACAAACAACATAGTTTCCATCTTATACATAACTATATACATATACAAGCTAATATACATACCTCATAAACAATATAAATAAACTAATATTTTATATTTTAAACTTGAATATATAGAATACTTAAACATACATATATAGTACACAAATATATCTATATAATTGATATATAAAACAGAACTCAGGTGCATATATAGGAACATATATATATATATATATATATATATATATATATATATATATATATATAATAAATTTTCTCTAACCAATTTTAAAACATAAATATACCTTTCTAGATCAATATTCTTAGTTAACACATATATATATCCAATCAAAGTATATATATAGTTTTCACAAAATATGCAAATAACCTTCCAATTGGAAGCAGCCTCAAAATATATATTCCGCTATATAATAAATAATTTAACAGTAAGTGAAAATGTAAATATAAAAATATAAATAAAATTTATAATAACAGGTAATAAATAACACTGATATATAAACTAGGCTACTATGTTAAACATATTGTATAAAGACTTTTAGAAAACAAAACCTAAATAAACTAACAGAGTATACATTGTAAAGCAAAAATATAACTATATATAATACTTATATAACCAATGTAACCAATATAAGTCAGTGCCATACATTATGCATAGACTATATATAATATACATCATAACCCATCTATGCATAACTGCATACAAATACCATCTAATATGCTACCTTGCAGGGATTAGAGAATGAAGAGTGTGGGCAGAAGTCAAGTAAGCAAGGCGGAGGAGCAGCTGTACGCGGCAAAGCTCAGTTCTGGAGGAAGTGGAGTTTCGCGGTGGGGTTGCGGGTCACGGAGGCAGGCTATGGGTTCGGTCGAGATCTGTGAGGTCGGTCTCAGTTGTGCGCGAGAGGAAGGGTGCTCGGCAAAGGCTGCAAAGTTTGGGTGATGGGTGGATTCGAGTTGGAGAGGGGGTAGGGTCGCATGTGGTGGTGTTGAGGCTCGGCATGGGAGAAAAGAACGGAAGAGCAACACAGGGGAGAAGGTGGAGGGAAGAATCTGTGTTTGCAAAAGTGGTGATTCTGTTTTGTTTCGGCCATGAATAGGTTAGCAAAAATGAAGAGGCGATTGAAATAAACATACCAAAAAGAAAATGAAACGATAATATTAGTAACTAATAGTTTAACATTTCTTTTGGAATATGAAAAGCAGCGACTATTGGATTACGGTAGATGAATAGTTGGTAGGAAAATCAATGGACGCAACCGAACGGGTACCGATACCATTATCCGTTACGCGAATTTCTCCGCATTTCGGACACCAAAACACTGAAGTGAATATACCGAAGAGATCAGCACGACGAGGCGATCAAAACGGTATACAGAGATCAATGGTACGATTATCTAATCAAAAGTCGATAATCGGTACCGAAAAATGCTGCTAATTCCGTACGGAAAAATCCAAACGGAGCTAGACACTCCCGAAAATTCCGAAACGAATTACGCAGTCTTATTCAGAGTGTTCTAAATAAATTTTCTCATGTTGACATATTTATGTTTCGGAACACTTTTAAATTCAATTGTTATTAACTAATTTAAATTGAAATAAAATTACACAAGAAAATAAATTTTCATATTTTCTGATGAAAATTCACCAGCTGCTATGTTTAATTAGACGTATTTCAAATATCAAATTTTTATTCCAAAATTTTATTGTTTAAAATTTCACAAATTTAATTAAATATATTAATAAAACAAATAAAATTTAAATAAAATTTATGGGTCGTTACATAAAAGCTATTACTCAAGGGAATCCTCTTCCTCCAAACGCAATTCCCAATCCCAAACATCACGCCAAGGAGAACAATCCAATTTTCCCGCTTACAGTAGAGACCAGTCCTTATCGTGGCCCTCAAATCGCCACATCTCATCAGCAACATTTTGGCTTCTCAAGCTCTAAATTATCTCGCGAACATCGATCAAGTAAACATCCAATTTCCGTCTTTGCCTGCCGTTGCTTCTGATGTTTCTACAGCAGAGAAATTGGTCGAGCTTAAGACCACCTTTTCAAAAATTTGCTTTGATGGGCTTAAATTCCTTCCTTCTTAAGAGGGGGCTCCTCTCTTCTTTCTCTTTCTTAGCACAAATCATTATTTTGGACTTGATATTTCTAAACTCGCTCGAGAGCTTGAGACCACCTTTAATAGCCGACGAATAAGAAGATGACTTGAAATTTTGAACATATATAAAAAATAAAAATTTGCATTCTGACTTCATCCTTGATCTTTTGACTAGAACAAAGAAGATGACTTGTATTTTTTGCATTTTGTCCATTGAATAACAAATAGTGCATATGTTTTCGAACTTCATTTGCATATGACGGAAGAATGACTTGAGCTTTAGACATCTTGGGCATTTTGGACATTTTGGATTCATATTATTTTGATTATGAGCATATTTGGGAATTTTATTTGAATTTTATTTCTTTTAAAATATTTTGACGATAAGCTAAAAATTGGTTTAACAAATTATTTAAGGTATATCAAAATAACTTTTGAATTTATTAAAATATTTAAATAAAATTATTTTAGTTAAATAAAATACTTATTTATAAATAAATTAAATGTTAATATTTTTCTTATTTTAGATAAAGGTAATAAAAATATTTTTCTCCACCAATGAATGGAATATCAAAATGTCCACAAATATCTATATGAATAATTTCAAGTAGCTGAGTGCTTCTCGTGGCTCCTTTCATTGTTTGTTTTGACCGGTTACCTTTAATATAGTCCACAAAAACATTAGATCTAAAAATGCAGTGTCATAATCAGTTGTAGGTCTTCAATATTGATTATCCTTTGCCTTAGCATCCGAAGTCTTCGACCTAAATCCTTACTTTCAGTATTAATTCATCTACTTGTCTTTCTTAAAAAATATTTTGGATAACAAACGATAGATGAATAGAAAGTGTAATTTAAACCATACCTAATAGGAAATATAAGACCTTTAGACACGTTCAACCACCCATCTAGAGTATCTAAACTCTAAAGTGGGTCATAAACAAGTACAAGTCACAATCTTATCTTATTTTGCTTGATAAACATCAAAAGATTTAAACAAAATATTCCAACATTACATTCCAAATGAAATCAGCATTATTATAGCCAACAAATAAACTAGAGCATTACAGCATGCGCCCCTTGAAGACAAATTATATATATATAGGCTTTCATGAAAACATCGTGCCCTTGTCCAGATAAATACCTCAGTTAACCCAGCAAGTATATCCAGTCTAAATTTGGAATCTTAAGTCAGGAAAAAATAAATGTCAAACTTAGTGGATATGTGTGTTTCTGAGTTCTCAAAGCTAAAGGAAAAAGGTCAAGCAATGTTATCATCATGGTCAAGAAATGCAAAATCAAATGTCCAAAGAGAATATGAGGATTATTACAACGATCAAGTGACATATGATAACTTGAGTCAAGAGTTGAAGCTCAAACCACGGCCAGAGCCTGTGTTTTGTTCAGACGCTGTAGTGTCCATGCTGGTTGATTGCTTTAGTTCTTAGATGTTTAAGGATCACAATGTATTTGCTTGCTTTTATCTGATGTAAATATGTACTATATGTGATTACACATTGTGCACTGTACTTTATTGATGAGCACTTGTTAATTTAAGTAGAACTTTTGGTGTTTGGAATGGGAAATATTCTTTCTTTTTCTTTTTCTTTTTTCTTTTTTCTTCTTCTTCTTCTTTTTTCTTTTTGTGAACAAGAAACTGTTTTAGCAAGTTGTTGCTCTTCTTCTTTTTTGCCCCAGAATTATAAAAGGCTAAAATCTATGTATTTTACTAAGCTTAATAAGTTGAAATGTATTATAACTGCGCCACTTTCATCCAAAAATTTGTTTGCTATTCGTTGCTCAAATTTGATATAAGAGAAGAACCAGTCTGGCCAAAATACATAATAATTAAGGTATATATAATTCATGTAAAAAAGGAAAAAAAAGAGAGCAGTACATGCTGCAAACACTGCAGAAAATGTTTATGGAGAAACTTTACAGTCACACGTCAGTTAACAAACATTGAATATGTTGATAGAAATGCAAACAAAGCCTCACATTTGACAGTATACACCACCAAAAAAAGATGGGCTATTCAAAAACGAAATGCAATCTTACAGGAGACAAACGGCAAAATCAAGATTTGAGAACAACCCCATCCGATATTTTCCATCCCAATTCTGGAGAACAGACCATTTCATAGAGTGTGGAGCAGGTAGCACTACAAGAGTCTTCATTTTCTGGATTTGTAGAGTCTTTAAGTCGAGCATCCTCCTCTATTGTTGCCTCAACTATTGCACGCTGTCCATCCATTGATACTGTCACACTGTCTATTATAACGCCTAATAAAGTGTACTCCCAGGACAGACCTTCTTCTGAACTTCCAGTTACACGGTCTGCCCATATCTTCAGCATTGGACCATCCAATATCTAGAGATACTTTAAAAAGATTAGTACATACACAAGGGGTGTTCTTAGTTTAAACTTTCAGTGTAATTCTTGATGTCTAATCTGCATTTTAATCTGCTCATATATGCTGTTACGGAATGTATATGAGCTTATTGTGAGCTTTATTCCGTAACAGCATATGATCTCACACAATGGTAAATCAAAAGAGGAGCTGATGCGAAGTGGAGCTGCTGATGGCGAAGGACTGCAGAGTACACTCGGTCCGGATGCAGTGATACAATATGCAGTGATTCAATCCGGGTGTTGCTGTTAAGAGAGTGCTGTATGCAGATCTTAAGTGCTGATATAAAGAATGTGCAGAGCTGTCATGGTGATCGGAAGTCGGAGCTGACATGATGACCAAAAGTCAGTGCTGAGATGAAGGCAAAGTGCAGTGGTGCCGATCTGTAGTCCATGGTGTATGATGATGGCAGATTCGAATTTGAAGATGGTAGAACAAATGTTACTGGAGCAGTGGAAGGTGGCACATGCTCGTCAATAACCAGTAGTAGAGCAACCAGAGCTACGAGAATTAGAAAAATGATAAAATGTAAAAATGGAGTTTTATTGCATAAAGTTTTCTCTGAATACAGTATAACAGCTGCTGCACTATTTATAATACATTTGTAACAGTCTAAAACAAGATAATGGACAGTTTTCATTTTATTTAAACGAGAATAATCGGTAATAAAATATTTTTCTACATCAATGGATGGAATATCAGAATGTCCACAAATATCTTAATGAATAATTTCAAGTAGCCGAGTGCTTCTTGTGGCTCATTTCTTTGTTTGTTTGATTGTTTGCCGTTAATACAGTCCACAAAAACATCATATCTAGCTAAATCCAGGTTACGGAGTATTCCATCTTTAACAAGCCTTTCAATTCTTGTCTTGGATATGTGCCATAATCTTTTATGCCACAAGCAAGCATAATTATTTTCATTAAGTGTACATTTCGTGCCAATATTAGGATCCAGAATAGCAAGGGTTTCATGTATAAAATTCTTATCTAGATTTAAATTGTATAAACCATCACACAACGTTTCAGAGCCAATATTAATAGAATTCTTAAATAAACCAAAACCATTATTTTTAAATTCAACCATAAAACCTTTAACAACAAGTTTGAAAACGGAAATTAAATCTCTGAAAACAATAGGAAGATAAAAGGTTTCTTTTAAATCTAAATCACTCCAGAACTCAAATGCAGGTGAAAGACTCCAATTGTTCAATTTTTGCTTTTGCTTTATTTCCCATGTAGGGATAATGATCATTTAGGTTTGTTTTGTGGGTCGTAATAAGTCTTTGCACCGAACTCGAACATGACACATAAAACCAGAATTAATCCTCCAAGTAGTAGAATGAACATTTATAAAATCCGATTGGAAACAAACGTTAATAAAAGGCTTATCCTTTTTCTCAGACCAAGCTTTCATCTTATGACAAACCTTTTGGATGTGACCTTTCTTTTACAAAAGAAGCACTTATCGTTCTTTTTCTTCTTCTCTACGGATAATGATGGTTCTTCTTGATGAGATGGTCTAGGACCTTTGTTAATGCCATTTCCAGTCTTCTTCTTAAAACCAGCTCTTTTAGTTGTCAGATTTACCACATATCCATTAGTCACATGGCCACCCTACTACTTAAAGTCTTCCTTCTTCCTGAACCAACATGCTTTGCAAATTGTTTATATTCCACTTATATTTTATAGTGTTGTAATTGATTTGAAAAGGCTATTCAGAAGGAAATGAGTTGAGAACAAATTGGATGAGAAAAGGGTCGTCCACGATCATGTCTAAAACTCTAAGTTTAGAAGTTAGATTGGTCATTTATGTGCTCATTCATGGTTCGAGTGCCATCAAACCTCATTGTAGTCGAATTTGCCACCGGCTTCCTAGCAAGTAATTTATCAACAAAATGGAAGCGAACTTTAATGTTGTTCAGAAACTACTTCGCTTTCGCTGTTTCGGGTAGAGATGTCTTAATGTTAGGTGCTACACACATACACATAAATATAAGTGCCAGTCTGCTCGATCGTGACCATGCATCATAAACTGCTATCTCATCCTCGCTGCTTGGAAATAGTAGTGGGTTCGTCACTCATGATAGACATGTCTAGGTCAAAAATTCCCAAGCTGAACAATATTTGTTCGTTCCATTCAGAAAAGTTAGTGACATCAAGTTTGGCATAGGACCGAGCTTGTGATAACAGGTTGAGGGAAACTGCAATTTTTTTTATAACAATGTCATAAAATTATATTTTTACACACAGCTATAATATCAAGGATCGATAATGAATTGTTGATTAATCTTTAATTGGCTAAGTTTCTTAATGCATACAAACGCTATAAAATCTTTGTTAACCATCATATAATATTTGGATTCTAATGAAATTTTCCCTTTAATTTATTTGTCATAGCCCAGTAAGTTTGAAAATTTTGTGTCGTCTAAACATTGAATTTCATACTAATGGAGTTGATATCAACAATTCAAGTTGATAATATTTATAATGTTTGTTTAATTTGGATATCAACGTTTGTTGCGCTTCAACTCAAATTATAGCAAACATGGACTATAATTAATGTAAGTATATTATCTACTCATGTAGTCATGCCTTTGTTTGGTCTTTGATCTAGATCGTAATGATAATTTCTTACATTATATGACTTAATATATTCAATCAAACAAGAATATGAATAATTTATTATCCGCAACTACCGGAAAGTGTTACGAAACCAATTGTAACTTCAATAACAGTTACAAAACAATGCAGAAATAGTAATGGCAAAAATTGTCAGTAATTTGTCTAGTAATTCTGAGAAATTGTAACACCAAAATGCGTGACTAGATCTATATGAAAGGTATTACCGATTAAAGCGTCTGAGTCCAGTAGAAACTGTTTTCTTGAAACAATATTGCCGCCGTACGTAGTTTACGGGCGTTAGCAATTTGTTTCCCAGGATGAAACGGACCAGCCCCGCAGCGTAGTGGTTGCAGATGGAGTGTTGACGAACTGAAGAGATTATAGCAACTAGAACAGCGATCTTGTAGGAAGAAGGAACAGAAATCGAAGAAAAATTGAATTAATAATTCTCGGATTTTGGCCATCTACTTATAGGCTGGAGGAGGTGCCTATTCGGAGCGGTCGTGACTGTTGGAAAGGTTGCGACCCTTAAACCAACAGCAGTGACCGTTGTGTGCGCGCGTTTGGAAGGAAATGGCCGCATCTGGTTACCGTTCAAACGAATAGACACATTCGATCAAAAATAGCCGTTTTGGCGCATGCAGGCCTACGCGGCAGTCGATGGCCCATTTAATCACGAGACCCCAAGAGCCCCAAGGCCCAAGGCCCTATCTTTGACATATTAATATTAATATGAAGGTCTACAGGCCACATTGCCTTATCCCTTCCACACTTTGTCCTCATTCTCCTTTTGTTTGATATACCATGTTGGATTGTAGTATATATAGAGGAATTGGTACAATTATTCTCCGATGTAGGACTTTGTATAATGTTTTCTTCTTCCCAAATCTCTCCACTAACTCATTCATTTCTAACAATCCTCCACATGAATGAGCAGTTGTTCTTAGTTTCATGAACCATTTATCGTATTGATTAAAGTAGCACAGGGCCTTGAACTTTCCTAGTGTTTACCTATTTGAATTACAGGCGAATCAGTAGACATAGAATGTTCTTGAACTGTAAGCCTTTTGTGTAATTCTACAATAGATAACACACGACAAATGTTTCTTATAATCCTTCGTTCTCTGTATGTGTTCGTTTTTTCCTTGAACACCTGCCTGGTCTCATAAGTGCTTAGAGAATTTGGCCACATAATTCTCTTTGAAGCGGCGCCTTCGCACTTACGTAGGTGATTCTGTAAAGGGTATTCACAATTCCTCAAGTACAGTCATCATTGAAAGTATCAATACTTATCCTATTTTCCAACAATAAAGCACTGACTTATCATAGGAATGGTTTGAGTGTAACAGTGGTATCAAGTTTCTCTTAAACTTAGTTGTCCCTTTGAACCTAGATTTTGGGATCTCCAGTCAACTAGGTGGGGTTTCCATTTTAGAAAAGCTTTTAGTTTATGGGCCTTAACCTCATTCCCATCGATAAGGTTTGAACTTTCTCTCTTGGCAAGCCTTTTGTTAGTGGATCCGCTATGTTATCTTTAGACCTTATGTAGTCTATAGTGATAACTCTATTAGAGAGAAGTTGTCTTATTGTTTTATGTCTACGACGAATATGCCTAGATTTACCATTGTATAGTGTACTATTAGCTCTTTCAATTGCTGATTGACTATCACAATGTATACATATTGGAGGCACAGGTTTGCTCCAATTTGGAATATCTTCCAAGAAACTTCGAAGCCAGTCTACTTCTTCTGCGGTCTTATCTAGTGCAATAAACTCTGATTCCATCGTAGATCTAGCTATACAAGTCTGTTTGGATGATTTCCATGATATTGCTCCATTTTCTAATGTGAACACATATCCACTTGTAGATTTTGTATCATGTGATCCAGTTATCCAATTTGCATCACTGTATCCTTCCACTGTTGAAGGATAGTTTGTATAGTGTATACCATATTTCTGTGTATACTTTAGGTATCCTAGAACTCTGATTATCGCTTTCCAATGATGTTTACCAGGATTCTTGGTAAATCTACTCAGCTTACTTACAGCGTATGCGATGTCTGGCCTAGTGCAGTTCATAACATACATGATACTTCCTAGTATACGAGAGTATTCAAGCTGGTAGATGCCATCACCAGTGTTCTTCACCCAATTTTGGTTCATGTCTACTGATGATTTTGCAATAGTTATATTATATTGCTTGAATTTTTCAAGTATCTTGGCGATGTAATGTGATTGGGATAATGCATATCCCTGTGGTGTTCTCAAAATTTTGACGTCCAATATCACATCAACCAGTCCTAGGTCTTTCATATCGAATCTAGAGGATAACATTTCCTTTGTAGATGTTATTATGGCCTTGTTATTTCCTAGGATCAACAAGTCATCAACATAAAGACAAACAATGACATATCCTAAATGCGTGTGTTTCATATAGACACATTTATCTGATTCATTTATTGTGAATCCATTTGATAACATAGTTTCATCAAATTTCTCATGTCATTGTTTTGGAGCTTGTTTAAGGACATAAAGCAACTTTACTAATTTGCATACTTTATTTTCCTTTCCATAGCTCAAAAACCCTTCAGGTTGCTTCATATATATATTTCTTCCTCTAGTTCACCATTCAAAAATGCAGTTTTTACATCCATTTGATGTATTTCTAAATCAAGTATGGATGTGATTGCAATAAGCATCCTAATTGATGTTATCCTCGTCACCGGTGAATATGTGTCAAAATAGTCCAGTTCTTCCTTTTGTCTGAATCCTTGGACTACAAGACGAGCTTTGTACTTGTCTATTGAACCATCAGGTTTCAATTTCTTTTTAAATATCCATTTATTACCTAAGGTCTTGTATCCTTGAGATAAATCAACTAACTCTCAGGTATGATTAGCCATAATGGATTCTATCTCATTGTTAATAGCCTCTTTCCAGTAAGGGGCATCGCTGGAGGACATAGCTTGTCTGAATGTCAATGGATCATCTTCTAACATAAAGGTATAGAAGTCTGGTCCAAAGGTTTTTGAGATTTTAGACCTTTTACTTCTTCTCAGTTCCTCCACTTGTTGATCAGCACTAATTTGCTGAAGGGTTATCTTCAGTATCCTCAAGAGAATTGGAGATTTCATCTTCCCTTGGTCTCTTATGAGTATCACTGTTAGTGCCCTGCTTTAAAGGGAATATATGTTCGAAAAATCTTGCATTTCTCGACTCAATGATGGTATTTTCATGAATATCATCAATTTCAGATTTGTGTACTAAAAATCAATAAGCATCACTGTTTTGTGCATATCCAATGAATACACAATCAATTGTTTTTGGTCCTATCTTGACCTTCTTTGGTTTAGGTATCTCTACTTTAGCAAGACACCCCACACTTTTAAGTATTTGTAGGACGGTGGTCTATTTTTCCAAAGTTCATGAGGAGACTTGGATGTTTTCTTTCGTGGTATTTTATTTAAAATATGATTTGCCAAAAGAATAGCTTCTCCCCAAAAGTTATCAGGCAGTCCAGAACTTATTAATAAAGCATTCATCATTTCTTTAAGAGTTCTATTTTTCCGTTCGGCTATACCGTTGGATTGAGGAGAATATGGTGCTGTAGTTTGGTGTATAATGTCATGCTCAGCGCAAAATTCTTCAAAAGGAAATTCATATTCTCTTCCTCTATCACTTCTTAAAGCTTTAATTTTCTTGTTGAGTTGATTCTCAACTTCTGCTTTATACTGTTTAAACATATCGAATGCTTCATCCTTGCTTCTAAGGAGATACACATGACAATACCTAGTACAATCATCAATAAAGGTAATGAAATACCTTTTTCCGCCTCTAGTTTGACACATTTTCAAATCACATACATATGTGTGTATTAGATCTAGAGGTTCAATTTCTCGTTCAACATGATGAAACGAGGTTCTTGTCAATTTTGCTTCTGCACAAATTTGACATTTATAGTTGGAGTCTATGTTACATTTTGGTATAAAATCTAGATTAATTAATTTTCGCAATGTATCAAAATTTACATGCTCCAATCTAGAATGTCATTGTTAGAAGAGTCAACAATATAAGCAGAAGATTCACTTTTATTCATATCAGTGTTTGGTACAATAGTGGTTACATTTGCTTTAAATAAACCATCACACACATATCCTCTTCCTACATACACTTCATTCTTTGATAATACAAACTTATCAGCCACAAAAGTTAATTTGAATCCATGCTTGCTGAGTAACGACCCTGAAATCAGGTTTTTGCGAATTTCTGGAACATGGAGAACGTCACTTAAAGTAAGTTCCTTACCAGAAGTTAGTTTCAGCACAACTTTTCCCTTGCCTTCGACCTTTGATACAGATGAATTTCCCATGAAATGTTGTTCATCATCAGTTGCGGTTTTATAGTTTGTAAACATCCACTTATTAGCACATATATGTCGAGTGGCTCCCGTGTCTACAAACCATTCCTTTGAGTTACCAACAAGGTTGCATTATGATATTATCGCACATAAATCCATATCAGAAACGCCATCTGACGCTTCAGCCATATTAGCTTCTGATTTCTTCTTTTTGGGTGCGCGACATTCGACAGCTTTGTGTCCTTTCTTTCCACAGTTATGACAAGAACCCTGAAATTTCTTCGACTTCTTAGGCGCATTCTCGTGTTTTCTCTTATTAGGTTTGTCTGACTCAACTACATTTGCTTTGGCCGCCATATTCTGAGAAATCTTTTTCTCATAATTTTTGTTATCTTCCTCAATTCTTAGCCGAACTATGAGTTCTTCCATTGTCATTTCCTTACGCTTGTGCTTAGGTTAATTCTTGAAGTCCTTCCAAGATGGAGGAAGTTTTTCAATGGTTGCGGCAACCTGGAAGGATTCGCTAAGAGTCATCCGTTCATCTTCTAGTTGACGAATGATGAGTTGTAGTTCTTGAGTTTGGTTGGTCACAGTCTTTGAATCTACCATTTTGAAGTCGAGAAATTTTCCAGCGATGAATTTCTTCATGCCTTCATCTTCAGTTTTGTACTTTCTGTCCAAGGCCGTCCATAGTTCCTTGGATGTTGCTACAGTACAATATACACTGTAGAGGCTATTATCTAGACCATTCAGAATATAGTTTTTACACATAAAATTTGAGTTTTTTCAGACATTGAATGCCTCTACTTTTGTTGCATTGGGTTCGAGTTCACCTACCACAGGAGCATCTTCAGTCAGAAACTTGGCGAGTCCCAATGTTGTTAAATAGAACAACGTTTTATGTTGCCAATGCTTGAAATCTATGCCGTTGAACTTCTCTGGCCTTTCTCCATGAGATATTGCCATTGTTGGAATCACATGCGCAGGTTGAGCGTTTGTCACCATTTGTGTTGGTGCAGAGTTATTGTTGCTATTCTCAAACATCGTCGTCTGCAACAATCAAATATTGTTCAAGATTGTTATCCGCAACTACCGGAAAGTGTTACGAAACCAATTGTAACTTCAATAACAGTTACAAAACAATGCAGAAATAGTAATGGCAAAAATTGTCACTAATTTGTCTAGTAATTATGAGAAATTGTAACACCAAAATGCATGACTAGATCTGTATGAAAGGTATTACCGATTAAAGCGTCCGAGTCTAGTAGAAACTGTTTCCTTGAAACAATATTGCCTCCGTACGTAGTTCAGGGGCGTTAGCAATTTGTTTCTCAGGATGAAACGGACCAGCCTCGCAGCGTAGTGGTTGCAGACGGAGTGCCGACGAACTGAAGAGATTATAGCAACTAGAACAGAGATCTTGCAGGCCCACGCGGCAGTCGGTGGCCCATTTAATCACGAGACCCCAACAGCCCTAAGGCCCAAGGCCCTATCTTTGACATATTAATATTAATATGAAGGTCTACATGCCACATTGCCTTATCTCTTCCACACTTTGTCCTCATTCTCCTTTTGTTTGATATACTATGTTGGATTGTAGTATATATAGAGGAATTGGTACAAATATTCCCCGATGTGGGACTTTGTATAATGCTTTCTTCTTCCCAAATCTCTCCACTAACTCATTCATTTCTAACATAATTTATATTTAATCGACATATTTTCAACTACATCCAGGCATCAACAAATGGTCTTAAATCAGAATTGCATAGACATATATATTTGGAATACAAAATATCTGAATTTTACCAAAATTTGAGTTTTCACCGAATAATGAAAGAAAATTATGCCATAAATTCAAAACCTTTTGCAGAATCTTTATATCATTTTTCTGTTAAAATTTACAAACCCTTACATTATTTCCTTGAATGACAATACAAAGATTTTGAGGGTTTAAAAGAACTTGGATGACTCAAAAAAAAAATCTATAAACAGTTAAAACAAACAAAAAAATGTGTAAAAATAAATTGACTGAAAACATTTTACTGCTTTTAGATTTATGGTGAAATTATTCATTTATTGATAGCATGAGATTGTTGTAACCGTTATATGATTCCACATGTTAGTTTTATTTAAATAAAAAACTAAGAAAAATGATTTTATCTTTTTGCAGTCACAGTTAAATAATCAAACGAATCGCTAATCTTTCCCCATGCTAGCAGTCGGTTTGAAGATTTGGAATGGTGGTTTTCTTCCTCTTAAGAAACAGCCAGAAACGGTATTTTTATAATTTTAGAACTACTCTCCCTTGCTAAAATAAACTTTGTACTGTGAGTATATCTAGATGGTGAAGATATCTCTGTTATATAGTGGAAAAGGACCGAAACCTTATGCATTGATGGCTCAAAGACATTACGAGTCAATTTTATTTCACTAACCATCACGTGTCAAAATTTAGTTCAAAATACGTTATTAAATATTTATAATGTACCCACCATTAAAAATATGACATAATAGAAAATTACATTAATGTACAATTTCAAAAGATTTGAAGGGTAATAAATATTAATTTATATAAATTTATAAACTAAATATTTATTAATTAATTTCCAACATGACAAAATCCCCAAAAGTTAACAATCGTAAGTAAGATATTTAGTACCATATTGTCAATAAATACACAAATGATATTATCAGACAAGGTATACATAGCGGGTAGAAAAATAAGGGTGAGTTTGCAACGAACGGAAATGAGAATTTGAGCGGAGCATTTAAGGGGGATAGGTAAGTGATTGGAGAATGCGTTTGGGGCTACGAACAGTGTATTTGAACGTGATATCTAAATTATGATTTTTAATTTAATTGGTTTATAATTTATTAATTATTATTTTTATTGTGTAATATGAATTTAATAATTGCAAATAATGAAAATTAAACTACTCGATTTTTCATTAAAATAAACTAATGCATTTACCTTAAAAAATACAACGATAAAATTAAAATAAAATTGATTTATATTTAAAGAATTAATTATTTTTAATGAATAATATGTATTAATAATTTGCAAAAATAAATAAATAAATTGTAAAATTATAAATTGCTCGGATTCAGTTCAAACAAACTTCATAATGTAGAGCATTTTGATACGATCGCAACGCAAAAAATCGCATCTCAAATGGATCTTATTGGCATAAATTATTAATTTTAGAAATCTATAAAAAATTAATTTTATCAGTTAACATTATTAAAATAGTCAAGCAAACAGTTGTTGGACGGGTCTGACATGTCGAACACCAACGCATCTTCCCCTAACATTCTCACGACGGAACTGGGAATGAGGCAAACATAGTCAGGGCCGGCTCAAGTAGTTGGGTTGCCCTAGGCAACCGAAAACTTCGAGAAAAAATTGAAAAAGGGTTGCCACAGGTGACTGGAAAGTTTGAAGTGAAAAATTGGAAAAAACGACATAAGCAAGGATTAAAACCTTGGATCATAGGGTCGAGAAGTTTGCCCACTACCTACGTACCAATACCAACTAGTGGTTATAGCCTAAAATAGTAGTATAGATTGCCATACTTAAAATGCTAGACTATGTTAACCTTCTCTCTTCCCCGGCTGTTGCGTCCATCCGGGTGGTCGTCCCAGATGGCCGCCTAGCTCGTCCAGCCCTGAAACCGAACCTGAACATAGTTGGGACTTCCGACACCCTAAAAATTGCCTATAATGGCATCTAAGATGACTTAAAATCCAACACAATTAATGATCCGTTTATATTTCTGCCATACTCCGAATTACAAGGTGTTGAAGTTGCAAAAAATTTCAACTCCACTAACATCAAAAATCATGACAAGCAATGCAAAAAGGGACGAAGAAATCAAAACTCAGAAAACCATCTATCCATCTATCTATATCCAAC
This sequence comes from Allium fistulosum, assembly GCA_030737815.1. NCBI lineage: Eukaryota > Viridiplantae > Streptophyta > Magnoliopsida > Asparagales > Amaryllidaceae > Allium > Allium fistulosum. The sequence goes on along the minus strand of CM060901.1, from coordinate 645,659,881 downwards.
AACATTGTTTAGTTGTATTTTCTTTTACATTTGTAGTTGAATTGAACGAACATCTGAACTGTGTGTTTAAAATTACTTGACAACTCTGTATTGGACTGCTACTTTTAAGTTTTAATCCATGCTTCCTGTTTTAAACTAGCCAATAGGTTGCTGTTTATCTCTAAACACTTATAAAATGCCAACAAACGGGAACTGCATTATACAATTGCATTCCTAACAAATAACAAACAAAACTTTACACAGCAGACAGACCAAGAAACCCACTATTTTCCCCCACACAAACATAATCAACAACTTCCTTCTCACCAACAATCGCAACCTACTGTTATAAATCAGAACCTCTCAGCAGGATGTGTTTATTGTTCTGAATTCTGATCTGAAGCGACCTTCTGCTTCTCTTGATATGATGTCAGCAGGTCTACGTCAAACCCTTGAATTCCCTCTTTTTTTATATATGTTCCCTTGTTTTAGTTCACATTGTACACAGAAAGAATGATTGGTAACGATAAGATTTAGTACACGAATATTAATTGGTAGTGGGGAGCTTGCTTGATATTAGATTTCAAGGTATCAAAATTAGACTTTGATAGATAGAGGAAGCAATTTACTTAAAGCTAATGTCAGTCTTGTCGACTGTTGAAAGTTGAAATAGATCGGTAGGGTTTCGACTTTTGATTGTTTGGGTTATTGTTGTTGTCTGCTGGTTTGAAATGTTTCATATAGAATAGAAGGACATGCATGCCAAGATGTGTCAAAACTTTATTATCTCAATGTTAGAAACATTTAAAACAATGCATATATATGAAATTTTATGGTAATTTTTCTTAGACTTTTGACACCAAATGATTAATGTGAAGATAATCCTTTCTCACACTCTAGTATATTGCATTGCCTGCACTATGGTGAGACCAATCTCTTTACTAAACTTGATTTGTTAATTTCTAGAAGTTTCTAGAGTCTTCTTGTATTTGATAGAACTTGGTGAGAGCTCTAGAATTTTATATTAGTTGCTAGAAATAAAAATTATATAATAGTTATGTTTTCAGAGTTACCTAAAGAGTCATTTCTAGAGTTATCAAATGAGTCATGTTTCTAGAGTATTCTATATCTAGAATGTTCTATTGAGTCATATAAATAGAGGAGCTCTCCCCTCATTTTGTATCAAGCAAGAAATAAATCATCAATAAAAAAAAGTTTTCTACAATAAAATAAAAAAACTCCTCTTTCTTATATTCTCTCCCTCTTTCTCCTAAAAAATATTCAACAAAGTGGTATCAGAGCAAGGTTTTAAAAAGAAGAAGAAGATAAAGATGGCGAATAATGGCGTTCCCCTACAATTAGTTCCAATGCTTACCAAAAACAATTATGATAATTGGAGTTTAAGGATGATGGCTCTCCTTGGAGCATACGACGTGTGGGAGATAGTTGAAAATGGTTATACTGAACATGAGAATGAAGATGGTTTATCTCAAATTCAAAGAGATGATTTGAGAAAATCAAGGACAAGGGACAAGAAGGCTCTTTGTCTAATTTATCAAGCATTGGATGCTGATACATTTGAAAATTTCTGGATCAAAGACGACCAAAGAAGCATTGGATACCTTTTTGATTCGAACGTCTTACAAGGGAGCTGATCAAGTCAAAAAGGTACGTCTACAAACTTTAAGAGGAGAGTTTGAAACTTTGCATATGAAAGAAGGTGAGCTTGTTTCTGATTACTTCTCAAGAGTTCTAGTGGTTAGTAATAATCTTAAAAGAAATGGTGAGAAGTTAGATGATGTAAGAATTATGGAGAAGATTCTTAGATCATTAGATCCAAAGTTCGAACATATTGTCGCCATCATTGAAGAAACAAAAAACTTAGAGACCATGTCAATAGAGGAACTTCTAGGCTCATTATAAGCTTATGAAGAAAAGAAAAAGAAGAAGGAAGAGACTGTGGAGCAAGTCCTTAAGACACGGATTGATTCAAAAAAGAAAAAAAGAAATCGAAGCCAACAATGATGGGGTGGCGGCCAAGAAAGAGGAAGAGGTCGTGCATATGGACATGGACGAGGTTGGAGGCCCAACTATGAAAACAACAACAGCAACAACAATAAAAGAGGAGAAAGCTCAACAAGAGGTCGTGGGAGAGGAAATTCAAGGTATGACAAGTCACGTGTCAAATGCTACAATTGTGAGAAATTTGGACATTATGCTTCTGAATGTAGAGCTTCAAATCATAATAAAGTTGAAGAGAAGACCAATTACGTTGAAGAAAAAAGCCAAGAGGATGATACATTACTACTGGCTTACAAAGAAAATGAAAAAAAGAGGAAAACCAATGGTACCTAGATAGTGGTGCAAGCAACCATATGTGTGGAAGAAAAAATATGTTTGTGGAGCTTGATGAATCAGTGAAGGGCAATGTGGCATTTGGAGATGAATCAAAGATAGCAGTGAAAGGTAAAGGAAAGTTTCTTATCCGATTGAAGAATGGAGAGCACCAATTCATTTCCAATGTTTACTATGTGCCAAACATGAAGAGCAACATTTTGAGCTTAGGACAACTCTTAGAGAAAGGTTATGATATTCGATTAAAAGATAATAATCTTTCTATAAGAGATGGTGCAAGTAACTTCATTGTAAAGGTACCAATGTCAAGAAATAGAATGTTTATGCTCAACATTCAAAGTGGTGTCGCACAATGCCTTAAGGTGTGCTATAAAGATACTTCTTGGCTTTGGCATCTTCGTTTTGGACATCTTAACTTCGGAGGACTAGAGTTGCATTCCAAAAAGGAAATGGTAAGAGGATTACCATGCATAAGCCATCCAAATCAAGTGTGCGAATGATGTTTACTTGAAAAGCAATTTAAAATGGGCTTTCCAAAGGAGTCATACTCATGTGCTAAAAAACCGTCGGAACTCATACATACGGATGTGTGTGGTCCGATCAAGCCAAGTTCACTTGGTAAGAGTAACTATTTTCTTCTTTTCATCGATGATTTTTCAAGAAAAACATGGGTGTATTTTTTAAAAGAGAAATCAGAGGTTTTTGAGAACTTCAAGAAGTTGAAGTCCCATGTTGAGAAGGAAAGTGGCCTTATGATTAAAGCCACGAGATCTGACCGTGGAGGAGAGTTCACATCAAAAGAATTCCAAAAGTATTGTGAAAATAATGGAATCAGACGACAACTGACAGTGCCTAGATCCCCCAGCAAAATGGAGTAGCAGAAAGGAAGAATAGGACAATTCTTGAAATGGTAAGGAGCATGCTCAAAAGTAAGAGGTTGCCAAAGGAATTTTGGGCGGAAGCTGTGGCATGTGAGGTTTATCTATCAAACCGATCTCCAACAAGAAGTGTGTGGGGAAAGACACCACAAGAAGCATGGAGTGAAAGGAAGCCTGGTATTTTCCATCTAAGAGTCTTTGGAAGCATAGCTCATGTACATGTACCAGATGAGAAGCGAAGCAAATTGGATGAAAAAAGTGAGAAGTATATTTTCATCGGTTATGACACCAACTTTGAAGGATATAAGCTCTACAATCCTGATAGGAGGAAGATAATAATTAGTCGAGATGTTGTGTTTGATGAAGAAGGAGAATGGGATTGAAGATCACATAATGAAAATTACAACTTCTTTCCATACTTTGAAGAAGATGAAATACCACAACCAAGGATCGAGCAATTAAGGGAGGAGCCTACTTTCCCACTAGTTTCTCCTACCACAAGTTGTCAAGAAGATGAGAACTCAAGTGAAAGGGCTCCACGCTTTAAAAGCCTTCAAGAAATTTATGAGGTAACAGAAAATCAAGACAATCTTACTCTCTTTTGTTTAGTTGCGAATTGTGAGCATATGAACTTCAAAGAAGCTTTGTAAAAGAAGAGTTGGAAAAATGCTATGGACGAAGAAATCAAGGCCATCATAAAGAATGACACATGGGAGTTAGCTTCACTTCCAAAAGGACACAAGGCGATTGGTCTGAAGTGGGTATACAAAGCAAAGAAAAATGCCAAAGGAGAACTTAAAAGATACAAAGCGAGATTGGTGGCAAAATGCTATAGTCAAAGAGCCGGCATTGACTATGATGAGGTATTCGCTCCATTCGCTCGATTAGAAACTGTTAGACTAATAATATCTTTAGCAGCTCAAAATAGTTGGAAGATACATCAAATGGATGTGAAATCTTCTTTCTTAAATGGAGTTCTTGAAGAAGAAGTTTATATCGAGCAACCACAAGACTGTGAAGTCAAAGCAGAAGAAGACAAGGTTTTGAAGCTAAAGAAGGCACTTTACGGGTTGAAACAAGCTCCAAGAGCTTGGAATGCTCGAATTGATAAGTACCTCCAAGAGAGAAACTTCATCAAATGTCCATATGAGCATGCACTCTATATTAAAATCCATAATGGTGATACATTGATTATATGTTTGTATGTAGATGACTTGATCTTCACAGGTAGCAATCCAAGCATGTTTCAAGAGTTTAAGAAAGAGATGACGAAAGAGTTTGAGATGACTGATATTGGGCTCATGTCTTATTACCTTGGCATTGAAGTAAAACAAGAAGGTAAAGGCATTCTAATCACTCAAGAAGGCTATGCTAAAGAAGTATTGAGGAAGTTCAAGATGGATGACTCTAATCCAGTTTGCACACCAATGAAATGTTGAACCAGGTTGTCAAGGCATGAGGAAGGAGATAAAACGGACACAACACTCTACAAAAGCTTGGTTGGAAGCTTGCGATATTTAACGTGTACAAGACCTGACATTCTATATGCGGTAGGAGTTGTGAGTCGACACATGGAGAACCCAACAATAACTCATTTGAAGGCAGCAAAGAGGATTCTTCGCTATGTTACAGGCACAACAAACTTTGGATTGTACTACTCTATTTCTGATAGTTACGAGCTTGTTGGATATAGTGATAGTGATTGGAGTGGAGATATGGATGACCGAAAAAGCACAAGTGGCTTCGTGTTCTACATGGGAGATACAACCTTCACATGGACGTCGAAAAAACAGTCGATTGTCACTCTTTCCACATGCGAAGTAGAGTATGTAGCTGCTAGTTCATGTGTTTGCCATGCAATTTGGTTACGAAATCTACTAAAAAAGTTGAAACTGCCACAAGAGAAGCCGATCAAGATTTCGTGGACAACAAATCAGCAATTGCTTTGGCTAAGAATCCAGTTTTCCATGATCGAAGCAAGCATATTGATACACACTATCATTATATTAGAGAGTGTGTCTCCAAAAAGGATGTGCAACTAGAATACGTGAAGACACATAATCAAGTAGCTGATATCTTCACCAAACCTCTCAAGCATGAAGATTTTGTCCGGTTGAGAAATCTGCTTGGAGTCACAAATCAAGTTTAAAAGGGGGTGTTGAAATATTAAATTTGATTTGTTAATTTCTAGAAGTTTCTTATTATTAAAGTTTCTAGAGTCTTCTTGTATTTGATAGAATTTGGTGAGAGCTCTAGAATTTTATATTAGTTGTTAGAAATAAGAATTATATAATAGTTATGTTTCTAGAGTTGCCTAAAGAGCCATTTCTAGAGTTGTCAAATAAGTCATGTTTCTAGAATATTCTATATCTAGAATGTTCTATTGAGTCATATAAATAGAGAAGCTCTCCCCTCATTTTGTATCAAGCAAGAAATAAATCATCAATAAAGAAAAGTTTTCTACAATAAAATAAAAAACTCCTCTTTCTTATATTCTCTCCCTCTTTCTCCTAAAAAATATTCAACAAGGTATTGCGTTACTTGCAACAAAATATACAAACATATATTGAAAAATTGCGCTAGAATAGAAGCCAAAATGAAGAATAAAGCCTTTGATCATAATATTCATATTTAAAGATACATTAAGAAGTGACATGGACAATATCAATTTTGAATCACTACTAGAAAATGGCTAAATAGCGACGGGAGGGGGCGACGGCTTCCGACGGCCAATTTCCGACGGCTTCCGACGGACCGTCGGCGGCCGTCGGAAGCCGTCGGAAAATCACGACTTACAGCCCCCAGCCGAGCCTCCTTCTTCCTCATTTTCATACGAAAATTATTAACCCAAAATCCCCAGATCTCTTCCCCAAGCTTCCAATCATCAATTTCGAGCTTTCGGATCCTCCCCGGTTGCGTAATCAATGTCCATTGCTCTCTTGCTCAGGTATAATCTCTTATTTTCGCCAAAAATCTAATTTTTACCCTAAATCTAGATTTGCATAAGTTGTTAAATTAGGGCTAATTGGTGATTGAAATTGTTTCCAATAGTGTTATAATAGTTTCTAGCATTCCATGGTATTCCTATTTCATCTTTTATTGTGAAATTGTGAAAAACATGTATAATTTGTGGTTGTTCGTGTATATGTAAATCGTTGTGTATGCCTTGATTCTACGATTGTATATGTGTGTAGCGCTGCTATCATTGTATTGTGTTAGTTGGAATAAGATAAAATGAATGCACGAGCTAGGAATATTATATTGTGCACGTATTAACTTATGCAACAAAAAAAATGCGTCGAACGAGCCTTAAGTTGATGTAATACGTCGAATAAATGTGTTAAATTAAAATATATTTTTGTAAATGTGAACAGTTAGTAAAACTGTATTTTTTCGTAAAATGCGGACATCTAATTAACAAATGTCCCTTAGAGAGTTTTTGGCCCCATCTGACGAGTGTTGTACATGATCGTTGTATAAATAGTCGTTTTTTTCGAAAAACAACCATTTATATTCATCTGGTACAATGTTTGTTGGATTTGTCCCTGTATTGGACAAGTTATGAACACAGTAAGCATTTACAATTTGTATACTACTTCGTCTCAAACGGTTCATAAAATTTCGGCCTAACTTTTCTTTTTTGTTTCCTACGTACACGCATTGTGTACAATGCAGGAAACAAAAGGGAAATGCTGCCAAAATTTTGTTGAATCGTTTGAGACGAAGTAATATACGAAATGTAAATGCTTACTGTGTTTGTAATGGAAAGTAGGATGCCTGACCATGGAAAAAAAATATTTTTGTACAATTTTTTGAATCGATACGTTAAAAAATAAAATGTGCCCTATTTGAAAAGATTTTTAAATTTGTGAAGTAGTTCTTTAAATTCAAATATTATACGACCATGAAAATAATCTTTTTCGAATTTGTATTCTTGAAAATAAATATTAAATTTTGAACTTCTCATTTTCTCAAATAGGAAAAATGATTGATTATTTTGTTGATCGGAGGAGATGGATGTACCAAAGAAAAGGAATGAGGGGCTCAATAAAAGAAGATTTTTATAATAGTATAAACGTATTTGTTGAATTCTTTTTAAGTAATAACGGAAATGATCCAGAAATTCGTTGTCCGTGTAGTAGGTGTAGACATTTGAAGTATTTGTTACTAGATATTGTGAAAGTTCATTTGTGCCAAAATGGTTTCGTACCCGAGTATTATGTTTGGGATCGGCATGGAGAAGTTGTAGCAAATACTTCTGTAGAGTCTGAAAGTATCGTTAACGAAATAGTTACGACGACCCGTATAGAAAATATGGTCGAAGATGCAGTACGATCAATGTTTCCTATGGTTGAAGTTGACGACGATGATGGAAATGTTGAAGAACCAAATATTGAAGCAAATTTTTTTTATGATTTACTAGATGCTGCTAAGAAACCTATTTAGGATGGTTGTAAAAGCGGCACTCAGCTGTCGGTAATCGCAGAATACATTGCGATGAAGTCAATATACAACATCACTGAAGCTGAGTTTACGGCTGTTGTTCAAGCTGCAAAAAGACATATTCCGCCCGATAATCTAATGTGTGAAAATCACTATGAAGTTAACAAATTTATGTCGGGTTTGGGTTTACCTGATAAGAAAATAGATACATGTTTAAAAGGCTACATGTTGTTTTGGAAAGAAGACGCAAACCTTAGAAATTGTAAAATTTGAAATCAGGAGAGACACAAACCAAGAAAAAAGAAGGGGAAGGAAGTTCCGTACAAGCGTATGCATTACTTACCCATAACTCCAAGGCTTCAAAGATTATATGCATCTTCTGTAACTGCATATTTCGTCAATTGATATAAATTTAACACCAAAGAATACAGTGCAGAAAAATTAATAATACTGGTGTATTTGTTAAAGGTAGTGACGATCCAGGAAATCATTTAAATGATTTTTATGGCGTTCTAACACAAATTTTGCAACTGACATATTTCTCACGACCCGCGGAGGAGGTGTTTCTATTTAGATGCAATTGGTTTAGCGATGTTCCAGGTTCTGGAATTAATGTGCACAAGGATTATAATCTTATCGAAATAAAGCATACATCGCACTATTACAAGTATGATCCTTTTGTACTAGCCAAACAAGCATTGCAAGTTTATTACGCTCCTTATCCGTCTCTAAAAAGAGATAAAGCAGATTGGTCTGCAGTTTTTAAAACAAAGGCCAGATTCACATTCAATGGGAAGAATATTCCGGTGGAACAAGCTTATCTGGCAGATCTTGAGCAAAATAACGAAATAATAATTACAGACGATCATACAGATTTTGGTCCTTTGATCGATGAATCAAATGTTTTGGTAGAAGCGTTTGATAGTGCAGAGGAAAATATCGTAGAAAACGAGACCGAATCTGAAACATAAGACGATGATGAATGATATAAATCTGAATCTGATTTTTTGCAATTGATGTAACTATGTTGAATTCTTGATGTATTATGAAATTGATGTGACTATGAAACCAAATATGTTTACCATTGTTTACATGTTTTATGTCATTTCCATTTGTCATTTATTTAGCAATTTTTATTAAAAATGCAATGAAATCTGCTTATTTATACCGTTGATGTCATTTACATATGAAATATATTTCATTATCATGTTATTATTCTCTTATATAATGATGTGTATATATGTCACAGGTTTATCATAATGTCATATAGAGGTAGGAGCTCTTCTCGATCATCAGGAGGCGATGATAGTGGCCCATCGCAAGATCCACAACGTCCAATAGTTTCGTTAGTCCCTAGAGCAGAGGGGTAAGAATTAAATTTTATTCAGCATCTTATTTTTTTTTATGATATACGTACGTACTTATCTGTATCGTATTTAAAAACAGGGGGTTCGACCTACTTCCCTCGAAGGTTGTGCTGGATGTCTCTAGAGCTTCTTATCATAGTAGGATGAGTGCTTGCTGGCCGAAGTGGGATAACATCCCTCCCTACATCATAGAGTGTATATGGCAGGATGTCCTAGTATGTATATTGTAACAGCCCGCAAATCCGTACCCCTTAAATTAACATTAATCTCCATTAATGAACTCAAGAAGAACGGAAATACGAACCATTTAGATTAAAGAAGAAGAGGTAGAAGAAGAAAATAAATGACAACAGAATCTAACCATCGCAGCGGAATAAAATATAATAGATAATAAATGATCTTTACACAAAGAAAATACATTTGTTTATACATTACATCATCAGAGTTAAGAATCAGAGTATAATACAATCAACATCACGATTCAGGACAGTTGTAATAACTTGTCCCACATAGAATACACAACATACACAACACAACGGAATATATATCATATACGTGTGATACGTCTCGAAATCCATCTCATCTCCTGAGCTCCACAACATCATATCCTGTAACCTATAATACTCGGTCTGACCCGAGCATTATAATAAAATAACACCCGAGTCAGTCTGGAAAACCAGCGTGAGAAAACACACTCAATTGGATTATTAAAGTTTTCCAAACCCTTTGAAATCAAAAGCATCTCGTAAGACCACGCCACAAATAAACATGTCGTGTTTTTACCTTACGATAGCCAAAACAGTTTTTACCAAATCCGTCTGATATTATAATAGTGTCCATATACAAATATTTATTCAAATAGCTGAAATTGTTACATGATTAAATTCCAACATACTAGCCACAAAGTGGGTAATACAAACAAATACCGTACAAGGCACGTAGGGAGAATGGATTTCCATCAATGACTAGGCACTGGGGTACCACCTATCACAGTACGTGGCCTAGATCACAGTACCGAGGAGTACGCCCGTTCCCCTGCAACACAAGGCCGGAACCATCCCTTACTGGATAATTCCGAGTAAAATCACCCCACGGTTGGGATCAGCAACCGCACCACTAAGCCGAAATAAAAAGGGACATCTAGACAGGGATGACCTTACTCTCAAGTGGGGGCTACCCACGAAGCCTTGCTGCATAACCCCTGATTTTCAGTCATTCCCGGTTGATGAGGCTTGAGGCTAAGCGTTACCTTATAGAACATATCCCTTAGAATGCCCATCGTCCTCCTGACGATGTTCCAAAAGCATTCGTCGATACAAGTCCGCCCCGGGTTCGAACGGAACCGAAGGCACTACTCCTACTACATCCATTTTGGAAATATCCTCAGGATTAGTAGCGACTAGCCCTTGCACTTCACTGCTCCATCTACGATTCCAAACTCGTTTTCCTCACGAAAACGTACAAACCGGATCGAAGTGGTTTTCGAGAAATAAATCCCGATCCCGGTCTCTTCGAAACGATCAGCGCATTGGCCAATATTGATAGTCGGTTATTTAAGTATCAAATAACATTCACAAACATCCATCCAACAATAAATAATTTTCCAAATTATTTATTTACCTCACAAATATCTTCCCAAGATATATTTCCATTTTCAACCCTTTTGGAAACAGTTTCAAACCACACTCTTCTCATGGAATAAATTTTCCAAATTATTCCTATTTCCACTGAAATCACCAAGTACAAAATTTAAGATTTTTAAAATGATTTAGAAACACTTTATTATAAAATATACTTTAAAACATTTAAATTAAAACTACTTTAATACTTTATTCAAAAATTTATACTTTAAGAATATTCAAAATAAAGCTACTTAATAAAATATAAAACTAGATTCTTTTATCATTTAAAACATAATACCAAACCATCTTTAAATAATTACTATTAAAATAGATTTGAAAATACTTACTTTAAAGTTTAAACATTTAAAAATAATGGATTTTCCAAAACATACTTTAAATCAACTTTTAAACCTTTAACTTATACTTAAAAGTTTACTTTGGAAACGTACTTGGCTATTCAGGGAAATACGCTTTTTTCACATCTTTCAAAATAAATCACTATTTATTTTTAAACAAATTTACCCATTTCTATAATAAATTCCCACCGTGAATTTATTCTTCCAAATATCCACTGATATATTTCTTCACTTTTATAAACCCAGTTTATAAATCCAAAGTCTCACTTCTCTTTTAAAAATCCCGTCTAAACACTTAAATCAATTCCCAAAATTGATTTCCAATTTACTTCACTTTTAAATAAATTTCTTTACTTACTCCGTTTATTTCAAAATCCTTTAACTTTAAATTTCATTTCTTTATTATGACTGAAAAATCCCTTTAAACTGAGAATACCAATTTCAGATTTCCCAAATCCCTTTCCTTTTCTTTTTAATTAAATTTAAATCTTGCATTAAAATAAATTCTTTATTCTTTTAAATAATATTGCTTAAGCTTAATATTCATTATTTCTCTGCTTATTCAAAATCCCCTTTTTCTATATTTATTTGAATTTTGAAATCACTTTTATTCTTTTCCAAATTTGTTCTTAAATTTATTCAAATTCTTTAAAATTAGTTTACTTGAAAATCCATTCCTTTATTTTCCTTAAAAATCCACTTCTATATATTTTGGTAATTTAGGGTACCGAATATTCAAGCAAACCATAACATTCAATATTCCAATTATCAATATAATTCACTACAGAATATCCAATATTCATAACACAGAATATAAAACAATCTAAATAATTTTGAGGAATCCAGTTGGATCCCTCCAACCTGTTTCCCTGCATCCACAGACATTAGCACAATACCAATTCCACTTCGAGGTGGAATATCGCGGTATATGGGTTTAAATATTATCATCCGCTATTATGCGGCGCATAGGGTCTCATCCGCTATAAAAATGTGGGAATATCAACAACTCCAATATATATTATATATACTACTATATATAATATAGCACATCAAACCAATTCAATCATTCAATCAATTATTTAAATTTAACCATTTAAATTTAAATAACCTAGATGAGTGAGATTAACTCACCTTTTGATTATTAACTTGCAATCCACTCCAGAACAGCGTATTTCCTTCTCAATACTTGACCTTGTATAAAAATTTATAAAATTTATAAAATTATTTAATTGATTAAAATTTTATTCAACTGATCATTCTCCTTCTTTTTTATAAAATCCAATCAACTAATAATTTAGTTTTAAACTAGTGATTCAATTTGAATCAAAGAATTAAATTTTAAACCAGTTTTCCTTTTTAAATAACTTCCTTAGTAACTAGAATAATTTATATTTAACTAAACAAATAAACTTTCACTATGTGTACATAGGATGTAAATAGATATAATTACTTTATTTTACATTTTCAACTGTTTACAAAAATGATCAATATTCTTTTGAATGAAAATATATTCCTATTTATATTTTTAAACGAAAACATATATACATTTTAGTTTCAGTTGTAAATTTACAGTTAATAAATTCCAATATTTTTTTTGTCAGTATATACATAGATATATATTCTTAAAAATAAAAATAGATAGTAAAATATACCTCCGAGTAGATCATAGCCTCCTACCCAAGCTCTGAGATGTCACAGCACTCAAAAGATCGAACGATCGAACTTCATCGTCTCCGATAAGCCTGCAAGGTCGCCTCGATCGTGGCGTCGCTCGAGTTCGAATGTCTCGCATGCTCTAATTCGTCGATCCCAAGACTAGATCATGCTTCGGCCCATCGCGAGCTAACCCTAGTCGAAAACCGCCTCGTCCCCACTTCCCTTCGAACGCGAGCACGACTACACCCTCGACCGACACTCCATGGCGTCTCCCTCTTCGTTGCCGAAGCCGACATCCCTTACTTGCTTCGATCGAACGATGATTTGGGGTTGTTACGATTTGAGGAAATTTGGGGCTGCCATTTTTTTTAAAAGGATACAATTTGAATTCGATGAAGGGAAAGGCGGCTTCGAACTGGAGGAAGAGGGAAGTCCTAAATTTCCGAGCGAGGGTTTAGAGTGAAAGCACGTGATTAAAATTTTAAAGAATTTCTCTCCGCCATTTTTTCCGATTCTTCCTTTCAAACTGTGGACTGATCGTCCTATTTTATTTCAAAAGAAGGGAGGAGATGATTGAAGTGAGAGTGACGTGTAAGGAAAGGAATGGTAGGTGGCTGATAGGAAGGGAAGTAGGCAGATGTGAAAGGTATAGTCACATCAAATTGATATATAAATTTAAAGTTTCAAACTGTCTCGATAAAATTTCCAATGCGTTTATATATCGTACGCACCCTCAACAACTCCAATAACTACGAAATTTGAAATCCTATAATAAAACAATATTACAGTTCCATTGGAATTGGTTTTGTCGAATTCCGAGACTGTGCCTCGGAAGGCTATTTTAAAATATCGATTTAAACGATATATTTTTAAACTGAACAAGACACTTTGAAATTCCATTTTAAAAGTTCTATTATCTTCAATATTATTTATATGAATTTTACGAGCTTTCAAAATATTTTTAATTAGCTTAGAATACCAGATTTACTATTTTATCCAACTTCAAATAATTTAATTTAATAATTAAATCACCCAATAAACAGCGATATTTGAAATTTAAGTTAATAATTAATCTCTGAATATTTAAAATTAATTAAATAATCCAATTTCAAATATACAAAAATTCCGGGTCGTCACATTCCTCCCCCCTTAAAAGAATTTCGTCCCCGAAATTACTAGTTAGGAAGAATAATCCATAACCCATTAATTATTTCTTCAATCCAAATAGCTTTTAACAACTTGCCAAACAAATCTTTTTATCACAAACACACTAACCATTTTCTAACTTTTCAACTTATCCATAAGTTCCCAACAACATAACTTACTTATCAATTCAAATTTAAATTTGAAACCAAATTTTGAATTCTCAAAATTTTCTCAAAATTTTTTCTAACTCTCTAAATTTCCGAAAATTTTTGCCAGCGTCTCCTTTGCGCGGCTAGCTCGGTACAACCACAAAATGCCTCTACGGGCCCCCAAATTTCAAAAGAAAACAAAATGCCAAATGGCAAAATCAGAAACCCATCAAATTTCATACAGAAATTTAAATACTTACCTTTTTGTCGGGCAATCAAAAATCCCAATTTCTTTTTTTTCCTTTTTAAACACTTGTATATCCTACTTAGCAATGATATCCAATCATAACATTCAAAATCATTTTATTGACTTCTTTACAAAATTTCAATATCTATTCATTCAAGTCCGTACGATGTACACATATCATTCGTACGCAATACCAAATCTGATCGCTCACTCGATCACACAATTTCATTTCCGAACTAGTATCGTCCACCCGACATCCTAGTGCGGACTCAGATCTGGTTTCTTGATCAGAAACCGTCATTCTCCTTGCATAGCCGTAAACTATGATAGAGAATATCCAGAATCAATCAAAATCCATATCCAGGGTTCGCCGTCGAAAATCGAGTGAAAACCCTAACTCGGATCGGTGTAATTACCTCGAAATTCTGTGCTCGAATCCGGATCAAATCACTATGCGAATAAAATAATATACGTACATCCTACGTATTAATTTCAATTAATTATCAGTTATATCAATTCACTTTTATTCCCATTCATTTGATTTCTATTCCCTTAGTATATTCCTCCATTCCAAAATTACTTAGTATATTCCCAATACCAATTTACTTAAGAATTTTATTCTTCATTTCTTAAGTCCGATATAAATATTTCCTATATTTATTTTCACTACTTCACCACTGAAATGTATATTCAAATTGAATTCCAATTCTATATGAATTTCAATTTGCTTCAATTTATTAATTCATTTCAAATCTCAATACCTTTATTTCCAAATTTTTCATTCAGATTTTCATTTTCAAATTTTTTTCTTGAATTCAATTTGTCTTCAAACTCTGAATATTGAATTTTTATCCACTTTACTTTACATTCACAATTTTAATCAAATTTCAATATTCAGTTTCAATTCTATTTGCTTACCAATTTTAAATCATTTGTCGTTAGCGAAAATTTCCAAAAATTTTGGCAGAGTCTCCTTTGCACGGAGGAGCTTTTGCAATTTGACAAAAGATATAAATATATATACATCGACCCACACGGTCGGAAAACAGAAAAACAGTTCATATTTCCTATTTTTATTGCGTAGGCGTACCTTTATTTAGCATTTTAAGCAAAGCGGTTATTTATTTTAGCAATTACATGACCCAACCCAGCCAAACGGCTTCCCTGAACCTGTACTTACTCAATTTAAATGTGTAAGTGCCAAATATATGAAATTTATTAACATTTCACTTACTTTCAATAGCTAAATGCATACATTTCATAAGCAACAAGTACTAAACACTTCCATAAGCAAATTATATGATTTCGAAACTAATTCAATTGCTTACAATCAATTCATATGCCATTTCATTCAGTTTCAATGGTTTACAATTCAATTTCTTACATTCGATCCATTTTTAAACCAAACAAGCTCATATTCATGACAATTGATTCAAAAATCAATATTTGTTTACTTCTATCAATCCATAGAATTTTATTCAATTCCATTTTATTTTACTAATTTAATTCAATTAGTATACTCATTCAATCCATTATAAATTCTAATTTGCATTCACATTTTATTTCTGAATTCAATTTATTAATAACAAGGCCATTCAACTTATTTCTACTCACTTGGATATTATTTGCAAATTCAAACCATCACTATTAAAATACAGCTCTATTTTATTCAATAACATTTCCACTCCATTACTAACTTACAATCCAACTTTCATTTAACCAATTTAAATTCCATTTCCATATTTCATTAACTAATCAATTAACAATTAGTTTATTCCAATTTTATACCCAATATTTGATTTTTGTCTTAAAAATCACTTTAACTATTTTTTATTTTATAATTTAAATTTTGGATTTTTATTCATCTTCCAAAATACAAAACTATAATTTTTAGGCTTATTTATCCCACTTCTAAATTTTTATAAGCCACAACTTATTTATTATTATATAAACATTTTTAATTAACTTCCAGAGTTTTAAGTAATTTCTCAGCACTTCAAAATCACCTTTGAAATCGATTATATCCAAAATCCTTTGGTATAACCAACTATTTCTTTAAATTTTCAAAACCAAAACCCAGTTTTGCAAACAAACATCAATCCAAAACATCCAGGTAGCAATTCCTCTCTTGGAAACTCGAAAATGAACACCGATGATGTCGCGATCATCATCGGAATTATTTTCCAGCAACCGAAGAGAGTTTAGTGCTTTTATTCCAATCAAAAGCATTTCAAATATTTTTAAATCCCAAACCTCACAAGATTTCCAATCCAATTCAAAATATTTCTAAAATAATATCACTATTATTTCTTCATAACCTTTTGAAAACCATTTTCAAACTCAAAGGAATTAAATTTTCTCAAAATTTCAAATTCCAAATCCTTTCAATTCACATACAACTATTACTCTGGAATTTTATTTCAAATTATAAATCACATTTACAAATTTACATTTACAAATCCCATTTGTATATGAATTTATTTCTTAGCTTTTAGTTATGATTTCAATTTCTTATTTAATTTTCTTACAATAATGATAATAACTTAATATTATCACTCCTTAACAACCAAGCATACATATATAGAACTATAATAATTTTCGAAAAATTATTTCTTTTATATACAAAAATAATTTGGGTAAAATTATTTCATTTACCCTATTTTAAAACAATACTGTGTCGAATTGTTCTATTCAAGTGTTTAGAGATCCCTATCAATAACATTAATTACTCGTATTGACCAGAATCCATAAACTACTCAATAAACCAATCAACCCAATATAAAACCATTTTATATTCACTAACAAATACGCGCTCATATCTATTAATACACTCAAACTCATTTTAGAGTACTACGGACTCTATTCTATGAGTAATTCCCACCAGAGCCAAGGTTATCACCAACCTAAGCTCTAATACCACTGTAATAGCCCGCAAATCCGTACCCCTTAAATTGACATTAATCTCCATTAATGAATTCAAGAAGAACGGAAATACGAACCATTTAGGTTAAAGAAGAAGAGGTAGAAGAAGAAAATAAACAACAATAGAAGCTAACCATCGCAGTGGAATAAAATATAATAGATAATAAATGATCTTTACGCAAAGAAAATACATCTGTTTATACATTACATCATCAGAGTTCAGAATCAGAGTATAATACAATCAACATCACGATTCAGGACAGTTGTAATAACTTGTCCCACATAGAATACACAACATACACAACACGGCGGAATATATATCATATACGTGTGATACGTCTCGAAATCTAGCTCGTCTCCTGAGCTCCACAACATCATATCCTGTAACCTATAATACTCGGTCTGACCCGAGCATTATAATAAAATAACACCCGAGTCAGTCTGGAAAACCAGCGTGAGAAAACACACTCAATTGGATTATTAAAGTTTTCCAAACCCTTTGAAATCAAAAGAATCTCGTAAGACCAAGCCACAAATAAACATGTCGGGTTTTTACCTTACGATAGCCAAAACACTTTTTACCAAATCCGTCTGATATTATAATAGTGTCTATATACAAATACTTATTCAAATAGCTGAAATTGTTACATGATTAAATTCCAGCATACTAGCCACAAAGTGGGTAATACAAACAAATACCGTACAAGGCACGTAGGGAGAATGGATTTCCATCAATGACTAGGCACTGGGGTACCACCTGTCACAGTACGTGGCCTAGATCACAGTACCGAGGAGTACGCCCGTTCCCCTGCAACACAAGGCCGAAACCATCCTTTACTGGATAATTCCGAGTAAAATCACCCCACGGTTGGGATCGACAACCGCACCACTAAGCCGAAATAAAAAGGGACATCTAGACAGGGATGACCTTACTCTCAAGTGGGGGCTACCCACGAAGCCTTGCTGCATAACCCCTGATTTTCAGTCATTCCCGGTTGATGAGGCTTGAGGCTAAGCGTTACCTTATAGAACATATCCCTTAGAATGCCCATCGTCCTCCTGACGATGTTCCGAAAGCATTCGTCCATACAAGTCCGCCCCGGGTTCGAACGGAACCGAAGGCACTACTCCTACTACATCCATTTTGGAAATATCCTCAGGATTAATAGCGACTAGCCCTTGCACTTCACTGCTGTTAGCGCCAAAATTGGTCACTAACCCCCAAATCCAGATGAAAGCACCAAATACCAGTCACAGCTCAGAGATAGAATGTATGTAGAGAGTAATAATGTGAAGAACCGTTAAAACTAAAATGAAAGCAGTAAAGAACAACAGATTTTATAGTGGTTCGGCTAACTCCGGCCTACGTCCACTTAGAAGTTTGCTTTTTATTGCTGTAATAATCGATTACAGTTGCAAAATGGCAGAGTTGCCTTAGCCTTAGAAAAGAGAAAGTAAGAGAGAAGAAAGAAGATCCCCTTTTACTATGCCCCTGCCTCTCTATTTATAGACAAAGATGGGTTGGACTTCGCTGGTGGGCCTGGCAGCCGAGTACCTCAGCCCAAATGGAGTGGTCTCCATATGCCGAACCATAGATGCCGAACGCTGAATGCCGAACAAGGTGTGAATGCCGAACGATCTCCCCATGCCGAACGTTGGGAGGTGCGAGGTATCGAGGTACGGAGGTGCGAGGTACCAAGGTATGGAGGTGCGAGGTACCGAGGTATGGAGGTGCGAGGTACCGAGGTATGGAGGTGCGAGGTATGGAGGTGCGAGGTGCAGAGGTATCGAGGTGCGAGGTACCGAGACATGGAGGTGCGAGGTATGGAGGTATGGAGGTGCGAGGTACCGAGGTATCGAGGTACCGAGACATGGAGGTGCGAGGTATGGAGGTGCGACGTGCAGAGGTATCGAGGTGTGAGGTACCGAGACATGGAGGTGCGAGGTATGGAGGTGCGAGGTGCAGAGGCATCGAGGTGCGAGGTATCGGGGTATGGAGGTGCGAGGTGCAATGCCGAGCGAGGTGAGGTATGCCGAACATGGTGAGGTATGCCGAACGACCCATCCAATGTCGGACGCTCCCTAATGCCGAACGATCCATCCAATGCCGAACGAGATTTATGCCGAGTGCTCCATCCAATGCCGAACGATACTTAATGCCAAACCTCCGTCATGCCGAACCATGTCTGATGCCGAACAGTTTCTAATGCCGAGCGCCCATCATGCCGAACGATCTCTAATGCCGAGCGCCTCTAAATGCCGAGCGCTCCTGGATGCCGAGCGCTACTGAATGCCGAGTGCTCCTGGAATGCCGAACGATCCCTCTATGTTGAACGGCGATCTCTCTATGCCGAACAACCTCCAACGCCGAACCATCCCAATGCCGAGCGACATCTGCCAAACTGCCTAGGCCGAGCCATGTAATTTCTCCACTCCTTTTCCCAATGACATATTCAAGTGAACTTCATCATTTTAAACCGAACCCATCATACTTTAGTCTCGATAGTTGTGAAGTTGTTTAAGTTAAATCCGTCTGTCTGCGGCCTTGCCAAAAGGCGGGTTAACAACTGCACCATCTACGATTCCAAACTCGTTTTCCCCACGAAAACATACAAACCGGATCGAAGTGGTTTTCGAGAAATAAATCCCGATCCCGGTCTCTTCGAAACGATCAGCGCATTGGCCAATATTGATAGTCGGTTATTTAAGTATCAAATAACATTCACAAACATCCATCCAACAATAAATAATTTTCCAAATTATTTATTTACCTCACAAATATCTTCCCAAGATATATTTCCATTTTCAACCCTTTTGGAAACAGTTTCAAACCACACTCTTCTCATGGAATAAATTTTCCAAATTATTCCTATTTCCACTGAAATCACCAAGTACAAAATTTAAGATTTTTAAAATGATTTAGAAACACTTTATTATAAAATATACTTTAAAACATTTAAATTAAAATTACTTTAATACTTTATTCAAAAATTTATACTTTAAGAATATTCAAAATAAAGCTACTTAATAAAATATAAAACTAGATTCTTTTATCATTTAAAACATAATACCAAACCATCTTTAAATAATTACTATTAAAATAGATTTGAAAATACTTACTTTAAAGTTTAAACATTTAAAAATAATGGATTTTCCAAAACATACTTTAAATCAACTTTTAAACCTTTAACTTATACTTAAAAGTTTACTTTGGAAACGTACTTGGCTATTCAAGGAAATACATTTTTTTCACATCTTTTAAAATAAATCACTATTTATTTTTAAACAAATTTACCCATTTCTATAATAAATTCCCATCGTGAATTTATTCTTCCAAATATCCACTGATATATTTCTTCACTTTTATAAACCCAGTTTATAAATCCAAAGTCTCACTTCTCTTTTAAAAATCCGGTCTAAACACTTAAATCAATTCCCAAAATTGATTTCCAATTTACTTCACTTTTAAATAAATTTCTTTACTTACTCGGTTTATTTCAAAATCCTTTAACTTTAAATTTCATTTCTTTATTATGACTGAAAAATCCCTTTAAACTGAGAATACCAATTTCAGATTTCCCAAATCCCTTTCCTTTTCTTTTTAATTAAATTTAAATCTTGCATTAAAATAAATTCTTTATTCTTTTAAATACTATTGCTTAAGCTTAATATTCATTATTTCTCTGCTTATTCAAAATCCCCTTTTTTTATATTTAATTGAATTTTGAAATCACTTTTATTCTTTTCCAAATTTGTTCTTAAATTTATTCAAATTCTTTAAAATTAGTTTACTTGAAAATCCATTCCTTTATTTTCCTTTCAAAATCGACTTCTATATATTTTGGTAATTTAGGGTACCGAATATTCAAGCAAACCATAACATTCAATATTCCAATTATCAATATAATTCACCACAGAATATCCAATATTCATAACACAGAATATAAAACAATCTAAATAATTTTGAGGAATCCAGTTGGATCCCTCCAACCTGTTTCCCTGCATCCACAGACGTTAGCAAAGTACCAATTCCACTTCGAGGTGGAATATCGCGGTATATGGGTTTAAATATTATCATCCGCTATTATGCGGCGCATAGGGTCTCATCCGCTATAAAAATGCGAGAATATCAACAACTCCAATATATACTATATATACTACTATATATAATATAGCACATCAAACCAATTCAATCATTCAATCAATTATTTAAATTTAACCATTTAAATTTAAATAACCTAGATGAGTGAGATTAACTCACCTTTTGATTATTAACTTGCAATCCACTCCAGACCAGCATATTTCCTTCTCAGTACTTGACCTTGTATAAAAATTTATAAAATTATTTAATTGATTAAAATTTTATTCAACTGATCATTCTCCTTCTTTTTTTTATAAAATCCAATCAACTAATAATTTAGTTTTAAACTAGTGATTCAATTTGAATCAAAGAATTAAATTTTAAACCAGTTTTCCTTTTTAAATAACTTCCTTAGTAACTAGAATAATTTATATTTAATTAAACAAATAAACCTTCACTATGTGTACATAGGATGTAAATAGATATAATTACTTTATTTTACATTTTCAACTGTTTAAAAAAATGATCAATATTCTTTTGAATGAAAACATATTCCTGTTTATATTTTTAAACGAAAACATATATACATTTCAGTTTCAGTTGTAAATTTACAGTTAATAAATTCCAATATATATATTTTTTGTCAGTATATACATAGATATATATTCTTAAAAATAAAAATAGATAGTAAAATATACCTCCGAGTAGATCGTAGCCTCCCACCCGAGCTCTGAGATGTCACAGCACTCAAAAGATCGAACGATCGAACTTCATCGTCTCCGATAAGCCTGCAAGGTCGCCTCGATCGTGGCGTCACTCGAGTTCGAATGTCTCGCATGCTCCAATTCGTCGATCCCAAGACTAGAACATGCTTCGGCCCATCGCGAGCCAACCCTAGTCGAAAACAGCCTCGTCCCCACTTCCCTTCGAACGTGAGCACGACTACACCCTCGACCGAGACTCCATGGCGTCTCCCTCTTCGTTTCCGAAGCCGACATCCCTTACATGCTTCGATCGAACGATGATTTGGGGTTGTTACGATTTGAGGAAGTTTGGGGCTGCCATTTTTTTTAAAAGGATACGATTTGAATTTGATGAAGGGAAAGGCGGCTTCGAACTGGAGGAAGAGGGAAGTCGTAAATTTCCGAGCGAGGGTTCAGAGTGAAAGCACGCGATTAAAATTTTAAAGAATTTCTCTCCGCCATTTTTTCCGATTCTTCCTTTCCAACTGTGGACTGATCGTCCTATTTTATTTCAAAAGAAGGGAGGAGATATTGAAGTGAGAGTGGCGTGTAAGGAAAGGAACGGTAGGTGGCTGATAGGAAGGGAAGTAGGCAGATGTGAAGGTATGGTCACATCAAATTGATATATAAATTTAAAATTTCAAACTGTCTCGATAAAATTTCCAACGCGTTTATATATCGTACGCTCCCTCATCAACTTCAATAACTACGAAATTTGAAATTCGATAATAAAACAATATTACGGATCCAATGGAACTGGTTCCGTCGAATTCCAAGACTGTGCCTCGGAAGGCTATTTTAAAATATCGATTTAAACGATATATTTTTAAACTGAACAAGACACTTTGAAATTCCATTTTAAAAGTTCTATTATCTTCAATATTATTTATATGAATTTTACGAGCTTTCAAAATATTTTTAATTAGCTTAGAATACCGGATTTACTATTTTATCCAAGTTCAAATAATTTAATTTAATAATTAAATCACCCAATAAACAGCGATATTTGAAATTTAAGTTAATAATTAATCTCTGAATGTTTAAAATTAATTAAATATTCCAATTTTAAATATGTATAAAAATTCCGGTCGTCACATATATTTTTCTGTTTTCCATTTTTAATTCGTTTTTGTCGTTTTTCTACTGTTTATCGTTCACAGTGTAATCTTTTTTTTTGCTTTTTATCGTGAAACACAGACTGAGATAGACATCCAGACAAATGATATGCTACTGGCACGAGGATACTGGATGAAGAAGATGCGCAAGAACTATACGGACTCGATATCTGAAATTAAGAAATCTGGTAAGAAACCACGGTGGATAGGGGAGAGCGTATGACAAACATGGTTGGCATACTGGGAAACTGACGAGGCGAAGGCAAGTATACTATTTTTTTTTGAATTATTAATTTGACGTGATCGAAAAATAATGTATCAAATTTTGAATGTACAGGCAGAGTCGGATAGAAACTCTGCAAATAGAAATAAAAATCCCGTCACTCATCGCGGAGGGTCGAAGTCATTTCAGCAGTATCGGCAGGAGTTGGTAAATTTACTGAATGATAATTGTAAATAGTTTATTCTATATAATTTTAAATGTATAATAATTGTATGTAAAAATCAACTTCAGAAAGCTGAGGCGCATGGTCCCGTGGGCTATATGGACGTGTTCACTCGTACACATGTTGTCGAGCATGTAAATCCGAACGGGACTGTTTCGTATACATTGCACGATGATAAATCCAGCAGGAGCCATGTAAGCATATTTCATTTTATGCAGTATTAGTAATTGTTCTGCTTGTTAAACTATAATGAAATAAGATATGATGTTATTAATTTGTTAATGCAGGAAAAGTTTATGGAGCAACGCCAGAAACTCCTTGCTGATACGGATCGAGATCAACTGACGACTGATGAGGATGATGCTATTTTTGAGTCCGTTATGGATCCATCAGAGCATGACAGACGATACAGATTTGGCAATCAAGTGGTAAAAAATTTATTTTACTGCTAATTTGAAGTCATAATTAATTAAATCGTAGGGATTTATACAAGTATCTTGTACCCAAAACCCTATACGTCTCTCCCAATAAATGTTTAATTTACTAGTTTTAAGTCATTTGATTTTCATTATGACAGTTATTCCCGTAATGTCACTATGGCCCATCAATAGGCCATATGATTGTGTGTTTAGAATTACAGTTAAAATTCGGATACCTGCAAATACACTTACAGAGATCACACAGCTAAATTAAATATTTATTGCAAGCCAGCAGTCAGAGACGAGATCGGCAGACTAGAGCTCAGATCGATCTAGCAGAGATCGAAGATTTGCGGGCTAGAGTGGCCCAGCTGGAGGAGCAGAACCGCCGACAGGCCATACAGACCACACAGTTGCTTGACCAGCGTATCGCCGAGTACATGCGGCAGTATGGTGGTCGCTTTCCTTCCTCTGCTGGCTCTGGATCTGGAGGAGAGTGATTGATTGCTTGCATTTTCAAGTATGTTTTTTTAGTTTTATATGATTTGATAGACGGTGGAGGTGGTTGTTGATTTTTGTATGATTATTTTTGATACACTTGGTTATGTGGTTGTATGATGATGTGGATGTTGATGATTTTGTGTTATGTTGTGTATGTATGACATGGTAGAACACTTGTTGTTGGGGTTGTTATGAATGTTGGAATGGTTATGTATATTATGTATTTTATTTTGATGTAATTTGATGTATTTGTATGTTTGATGAATTTTGTGTAGTTTGGATTTTGATATTTGGTTGCAGTATTGGTTTAATTGAGTTTGGATGTGAAATGTGGATGAAAGGCTATATTGCAGCAGGAATAAAAGAAACACAGCAGACCGACGGCTTCCGACGGTTTCCGATGGCTTTCAGGTAACAGTTTTCTGACAGCTTCCGACAGACAACGTATAGACCATTTTTTCCGACGGATTCCGAGTCGGAATCCGTCGGAAGCCGTCGGAGGCCGTCGGAAAAATGTTCGGCGCCCTGTGTTGGAAGCCGTCGGAAACACTGCGTCTCGACGCCTTATTTTCCGACGGCCGCCGAAGGTTTTCAGCCGTCGGAAAATGTTGTTTTCCTTGTAGTGAATATTTATGTTACTTTTGATCTAACTATATTTATATTACTTTTCAATATACATTGTAAAGAAAGCAACTAAACACGAACCTTAGGACCAATGCAAAATTCGAAAACTAAACACATCGTCGCTTATATTTTGTAAATTACAGAGATGGAATGTTAATATAGTCGAGAGTTTGATGAAATAGCTAACAATCGGAGCATGAGATATCTTGCTCCAAGTGATCAAACACAAGGGATCTGATCCTGTCTATTCCATTTAGTTTGTGTTATTTGTCATACCGTACATTTTCAAATTTAACATGCATGGATTGGTTTCTTGGGTTTGAATTAGTACAGTACAGAACTTTAATGCAAAGCGGATGCTTTTACTGCATGTCAGTCATCAGAAAAATGTATGTAAAATTGTAAATATATTTTTAAGTTTGCAGCCTTGCACTAAAGTCAATGGATAACAAATGAAAATATCAAACTTTATTTCAGAATGTCCTTTAAGAACGAAAATAGAATAAAACTTAATTTAGTAAACACCGGAGTAGGAAATTCAATTCACACTAGTTTTCAATATAACGAGATCAACTCATCAGTATAGAAATGTCACTTATGCCACAAGTTCTAAAGCATGGAAGTTCTTTAGTTGCTTATTTTAAATTAGTTATCAAATGTTTACAGGATTTGATTCCAGGACCTGGAGGACTCGCAATCTGACTAATTTCTTTGACAACTCTTTAGAATTTGGACCGAACTGCTAAATAAAAATAATTTTGTCAACGCATGCTTGGATTGTATTGAAATGAAGTATTTAAAAACATCTATAATTTATTAATCTTAAAAACTTTGACTCGTGGATCTATAAACGAAGTTAATAGATAAATGTTTGCTTGCCAAATGGAAAAAATGATACATGTATTGACAAGAAGACACAATAGATACATTTTTCTGTTCTTCGATGATGAAATTCATGGATATGATGTTTCATATATCTTAACCGTAACGTGTAATACCTTAAGAACAAAAAAAAAAAATCTAGTTATGCACATTTAAAATGCAAAACGATAATCGCTTTAGGCATTAGAACTTTGCTTGGTAAAAATTATTAATTACTGCCATCATTGTGTATTTTTAATTTTTTTTTAGTATTTTTTATAGTTGCATCGTAAAGATAACGGTACATATTTTTCTAGCTAATAAGATCAGAACACAATCAAGATGTATTGCACTTTGAACTAAAATATATTGTCTCCACCAATCAAGGTATATTGTCTCGTTTCTAAAGCAATATTTAAACTTTGCACCGAAATATATAGAAGTTGCACTTCCAAAATGTGCAAAAATAAATCAATTATACACGATGCGTTTAAATACAAACAAATACAAGAAAATATCACTCACAAATAACAATTTCACTATCAACATCCAACATCTGCCAATAACTAATAGGTATGATGTTTAGCTCTCCATTCTGCCCTTGCTCGAACTATTTCTGATTTATCATCTTGCATTCTAAGTAAATGTGTGCTTCCAAGAACTCCGATGTTCGATGAACTCTTGCTTACTGGCATTTTATCAGCCTCATTCTTTTCCATGGTTGTGAGAGACTCGAGTAGATTTGACTGTGTGCACTCGCGTCGGTACATCAATGTTATGCTTGTAAGATGATAGTCTTCCAGTACATGCAGTGGTACGCTCTACATAAAAGATTTCTTTTGTGTATTAATTCATGTTCTTTATAAATTCATCTCATGTTTAATAATGCTTTAAGTATTGAAAGTTGCTTACTTCTAGAATCCATCCAATGTATTTCACATTGTTCACATGTTGATTGACATCCATATCATTCCATCTTGGCTGAATTTAGAAAACAACAGCTGATTAGATCATCTGCTCTAATAAAAACCAGAGTTAAAAAATAGTCTGTACTTACTGCTAATCCAGATCTTATATATTCTGCTGTATCCTCATTAAGCTTATCGATCTTCTTATCATCATCGTTGAATTCAGGAAGTATTCGTCTATTGCAGAAGAAAGGCGTCACTTCTTTTCGAACTTGTTCAGGAATCTTAGACAATCTCCTCGTTTCTCTATTCATGATCACCCACTTGCTGCATCGATAATGCATATATCAGTCTTCTGTAGAAGAATAATCCTGATTACTTCATTTTCTTTTTACATACCTTGTGGCTTTGGTAATTATTCTTTGAGTACTGTAATCGCGTATAATCCAGTCCCTGCGCATTCCATTCTTTCCTGATGCTGCCACCCATGTATCTATTTCCACCACGTCGCCCCTGAAACATTTTTTAAATTACAAACGTCGAAATAATATATTTTAAAATTTGAATTGCAGCAGAAAAATTACCATCTGCTGTATTTTTCGACTTGAATGTTGATGCGAGTAACGACCCAGATGAGCTTTCTTAGACTCATCTCATGTGTTGCTCCGAATCCTCCACTCGCTAGCCCTGAGCTTACTACTTGATTCAAAGCAGTTTCCTACTTGCCAAATATTAACATTTTATCTACATCTTTTCAAGTGAATTTTTCTCAAAATTAGGAAACTTTTGAAAATTTATTGATTTTATTTTATTTTTAAGTTTACATTGATGCTATTTGAAATTGCATCAGCGTATATACATAGTTGGAAAGTGGTTTATATCTTGATATAATTTTAAAATTGGTATAAAAGTGAAATAAGTTTACCAAAGTAAACCAAAATGGTTAAAAATCTTTCTTAAAGGTCTAAATTGTATATGTATGATGTATGAAACCTTACTTGCAAGAGATTCATCAAAGTTTCCATAGTAGCCGTCTTGTCCGGACCAATCTCATAAGATCTAATCACAAATGATTGTCTATACACTAACTTATCATTGTCGATGAATCTCCCTAGTCTAAAACTCTTCAAAGACTCGTCGTCACCTTCATCTTCACGAACACACAATTTTGTGTCAATGCCATTTATTCTCTTTCCATTCACTTTTTCGACGCTAACATTTCTACTTCCTCCTAGACTGCTTCTCACGCATAAAGCAGTGCTCCTCGTTCGATCTCCCCTGTTCTTCAAGCACCCTAGAGAGATCCTAGCCTTTGATACATCGTGTACATCTTTCTTATAGAAACACAAACTGTTGTTGCTAGTTATGGATTTTGTAGCCATTGACATTGTTGTCATTATTGATGTTTCATAGATATGAATGTTTAGTTGAAATTTTGATATTTTTGAATATAGAAATGAGGAATATATGGAGCAGCAGAAGAGATAAATTAGAGGTAATTAAAGCACTGTATAATAGAGTGGTGGAGAGGAATATAGGGAGGTTATGTGATTTTTGAATGGTCTGCTTTGTCCATGAATGTAGGAATAGGCAATGAGATGTTGAGAATATTTGTGTTGCAGATCATCTAACATATCTAACTTTCTTTTAATAATTTTGTTTATTTTTAGTTTAAGATTATTATATGATGATTTTAAATAAAGCTAATTTGGTCAAGTTGGATTTGGTGGGAAGATTTTGTATTTTTGCTGGCCTTTTCATGTGATGAATGTTTTGTTACTTTGAATGGGCTCTTTGCAGTTTGATTACAGTTCCTGTTAGGTGATTTTTATTTTTTATTTTTTAAGAAAAAAATTTATATTGCAATAATGTCTGGAAACAAAATTTGGAAGGATTAGTTTGAATATAGTTGTATAACGGTGTTATATACGCCTGTTGCAATATTTACACACAAAGTGTTAAAATGTGAAGATTAAAACCAGTGAAATCTGAACTTTACAGTACTTTGTTCAATAATACATTATGAAATAACTAAAAATTCATTCAATGTCAGGTTAGCATATGAGATAAATATGATTGAGTTGATCAAAGCGATTGTTAGAGAAATTTGCATATTGTAGGCTTAGAAAACCAAATAATGTGAAGCCAAAAAACTCTTGTGTCTATCATAACTAATAGCCACCGTACAAATTTTGTTTACCTGCTTATTAATGCATACATTATTCTGTTTTATCAAATGAACATTCAAATATTGTTTGGTTATTTATCACCGAACGACGATGAATGATCGTGGCAAATCAATGTTGCACAGCTATTTATCGTCATACAACAGTGAACAACCGTTGAAAATCAAAAACACACGGCCGTATAGGGCTGAATGAAAAAAATTGAATTTGGTGGTAAGTATCATATAAAATCAATTGATATCTATCAAGATTTTCTTGATGACCAGAAGTATAATTTTAGATGTCAATAGCAACACACCAAAGATATTGTCTTTAGCATGTCTTCTTAAGTCTCTCCAATGTTACTTCGTTTGTTCTTTCTACAACTATCTTAAATCTCCTCATATTACTTTCTTTATTCTTTTGCATATATCTCAAATGAGTTTTCGCATACTTGGTTTAATATTTATACAATAACATGTTTTTTATTTCTTCAAAAAGTCTTGTCTTTTTTCAGAAACTCCTCGTTGATCATACTTATAGATTTCAAGTTTAAAATTCAAAATTTTAAATTCAAATTTTCAAACATAAAATCAACAATTAACTTTTCTAATTCAAATAAAAAATTTAAAAATTTGTATTTACTAGTTTTGGATTCAGATTTCAAATTTAAATTTTCAAATTCAGAATCCACACTCTAAAATTTAAGTTTCAAATTCAAAAATTTAAAAGTATAAATTTTAAAAAATTCATTTTCTTTGGATTTCAAATTTAGAACAAATTTTCAAAATCGAAAATCTAAAATTCTTGAAATTTCAAATTCCATATAGGTTTTTTTCCCCTTTCCTGAAGAAGGTTTGTCGATTGCACTATTTACTTTTAAAAGAAAAAATAAATGAAAAATAAATTGAATTTTCAAATTCGAATTTCAAATTTTGATTTTCAAATTTTGTGATTCTAATATTCAATTTTGAATTTTTCGATTAAATATTCAAATCTGAATTTCAATAATACAATTCAAATTTTGTATTTTCAAATTTCAAATTCAAATCCTTTATTCTACCCAAAATATTATAATTTTATGTTTAATTGAGTTAACGAAAATTTGCAATAAATATTCCCATTTGAAATTGTGCGACTGAATGGTAGGTTTCCCAACTATTGTACGGTTATACTAGTATTGGAATGCATTTAGTATCAGGATGTTTTCTTGAAAGGACTAAATTCAACGTTACAGTAAAACAAAACCACTTGAATTAAAAAGTGAGGTGTACACAAATATTTGCTTGAAGGCTATTTTTAATCTTGTCCTTTTTCCTTGGACCTTAATTTGTTAGAAACGTGCCATATACTTGCATGACTTAGAAACTTTTTGAGTTTAAGATAGTTTAAACTTTTAAAAAGTCGCAAAGTGATGGTTTAAATTGATGTATAATATGAATTTTATAAATCTATTAAATAGTGCTAAACTAGAAGAATTTCATTCTTTTCTATTAATTCTAGGAATTTTCTCCTTTCTCCATAATAATCTTCTGATACTTTATGTTCAAATCTCCATAATTCATATACTTTATGATTATTTACGATGTTATACTAATTATTTTCCACTACTTAAATATCAATATTATATAGCTTTCCACACTTATTGATAAAGCTTTTTCCGGTTTCTCCTCCTGTTTTACATTCAGTTCCATATATTTAATAATCAAGTGATCATTAATTTAACCAATTTAAATAAATTTAATTAACTAATATTATTTAATTTGTTTGATAAATCCTATAAAAAACGGCAGCTGAATGTGTTAACCACATTCATATTAACAAAAATGGTGAAATTAACTAATTATATATATATATATATGTGTGTGTGTGTGTGTGACAATATATAATCACGTACACCAACAATGTGTGCATGTTTCATTATTCGTGATGGCGCCACCTAACGAAGCTTCCAATATGCTGGCGTTTCAATTGAACATCCTTTCATCGCCTCCCAACGAGCACATACATGGTCTTGACAACAATTTGTAACAAAAAGGAATTCCCAATGTTAGGTGCTATCAATCTCGTATATATATCACGTTATACGCCATATTTCTTGCGATGTAGGACTTATCCATCCAACCCACACATCCATAATACAAGCCACGCCTAACAATCTCCACCTTAGCGAGCATTTCCTCAAACTTTCTTTTAGAGCATACTAAAGAAGCTCTACAGTTAGGCCAGGCTGCTTGCACTTCTTTCCGCAGTTGTCTGCTTTACCATATCTCCACCTTAAGGCGAGTACTTCCACTCAAGTCATCTTGGAGATATCAAGTCCTCAATGCAGTGGAGGAAGGCTACGTATCCGTGAGTCCACTTCTAGCAGTGGGATCAGGCTGCTTAACCATGTCTCCACCTTGACGAGTCATTCTTCTTTGCTCAATCCTCAAGGATTCATGCTTCAGTCACTCTCGCATTATCTAATGGTCTATCGAACCATCGGTTCTTATACCATGTTGAGTTTCGGCACTCCGGCTCATCCCCATGTACATGCGCTTAATTTTTTGTGAGGCCCCATTTAACGAAGCTTCTAATGTGTCAGCGTCCCGATTGAACATCCCTTCCTCGCCTCCCAACGAGCACATACATGGTCATTGCAACACTTACTTGTAACAAAAAGGAATTACCAATGTTACGTTCCACCAATTCCATATATATACCACGTTATACATCATATTTCTTACGATGTAGGACTTATCCGTCCAATCCACGCACCCACAACGTGAGTCGCACCCACAACGTTAGCCACACCTAACAGTTACAAATGATAGAACTCCAACTTACCTTCTTTGACACTGGATCAATATCTTTTGGTTGTTTCATGATATAAGCTTTAAAATGGATATTTATCCTCTTGTTCTGTAAGATACATATTCCTCATTTTCATGTAACTCAAAACCAACTTAATCAAAGAATGAAGCTTTTAAAAAATTTCGTCCAAATTTACATATGAATTTCAAAAGAGTCTTTCAACTATGAAAGGAAAGTTTTGCGATTCCAATAAATATTCCAAGATATAGTTTTGAAACTTAAGCAAAAGCCACTGTTGCTAAAATGATTATTATTCTATAGGAGTGAAGGAGTTTGTAACGATCCTCATTTTTATGTACCGATGGATCGTAGAAACATTATTTTCATAACCAAATTGGATCTAAATAGGCTATAATTTTTTGGAATGTTGAGTTTTGACATATTTCATCCTTAGAAAAATTATGAATGGTTTTGACCCTAAAAGCTTGTAAGAGCTATATATTTTGATAAAGCCAAAATGGGTCTTGAAAGCACTTCCAAATAAAAATATTGATGATTTATTTTTTCGTGGAGTGGTCAAATAGATTTTTGGTCTTATGGTTTAAAAGATATCCAAGTTTTAAGTTTAAGATTTTTAGACAGATTAGTGGATAATTAGTCTAAGCTCAAAATTCGGCTAAGTGATTTCGGGAATTGTGCCTAATTGCTGGTGTAAAGACATTCCTTACTCACTTCTCCACTTCCTAAAAACTTGTCCTAACCTCTATTAATCCGTCTCCTATCAAAACTCCATCAAATACTTACTAAATTAGACCAATCAAACAACTAAGGGTAGATTAACAAAGGGATTAGCAAGGGATTACCAAATTACTATTTTGAGTGCATTAGGATTCACTTTTTTCTATGTATTTCAGATCTACATTGGTTTTGATGTTTTTGATCGATTTTTCATCGGTAGATGAGTGGTCTATCATCCGACAACTTTTTTAAATGATTTTATGTTGGAACTTTAAGTGTATTACTTAAAAAATAAATAAAAACAGATTAATGGTTATATATTTATGAGCCATTATTATAATTGAGCCATTGCAAATGTATAACGGTAATATATATTTATGAGCCATTATTATAATTGAGCCGTTGTAAATATATAATGATCATATGTTTATGAGTCATTATTATAATTGAGCCGTTGCAAATGTATTATGGTAATATATATTCATAAGCCATTATTATTGAGCCGTTGCAAAAGTTAATGGTATTAAAAATTCGTTTTAAATGACAATAAGTTCAAATCCATTAACATTCCATCACTTCAGTAATGCATACAATTTTCATTCTGCCTATTTAAATGATAGATATGCAGAAGAGAAAATGTGAATAACAGACAATTTTTCATTCTTCTTCTTTGTCCTCTACTTTTTCTCTCTTTAAGAAACTTTACAAGCAATTAAATTAGAAAGTATTATATTCAGAACAATTTGCTGTAGTGCAAACAGCAAATTGACCAAATTTCAAAGGTTGTTTTATCCTGGGAACGGATCGGTTGATAGATAGCTTTGCATCTTGAAGCTAAGCCGCAAATCGTCTTAAAAAGAGTGACCCAGTCCGCGACTCAGTCAAAAAAAAGACGCTGAAGATTCAAATTAAGGTACAACAATTTTAAGACGATCATTGCTTCGATCGATGACAACTCTGCTGCCTCGAAGTCAATGTTTGCGGTTCCGACTGTATCTGTTGCGCCGTTCAGATTTGAAGGCTTGTATTTCAAAACGATGGTGCCAAAAGATGGAGTTTTTTCTGACTACACGAAAGGTGACACATGTGCACGACCGAAAAACCAAGCCCGGAGAAACAACAGACAATCAGAAAAAGGCTTTGAAGGACTGGATTGACATGACTACCTCTACAAAAATTATGTTCTTAATGGCTTGAGCAATGATCTATACGATTACTACAACTCAGACAAGTCAACAAAGGAGATCTGAAATGCGCTGCAAAAGAAATATGATACCGAGGAAGTTGGAGCGAAAAAATATGTTGTTAGTCGCTATTTGAAGTTTCAGATGACGGATAACAAATCTGTGGAGGCGCAGTCGCACGAGCTCCAGAAAATTGTGCATGAGATCATCTTCAAAGGTATGCCTTTATATGAATAGTTTTAGGTTGCTGCGTTAATTAATAAATTACCCCATAGTTGGAAAGATTTAAAAATAATCTCAGGCATAAAACTAAAGAGTTCTCACTTAGAGAGTTTGATTACTCGTCTTCGTATTGAAGAGGAAGCCAGAAAACAGGACTAGAAAGAAGGGATGACAAACGCTACTTTATTACTTTTATTGATGATTGCCCAGATTTTACTTATGTTTGTCTCATGAATAAAAGTGATGCATTAGATATGTTTAAATTGTTTGTCACTGAAATTGAAAATCAATCTAATAATAAAGTTAAAAGATTTCAAAGTGATCGAGGAACATGGTATGAATCTAACTCATTCATTGAATTCTATAAAAAAACATGGCATAATTCATGAGAGAAATGCACCGTATTTGCCTGAAATGAACGGTAAATGTGAAAGAAAAAATAGGACCCTTACTGAATTAGTTGTTTTATTAAATTCGGATGCAGCATCTCACCGGTGAAGGGAAATTTTATTAACTATTTGTTGTGTCTTAAACAGAATTCCTGAATCTAATAGCAAAATTTCACCTTTTGAGATTTTTAAAAATCAAAAACCCAACTTATCTTATTTTAAAACTTGGAGTTGCTTAGCGTATATTCATATTCCTGACCCTAAAAGAATTAAATTAGCAAGTCGAACATATGAATGTGTTTTCATTGGTTATTCCCTTGACAGTAAAGCATATAGATTTTTTTTGATTTGAATGCTCGAGTTATTATCGAGTCAAATGATGCTGGTTTCTTTGAAAATAAATTTCCGTTTAAACTTAGGAATAGTTGGGCCACTTCTACCACTAATAATCCAATAATCAGAAATAATGAACATAATACGGAAATTGAATCTGAACCTAGAAGAAGTAAAAAAGCTAGGATAGCTAAAGATTTTGATCTAGAATATTATGCTTATGCACTAGAAGAGGACCCTGCTAATCTAAAAGAAGCTCTGTCTTCTTTGGATTCAGATCTTTGGCAAGAAGCTATAAATGATGAAATGGAATTTCTTGAATCTAATAAAACTTGGCATCTAGTTAATTTACCTACAGGTTGTAAAACTATAGGTTATAAATGGGTACTTAAAAAGAATTTGAAACCTGATGGTACAATTGATAAATACAAGGCTCGTCTTGTAGTTAAAGGATTTAAACCAAAATAAAACATTGACTTCTTTGATACTTTTTCATCTGTTATAAGAGTAACATCAATTCGAGTATTAATTTCTCTTGCTTCATATATGATCTACTAATTCACCAAGCGGATATAAAAACTGCTTTTCTGAATGGTGAATTAGAAGAAGAGATTTATATGGACCAACCCAAAGGTTTTATTATACCTAGTTAAGAGCATAAAGTTTGTAAATTAGATAAATCTCTATATGGTCTTAAACAGGAACCGAAACAATAGCATGAAAAATTTGACAATCTAATTACTTCACATGGTTTTAAAGTAAATGAAAGCAGCAAGTGTATTTATTATAAATCTGAGAATAACATTTGCACCATCATATGCTTATATGTTGATGATTTACTTATATTTGGTTCAAATATTCATGCTATAAATCATATTAAGTCCATACTATGTGCCAATTTTGATATGATAGATCTTGGTGAAGCAAGTGTGATTCTTAGTATTAAGATGACCAAGTCTGAAAAGGAAATTTCTTTGTATCAATCTCATTATATCGAGAAGATGTTAAAGAAATATAATTACTTTAAATGTAAACCTGCCAGTACACCATATGATCCAAGTGTAAAACTATTTTAGAACACTGGTGAATGTATAAGACAATCTAAATATGCAAGCATCATTGGCAGTCTTTGGTATGCCACTGATTGTACTTAAGCCTATCAACGGATGCTTTCGGTTGTGGATAGTGTCACATCCGCATCCGAAACCATTTTCGGATATCGAATATCTGCATCCGCGGATACGGATATCCGATATTTGAAAATGGTTTTGGATGCGGATGCGGATGTGGATGTGAATCGAATAATTATCCTATCCGCTAACGATCGATCAATCAAGAAATTATAAAAGGAAAATTTTAGTTCAACATAATTTTTTTTCAATCTCATTGATTATAAAAGTGTTTAAAATTAACATATATGATGATAATTAATAGTTTCGAGCTATTAATAAACATTAAGTGCATATTATATAAACTACTAACTTAATAAAATGATAAACAAATATTTTTCACTGCACAAAAATACACATAATTTGAACTATAATCTTGACAAAAACCGGACGGATAATTTTCGGATGCGGATGTCTTCGTATCCGCATCCGTATTCGTTTTTCCGAATATCCGATATTTATTCGCTTTTCGGATGCGGATGCGGATGTGGACGGATTTCAGATTTTTCAGGTATCCATTGATAGCCCTAATTATATTAGACCCGACATTGCATATGTCGTGGGATTATTATGCAAGTTTACCACTAGACCTAGTACAGAGCGTTGGAATGCTGTTGAAAGGGCCATGAAATACCTTAAAAGAACTATGAACCTTGGATTATACTATCAAAAGTTTCCTGCTGTCCTTGAAGTATACAACGTTGCAGACTGGAATGCTTTATCAGATGATTCCAAAGCTGCTAGTGGATATATTTTCAGTATTGTAGGAGGAGCTGTTTTTTGAAAATCTAAGAAATGGAATATCTTGGCTCAATCCACTATGGAGCCAAAAACGATAGCACCAGCTAATGCTAGTGAAGAAGCAGATTACTTAAGAAATCTTCTAGTTGAGACCCCTTTATAGGCAAAACCGATACCAGCTATGTTGATCCATTGTGATAGTACCGCGGCTATTGCAAAAGTTGAGAATCGTTATTACAATGTAAGAGACGACAAATTCGTCATAAGCACAGTACTGTAAGAGAGTACATCTCTTCAGGATCTGTAAGAGTGGATCATGTACGCACTGATGAGAATTTGATGGATCCTTTAATGAAATGACTGGATAGAGAGAAAGTCCTTTCTACATCTAAAAGAATGAGAATATTTCCCTTATATTGTTATGTCATACACAATGGTAACTCGACCTAATGACTGGAGATCCCAAGAACTAGGTTCAATGGGTAATAACAAGTTGTAAAGTGATATGAGTTGAACATGCTATTTTTATATACTTAGAAGCATGTATTCCTGAAGTGATTAGAGGATGAGTTAGTAGAAACTCTTAATGAGATCTATACTCTATATGGAGTGGAGTACCTACCTTTAGGAGTACTCTTGATAGACTCACCTGTGTGGATGTGGAAATGTGGTCGTTTCCTTTGGAATTTTGGGCAAGGTTCCTACAAAATTCACTAAACTGGAATAGATGTGCATCGCCATAAATGCACAGGCTTAGTTGATAGCACTTCAAAAGGGTTGTGTGTGGTTTGATGTCAGGAATAGAGTTCAAGAATATGAGTCACTCTAGTAAACTGAATCTTACTCACAATGCAAAAGGTCAAATCGAAATATACCTTTTATTTATGCACAATCCTATATTTTCAGAAATTGCTTGATTTTTTTTTTAATAATTCAAGTGGGGGATTGTTGGAACTTTAAGAGAATTAATCAAAAAATAAATAAAAACAGGTTAATGGTTATATATTTATGAGCCATTATTATAATTGAGCCACTGCAAATGCATAATGGTAATATATATTTATGTGCCATTATTATAATTGAGCCTTTGCAAATGCATAACGATCATATATTTATGAGTCATTATTATAATTGAGCCGTTGTAAATGTATTACGGTAATATATATTCATGAGCCATTATTATTGAGCCGTTGCAAAAGTTAATGGTATTAAAAATTCATTTTAAATGACAATAAATTCAAATCCATTAACATTCCATCACTTCAATAATGCATACAATTTTCATTCTGCCTATTTAAATGATAGATAGGCAAAAGAGAAAATGTGAATAACAGACAATTTTTCTTTTTTCATTTTTGTCCTCTGCATTTTTCTCTCTTTAAGAAACTTTATAACTAATTAAATTAGAAAGTGCTATATTCACAACAATTTGTTGTAGTGCAAACAACAAATTGACCAAACTTCAGATGATGTTTTATCCTAGGGACAGAGCGGTTGATCAATAGCTTTGCACCTTAATGCTAAGCCGTGATTCGTCTTAAAGAGAGCGACCTAGTCCGCTACTCAATCCAAAAAAAAGACACTGCAGATTCAGATTGAGTTACAACATTTTATATGTTGTAATATGCTTTTGAACCATCTTTGAAACTAATAGTATGATCTTTGACTGATTTGGAACTATAAGCGGTTTATAAATGAATTTAAATGGTTCTAACTTAAGTTTAAATCATATATACATGCTTTAGTTTGTCATATGAATGTTAAATTATGATATAGTTGTTATGTCGATTATAATGTGTGGATATAATGCTTGCTTTGGTTGTTGTATGTTGTTTGCATGTTAGGATTGGATGGAGGTGTATCGAGAACAAATCTGAAATGGAATTACTAGGATGGATCGACTATATAGTGTTTGGAGTTGTGTCGATGCAAAATAGAGGTTGCACCATGATCAGACCAACCAACCAGATGGCGATCGATGTGGAAAGTTGGAAAATTACTTAGCCAAAATTTATCTAAGTCTAGATCGATTGGCACCAATATATATGGATTAGTACCAATCGATGGAGGAGGGGATACTGTGCAAAATTGCACAAATCTTGATACTCAGAGTTGGCCTAGGGCAGGCACGAGGCATGCACGATGACTACTTTGGTCCTTGAAGGAAAATACACAATGGAGAATTCTGTATTTTATATCGCTATGCATCATTAATGTTATGAAAACAAATACCGTTATAGATTTATTTTAAAACGAATATTCATAACAAAATAATACTATATTTATTTTCAATCAGTACTGAAAAACGGCTATTGTTTCATAAATAATATTTGGTATATATATAACAATCTTTCGTTCCTATATGCATCCACTAATAAATGTTAAATGGTAAGCTCCCACTATTTTCGCAATTACTATAAGAGCACATGAAACATGAAGCTCCATCAACCACTTATTATGGGTTATTCATTTCATCCACTGTAACTAGTTTATAGTCGAGAGTTTTAGATCAAACAACTTGAACTCATGGAAATACTTTTATAGAAAACAATTTTTTATAATAAAATACATTTGGAATGGAAATCACATTTCTCATTCCATATAAAGTATCTTACTAATTTTACACAGTTCTCACATTCGATGTCTCTTCATGAAGTGGAGGTGATGATTTACTCTCTTCATCCTAACTGTACCTATTTTACATCTGCTCTCTTACATCGTTTCCATTCAATTGACCAAAGTATCTAACGAACACGAGACTGCACCAAATTCTTTAATAAAGTGCTTTCAGACATCCTTAACATTTAAGGACATTGAATAGTTTGAACTTAGGTAAACTGATTGAAACTGACATATCAATGATCGAATTCCTTGGTTTTTCTTTGGTCCTTAGTCTTTTTTTATTTTCAACACAACAAGACTCTCTTTGTATTCAATTGCATCGAACACATGATCTTGCACCATTGTTTTTTTGTTCATTTGAATGAAACAATTCATTGAGATTTCATATATTATGAACATGACTGATCACCATGCAACTTTTGTATGTGATGTGATCTAATATTTATCAAAAATCCATAATCTTATATTAATCTAGAATTCAAAGCTCATAGAAGACAATACATAATCTCGAACAAATAAATATTAAAGTGAAAAAACTATGAATGTATTTAGTAGTTTTATCATTTGGCTCTTGCATGGGCTTTGAAATGACAACATGCCAAATAATTTATTGTAAGTATATCTTATATTTCTTTGTCAAACTTTGTTTATTTCTTAGTATATTACATTTGATAAACAATTTTATTAATTAGATCAGTGCACATATTTATTGTAGTAGATAATCTTAATTTGTATCGTATGTTTTTACAATATTATTGAAGTTAAATGTATTCATTTTATTTTTTTAATAAGGCTCCCATTAGATTTTTATATTCCTTAAAACACAAAGGGAAATATAGAAATCTTTTGATTCCTCTAATGAGTGTTAGAACTCACTTGCTTGAGGATTCTAGTCTTGAATTTTCTAAACAAATCATAGGCCTGTTAATGATGGATAACTCTTTATCGAATGTATCATATACAACTCCTAACTATGGTCTTTGTCCTTATCTCAATCTCGACTTTTAGTTTGCTGAACAAATCGAAAAAGATTATTCACTTGGACAACTATAGTGCACATACCTTGAGTTTACTCAACAAATACATGTATGTATATTTCAAAACAATCCTTATTTAGGTTATATGGGACTATGAAATCTAATGTTTAATACCGGATCCAACCTAGTAGTTTTAATAAAATCATATTTTTATGAGATTGTATCATTCTTGTTTAACTAAATCTGTGTTAGTTAATTATGGCATTTGATTGTATATAAATACATCAAATGTATATATGGGTGTGTGTGTGTATATATGGTTTGAAATGTTTAATTTAACATACTTATGGACAAAAAATGTGTTTTCTGTAACTCAAAACTAGAAAATACAACACACCTATATTATGACCTTCTTTAACTAATCCTATTCTAGTAAACACTCTCCTTATCTTTGATTTTAACATAATTAACAGGAATTTCAGTTTTGACCATTACCGGAACACTCTCAGACTTCAATATACCCACTGTTATAGAATTTTACTGGGCACTATCTTCATAATTACATGTTCATATCTTTAGTTCAAAAGAAACCAAGGATGTTTAATAGTGTTAGCACCCCTTCCAATAACCTAATTTACGCTATTGTTTTGCTGATTTGTAATTGGATCGTAAACCCTAGCTACGGATTGACCTAACATTTAACTTTCGAGGAATTTCTTAAAATGGTAAAAAGCCGAACTGACAACTTAAAGGTAAAAATTATTGTTCACAACATAAGGAGACATAATATGGCCTTAAGCATCGAACTAGTGGATCCTTTTACCGAATACAATCACTAAGTCACCCCACATTTTCTCGATTGGTATGTCTTCATTTTATTAGTCTTCCTTTACCCCATCATATATATATATATGTATACACATATTTTCATATATACATATATATGTGTGTGTATGTGTGTAGGACTTGTCTCTTTTGTCGAGTTTTCCAAGTTTAGTAGGATACTATGGATCATACAGTCTATGCCATGACCACATCGTATGACCGTGCAATTTTACCGATCGATCTAGGCTCCTATTTTGACAGATAGCTACGCCCGCGTGCAACATACCGACCTCTACCGCATTGTGCTCTATTGGGCACTTCTTAGAGCGGATATTCTTGGATCTTAGTCGTAATTTTAGTGCTCTAGCCTCTAGGATATGTGAGTTTTTCTTTTCTTATTTATATATAAGGGGTTTTTGCTACCTGCCAAGTTTGTTGGAATAAAATCACATAATGCTCTCCTCCTTAGAAGGGTCACTCATTTTACTCAAAAAAGGTTACATGCATATAAAATATGCATAGAAAATTTAATAGTTTGGTATTAAAAATGGGAATGAATATAGTATTAGATGTGTAATCACATTATGATCTAAAAGGAAAAACAAGATTAAAAAAATGATATCAATAATTGATTGCACTTTCTTCTTTTGCAAACATCAACAAAAACTAAACATAATCTTTATATAAAATTAACATGTGATAAAAAAGGTTTAACATGACATATAACAACAAAATAACAACATGGTCAATATATATGTGTGTAGATATTAGAATTTATATCTACCATGTATATATTTATCATTTATATATATATATATTAATTGCCTAAATTTAATTTTGATTCACGAAGACGTACGTATGCTTACAAAATATTATGAAACCTGAATATTAATAACAAAGATTGATTTGACAAAACTAACAT
Source organism: Allium fistulosum (assembly GCA_030737815.1). NCBI lineage: Eukaryota > Viridiplantae > Streptophyta > Magnoliopsida > Asparagales > Amaryllidaceae > Allium > Allium fistulosum. The sequence continues at coordinate 645,617,980 of CM060901.1, read as the reverse complement.
AAATTAACAAACAAAAGTTTCAAAATTTAAATTTGAGGTTAGAAATTTAAATTTGGTTTGGCAAGATTTATTCAAAATTCAGGTCTAGATTACATTTGATTAATGTAAATAACCTTAATGAATTAAGTACTAATATACACACATACATATTAAATTAAACTATTTTAATATAAACATACAATTCACATATTACATTAAGTTTTAATTTTATTACTCAAATTTAATATTTATGTTAAGTGTGTGTATAATATTTAGTTTTATCACTCAAATTTAATTCAATTTATAGAAAAAACAATCAAAAGGAATTTCAAAATCTAAAATCTATACATTAAGTTTCGAACAAGATGTTAACATATTTCATATTTCACATTGATTTAAAGCGATATTATTTAACTTATCGAAGTTATATATTACTTTAGAACATAATTACATATATATCAAATCATATTTATGGTTGAAATCTTAATTTTACACATATGTACATTTTCAGTTTTAAACGACTGAATTAAATTACATCACATAATCCAACTAATTGTTTAAATTGTGATATCAATTACAAATCATGGTGAGGCATTGATATATATACAAAATCATTATAAAGTGATATAATATGTTCGTGTGTGTATGAAAAAGGAATTTTACCATATGGATCTAGCCAATAAGTGACACATTGATAGTTCTTCTCAGATTTCTAAAATCAATGCTCAATCTTTGCAAGAGTCGAAATGAACCACGTAGCGATTAATTTTGTTTGATGTTCTGATTTGTTCTAAAGTTGATTTTACTTAGAAGAGGAAGAAGAAAATTATGGCCGTGGATGGAGGAGAAGAGAAGAAAGAACATAACTGAAGGAAATTAAATCAAGGGATTTGTTTTTATTGGAAGAATAGAATATTTCCAATTCTTTTAATTAAGACTTCCCTAATTAATTCCTCAGTTACTCCACCTGTTTCTTTTCCCATGTATGGTCATCTTATGTTGCCATTTGTATGATGTAAAATTTCCAAACTCTTCAAAGTTTATTTCTCATTTAAACTTCATTTAAAGGTACACTAATATTGTATATCGATACGCACAAATACAGCTTTCATATATGCATTCAAATAATTACTAACAACACCCAAAAATATCCAATAAATTAATAATAATCAATATTTATTAAATATTGATTAATTAAATCAATTTATAACATTTTATAAATTAATTAAATCATGCAGTGTTTGGAGAATTCACAAATATAGCTGTGAGACCGAGAAGTGTGAATTCAGTTAGCGATTAATTTGAACAATTCAAATATTGATATTCATATTTAGCTTGTCCAGTGGTATGGCAGTTTGCTTGAATTCATCACTTACAGATCATTTCAGTAAAATCTAATTTTACATTTTCTTAAGCGGCATCTTTAGCAATGATTATTTACTCACAATCTCTTCGTCAACACTATATCACTTTAGGATTGTCGAATTTGGTTTTGGTCAAAACTCAAATCCCATTCTTATTCGACTCAGTTAGTCCATAAAAAAATTCTTGGTTCAATAATAACATTTATTATTAACTGTATTACTCTAACCCGAGATTCTGACTTTGAATTGACCATAGTTGACTGTTATACTAACCTCGTACAACCGAGGAAACAAATTCTCTATCGAATAATGCTTCACTTCTAATGTTTCAACTTAGACCCAAGTATAAACACTTAATGGATCGCTAGACTATGATTCAACTATAATCAAAGTGGAGAACTTATATTAAAGTTTCACAATATTCTCAAGTCAAGGGAACTGTGTAGCATCGTCACTCTAAGATTTCTTGTTTGACCTAGTTGTTATTAACTAACAGGAAACTCTCAGATGAGTCATTCCATAGTCATCCAATAACTACATGTATCCCCTTGGTGCCCTCAATAACAATAAGTAATATACTTCCAAACATTTGGAGAGCGTTATGAACTCTAGTCTCAACGGATGAATCAATATTCTTTCCTCCAAACATCTTGACAAGGAATATTTAAAACAAAATGTCATTTTTTTATAGTTAATTACTCACAATTGCAACTATTTACAACTATAATATCATAATATTATATTTAAGGATTTTTTATTATATACTTTAGATTAATTATTTAATTAATTATATCATAATATAATAAACAACGTAAAAGAAAACAAACACCATTACTACGAATAAGATTGACTACGAAGTTAGAGATATGTAATAAATTAACATAATTTCCCCTATGACATACCTCTAACTCTTAATCTCCCTTCATGGATATGATGAAGAATCCATACATGTTTCTAACTGTAATTGTTCATTGACCTAAAAATTCAAACATGGGGATATACGCGTACTTGTAGCCTTTGATTGATGAGTTGAAAAAGATATCGATAGAAGGTGTTGTTTCGTATGACGTTTCAAAAAAAAGAACTGTAGAATGTTTGTTTCTTTATAATGAATGATATGCGATTTTCCTACAATTAGGCGCTTTCTGGATGGAGTACTACCAGCAAATTTGCTTATCCTATTTGCATGGATTCGACATAATCATTTTGACTTACAAATGGTGGAAAATAATGTTGGTGGGATCGACAATGTCATTTTTTGCACGTCATTTTAGATTTGATAAGAAAAACTTTAAGCGAGATACAACTGCTACTTTATAGCCACTTACCATTTTGAGTAGCAAAGAAGTGTATAAGCTCGTGCGTGCTTATCCCAAAGTAAACGAGATAGGAGAATAGCCAAATATCCCTTGTAAATGAAAATATCATAACTGTTGCGAACGAAGTATATTTTGAGAGTTATCATATTGAGAAAAAAGCAGAAACTTCAATATAATATTGACGTAATGCATAATCAGAAAAATGTGTGTGAAACTTATTTAACACGATAATGAATGTGAAAAGAAAAACAGAAGATGGTTTGAAGTCAAGGAAAAATATCGTGTTATACTGTAACCGTCCTAAGCTCAAAATTGGTAGCAAATGACCAAATTTCAAGTGTACCATTTGTTACGAGTTGGAAAATTAGTGACGAAAACTATTGTTTGGGGTTCAAAATTTGAGGTTTACAAATGTAATTGCTTCAAACATGAAAATATGTGTTGATATAAATAATATTCAAATGTTGGGTGTGAAGACTCATTTCCCGATAGTATTTAGGAAGTTATTGTCGCCTAAGGTGTGGATGCTATTTATTGTTAATACCGTGTTATATATCATAATCATATTTACTGTCAATACCAATGGCTTAATAATTAGTTTGTGCAACAAAATCCAATGGTTCAACCTAGTAAAGGATTTGTGGCTTAGTCAGAAATATGTAAGCATATATAATTATTGAATAAATTTAATTTGAAACAGCTTATTATTTATATTAATGTCAATAGGTTGTTGATAATTGAACCAATGATATTTGTTATAAGACTTTTGCATTTAGTGCACTGATGAAATACATAAAATGCCCAATCATGTTCGTAAATGACCTTAATTTTCACACAATGGAGTTTGGAGCTAGTAAAATAACCTACAATAGTGAGGTATATGTTAAAGACGATGAACATGGCGATGATTTATAGTATTATTATGGAGTGTTACAGGAAATAATTGAACTTATGCGGCAATACTGGAGCTTACTTTTTTATTCAAATGAGAGTGGTTCGATACTACTCCTGATGTAGGATTACATGGTATACATAAAGATTATCCATTTGTTCAGGTAGACTATAAAAGACTAAATTCATGAAATGATCCATTTGTCCTAGTTATGCTAGCAACACAAGTTTATTATGCATTTTATCCTACCATGAACAATAATAAGGAGGACTGGTAGATTGTCGTTAAAACAAAACCGATATGGTCATTCAATGGGGACTTTATCATAACAGATGATCAATCGTGCCAAAATGATTTGGAGGATAATGAAATACTCCAAATAATAGAAGATACTAATGATATAGGATCATTTAACAATGAAGTATTCGACGGAGTTGAATTAAATAAATGACGATGATGATGTTGAATTTAATGAACTTGAGTATGATGATGATATTATAAATGATGATATTGATAAGGATGTTGATAATTGGTAGCATATGTAATTGATGGTAAGACTACGCATTTATTTTATTTTTCTCTATTGTTAATAATCAATTGTGAAAGTATGAGTGCATATTGTGATAACAAAATGTACAATTTTTCAATTTTAGTCTTATACATCTTGAAACCAAATCTATTTTATTCTTATTTTTATTAGGTGAAGTTGCTAATCCTATTGCCATATTCACTCATTTATGATGTAACGTAACTCAAACTTTGTGATGACCCTGAAATCGGCCTTCGAAAATCGGCACCCGCACTTCACTTGTACTCAAAATGCCGTAGATTCAAACGCCGAATCTGGTTCACCGGAGCTTATAACACAGTAAGTATAACAACACAGCGGAATAAAGAAAACAATGATATCATATACAACTCCAATGAATACAATATCCAGTATGATATACAACAATGATATCAATATGATACAACAATATCAGAGATAAATAATGATACAGCGGAAAACAGAACTGATAACTCCAAATGATCCTCAAAAGAGAACGAATCCAACAACTCCAACATCAGCTCAAACCATCATCACGATACACAAAGATAAGCAACGTCAGTCGTCAGTGAACTACAAACACTGAACTAGCTCCAACTAGTCTACTAAACCTGAATATCTGAAAACCCCCAACTCTAGACTGCCCGTGTGGAAAATGGTGGGCACCCAAAGTTTAGGAAGGGAACAATAAACTACAGGTCAGTCATGGGACTGGTATGAGTAAACAAAAGTAGTTGCTTTAAATAAAACAGATTTTAAAAAGAATCCGATATGCTTTTGAAAAATGAAACTACCATAAGACCTCCCGCCACACACAGAATGCAATCGCAGACTTGGAGGAGATTTCTTCTTATGATAGTCAAATATGCTTACTATGCAAAATAATTCGATATTATTATCATTAGTGCATAGTGTCAAAAACAATTTCGAAAATATAATATTAATCTTAGCCAACATACAACCATTATTGTATGCCTACTATAGCTACCATCTAAATAGTGGTGACCACCATAAGTAAATGGCGGGTTCTACAACTAAAACCGTACAGGGTTTCGTATTGTTTCTTTGGATTTCCAACAAATGGTCAGGCAAAGGAACTTCCTTATTGAAATGGAAACGCCTCTGGAAAGACGCCCCGAGAACCTAACCGGATCTCTGCAAACACAAGGCCGACGTTACCTCACGCTTTAACAAAACTGTAACTAGGTAACTAACACACGAGCTATGTAATCCCCCGGTCGTTACCGACCTTTATCCGAGGTACCTCGATCACAAATCAACAACCACAAAGTATAATAAATTTGCAGCATCAACATAGGTAAAATATCTGGGCTCCATACCATGATATCACCTTTTAACCAGAAGGAAATGGCATACCCTAGGGGCGCTAACCCTAAAAACCTTTGCCGCAACATTCCTGTTTCGACCATTACTGGGTTGTGAGGCTCGATGAAGTCTCGTCCACAAAGCTATGCTTTTTCACAAAGCACGCTTTTTCACAAAGCCACGCTTTTTCACAAAGCCACGCTTTGATCAACAAATGATCAACAGCACTTTGTATGCCACATTACCACATTGGGAATGTATCACTAGTAACCATCAACTACATAACCTCTGAGCTCGTACGTCTCAGAGAAGGGTGTTAAGCTAAGAGAATAAATTCTCCACCACCAACAGAAATGTATTTGATAGAAACCAGCTTTACATCTCAAAGTGTAACGTCAGACACACATCCATACAAGTCCGTTCCGGGATCGAACGGAACCGAAGGCACTTCCAAAGAAGTCCTTGCAAATCCGGAAAATTTCTAATCACGTCCGGAAGTCCCATCACAAAGGGTGATAAAATCTCTATATCGGGGCCAGTCGATGCAGAGACATTCGACGAGTTGTCCTTTCGTTTTCGAAAATATCTGGTCTTCACCACCGGTCTTCAAATGCAATCCATATACGACGTATCATTATTCGAAATGGTTTATATGACACAAAGGTCATTTCCCGGCTAAACCGAATAACGAGCGCAATTAAAAATCATATGGGCACTGGGGTCTCAGTTAAATCACAGCTTAAAGCCCAAAACTTTTCATTCTAATGGTTAAAACAAATTACCATTTCCAATCTTTTAAACAAAAAGATTCATTTCAAAAACCTTCAATGGTTTAAACAAATTTCCACACTTTTAATCTTTAAAAAAAGATTCAATTCACAAAGTTCACCCCGTTCACAAAGATCCATTCATGGATTTCAAAATAGTTTCCATTTCAATTGAATTAACTTGTTAAATCTTTAAATCAAGATTTAACTTATAGCTTTCAAAACTAGTTTCCAAAGATTCATTCATAGCCTTTCAAAAACAATTCTATTTCAAGTTGGATTAACTCGTCCGATCTTTGAAATCAAAGACTCATTTCATAGTTTTCAAACCATTTCAATTCCATTTCAAACTTGAAACCTTTCAACACAAATTGGAAGTTCATTACTTATATGAAAGCTTTTACTATTTGAAAACAAATAGTTTTGTTTCAGAAAAATCCATTTATATTTACACGAGTTAAAACCCTTGAATTAAATTCAAATTCCCAAATCAATACCTTTAAAATGGTTTAACCCATATATAACTTGTACATCATCTTTAATCCTTAGTTTCAAATCATATAATTCAATTGCAAACTTGAATTCAAATTTAAATCAAATTATTTAAATTTCAAGATATCCAAAATATCTTTAAAACTCCTTTCAAAAGCTTTTCATATTAAACCCCAATTTCCAATTTCAAAATCAATTGAAATTAAATTTTCAATTTCAAAAACATTAAATTTAAATCATCTGTGACTTAACCGATTTCCACGTGAAATCCATATTTGTGTGTGTATGGTGTAGTCCAGGGATTTTACACAATAGTGCACAACATCAATCATCACAGATATATCGATAAGCGGTTTAATCGATAACGCTTATCTTCATTCACAGATTCATAGATAAAATAAATTTATCAGTCACAAAGATTCACTATTACAATTCGATGTGGGTTTCGGATAACCAACTGGAATCCGACTCCCTGTCGCATCGAAATTCAAGTGTCGTTTTACGGGCCAAGGGTTTTCACATATACACAAAAACAAATCACAAATCACAGTTCAGCATAAGGCAAGTCACATCACACAGTATCATAATCACAAACAGAAATATCAATCCAGTACACAACATTTGATGATAGTCAATCATCTACAAATTTAAGGTGAAGGTGATTTAAAGAATTAAACACATAACTATTTTTATTGATTTATTTAAATCAATGATTAACCATCTTTAATGATAAATTTATTAAGTCTTAATCAACTTTATGAATTAATTATTCCTTTAATCAATTATCTTAATTGACTACTGATTATCAATTAATTAACTTAAATTATCTAATTAACAATTCTTAATTTCAAATAAATTAAACACTTAATTGTTAATTAACCAATCTTTAATTTCAATTTGATCAATCTCTAATCACTTAGTTAATTACAATTTTAAAATTAATTAACCATTCTTAATTATCCCTTTTAAACAATTAATAATAATTATTATTCACCTTAATTGACATTTTAAAATCTTCCTTAAACTTTGAAATCAAATTATCATAATTATAAAAACCTTTAATGTTAATTAACTTTAACACTTATCTTTAAGTTAACTACTTAATTAAATTATTAATTAAGATTTAAAACGTTTCTTAATTATTAACTTGAATCATTAAAACTTGTGATAAATTAGTAACTTAAATTTGTCTAATACTAACCAAATCATTAATGCATAAAATTTGTTTAAGATAGTTAACTTCAACTTTAAATTATGCTAAGCACTATAATGTCAAACCGAGTAAAATTCCCAGTTTACTCAAGTTAAACTCGAGTTCTCCCACCATTTTCGCGAGTTCCCTCTCATACGTTCTTCTTCTTCTACTCTTTTTTTTTCTAAGTCAAATTCAAATTTATTCATATATACATATACATATGTATTCAAATTTCAATCTAATTCCAAAATTTACATTAATTATTAATTTAAATTCAATTCAAAATTTGGGATCGTTACAGACTTCCCCCCCTTAAAAGGAATTTCATCCTCGAAATTTGCCAAGGAGACACAAAACAACAAAGATAGATGAAGAATATTTCATCAAATCAAACTGAATATCTATTCTGCATTTGGCTTACCAAATCAGAATATCAATAATAGATACGAGAACGAATCTGTTTGACACTTCACAAGATACTTGGGTTATCCAGATCTACGAAATATACAGTGGCATCGGTTAGTTCGAAGGGATATCTAACCATTCGTAGAATATACCGGGACCCAAAGAATAGATAGATATATGGATACAATTCCTAAACTTTCAGTTTAGAACTAAAATATACCTATCAACCATAGCAACCAAAGCAACCAATTCATCCAAACAAACAATTTTGGTATATCCGGAGTTTTATGTCCCATACAAAATATATCGAATCTCCTTCCTGGATCTACCAGGAATTATCAAAGAATTGAAAAAGAGATGTTGAACCAAAGAGATTGATAGAGAAAAGATTGTTTCCTTGTTGTTACAGGATATTGACCATTTATAGTCGTATTCCCCTGTCCCCTATCTCATCCTCTTCTTGCACTCATACTTACTATCAGTGGAGAGTAAGAGGATTTACTGAGGCATACAAACAGATATCTTAGAGATACTCATTCTAGGGTATACTTCACCCTATCTCTAATGAGCTACTTAATGTGTTATACTCCTGAGCTAAAGTTCAACCTTCAGCTCTGATACCACTTGTGATGACCCTGAAATCGGCCTTCGAAAATCGGCACTCGTACTTCACTTGTACTCAAAATGCCGCAGATTCAAACGCCGAATCTGGTTCACCGGAGCTTATAACACAGTAAGTATAACAACACAGCGGAATAAAGAAAACAATGATATCATATACAACTCCAATGAATACAATATCCAGTATGATATACAACAATGATATCAATATGATACAACAATATCAGAGATAAATAATGATACAGCGGAAAATAGAACTGATAACTCCAAATGATCCTCAAAAGAGAATGAATCCAACAACTCCAACATCAGCTCGAACCATCATCACGATACACAAAGATAAGCAACGTCAGTCGTCAGTGAACTTCAAACACTGAACTAGCTCCAACTAGTCTACTAAACCTGAATATCTGAAAACCCCCAACTCTAGACTGCCCGTGTGGAAAATGGTGGGCACCCAGAGTTTAGGAAGGGAACAATAAACTCTAGGTCAGTCATGGGACTGGTATGAGTAAACAAAAGTAGTTGCTTTAAATAAAATAGATTTTAAAAAGAATCTGATATGCTTTTGAAAAATGAAACTACCATAAAACCTCCCGCCACACACATAATGCAATCGCAGACTTGGAGGAGATTTCTTCTTATGATAGTCAAATATGCTTACTACGTAAAATCATTCGATATTATTATCATTAGTGCATAGTGTCGAAAACCATTTCGAAAATATAATATTAATCTTAGCCAACATACAACCATTATTGTATGCCTACTATAGCTACCATCTAAACAGTGGTGACCACCATAAGTAAATGGCAGGTTCTACAACTAAAACCGTACAGGGTTCCGTATTATTTCTTTGGATTTCCAACAAATGGTTAGACAAAGGAACTTCCTTACCGAAATGGAAACGCCTCTGGAAAGACGCCCCGAGAACCTAACCGGATCTCTGCAAACACAAGGCCGACGTTACCTCACGCTTTAACCAAGCTGTAACTAGGTAACTAACACACGAGCTATGCCATCCCCCGGTCGTTACCGACCTTTATCCGAGGTACCCCGATCACAAAGCAACAACCACAAAGTATAATAAATTTGCAGCTTCAACATAGGTAAAATATCTGGGCTCCATACCATGATATCACCTTTTAACCAGAAGGAAATGGCATACCCTAGGGGCGCTACCCCTAAAAACCTTTGCTGCAACATTATTGTTTCGACCATTACCGGGTTGTGAGGCTCGACGAAGTCTCGTCCACAAAGCTACGCTTTTTTACAAAGCCACGCTTTTTCACAAAGCCACGCTTTTTCACAAAGCCACGCTTTTTCACAAAGCCACGCTTTTTCACAAAGCCACGCTTTTTCACAAAGCCACGCTTTTTCACAAAGCCACGCTTTGATCAAAAAATGATCAACAGCACTTCGTATGCCACATTACCACATTGGGAATGTATCACTAGTAACCATCAACTACATAACCTCTGAGCTCGTACGTCTCAGAGAAGGGTGTTAAGCTAAGAGAATAAATTCTCCGCCACCAATAGAAATGTATTTGATAGAAACCAGCTTTACATCTCAAAGTGTAACGTCAGACACACATCCATACAAGTCTGTTCCGGGATCGAACAGAACCGAAGGCACTTCCAAAGAAGTCCTTGCAAATTCGGAAAATTTCTAATCACGTCCGGAAGTCCCATCACAAAGGGTGATAAAATCTCTTTATCGGGGCCAGTCGATGCAGAGACATTCGACGAGTTGTCCTTTCGTTTTCGAAAATATTTGGTCTTCACCACCGGTCTTCAAATGCAATCCATATACGACGTATCATTATTCGAAATGGTTTATATGACACAAAGGTCATTTCCCGGCTAAACCGAATAACGAGCGCAATTAAAAATCATATGGACACTGGGGTCTCAGTTAAATCACAGCTTAAAGCCCAAAACTTTTCATTCGAATGGTTAAAACAAATTACCATTTCCAATCTTTTAAACAAAAAGATTCATTTCAAAAACCTTCAATGGTTTAAACAAATTTCCACACTTTTAATCTTTAAAAAAAAAGATTCAATTCACAAAGTTCACCCCGTTCACAAAGATCCATTCATGGATTTCAAAATAGTTTCCATTTCAATTGAATTAACTTGTTAAATCTTTAAATCAAGATTTAACTTATAGCTTTCAAAACTAGTTTCCAAAGATTCATTCATAGCCTTTCAAAAACAATTCTATTTCAAGTTGGATTAACTCGTCCGATCTTTGAAATCAAAGACTCATTTCATAGTTTTCAAACCATTTCAATTCCATTTCAAACTTGAAACCTTTCAACACAAATTGGAAGTTCATTACTTATATGAAAGCTTTTACTATTTGAAAACAAATAGTTTTGTTTCAGAAAAATCCATTTATATTTACACGAGTTAAAACCCTTGAATTAAATTCAAATTCCCAAATCAATACCTTTAAAATGGTTTAACCCATATATAACTTGTACATCATCTTTAATCCTTAGTTTCAAATCATATAATTCAATTGCAAACTTGAATTCAAATTTAAATCAAATTATTTAAATTTCAAGATATCCAAAATATCTTTAAAACTCCTTTCAAAAGCTTTTCATATTAAACCCCAATTTCCAATTTCAAAATCAATTAAAATTTCAATTTCAAAAACATTAAATTTAAATCATCTGTGACTTAACCGATTTCCACGTGAAATCCATATTTGTGTGTGTATGGTGTAGTCCAGGGATTTTACACAATAGTGCACAACATCAATCATCACAGATATATCGATAAGCGGTATAATCGATAACGCTTATCTTCATTCACAGATTCATAGATAAAATAAATTTATCAGTCACAAAGATTCACTATTACAATTCGATGTGGGTTTCGGATAACCAACTGGAATCCGACTCCCTGTCGCATCGAAATTCAAGTGTCGTTTTACGGGCCAAGGGTTTTCACATATACACAAAAACAAATCACAAATCACAGTTCAGCATAAGGCAAGTCACATCACACAGTATCATAATCACAAACAGAAATATCAATCCAGTACACAACATTTGATGATAGTCAATCATCTACAAATTTAAGGTGAAGGTGATTTAAAGAATTAAACACATAACTATTTTTATTGATTTATTTAAATCAATGATTAACCATCTTTAATGATAAATTTATTAAGTCTTAATCAACTTTATGAATTAATTATTCCTTTAATCAATTATCTTAATTGACTACTGATTATCAATTAATTAACTTAAATTATCTAATTAACAATTCTTAATTTCAAATAAATTAAACACTTAATTGTTAATTAACCAATCTTTAATTTCAATTTGATCAATCTCTAATCACTTAGTTAATTACAATTTTAAAATTAATTAACCATTCTTAATTATCCCTTTTAAACAATTAATAATAATTATTATTCACCTTAATTGACATTTTAAAATCTTCCTTAAACTTTGAAATCAAATTATCATAATTATAAAAACCTTTAATGTTAATTAACTTTAACACTTATCTTTAAGTTAACTACTTAATTAAATTATTAATTAAGATTTAAAACGTTTCTTAAGTATTTACTTGAATCATTAAAACTTGTGATAAATTAGTAACTTAATTTGTCTAATACTAACCAAATCATTAATGCATAAAATTTGTTTAAGATAGTTAACTTCAACTTTAAATTATGCTAAGCACTATAATGTCAAACCGAGTAAAATTCCCAGTTTACTCAAGTTAAACTCGAGTTCTCCCACCATTTTCGCGAGTTCCCTCTCATACGTTCTTCTTCTTCTACTCTTTTTTTAGCTTAAGTTTTAAACTGCTGTAACACACAAGCTCACACATGCATCAACACTGACACCCCAATCTACGCCGTACACGTGCATGGCGACGCGCCTTAGCTCCGACGAACTCCATCACCTCAGGAAAGTCATAAAACTCCCATAAACTCGAAAACCAAACTCGATTAATCGCCAAATATTCGAAATCGAAAAAAGGCAGTATGCTCGAAAAAGCTGCAACACAACCCACTAACTAAAACACCTCGCCACCGGCGCTCAGTCCACCGGAGCTGCCCCAACTCCGTCCACACCACGACAACACACCATTCTACCATCCTCTAGAGTCTCGTAAAACTCGATCACGTATAGGAGACGTTACATGCCTCATTTCTGACATGTCCAAAAGCTCGAACAAAAACCCTAATTCGGCCTCGTTTCTTTAATCCACACAATAGAAAAATTATTCAACAATTTTCTCGAGATCACTGATGTTTATACTAGCTTTAAACCAAATTTCAACATTTAAAATTGATTTGATTGTGAGAAAATGGGAAAAAGCATATTTTGTTCAAATACAAACTGATCTTAGAATACTAAACTAAAAATCTTCATTTTTGTTTTAAAAATCATAATTTGTAGTAAGAATTCAAGTTATGAACTTGAATTAACTTTTTAAAATAATCAAATTTGTCAAATTATTACTTGATTACCTGTAAAACAAGATTACAGTGGTATATTTTACAAACATGTTTTAATCAGCTTTTAAAATCTAAATTTAAGTTTCATCATCTTGTTTGATTTAAAACTGAAAGCTTAACTATGATTCAGTTGAAAACTACTTGAGTTTGAATGATAATCAACCCTGTAATCCATAACAGAGAAGAACAATATACAGAGTAACCTGTATATATATACATACACCAATTTATATTCAAAGATAAACAGATACAATACCATATAATCAATGAATCATCTTCATGTTAAACTTAAAGCCTTTAAGTTGATGTTTACTCACATGCAGCAAAATAGAAAACAGATTCAGCTATAAAAGGTGTAGTTTACTCACAATCAACACATATAAATAGATTAAAGGTTTAAATTAAAAGTTTGCTCATAAATCATATTTTTAAGTTTTAAAACAAAATGTTACTCACCTGAGATATGTAAACAGGGAACCAAAGAACAGAGGGCAAAGCTTGAGTTTGAAACTGGACAGTGATCTTTAATTTGTTGCTTGATTGCTTTGCTTAGTCTTTGATTTGAATTGATCTAAATAGTTGTTTAAATTTGAATCCTTGTTTAAGTTTTTAGATGATATTTACTTTAATTTTTCTCAGCTTTTGAATGAACTGATGATAAGAGAAGTTGATATATATAAAAAATGAGTTGTACAGGTGATAATATATTTTGTACAATAGGCATGGCCGAAGATGCTTGCATTATGGGCTGAGATGTATTATATTGTGTACTAAAGATAATGCCATTAATTGCTTAGTACTTTATGTTTTCATTTGCAAGCACACTTGTATACTTTTGTTTCTTTTCTTTTGTTTTGTGGCTGATATGATATCAATGAGTACAAATGTTTCTATTTCAGTTTACATGAATCAAGATGAAATCAGTTAATATATTTTATTTCTTTTTTTTAAGTTTACATCCTCATTTGATTTTACTTTGTTTGTACACAGATTTTTTTTTCTAAGTCAAATTCAAATTTATTCATACATACATATACATATGTATTCAAATTTCAATCTAATTCCAAAATTTACATTAATTATTAATTTAAATTCAATTCAAAATTTGGGATCGTTACAAACTTATTCCAACTACTACTCCAGTTGCATATCGTTGTAGAACACAAGTTACATATTCATTATAATATTGTATGCATATCTATATATGTATTAACTATTATTATAATAGACATGTCTAGTCGAGATTGTATTGGTGGATCTTCATCAGGTCATAGTGGATCTCACTATCAGGTCATGGTGGATCCCAATAAGGTAATTATGTTGCACATATGATCCCAAAAGAATAGAATACCAAAATTAGAAATAAATATCCTAAGATGCATAGTAGTGGCTTCAAATCATACGTAGATCATCATAATGATCCGATATATATTTATTTTTTTAACTTTATTTAATATTTAAATAAATTAAAATATGCTTATATGGTAACTTACTTAATTCAGATTTCAATATGAATAGTATCACGGTGAGCATATATCTTGGCAAGTCTACTATAAGACTCATAAGATTGAGTCAGCGAATGGGTCGACCATGAGTAATTGGGTAGATGATGCTTCCATGGAGTTTTCGATAATTTGTCCATAAAACTTCATCTAAATAACATTTATGTATATATACATGTATAAAATTCGAAAGAATACGTAAAATGAAAAATAAGCAAAATACCAAGACATGATTAAGGAGCTTCCAAGTAATGGTGAGGAGATAACAAGAGAAGTGGACAACGGGGTATTCAATGCACTCAACAAAGAGTTCTAAAAGGGTGGATTGTAAGCCCAACCATGATAATATTCCAAGAGCAATAGTTTAAACATATTCATACTAGTTTGTAAACATGGCCCAAAAATATTATACTTTCCAAAAAGAAACCAAGCCGAAACAAATAAAATCACAAAATATATATGTGATGTTAACAAATTCAAATCATGGCAATTGCAGAAACAAAATTAAATCATATCAACTCCCTCAAGGCCTCACAAATCATTAATAGTGACTGGAATTCTATCCACAATTTTTCTCAAGCCCCTTATGGCAGATTATTAATTCTTTGGAATCCTACCATCTTCTCAATTACCCCCTTCTGTGTTCATAGACAATATATTCACACTCTGATCTCTCACATCCCTTCTTCCTCCAAATTCCACATGACATTTATATATGCTGATAACAATTGTATGCATAGGCAAACTTTTCTTGACTCTCTTCCATCTCTTCAAAACTCTAATATTCCTTGGCTTTTTTTTGGAGATTGGAATTGTATGCAATCTTCTACTGACAAGCTTGGTGGTTCTCCACTTACTTATCAACAAACTAGACCCCTCAACAAGGCTATATATGATTCTAATCTCCTTCCTATTTCTACCAATGGTTGTTTGTATACTTGGAATAACTCCAGCAAAACTGGCAAACACACCTATTGTAAACTTGATAGATCCTATCAAAACTTTTCATCTGTTCTAGCCTGGCCTAACCTTAACTGCATTATTCCTCCTCCTTCTCTTTCTGACCACTCTCCTCTTATCTTAGATTGGGGTAAAGCTTATGAGAGAAGACAATCCTCCTTTTCATTTTTTAGGCCATAACTTAGTGTTCTATGGAATATCATCCTGGCCTATCTCTAAGTGTTCTATGGCTGGTAGGCTTGTTATAGTCAAATCCATTGCCACTTCCATGTGCCTTTACTATGCTCGTATTTTCATTTTGCCTGCCAAATTAATTTCCATGATTAGCTCTGCCCTTAACCATTTTCTTTGGCATGGTAATCCTTTTTCCAAAAAGCTTATTCCTATTGCTTTCAAAAAGATTTGCTGCCTTTATAAATTTGGTGGTCTAGGTATCATGAACATTAAGCAATGGAATAGGGCAGCTATCTCGACGCGTATAGATAAAATTTATAAATTTGATAATAACTTATGGGCTTCATGGGTGAGGATGAATTTAATCAAAAACAATCATTTTTGGACTATGGAAATTCCTATGGACTGTAGCTGGTCTTGGAGGAATCTGCTTAGATTAAGAAAGGATTTTATTATTTTTCAGGCTGGTCTTCTACATTAAAATAAAATCTCCTTCTGGTTTGATCCTTGGTCTGATCAGGGTCTCATTTTAGCTGATTTGATTAGCTACAACATCAGAATCATGTCTGGTATATCTGAGCAAGCTACTGTTTCTTCTATTTGGTCTGATGGTTCCTTACTGCTGCCTTCCTCTAGCTCTACCTATGTTCATGCCTGTTGGGAGAATATTCAATGTAAATCATTCAGGAGTAATGATATTCATGCTATGTGGTGTAATTTGCCTCATAAAATTAAATTAGTCTGTGCCAATATGCTTCATCCTTCACAATCTTATATATTTCCTTGGCACTCTAGAGTGTGGAATGCTGGTTTTGTTCCTAAAGATAATCTGCTCCTTTGGAAGATTATTAAGAATGGTTTACACACGCTTGATAAAGTTAAGGTTATGGGTATTATTCTTGATGATACTTGCCTTCTATATCATAAATTCAAGGAGACTGTCCAACATTTATTCTTTGAATGTGAATTTTCTTTCTATATTTGGGGAACCGTTCTAAAGAAGCTTAATTTACGGAACCCAGTAAGAGATTCTTCAATGGAATGGTATAACATCTTCAAGGCAACAAGATGGAAGTCGCATAAGAGCTCCATGCTTCTGTGTGTTTTGAAAAAATGTTTGAGTGTTATATGGATAGAGAGGAATAGTAGGGTGTTTAGAAGTGTTACTACTTCCAAACATATACTTGTCAACTCCATCTTTAATAACTTTAGTCAGTAATTTCTTTGCTGTTGTTTTTCCATTTCTTTTTTGATCTGATGGTATGCCATGGATCGTTGTAATTCTTTTTTCTAATATATGGTAGGGGCCATTTAACCTCGCTGGCTTTGCCAAAAAAATAAATAAAGTAAGGAGTAAATATTTTTGAAATAACATAAGAACCAAGCCAATTCAATAAAATAACTATATAGCTTCATATTTTATAGAAGAAACCTAAAAAGAAGAATTAATTTTAGTTTCAAATATATAAATATTCAAAAATTGAAATTTTAACTTAAAAAACAAATAAATCACAAAATATATACTTGATGTGACGAAAAAAAAGTTAAAAATAAAGTAAGGAGTAAATATTTTTTAATGGTATAAATATTTATGATTAATCATTAATTTTCATTTATAAATTATATTTTAATTAAAGCTGAATTATACATTTTGTTACAATACATGAAAAAAAATATGAGTGCATTATGAAACTGAAGCTGAAACCAAAATTTACAAATCAGACCTAAACTCCTATATATTTCATAATATGAATTATAAGTTTAGTTGGTTTAAAATATAGATTAACTAAAGGATTTTGCCTTTGTTTCGTAAGGAAAAGACAAATAAAACAAAGTATAATGCATTTCATTATAATAGTTCTAATACACAAATAAAATGGTTGAAATAAAATTTTCCTTGTTATTAATAAACAAATTTGGTTAAATTGTAGAGATAGTCATTAGAAAGACATGGCAAATTCAGTGATGTAAAACTGACATTCAAAGTCACATATCGATAAGCTGAAGAAGAAAGTCTACAGACTCATGGATGCATTATTTGATAGTTTTCACATATATACATTTCAAATTTTGATGATGATGATGCAGCTGAGTGTATAGGGGATGAATAAGCATGCATTATATGTGTTTGGATATTGTATTTGTTTGTTTATGTTTGGATATTGATGAGGATGATGGATACATTTGTTTATGTTGGATATGGTTTGTATTTGATGGATATGTGTTTGATATTTGGTCTTTGTGATTATTGGCATATGTTGGTATTTGGTAAAAGTTGGTATTTGCGTATATGTTGATATTTGGTATATATCGATATTTGTGTGATGAAATATTGTTTATATATGAATTTGTGATTGAGGTGAGAAAATTAATAGAAATGCTGCAATAATGCTTCAACCATGGCATGATGTCAGTAAATTTGATTTTGGCATTTTAGAATGACATTGGTAAGACATTGGTATGGCGCTGATATGGAATCGGTAAGGCATTGGCAAGATGTTGTAAATTAATTCGTGAGGCGTTGGCATGGCGTAGCTATGGTGTCAATAAAATGTTGAAATAGTGTCGATATAGTGTCGGTAAACCACCTTATGAAAGACATCAAAAAAATATTTCCAACACTCTTTTTACCAATGTCGTATATGGTGTCGGAGCGGCGTTAGTAATGGATTTAATGTTGTGTCGACCCCCTTTATCTTGTAGTGGTAATACAATGTTAAAATTATTGTTCTAATAATTTAACATCATTTGTAGGGATCAAAATCAAATTATCCCTTAAAATATTTCTTAGAATATCTTTATTGATAGGTGGAATAGAGCAAAAACATTTTAGTCTGACCCTAAAGTTTTAGTAATACCCTTACTATGTAGAAATAAGGACCATGAGGTACACATTCGATCTTGCTCTTGGCAAATATTAGTCTTTATTATTATTTGTAAAGTTTATAATATTTAAAAAATCCATCATTTTCGACTGTCAGATTCAACGTTGCACCGACGTTAACATCTTGAAGACCGAAAACGACAAGTAGTTGTGATATGATAGCTAGTAAACAAAGCGGAATCTAAATAATTACTTTCTGAAGTCGCAACGGAAAGAAATAACATATAGTATAAAACTCATATATACAAACCATATATCCAAATACACAGTTAGATTTGTACAATAAATCTCAATCCAAACCACATCACATAAAAATATATAGTTACATGTTATATTTATAACTTATACAATATTTACAGTATAAAGTCTTCTCCATCATGTCCATCACGCCACCAAGGTCCATCAATCCAGTGATATAAATAAATAAATAAATAAATAAATAAATAAATAAATAATAGGAGAGGGTCAGTCGTAAGTATGGTGCGTGAAACAAATCTATCTCATATATACTATAAAAAGACTGATAAAACATCGTTAGTGTCTCCTAACCCATACACATTCCCTAACTAATCTATACACATACCTTAACCTGCCTACTTGCACCCATGGAGTAATATCAACACTAAACCTAGATTGACTACTTGATTTAGGTCAAAGTCAGTTTCATCTTATGTTATACACAATTTATATACTCAACAAATGGAGTCTATCAATTCCACATCTATAATGAACACCAATTTCCAAAAAACAATATACACTATCATTGAGGGAACAATCATTTCCGCGGAATATCTATTTCCTAAGTCAATAACACCGATATTGAGGGAAAAATCATTTCCCCAGAGCAATCATTTCTGTTTTGAATACTTGGGGAACAACAATTTCTCTGGGACAACTATCACATCTAGCGCTCCCAACATCCAATATCCAATCAAACATCACTAACGGTCAGCTATTCATATATATACATATATATTTATATATATCACATATACACACATACATTCATCCATATATACATCCAAAGCATTCCAATTCAATAAAGTCAAGTAGCCACTTCAAACATCACCTAATCGATGTCCAAAACCCAAAAGAAAACCCCGAACCGATTTAGTTTATTAAATTTGGCTTTATTGGACTAGGTTTATTGTGCAGTTTTGCTTTGCACTAGTGTACCAGTGTACTACACATAGGTGGATCGGTGTACATGAAAATTACAAAATCTCGATAATTTCAGAGTTGTAGATATATTTCTAGATTTTTGTGTGATCATATCTTCTTCGTTTTTCATTCGTTCTCGAAAATGTTTTCTTCTAAATTCAAGGTGAAGTCTCTATTACTCGTCTATTTCAAATTCATTAGAAGCTCAAGTTGAAATCATTTCAGTAATTGCTCCAAAAGTCACTGCATGCTAACCTAGTTTTCAGGTTTCATAAAAATACTTTTTTGTGTGTGTATGTATATATACATATAGCAAAATATACTTTGAAGTCAAGGTAAATTCGTACTAAAAAATCATATTATCACCATTTGTGTCTGTGTGTGTTTCACATATATATCATTATAATTCATTTCTAGTGCAAAAGAAAACAATTCTTCTATATATCTTTCAATGTCATATAAATATATATTTTATACTTTATATTTTTTTTTAAACATATAACATCTTAATAAAATCATTTTATAAAATTTTATATGGTTTAAATGAACATTGTTGAATATCTTATATACATATATTTGCCAAAACTTGATTTAATCATCCGCTTTACTATATTCAATATATACAATATATATATATATATATATAATCGTTATAATTTCAAAATTATTCTCGGGTTTATGGAATTACAAACCATAACCCCAAATTTATAATATTCCATGAATTTCATATTGATTATAATCATACATAAGCCACATTCACTTTCTAATTCACATTGTTTTGCATTATTTGGCCAAATATTATCTATTTGTAATTTTATATTGATTCTATCACTAAATCTTGTTTTTATTTCAAATTATACTATCATAAACTTCTGTAATATTTCAGTATTTATATTCATAATTGTATCTACTAATCCTAAACCAAACTCCTAACAATATTTTAACATTCAAGTTGCATTATATACGAGTAGAGATGATCCACTTATCAAAGTCAATGCCCAATTCTCGAAATTTCCTGCTATTCGGACTGCCGTTCTCACTAACTTCAGAGTTATACCATAAAATTGCTATCAGGTTGTAGCATTCGTCGTCCCCTTCGGTTTGTCGCTAGTTTCATTGAATTTTGTTAAGAATTAAGTGAGATATCGAGTTTTGAATTTTTTTTAGTTTAAGTAGAAAAATGATTTCAGAAATGGATATGGAAGATGAAGTGGAATAACCTAAATACAAAAACACTTAACGACGAATTCAAATTCAAATTCAAATTTATAACCCAACACACGATCCGACACCTATTTCGCTCGTATCTGCTCTGTACAAACTCCGAATCAGACAAGTAAATATTGGCGCGAACCAGAAAAATAAGCTGGGTGCAATAGCGTAAATCCCATTGTCAAATTTCAAAGTTGAAAAATGACCATTTTGCCCCTCAAATGTTTAAGAATTAAATTGTCAATTTAAATACAATATTATTAAATATTAAAAATACAGGTGTATTACAAAATAATTAAGGTCATGCAATTGAATCATCAATAAAATCAAATTCTAAAGTCATATTTTGTATGACATTCAGTTTTTTCTCATACTTCATAGACTCTTAAGAAAAATTATTGCAATAAAAAATTAAGATTTTACATACATATGTACATTTGTATGATATATATGTGACAACCGCCCAATATCATGGGCACCAATAGTATATAAATAGTACGCTGTAGCCGTGCCCGATCGACATAAGATGATCATCTGGGTTAAAATGAAACAAACACAGCATATAACCCGTTGAATATCTCACCACGCATGGAAAATATATAATATCACAGATATAACAAAAGGGACAGTAATAACAATGTGAACTAATCATTAGAGTATAAGATCCATAAGTTACACAGCAATAGTCATAGAGTAGATACAACAGAATCAACTTAAATAACCGTCTCAACAAAAAAGAAATAAGCGAGCATTGCCAAGGCTCTATAATGCTGCCCAGCGGAAAGGAAAGAAATCCATACATGTATATGTATATAATACAAGATAGCTCCATCCAGCTCGTCATCCATACAGCTATTGCGTCACCTAAACCTGTTATCTAGTATACTCACTTAAGTGAACTCAAGATAATAAAAAGCAAAGCATAAAACCTTGGGTCAAACAACATTCTGGTGTGAGCGGTAAATGAATCTCAAAATACTATATAGGTAAATATAGTAAGGAACAAGAGTACACAAACCATACCTTACCCATTCCTGTAACCAAATAGTTAGAACATAACACTATAATATGCTACTCTGCAATATCACAAAGGTACCGTACAACATAGAATGGTGGATGTCTAGATATCCCTATCTCTAGTACCTACTACCAATGTTATCCACGAGTGATATGTTAGTTCCTTAGATGATGGTTTTGATGACAACAACCTTAAACTTGTTATAAAATAAAAATACTAATATTCCTGTCTAGATATATATATGTATATGCAGAATATATATATGTAGGTACTGAGAATGAAGACTGTACAGTATAAAGATTCAAGACCGAGTATAGAGATTCAAGTCTGACGAATTCAAGATTGAAGAAACCAAGACTGAAGACTCATGAGTATTAAGAGTTCAAGATTTCAAGAGTTCAAGATATCAAGACAAGTAATAGAGTCTAGATTTATGTTAAAACTTCATAATAGCACTAAAATCTTTATTCAGATTTTAATTGTGGAAAGAAATCCATCCACCTTCTCGCTTTAATAGTGGGATGGAACCAACGACCTCTTTAGTGGGATGGAACCTACGACCTTCTCTAGTGGAATGGAATCTACGAAATTTTCAAAATGATTTATTTTAAATATTTTTCCAAAAACTTTTTAAAAGTCATCTCTCCCAGTTTAAATATTTCAGCCTTAAACTATTTTTATTAACTTTTATATTTTGATTTCAAAATCATCTCTTGTTTTTTAAACTATCTCCTGGTTTTAATATTATAAGCTTTAAATCTCAAAAATATATTCTATACTTAGTTTTTAATATTACTTTTATATTATAGATTATATATTTTTAAGATTACTTTTTAAATCTATTTTATAAGTTTAAACTATATTCAAAATGGTTTATAAACTTCAGAGATTGTTTTGACAAGTTTTAGAAAGAAAATCTCTTTTAAAAGACAAAAATCAATTTTCAAAATTTACTAGGGCATGTCGACATACCCATCCCCCCATGTCGACATGGTGACCGTAAAATTTAAATTTCAAATTTTCAAATGAAGTGTATATTCATCATAACCTTTCACGAATGGACATGACCGTTGTTCTTCTATAAATACCAGTTATTTTCAACGAATTTTAAGTTAGTTTTTCTTCA
Organism: Allium fistulosum; assembly: GCA_030737815.1. Classification (NCBI taxonomy): domain Eukaryota; kingdom Viridiplantae; phylum Streptophyta; class Magnoliopsida; order Asparagales; family Amaryllidaceae; genus Allium; species Allium fistulosum. The sequence continues at coordinate 645,594,543 of CM060901.1, read as the reverse complement.
TTTTTTCACTCCTTCTTATCCACTCAAGTATTCTCTTATATTTTTAACAAAACTCTACTGAAATCCTAAGTGAATCAAACTTGATCATCTCTAGTTTGATTCTCTGCCACTCTCTCTCAAAGATCTCAGTACTATTCAGAGTTATAGGATCATTTGTAATCAAAGAAGTGCATCGAGTCTCTCTATCTATCAAAGTGATATTGGAAACGGTGTGATTGTGGCTTGTAAATCAATTGGGTGTGATTGTAGCCCATAAATCAATTAGGTGATCTTGCAGCCTGGTTAAATCAAGAGAGTTTTCCCTGCACTCGAAGACAGGAGGGTATATCTCGTGGCCTTGAAATCGAGGTTGTAATATCGACATTATATTTGAAAAGAAATCTACACAAGAAATTGTATGGGACTAGATGTAGGGTAACTCCGAACCAGTATAAAATTCCGGTGTGTTCTTTCCTTTACTGCTTTTATTTACTATTTGCTTCATTGTCTGATTTTATGATTGTTTCTGTGTTTGTGAATTGCATCAGTTTGGATTTAATTTGAAAAGATTTCAAAAAGATTCATAAAATTAATTAAACACTATTCACCCCCCCTCTAGTGTTAATTCTTCCTTAAGATTCGTAATCCGCATTCCAACATTTGGTATCGGAGCATTGGTTTTCAAAGTTATCATAATCTGAATTTTGAAAAAGTTTAAAATGGCAATTTTTGGAAATTCTGTTAACACTAGTTCAAAACTATCCAAATCATCATTGTCTCATAAGTCTGCATATTGTTATTATAGAAAATCAAGTTATCTACCGAATTGGTGTATTATGCAGGAACAGATGTGTTATATGGCTTTTGAAGAATCAACACTCAATGGACAAATGTTGCAAATCAAGAAAAGCAAATGCATAATTGATAGTGGATGTTCAAGACAGATGACTAGTAATCCGGAGATATTGAATGACATAATTAATGAAGATGGAGGAATGATCAACTTTGAGACAATTCGGAAGGATATGTGATTGGCATCTGCAATGTTGGTAACTCTAAAACTCCTACCATTTCTGATGTTCTGTTAGTTAGGAATCTAAAACACAACTTACTTAGCATAAGTTAACTATGTGACAAGGGCTACAAAATTAAACTTGAAAAGGATAAGTGTCACATCGAAGATAATGAATCAAATATTATCTTTGAAGGAATTAGGGAGAAAAATATTTATATTCTAAGTATGAAATCTCAAATGATAAGCTATGTCTTTTGGCTAATACAAGTGACCCTTGGATTTGGCATAAAAGATTTGGGCATTTGAATTTCAAACTCTTATCTAGACTTTCAAAACATGATCTAGTAAGTGGTCTCCCTAAAATGGATTTTAAAGTAGATAGTATATGTGATGCTTGTCAATTAGGAAAACTTAGGAAGAGTTCGTTCAAAATGAAAGATATGATTTCAACTTCAAAACTTCTTGAGTTACTTCATTTAGATATGTTTGATCCATCTCAAATTCAGTCAATAAATCACAGTAAATATGTTTTTGTAATTGTAGATGATTATTCTAGATTTACATGGACAATTTTTCTAAAACTTAAAAGTGATGCTTTTGATTTATTTAAAACTTTTTCAAAAAGAATTCAAACTTTCTTTAAAAATCAAAATATTCATAGTGATCACGGTGGAGAATTTGAAAATGAAAATTTTGAGAATTTCTGTAATAAAAAAGGAATAACTCATAATTTTACCTTTCCAAGAACTCCACAACAAAATGGAGTGGTATAGCGTAAAAATAGGACGATTCAAGAGTGTGCAAGAACTATGCTTTCAGATAGTAAATTACCAAGAAATTTTTGGGCTGAAACAGTCACTATTGCTTGTTACATTTTGAATAGGATTTTAATTAGACCTCTAACCAATAAAACACTATATGAACTTCTTTTCAATAAGGAACCAAAGATATCTTATTTTAAAGTTTTTGGAAGTAAATGTTTCATTCTAAATACAAAGAACAATTTGGATAAATTTGATCCTAAATCCGACAAAGGAATCTTTATCGGATATTAATAAAAGTAAAGCATACAGAGTTTTCAATTTAAAAACCAACACCATTGAAGAAACAATACATGTATCTTTTGATGAAAATTTCAAAGATTTTGTTCAAATAAATGATGAAGATGATTTTGTTGCTTTAAATAATGAATCAAATGAAACAAATTGTGAAACTATTCATCCTAATAAAAAGATCATCCTGTAGAAAATATACTAGGAAATACAGAATATGTTGTTAGAACTAGAAATCAACTAAACAAGATGAGTAATGTAGCTTTTATATCAACTATTAAACCTAAAAATCCAAAGGAATCATCATCTGATGATTCATGAATTCTTGCCATGCAAGAAGAACTGAACCAATTCACCAGAAATAATGTATGGGAACTTGTTCCTAGACCCGAGGACAAAACTATAATAGGAACTAAATGGGTTTTTAAAAATAAAATGAATGAACAAGGTGAGGTCGTTAGAAATAAAGCTCGGTTAGTCGCGCAAGGTTATTGTCAAGAAGAATGAATAGACTATGATGAAACCTTTGCACCCGTAGCAAGATTAAAAGCCATTAGAATTCTACTTGCTTTCGCAAACCACAACAATTTAAAATTATTTCAAATGGATGTCAAAAGTGCATTTTTAAATGGTTTTGTTAAAGAAGATGTTTATGTTGAACAACCCCCACCTTTTGAAGATGAAAAGTTTCCAAATCATGTTTACACATTAAAGAAAGCTTTATATGTTCTGAAACAAGCTCCTAGAGCTTGGTATGATAGAATAAGATCTTACCTATTATAATCAAATTTTGAAATTTATAAAGTAGATGATACTCTTTTTATTAAAAGAAACAAAAGTGATATCCAATTAGTACAGATTTATGTAGATGATATAATTTTTGGATCAATAAATAATGAAATGAACAAAGAGTTTTTTGAAATAATGACAAAAGAGTTTGAGATGAGTCATATGGGTGAACTTACATTCTTTTTAGGATTGCAAATAAAACAAATAGATAGTGGTATTTTCATTAGTCAAGAAATGTATGCTAGGGTCTAATTAATAAGTTTGGTATGACCACTACGAGTGGAAAACCCACTCCTATGGAAACCAATGAAGCCTTGAATAAAGAAGACATGTCAAAAGATGTCGATCAAAAACTATACAGGGGAATGATTGGATCGCTACTTTATATAACTGCGAGTAGGCCTGATATCATGCATAGCGTCTGTCTCTGTGCAAGGTACCAATCTCAACCCAAAGAAACCCATTTAAAAGCTGTTAAATGTATCCTAAGATATGTTAAACACACTTTAGACTATGGCATATTTTACCCTAAAAATGATTCATTTGATTTAACCTCATATTGTGATGCTGACTATGCTGGTTGTAAATCAGATCGAAAAAGTACAAGTGGAACTTGTCACTTTTTAGGACATTATCTGGTTTTCTGGTTTAGTAAAAAGAAAAATACTGTCTAACTATCAACAACTAAAGCAGAATATGTCTCTGCTGCTTTGGCTTGTTCTCAAGTAATCTATATGCAACAGACCCTAAAGGATTTTGGATTAAATATTTCAAAATCACCAATTTATTGTGACAATACAAGTGCAATAAATTTATCCAAAAACCCAACTCATCATGCCAGAACAAAACATATTGATACCAGACATCATTTTCTCAGAAATAATATAAGTAAAAAGATTATTTCTCTTTAATTTATCAACACTGAGAATCAAATAGCTGATATTCTGACCAAACCCTTAAATCAATCAACCTTTACTAAATTTATAAGAGAACTAGGTATTTGCACTATAACCGAGATATAGAATATAGATATAGTAACATATATATTTAAATAAATAATGAAAAATAAAATTGTCAAAATTTTCATAAGGATGTCGACATCGCCCTACCCCCCATGTCGACATACAACGGTAAAATTTGAAATTTTGATTTTTCCTCTAAAATTAGTTTGGTAGTTATATATTCTCTATATTTCGAATTCTTCTGTCTTCCACTTCATTTCTCTCTGTAATAAACTTCTAAGAATATAAAATATTGGCCTCCTCTTCCAAATCAAACCAAAATGCGACCTTTTCTTTCCCTTCTTCTAATGCTGGTCCATTTCAATGAACTACACTGGCCCGAGTCATGAAGATTGAGGAAACTTTGAAAGACTTTCTACAAATGATGACTGAGTTGCAAGTCATGCAAATAAAGATGGCTAAGGAACAAGAGAAACAGGGCAAAATTCTTAGAAATTTCCAAAAATTTCTAATGGATAATCATGCAGACCCGATCGTGATTGAAGATGACTCCTTTGACATTCATATTCATAATCCATTAGAGGAAGACGACGAAGAAGAAGAAGCGCAAATGGAAGAAGATGGTAAATTTATTTGCATTGGAGAAGTCTGTTTTGATAAAGATGGTAATTTGGTCGAACAACGTGGTAACTTTTGTCTCCATTACCCAAATTGTTTGATTCACAAGTCACCAATAATTAAAGACTCTCATTAGATTGTTTTTATGTTAATGTTTTTATATATTGTGTGTATTTGTATATATTAGTGTTTATATATGTAATATCTATATAATAAAATCCCTTGGTAGATAAACAAGAGACAAAGGACGGATCAGATTTATTTTCACAGAAAGACATCGAGTGGCTGTGAAGGTAATAGATGTGTAGAGTTTAGGATTGCCGTGATTTTTGCGGTTACCACTCCTTTCACACATCACATTCCAGCACACGTCTACCCATTTTGTCATCTTCTATTTATCCTTTCTGCATCTTCTCAATTCGCAGGCACTCGTTTTTCTACTTAATTGTATATATTTTTCTCCTTTCTACTTTCTTTTCCCTACTTCCTCTGCGTTTTGCTTTTCTTACTGCACGCTCATATGATTTTATCCAAAAAAAAATTCTTTTCACTGTCTTGCATATGGATTGTTTCTCAAATGTTACCTCAGGACATAAATCTTATACTTCTTTCATGCTTTCTTTTCCTTTCATTCTCCACGTTCTGCTTTTCACCTACGTACTGATATAATTTACATTTTTTTCTCGCATACCTGATACGTATACCCAATACGTATATGTCTTGCATATCAGTATATCTATCGTATGAAACTAACATTTTAATGTTATATTTTCAGCTTACAACTTGGCTTTAAGGGTTATAGAGCAGCCACTATGAAATGAGTACCCTTATCTCTAAACCTTCGTGTAACCTTTCACTTAATATCATGCATTATTTTCAATGTAATTTTTTATGTTATTTATAGAAATGAGTAGTTGCTAAAGCGTAAGAATCCACCATGTCAAAAACTACTGAATCATCAACTGTAGTCAGGCTGGAATCAAATAAAGATATTCAAATTATGCAAATGAAAAAAATAAGGTTGCTAATATGGAATCAAAAGCTGTAGTATCACCACTTACCACTGAAACCATGGACATTGTTCAGGTTCCAACAACTTACTCTATGCCATCTGGAGATCTGATCAAAACTACCATTAACTCTTTGCCATTATCTGGGATTAAAGTTGAATCAAATGAGAGTGCTCCATAGGATCAACAAACTACCACTTTTTCTAGCTGGAATGAAACAGCTGACATAAATGACTTAGTTGACATTGTAGATAAACAAGAGACAAAGGACAGATCAGATTTATTTTCACAGAAAGACAACGAGTGGCTGTGAAGGTAATAGATGTGTAGAGTTTAGGATTGCCGTGATTTTTGTGGTTACCACTCCTTTCACACATCACGTTCCAGCACACGTCTACCCATTTTGTCATCTTCTATTTATCCTTTCTGCATCTTCTCAATTCGCAGGCACTCGTTTTTCTACTTAATTGTATATATTTTTCTCCTTTCTGCTTTCTTTTCCCTACTTCCTCTGCGTTTTGCTTTTCTTACTGCATGCTCATATGATTTTATCCAAAAAAAAATTTCTTTTCACTGTCTTGCATATGGATTGTTTCTCAAAATGTTACCTCAGGACATAAATCTTATACTTCTTTCATGCTTTCTTTTCCTTTCATTCTCCACGTTCTGCTTTTCACCTACGTACTGATATAATTTACATTTTTTTCTTGCATACCTGATACGTATACCCAATACGTATATGTCATGCATATCAGTATATCTATCGTATGAAACTAACATTTTAATGTTATATTTTCAGCTTACAACTTCGCTTTAAGGGTTATAGAGCAACCACTATGAAATGAGTACCCTTATCTCTAAACCTTCGTGTAACCTTTCACTTAATATCATGCATTATTTTCAATGTAATTTTTTATGTTATTTATAGAAATGAGTAGTTGCTAAAGGGGAAGAATCCACCATGTCAAAAACTATTGAATCATCAACTGTAGTCAGGCTGGAATCAAATAAAGATATTCAAATTATGCAAATGAAAAAAATAAGGTTGCTAATATGGAATCAAAAGCTGTAGTATCACCACTTACCACTAAAACCATGGACATTGTTCAGGTTCCAACAACTTACTCTATGCCATTTGGAGATCTGATCAAAACTGCCATTAACTCTTTGCCATTATCTGGGATTAAAGTTGAATCAAATGAGAGTGCTCCATAGGATCAACAAACTACCACTTTTTCTAGCTGGAATGAAACAGCTGACATGAATGACTCAGTTGACATTGTTGCACAAGAGCAGCAGAACATTATATTTTCTCAGTCGACTGCTTCTGAAGTGATCGATCCATAAGAGCAGCAGATTCTGATTGGACTGATTCAGATGATGAGTTCATTATGGCAGTGCTAATATGTATTTCTTTTCCTAACTTAACGATGTTACTGAAAAGCAGTTCTAATGGGTTTCAATTGTTTGGATTTGCACATCGAATGGGTGGAACAAAACGGAGACTGATAATGTTGATCTTCATGTGTTAGTCTTCAGAACATTATGTTTTATCTTTTTTTTCTCCAAATTAGTCTCTGTTGTGCTATGTTTCATTTATTTTCTTTTTACCTGCTGCAACCTTTGGTTTCATGTATTCTTTTTTATGCAGTATTTATGTTCATTATATGTATTTGTCTTAATGTAGTATTTTTGTTCGAAATCTATAATATCTCAATATTTGCGTGCTTTTCTATTATGTTCCCTCTTTACTGCATTTTCATGTGTTATGTATTTGTCATGATGTAGTATTTTTGCTCAAAATATGTAAGTTCTCGAATTAAGTTCACTATCGGTATACATGAAAAGTTTTAGAGAAATTATGCAACACCATGCATCCACTATCTGTTAATAGTTAACTGATTCTTTATTGAAAAAAAACAATGACAGCAAATATTAAATGCTTAAGCAAGTATAGTTATGGGTATCCATACATCAAGAAACGAAAAGACTACCCCGTAGGACCCATTGTGCTAGGCTTCTTTGTATTTGTGGTCATTGGATCATCTTTATTTTAGATAATCAGGATAACAAGTGGCAAGATGGTCTAACCTACCTTGAATTATCTACAAGGTGCAAGCATACTTATAAAACAAAGAATTTTTTTAATGAATAGAGTAATTTCCTTCTTTAATATGTAATTTACTCTAGAATTAAGAAGAACATGTATTTTACTTGCTGCTCTTCAATGGACAGGGTTGAAGTGAAGTGAAAATGAGGCATAATGGTGAAAAAAAGTTGAAAACATCGTTACAAAGAAGAAAGAATACCATGGAATTTGAATGAAAATGGTTTTGGTAGATTGGTTTGTTAGTGACATAAACTAAAATTTTCTTGCAGTTTTTCTAAAATTATAAGTTATTAGTAAAACTGCATTGAATTGCCATTTTTTGATTTAGCTACGTTATCCTTAAAGTTTATAGCAGTTACTAAATTAGCATTTTGAATATAATATCAATTTTGATATGTCCGCAATCTCATCTTTGCAAATTTCTCAGTGCTTTTTATTACATATTGTTTAAATTCATTTCCACTCAATTAATGCAGACCTTCATTTTATGGAACAAACAATTATTTACCCCCAACTTAATGTCGAACAAGGATCTCCAACTTTTTTAAAGGAGAGAACTATTCTCTCAGCACGTAATGAAGATGTGAGCGCAATAAATTATGCATGTCTACAAAAATGCCCGGGTGATGTTTACGTTTTCCTTGCCGCTGGTAAGTTAGTGAAAAATGAGGAAAATGATCGTTATCCAAGCGAGTTCCTAAATTCATTAGAATGCACTAGATTACCACCATTCAAACTTGAACTTAAAGTTGGATGCCCAATTATGCTACTTAGAAACCTAGTTCCAAAAGAAGGACTCTGCAATGGAACACGACTAATAGTAGTCCGATGTGCAATACGGATTATTGAAGCTCAAATACTTACTGGGGATAGAGATGGTCATTTTGTTTTCATACCCAGAATATCTCTTCAACCATCATCCTCTGAATTAACTATAAACATGTCAAGGCGTCAGTTTCCTATCAAGCTTGCTTACGCACTGACTATCAATAAAGCACAGGGTCAATCCGTGAAGTACGTCGGTATTTATTTACGCACCGAAGTGTTTAGTCATGGACAATTGTATGTTGCACTATCTAGATGTACAATGTTTAGTAGCATTTCAATCTTACTACCATCACCTGAAGCAACAACCACTACAAATATTGTTTACCCAGAGGTTTTATTGTGATTCTCCATGAAAGGTCGGACTAAAAACGTACATTGTTCTTTACTCAAAAGTTCACTTTTGCTAAACCATCATGTATTTTTCTACAAAATAATATAAACATTTATTTTTCCAGGTTTTCATTTCCACTACAGAAGATCAGGAACAAAAATAATGATGTTGCCGCGGACAAACTCATCAACATCCTTTTTTTTGTTCACTCTAATTAACTGCAAGTCTACATTTTCATTACTGTCATCACACAATTGATATAGCATGAAACCTTTGTACTTTTTCTTAATTGTTAGTTAAATCTTTCATTGTGGAAGAAAGGACATTTTTTTTGGTGTTAAATTTTTATTATCCCTACACTTTTGTTATATAGATTCCCAAATGAGTGAATTCATTCTACTGCTATACTCTATTGGTTTTCATGTTGTGTAAAAATGGAAAACAAATTTTTAGGTGCATGTTGTATGCGTTTTAACATTGCAAAAAAATTCTTACTAATCATGTTGTTAATAATTTTACCACCAATCAAATTATACATATTTAACACATTATAGTGTAGATTATGTCAATCAAAACTTGAACCCGTGCCATCGGCACGGGCTACATACTAGTAACAACATATATATAATAAAATTATATTTACGTTTCGTTTAATTATACTTCGTTATTAGTATTTAGTTCCATAGTATTAGTTTAAGGGGGAGTTATGTAGTTTAGGGTTAGTTTTTGTTGATGACAAAGGGGGAGAATTATAAAATAGGTTAGATAGGCTTAGATTAAGGGCGACTTAGTAGATTAAAGAGGTGTTGTTGGAATAAGGGGGAGTCGGAGTAGAATCGAAATTTGTTGAAGTAGATTTTATAAACAAAGGTTGTCATCATCAAAAAAGGGGCGATTGTTAGTTCCTGAGATGATGGTTTTGATGACAACAACCTTAGGACTTGTTATAAAATATAAATACTAATATTCTTGTCTAGATATATATGTATATGCAGGATATATATATATATATATGTGTGTGTGTGTGTGCAGGTACTGAGGATGAAGAGTGTACATTATAAAGATTCAAGACTGAGTAAAGAGATTCAAAACTGACGAATTCAAGATTGAAGAAACCAAGACTGAAGACTCATGAGTATCAAGAGTTCAAGATTTAAAGAGTTCAAAAGTTCAAGATATCAAGATAAGTAATAGAGTCTAGACTTATGTTAAAACTTCATAATAGCACTAAAATATTTATTCAGATTTTTATTGTGGAATGGAATCCACCTTCTTGCTTTAATAGTGGGATGGAACCTACGACCTTCTCCAGTGGAATGGAATCAATGAAATTTTCAAAATGATTTATTTTAAATATTTTTCCAAAAACTTTTTAAAAGTCATCTCTCTCAGTTTAAATATTTTAGCCTTAAACTATTTTTATTATCTTTTATATTTTGATTTCAAAATCATCTCTTGTTTTTTAAACTATCTCCTGGTTTTAATGTTATAAGCTTTAAATCTCAAAAATATATTCTATACTTAATTTTTAATATTACTTTTATATTATAGATTATATATTTTTAAGATTACTTTTTAAATCTCTTTTATAAGTTTAAACTATATTCAAAATGGTTTATAAACTTCAGAAATTGTTTTGACAAGTTTTAGAAAGAAAATCTCTTTTAAAAGACAAAAATCAATTTTCAAAATTTATTAGGGCATGTCGACATACCCCATCACCCCATGTCGACATGGTGACCGTAGAATTTAAATTTCAAATTTTCAAATGAAGTATCTATTCATCATAACCTTTGACGAATGGACATGACTGTTGTTCTTCTATAAATACTAGTTGTTTTCAACGAATTTTAAGTTAGTTTTTCTTCATTTCTTCACTCTTTCTTCTCCACTCAAGTATTATCTTATATTTTAACAAAACTCTGCTGAAATCCTAAGTGAATCAAACTTGATCATCTCTAGTTTGATTCTCTGCCACTCTCTCTCAAAGATCTCAGTGCTATTCAGAGTTATAGGAACATTTTTAATCAAAGAAGTGCATCGAGTCTCTCTATCTATCAAAGTGATATTGGAAATGGTGTGATTGTGGCCCGTAAATTAATTAGGTGTGATTGTAGCCCATAAATCAATTAGGTGATTTGTAGCCTGGTTAAATCAAGTGGGTTTGCCTTGGACTCGAAGACAGGAGGGTGTATCTCGTGGCCTTAAAATCGAGGTTGTAATATCGACATTATATTTGAAAAGAAATCTGCACAAGAAATTGTGTGAGATTGGATGTAGGGTAACTCCGAACCAGTATAAAATTCCGGTATGTTCTTTCCTTTACCACTTTTATTTACTATTTGCATCTGTGTCTGATTCTATGATTGTTTCTATGTTTGTGAATTGCATCTGTTTGCATTAATATGAAAAAAATTCAAAAAGATTTATAAAATTAATTAAACACTATTCACCCCCCTCCCCGCTAGTGTTAATTCTACCTTAAGATCCGTAATCTGCATTTCCAACATGATAGCCCACTAAAGAAAGCAACCAAAATCATAGCATCCATCAAGTAATACTCTCTATCACTCATCCTCGTGCTCTGAATATATGATAACTCGTATGGCCCCCATGTCAGGGACTAATGGAAATCTCGATTTTTGTTATACTATCGTATCACGCAGCTAGAAGCTCATTACATGTCCCATACCCCAAAGCTAGACACTAGACCAAAAGTTACTGGTCCAGGGTATACGGGTCCCTCAATTGACCCATGTGCGTCCTAACTTACAATACCCCTATTTGAAGAACAACCAAAAATACTCCGAGTATCAACGAGTCCTTGGCATGTATACATCCAAGCTCTCCCTTACTTTATTCAAATCCGAGCACATCTCCTGCTCAATCCAGTTTCCATTATCTAAGAACCCTCCCCCCCCCCCACGTTCCCCATTCTATAGCTCTCTCCTTTATCGAGCCGCAATCTTTGGTACCTACTTCCCCTATGAGTCACAAACCGAAGATGCGTAGCTTTCTTAATTTTGTTACATTGCCATCCAAACTGATGCGAACGAGCTACCACCTCCAGCATGATCTACAAAGCTTCCACTTTATCCCCTAGAAAACTCATCTCATCAACATGCATAAAAATCACTTGGTATCGAGTCAAAATGACTCGGCACCGAGTCATATACTCAGTCAATTTTGACTAAGTTACCTTCCATGCTTCTAGTTCTCCAATTCCAAATGCTTTTGACCCCGAACCATTTACCAAAATAACTCAACCTCCAATCCAAAGCATCCAACTCCAAGTTCTATAAACAACTCAACATCATATCCATCACTTAGCCAATTTCCTACACCTTATCATGGACAAGCTCCTCTAGCCAAGCTCTATCCAAACATGCCAACCACCGATCCATTGGAGCAACTAAAATAACTCAGTACCAACCTATTTAAGTCCGGTACCAACTTATCTCCTTAAGGAATTGGAACGTGCGACTTATTCTGTGAGCTCCTCCCTTGCTCTAGAACCAACCCTCTAAGTTTTGTCCAATTCCAACCAACTTTGCCTCCGACTTGCCAAATTCTCTAACCTATCTTTCAAATTATCCAAAACACTAGTAAATGACATCAAAGCACTACATACAATAATAGAATAACATGCGTACACATCCAATCACTTAAGCAATACATAGAATTATGAAAATCAAACAATCTCTAATCCACATCTAAGCAAGCAATGAACATATGAATATGAATGGGGTGAATTACAAAGGTATTACTATGAATCATGTTAGAATTCATCAATTTAGGTCATAAACATACGTTAACATGTTATTAAGGTTAAAAAAAGATTTTTAAGACCAAAATCATGTCAAACCTATATTCTACCATATAAACATGCACAAGATAGTGAGAAGACATAAACCACTCACCAATTACCAAATACAACCAATTTGAGTCTTAACCAAAAGTGGATAGCAATGAAAAGCGATGCAAATCAACCAAATTAATGATCTCTATCTTCTAATCAATGATCTACTCACTAATCCTCAATTAGTTTGATTTAGAGAGTAATTTGAGTGATTTTGGACGAATCTAGGGTTAGCGGGGGTTTAGAAATTATTTGGAAGAGAGGAAAAAACTTTTAATTCGACTCCTACAGCCCCTATTTATAATAATCTCGAATTAAACTAACGAGCCGACTTATGAACTTAATTAATTGCACGCTAATTCTGTCCAACAACTGTCTAAACTTAAAACAGACATAATTTCCTAACTTTAAATCCGTTTTTCTATTATGACCACTCTACGGAATAGGAAACCATCATCCTGAAGCAATGAAACTAGTTTGAGACCCTAATTCAACGTATATCAAAAGTTATTGCCTAAACAAGATTTTAAGGGTCAAAATGGACACATAGAAATTCGGAAAAAATCATAGGTGTGTAAAATATCCCTAAGAGTCATACCAAAAATTATATAATCATATGAACTCATATGAATAAAATAAAAATATTTTACGATCCTCCAATACGTAAAATATGGGTCGTTACATTCTCCCCTTTTAGGAATTTCGTCCCTGAAATCCCGAAACAAACCAAAATATAAGCAACCATTGTTATCTTGCATACCTACCAATCATAAGCAACCATTAAACATTTCAAATAAGCAGCCATGCAATCAGTAGTATAGTTGAACTTATCCAAGCATGTAGAACAGAAACCTATCAAATTAAATATACAACGGTGAAGGTAGATACGATAAACAGTGGATCTTACCAGTCAAAGAGCTTCGGACACATAGTCCTCATGCTCTCCTCAGTCTCCTGCGTACAATCGTCATCACTTCCGCTCCATTGTTCTTTCACTAGCTTCACCGACTTTCTCCTAAGTTGCTTCTTATCATACCCAACAATACGAAGTGACTTATGAGATCTAGAAACTTTTGCTTCTACCTCAACATCTTCTAGCTGATCCAGTGTAATCATCATGCCTGAGTCATGCACAAACTTCGGTAGATAAGAAATATGAAAAACATTGTGCACGTCCGCCATCTTCTGAGGTAAGTCGACCCTATATGCTAGCTATTCAATCCTCTCAACTATCGGAAAAGGACCTACGAATCTCGGTGCTAACTTCCCCTTTCTACCGGATCAAACTACATTCTTCAAAGAAGAAACCTTCACAAATACCATATCTCCGACAGAAAACTCTAACCTCTACATCTTTTATCGACATAGCTCTTCTATAGATCCTGAGGAACTTTCATTCGTTGCTGAATGATCTCAATCTTTTATGAAGTCTCTCTAATCATATCGGGCCAAAGTATTAGTTTTTCATCCACTTCCCACCAACCTGAAGGAGCTTTACATGGTTGGCCATACAATTCTTCATAAGGAACCATACCAATAGTCGACCGATAACTATTGTTGTATGCAAACTCTACCAGATGTAGATGATCATCCCATGATCCTCCAAAATCAAAATGCATGCTCGCAAGAGATCTTCCAATATATTATTTACCCTTTCGGTATGTCCATCCATTTGTAGGTGATAAGCTATACTAAGATGCAGCTCGGTCCTTAACGCCTATTGTAAGCTCTTTCAAAACCCACTAATGAACAAAGGGTTTCGGTCGCTCACAATGCTCTTTGGCATACCTTGAAATCGTACTATCCATTTTACATACAACTCTGCCAACTTGGAGCTATTTTACTTGATTTGACGAGTATAAATCTCGCACTCTTGGTCAACCAATCAACCATGACCCAAATGCTATAGTACCCTGCTCGAGTCCTCGGTAGTCCATCTATAAAATCCATCGATGCTTGCTTCCATTTCCACTCAGGAATATCTAGCGGTTGTAACAATCCACTGGGTTTCTTCTGTTCTACCTTTACCAATTGGCAGTTCATACACTTCAAGATGAATGCCCCAACAACCCTCTTCAATATTCCTTCTGAATAATAAATTTGTTTCATGTAACACCCTTAATTTTCGATAACATTATTCCGGAGGTTTAATTAGATAAATTAAATAGAATAATGTAAATATTAAGTGATAATGGGATTGAGATTTGAATAAATACTTAGAAGGTTGTGCTTAACAAATTAAATGGGCTTAAGAATGGTTTCTAAGTTAATTAATTTACACAAGGGTATATTGGGAAATAGCTGCACTACCATAACCGTTATATATTTTCGTTCCTTATGCCATTCACGTTCATTTCTAATTTTCACAAAAATATGAAACGCAAACATAAGAAGAGGAGCCTGCCATTACTAGGAAGAAAAAGAAGAGAAAATTCAAATCAAGCTAAGGATTAAAGCAAGGGGAAAGATCTTAATCTCAATCCAATCTCCTTATCCTAATCAAGGTGAATAATAATTTATACCATCTCTATTCTGTTTTATGATCATATTTTTTCGGATTTAAGATTAAATTCATTTTTATGATGTTTTGGATGATGATATGCTTGAATTATAATTTTTTTGATTTAAACAAAATTGTTTAAATCGGGATTTATGCGGCTTTAAGGCAAAATTGGTTGAAATTGATTTTTGAATGCCATGGAAAAATCTTATGTTATGTAAAACATGATTTTGGAGTTGGGTTTTAATTTTGATAATTTTCAAAGGAAAATGTGATAAAATTGGGTTAGAAATTAATTTTGATTATTTCAGGAAGAATTTGGGTCTGAAATTTTAATATGTTTGATAACATGATGAAAGTGATTTTTTGTAATTTTTGGGGATTTTTCCTAAGAGATTTACTTTGGAAAATAAATTATTTTATAAGAAGGATTTAAGTGCAATTTTGATTTGCTTAATGGAAGGGCTTATTTGTTAAAGTAATCTTGATTTAGATCTGGAATTATGCGGTAGTTAATTTGAGAAAGAATTTAAAAGGTTAAGGCAACCAATTAAAATTTTACAACTAGGCAGGTTAGTTATAAAATAATTGCTTTTATTGGCTTTAATTCAGCCTTTACCTAGAAAAAGTATGTTCCGCCTCTTTTAGAAGCTGTCTTTCAACCCTATGCTTCCACCTCAAGTGTATTGAAGTCATCATTGCTTTTGAAGGGTGGCTTTTGTTTTAAAGATGTACTAAGCCACTTCCTAAATGCTTTCAAAAGGGTTCAAGGGTTTCGAAGGCAATGGCTTCTAAAGGGGGCTTCGATGCTAACCTAATGTTTTGAAGCTTTCGAAAGGATGGTTTCGACGCCATCAAATTATATGAAGATTAAGGGTTTCGAAAGAGATACTTTCGTATATATTCACTTTGACCCAAAAGATGTTTTTGAGTAAACCCAATGATTTCGAAAGGGGTACTTTCATTGGTTTCGAAGCTATGTTTCTAAGGACTATTAAGTAATGTTTTGATACTTTCAAATGGTATATTTTGGTTTCAAAAGAGATGATTAAAGAGCTTCGAAAGGTATATATTTAATGTTTTGAAAATAAGTTTTCTATGCTTTTGAAGGAGGTTATCCAATGGTTTCGAAAGTAATGATTTAAGGTTTCGATAGCCTTAGTTTTCAAAATTAATAACCCAATCTCATTTTAAAAGAAAACCATGGCATAAATAAAGTGTTTTTGAAATGGAGTTTTGAAGAAGTTTTCCTTGATTAATGGGACTAACCTAGTTTTATATAAAATGATTTCAAGGATATTAAACCACAGGGGTTGGTATTATTATATTTGCTTCTTGATATATGTATTTGAATATATTCACATTGTAATGAACCAATAACGGTACCTTGGGTAAGGGCAGAATAATCAGCTGGGTTGACCCAGTAGTGAATATAAATTAAGAATGTTAAAATATTAATTAAAGATATTGACAAGGGCCAATAGGTTCACGGTAAGCCCATGAAAACTATGTATAGGAAAGGATATTGACAGGAGCCCATAGGTTGATAGTAAGCCTGTATAAATAAGGATCTTAGGAAGATAGGTTCATAGTTAGCCCATGAAAACTATGACTTGATATTGGCATGGGCCAATAGGTTTGTAGTTAGCCCATAAAAACTATATCCGGATCAAGATATTGACAGAAGTCAATAGGTTC
The DNA here is from genome assembly GCA_030737815.1 of Allium fistulosum. Taxonomy (NCBI): domain Eukaryota; kingdom Viridiplantae; phylum Streptophyta; class Magnoliopsida; order Asparagales; family Amaryllidaceae; genus Allium; species Allium fistulosum. The sequence continues at coordinate 645,577,792 of CM060901.1, read as the reverse complement.
CTAATCAATCCATGAAAACTAGGATAAGAGGGAAGTTGTAACGACCTGTATTTTTAACCGTTTTAAAATTATAGGATTTGATATAATTAATGGATAAAAATGGTTAGAGATATGATTTAATGACTTATTATTGAAATTTATCGGATAACTAAAGTCTGTTAATTTAATATTGGAATTATTTAAATAATGGAATTCTGAGTTTAATGTGAATGAAAATGGAATCGAAAATTGATTCAAAATTTTATATTAATATGAATGAGGATCATTTACATTAAAAATTGGATTTAAAGGTGAATAAATAAAGATTTGAAATTTTATATTTAATTAACGTGTAAATGTAGCCATTTTGACCACTGTCTCAGATTTCGATGAAACTAGTTTCATCGGATCTTTAATTGTGAATTATTGTAGAATTTCAAGTTTCATAACGATCAGACTTGTTGTTTGACCGTGCAAACCTGAAACGCGTAGAAATTAATTTCAGAATTTAAATAAATAATTCGATTCGAAAAGCTATCTTTCGCATACGATCGAACTAGACCTCGGGACTAGTTCCATTGCATTCGGAATGTGGGTAAAACATTATAAATGCCAGGGAGGCATGCTTCGTTTGGAGTTCGAGAAATTTCGGACGTTAAACGCTATATATTTTCAAATCTAATAATAATAAATATCTACATCTCAAACTCGTTCAAACCCATATCCCCCTTTTCAACCGTTTATTCCTCTCCCTTCTTTTTTTTTCTTCAAATCGCAGGTCATTATATAAAAAAAATTAAAATACAAACAATCGTTAAAAGAAAAATATGAAATCGCGATCGAGAAATTTTCAATGGCTGAAGCGAAGACGAGGCGCGTTGGGAGTTTTAGGCAAGGCAGTGGGTCGTCATTCGTGGGGAGATCTAGTGCGCGGCGACGAGATTAGTTCGCTTTCGATCAAACGTAAGTGCTGAGGGTCGGCCAGGGCGATTGGAGCGACGCTGGCATGGGGAGGTTTGGTCGTGATGTTGGTTGAGTTCATGTAGCTTGAATTCGTGATGTAGGGGGCGGCTGTGAAGTGAGTAGCGATCAGTTTGGGAAGGATTATGTAGTTGCGTGAACGTGATAGTGAGAGTGGGAAGATGATTAGATTCGAACGAGGAGGGTTGCGTTGGAATCGTATTGGTTTTGTCTATGCTATGAAGTTGGAATCATTGCAGTTCGCTTCATTCGAATTTTTAGATTCGAGCGAAGGTGAGTGTTTTATACGCTCACGTTTTGGCTAAAAAATTTTTTTTTTTAGTTGAATTATATAATGAATTGAATTGAATTCATCGATTGTTGCTTGATAAATTTAATTGATAATTAAATTGACATCTCAATTTATTGATAGGATTTGAATTGATAGATAAATTAAATTAGAATTTAGTTGCCAGTAAAATACCCAAGATTTAAAATTTTGAAACTGTTGTGAATTTTATTGACTGTTTGGATGGTTGATTGTGATGGATGCGATTGGTTGATATTTTGAATGTTTTGTTATGTTTAATATATTCTGTGATCACCCTGTATGTTATCTACATTTTATAAAACTGCAAATTGAATTATTTCGAATAAATTAAGGAATAGGTTGAAATGGTATATACCTATGACATTTATTTTGGATTGAAATGATATATATCCATCCTCGGAATTAAATTGAAATAATTGATTCACTTGACCATAGGATAGAAAATTATATATGAACACCGGTTTGGTTAAATTAAATGATTTTGAAAGTTGTTTGAAATTATTTAAATGAATTGATTTTAATAATTAAATCCAATTTATGGAAATTGAATTATTTTGAATTAAAGCTCGAAATGTTGGAATTTAAACTTGGTAAATGAAATTGTTTAATTATTCGAAGTTTAGATTTTTAAGTAAAAATTTGAAATACGGCATAAATTTTCATAAGTTGATTTGTTTAAAAGATTGGACTTTTAATCGAAATCTGAATATTTCTAAGAAAATTTATATGAAATGATATTTCAAGTTTGAGTTTGGAATTGAAAATTTATTTGAAATTGAGATTTAATTAATTTGAAATTGAATTGAAATTTAAAGAAATTTGTGAATTGAAATCGAAATTTATGTGGAATAGAAATTTATTCAATTTGAAATTGGAATGAATCGACTAAATCGAAATGGAATTTGGAATTGATTTGGATAGGAAATTTGGGAAGTTGACCGGTTTGACTTTGGAATTATTTTCAAATTTATTTGATTTTCCAAACTATTTTACTATATAAACCATTTTTATATTTAATTTTTTTTTGATTAAACTATTTCAATATTTTCTATTAAACTAATTTTAAGTATTTAACTATTTTAAACTATTTAAACTATTTTCAAAAATTCAAATGGGTTAAAGAGACGGAATTGTTTATATTTAAACCTTGGATTTAAATACGAAATAGGTTAAAGTGGAGATTATAACCTAAATTGAATTCGAATCAAATTATGGAAGTGAAATTGATTTGTTGGACAAATTTGATAATTTTGAATATATGATAATTTCGAAATGGATTTGATTTTAAAGAGAATATATGATAATTTCGAAATAGATTTGATTTTGGAACGAATACGATATTTTGATATCAAGTGTAAATTGTTTTCGAAATGTAAAGGAACCAACCGGTGTGTAAAATGACGATTGGTTGTTAAAGACACCGGGGCCTCTTATTGGCATACTCTCTGTCAATATTGGAACCACTTTGACAACCGTGTACGCGGTGGATGATATCCAGAATGTAGTGGTTGAATTGGCGACGTTTACTGGAATGAAGTAAGAGAACGATGATGGATAGCCTTGACATTCGTGTCATAATAAAAATGACTAAAACAGGAGCCTATGTCTGGCCATTGAGGTTAGCTACCTCTAGCGACGTTGATCCCTCGTATTACTTTTATGATTTCGTATTCGATGGTGCACCTTTTGTCGTTTGGATTGATAGTCGCGGTCGGCCACGGATGGGTTACGACCAGCCAGAAAGGGTAAACTGGTAGAATCCTACCTTGGGCATTGCCTCACGTGCCTTGTCATATTTATCCCTATACGAGCCCATTACGACTTTGGTTTTAACTGTAAAAATGTGTTAAGGTGCATCAATGTAAAGCCTTAACTCTATTTTGATATTTATTTTACTGATAGACATTATCTATTATAGCGTATACTATTATATATAAATAGTTTAACGGATCCTTAGGAGATGGAAAATCCCGTAACATCTCTTAAGTTATTGCACTCATATTTGTGATATTGATTTGACTTACATAAGAGTATTTTAGTCCTGACTCGAGTGTTTTGTCTTTTCATTATACTCGGGTCAGTCCTGAGTTTTTTTTTCCAGTGTATTGAAGACTATTCTTTGGAGGACGAAGATGGAGTTTTGGTATATTACTATTATTATTACCCCCTTGATCACGCTATTCTGTTGTATTGATTATTTATTCCTGATGTGTAGATATAACTCTGATAAATGTGTATAGATTATAATCAGATGTTTATTAAACAGCTTTTGAATTGTTTATTTAATTATTATATTTTTTCGTTTCCGCTGTGAGATTCTGTGTTTTGTTTTCTTCTTCTCTTCTTATTTTTCTTTCTTAACTCCATTGATTATCTACGTTCCGGATTGTTTAAGTCGGACATGTGTGGATTATTGTCGATTTAAACCTTCCGAAACGTGGGTCGTCACAGAAGTTATTGGAGTTACCAATAGGTTCAGGGAGAACCCATGAAACAATGATGTTATTAGCAAGGGCTAATAGGTTCTTAGTGATCCCATGAAAACTATAAAATTGGACAGGGAGTCCATAAACGTTAAACAGGTTATTAGTAAGCCCATGAAAACGAATAGGTTAATAGTGACCCTAGAAACTATAAATGAGATAGTTAGTTGGAATGAATGGGGATGGAAAATCCAGAATTGATTTACTTGTTTGCATATCTCATATTGTTATGAATTGTTTTAACCATTGTGGATGCAGGAGCACGGTATATGGTTTTATAAAGGTTTTAGGATACCAGTAAGGGGAAAACCCGTTCTGCTAAGCGGTGTGGTCTCACTAGATATCTAAATGGTTTGAGATGGTAGATTATTATTCATACCAGGCTTTATGTATGACTCGAAGTTTATGTTTTCCCCTTAAACTCTCGGGTACTCAATTGATTTTGAGTAGTTTGAGAGTTGAGGTTTTCAGGTATCTCTTTAGACGAATAAGCTTCCGCAGACGTGCAGGAGGCATAATAGCTATTTAGAGTTTTCTTTTATTATGATTCCCCTGTGTTACTGATGTATAGGAAAAATTATCTAATTGCCTATATATACTCTGATCATCCAAGGGGCCATCTTCATATGTCGCTCTTGGCGTATATTGTAATAAATATATTTTCTCTGAACGTGGTACTCGTATTGGGATTATGTAATGAATTTGAAATGCTTTGAAATGGAATGTGGAACTAGTTTGATGTTTTAATTTTTTTTCCATATTCATATGTTTCTCTGTATCAATGTATCTAGCATTACCTTATTTGGTCGCCGAGGATTAATAACTATGGATGATTGCAGCATCCATAGCCATTAGTTTTGGACCTCCAAGTGGGGGATGTTACATTTCATATCTCGATAAACTTTTTTACTGTCGGGATGAATAGCCAACCTGGAATGGTGACTCTCTCGTAGCACTTCATCTCACGATCCATCAATATCTGGAACAAATACTCTTCCATCCTTACGAAGCCAACCTTCTCGGTTGAGTTCGTATTGTTTTGTGTCTTCAGATTCTACTCTGTCTTCTATCCTTGCTATGATCTCTCTGCTAGCATAGCATCTCGCTTCTGACTAGTACCGATCCTTTCGATTAGAGTAGGTCTAATAGACAAACTTACCAATATCTTTGGTTCGGGCTCGCAATGAGGTCTAAAGTCATAACCAACAATATATTCTATTTGCTTCCATCCTAATAACATTGCTTCCAAACTAGCATGTCTTCTACTCAATGCATCAGTGACTGCATTCCCTTTTCCTGGTGTATAGAAAATGCTAAAATCATAGGAGGCTAAGAACTCTAACCATCATTGTTGACGAAGGTTGAGATCCTTCTGAGAGAAAAGGTACTTTAAGGATTTGTGGTTTGTAAACAACTCATACCTTTCTCCTAGCAGATAATGCCTCCACACCGTCAAAGCAAAAACTATCATCGCCAATTCCAAATCATGAGTCGGATAATACCTTCCATGTGGTTTAAGCTGTCGACTAGCATACGCAACAAATTTTCCCTTCTACATCAATACCACACCCAATCCAGTACCACAGGCATCTGTATATACTGCCAATTCTTCATTTCCGCTTGGAATAGTCAACACTGGTGCACTCATCAACCTCTCTTTAAGAATCATAAATGCATGCTCACACTTTGCATCCGATACAAAAGTCTGATTCTTCTTCGTCAAATTGGCCAATGGTGCCGCTACCTTCGAGAAGTCCTTGATAAAGCATCTATACTCTATAGTATCAAGCCAATCCTAGGAAACTCCTCAGATCTGTAGAATTCATGGGGTTGGTCCCAATTTTGGACGGTTTCCACCTTCGTAGGATCCACCGTTATACCTTGTCCCGAAACGACATGACCCAAGAATCTCACTTCTTCTCACTAGAAGTGATGTTTCCACAGACGTCTATGGTTGCAGAAAAAATAACAGAGAGAAATGACAGACGTTTGTGAATTCCCACAGATGTTTGAGGTTACAATAAATTATTTTTCTGTAACTTTTGACATACGTCAGTGGTATTTTCACAGACGTCCGTGGTATGTATTTTTTTGAAATTGAAGATATAATTTAAATAGCAATCAACTTTTATGAAATATCAATACAATAAAACAATATACATACCAAAATTAACAAACAAACTTATTTTACACGATGCGTAGCATAAGTTTAGTTTTTCTCTGAGAATTTAGAATTTTTGATTTGTTGTATATCCCATGAATTAGGTTCAACTTTTGTATCATCAATTAATGGCTTTAGTGGAGACCAGCTCGGACGAGCTAGAGTGTCAATCCAAGCTTGGTTTGATGGCCCCATTTGCACAGATTTCTCGAAGTAATATTATACGCTTTTGTAAGAGTTTCTTGTAATCGAGGAGATTTTTAATGTATGCAATTTTTTGTTGATGAATTACCACAAATTGCTAGAATACATTTTTCAAGAAAATTTAGATGAGATCCATGACGTCATTATTCGTAATACATTTCACGTTGAACTCCCATCATTTCTTGTTGATAGTGATATATTTCATCGACCTTGTCGGTGAGAGATGTTGATTGTACATCAATTGAACGTTTGACTTTCTTTTCTTTAGGAGAAAAGCCAGTGTGGTACGTAGGTGATGCAACAATGTTTAGAGAGGCTGAATGAATTGATGTAGGCGTGGATTTAGTTGGTGAAACGTAAGTGCTATCTAATAAGGGAGATTTATAGTCGATAGTTGAATAGGTGGAGTCATGATCGGAAGACATTTTTGTGTATTATTTATTTTAGTAATCTATTTGTTTTTATTTGTTTTTAGGAAGAATATAAGCTGATTTATAAAAAAAAGTTTACTATACTTAGAGTGTAGGTTGAGGAAAAGGAGTTCAACCATATAAATTTTATAGAGAGTAGTTAGGTTTTATATGGTTAGTATTAGTTTAAATTTTATGTGGTTTTTATTAATCTAAGTGTATAAACTTTATCCAGTGTAGTTTTATATGAGCTTTGTTTTTCCTAAAAAAAATTGAGGTGTACAAAACCATTTCAACAAATTTAATTAATCAATTCATTGTACGAACGTATTCCTAGATCTCATCTTAACTTAATAAAAGTTAGTTCACTTAATGGTTTAGTAAAAATATCAGCTATTTGATTTTCAGTGTTTACAAACTCCAGTGATATAATTCCTTTTTCCACGTTATCCCTAAGAAAATGATGATGAATATCAATATGCTTTGTTTGAGAATGGTTAATAGGATTTTTTGATAAATTTATGGCACTAGTATTATCATAATATATAGAAGATTTTGTTATGATTTTTCCAAAATCTAGAAGAGTTTGTTGCATATAGATTACTTGTGCACATGCTAAAGTCGTTGAGATGTATTCGGCTTCACATGTCAAGAGCGAAACACGGTTTTGCTTTTTACTAAACCACGAATCTAAGGACTGACCAATAAAATGACATGTCCCACTTGTGCTTTTTCTATCCGTCTTACAACCGCCGAAATCAGCATCGCTATATGACACAAGTTCGAATGAGCTTCCTTTTGGGTAAAAAAGTCTGTAATCTCTAGTGTTTGTTAAATATCTTAAGATTCATTTTACCGCTTGATGATGTGATTCTTTTGGCTAAGCTTGAAACTGATCACATAAACATACACTCATCATAATATCTGGTCTACTAGCTGTTAAGTATAACGGAGATCCTATCATACTTCGATATAACTTTTGGTTGAAATCTTTTCCATTTTCATCTTTATCTAAATGTAGAGTAGTACTCATTGGAATTGGTTTACTTGATATATTTTCCATTCCAAAACGTTTAAATAAATCTTAACAGTATTTTTGTTGATTTATAAAAATTCCATTTTCTAATTATCTTATTTGTAATCCTAAGAAATAGTTTAATTCTCCCATATGTGACATTTCAAATTCATCTTTCATTATTTTAGAAAATTCAGTGCATAATGTTTCGTCAGTGGATCCAAATATAATGTCGTCAACATATATTTGTATGGCTAAAATATTATTATTTTCTTGTTTTATGAATAAAGTGGAATCAATTTTACCAATTTGAAAACCAGAACTTTGTAAATGAGTTTTTAATCTTTCATACCAAGCACGAGGTGCTTGTTTTAGTCCATATAAGACCTTTTTAAGTTTAAATACATGATCGGGATATTTCGCGTGAACAAATAAAGAAGGTTGTTCAACATACACTTTTCTTTTATAAATCTGTTTTAAAAATGAACTTTTTATGTCCATTTTAAAAAGTTTAAAATTATGATGACATGCAAAAGCCAGTAATGTTCGTATTGCTTCGAGACGAGCTACATGAGCAAATGTTTTATCATAATCAATTCCTCCTTCTTGATTATATCCTTGAGCTACTAATCTTGCTTTATTTCGTACAATATTTCCATTTTTATCTGCTTTATTTTAAAAAATCCATTTTGTTCCAATTACAGATTGATCGTCTGGTCTTGGTACAAGTTCCCAAACATCATTTATTTCAAATTGATTAAGTTCTTCTTGCATTGCAATAATCCAAAAATCATCTTTTGATGCTTCTTTATAATTTTTCGGTTCAAAATTTGATATAAATACAACATGACTCATTTGATTTAACTATTTTCTGGTTGATACTCTTGTATTTAAATCTCCAATAATATTATTAATAGGATGGTCTCTTAATATTCTAGGTGATGATGTTATCATATTATCATTATTGTTATTGACATTATTATTATTATTATTTTCATGTGTAGGTATATTAGTTTCATTTATTAATTCTTCATCATCGTCATATTTATTTTCATTAAAATTTTCGTTAAATGAGACATGAAGACTTTCTTCTATAATATTTTTTCATTTATTAAAGATTCTATATGCTTTGCTTCGATCTGAATAGCCAACAAAAATTCCTTCATCGGCTTTAGAATCAAATTTTCCTAGATTATCTTTAGTGTTTAATATGAAGCATTTTAGCCCAAATATACGAAAATATGATACTTTCGATTTCTTGTTAAAAAATAATTCGTAGCATGTGTTTTTATTCATTGGTCTAAGTGTTACACGATTTAATACATAACAAGCAGTAGCAATGGCTTTAGCCCAAAAATTTTAGGTAAGTTACTACTATTTAGTAGAGTTCGTGCACATTCTTGTAAAGTTCGATTTTTCCTTTCTACAACACTGTTTTGTTGTGGTGTTCAAGGAAACGAAAAATTATGACTAATTACCTTTTTGTTACAAAAGTTGGTAAATGGTTCATTTTCAAATTCACCTCCATAATCACTTCTTATATTTTTAACTTTTAAATTCATTAAAAAAAATATTCGTATAGCAAAAATTTTGATCATTTCAAAAGTGTCACTTTTATGTTTTAAAAATAATGTCCAAGTATATCTTGAAAAATCATCAATAATTACAAATACGTATTTATTATGATTTATTGAACGTACTTGAGTTGGTCCAAATAAATCTAGATAGAGTAATTCAAGAGGTTGTTTTGTGGAAATTTCCTTTTTAGATTTAAAGGAGCTTTTCTTTAATTTACCAAATTGACAAGTGTCACATAGGTATTTAACCTTGTAGTTGATTTTAGGTAATCCTCTTACTAATTCATTTTTAGCTAGTTTGTTGATACTCTTAAAATTTATATGACAAAAACGTTTATGCCATAACCAAGGGTCATCATGATTCGCGGCTAAGCATAAATTTGTATCGTTTTTGACATTCATGTTTAAGATATATATGTTTCGATTTCTAAATCCTTTAAAGACTAAATATTTATTTTGATCAAAAATGTTACATTTATTTTTCTCGAAATCAATTTTAAATCCTTTATCACATAATTGACTTATACTTAATAAGTTATGTTTTAAATTTTCTACCAATAAAACATTAGTAATTATAGGAGAATTAGAAATACCAATATTGATGACTTCTCTAATGCCGATGACAAATCGTTTTGATTTATCTCCAAACGTTACAGTGCCACCATCGATATATGTTATATTTGATAACATATTAGCATTTCCAGTCATGTGCTTAGAACAGCCGCTATGGAGTATCCATTTCTCTTTATTTTTTATTTTAATTTTGGGTACCTGCAAAATAACAAAATTTTAATTGGTACCCACCTTCTTTGATTAGGGTCCTACATGTTAGTGGATGTAGGTAGCCATATCCATGAGGATTTGGTTCCCTTAGAAATGTAATTTTTGTTATATACAACTTTTTGTAAATATTCATCAATATATTTTTGTCTAATTAGTTTGTTGTTTGTTGTTGGAATCCATATCTTGACCATATTTGTATATGAATTATTAAACTTAGTTTTTAACTTTTGCTTTTTAAATTTGTGTATAATGTGCTATATTGCTTTGGCCTTTGTTTGTTTTTAAAACCTAATCCATTTTGATTTCTAGATGGTTTAGATATCGTAATCAAATTTTCCAAATTTTGTTTTCCTTCGTTGAATTTTGTTACATTATTTGTTATTTTTTCTAATTTACTTTTAAGATCACAAATTTCAAAGTTTCTAGAATCTAAATTTGGTTGTAATTCCAGTTTTTCTTTTTCCATATTAATTTTTTCTAACTTATAATTTTCTAAATCATTTAATAACTTGTCATTTTGAGATAATAGTGTTGCATACTTCTTCTGAACAATTTCTAATTCTTCTTTTACGATAATATTTTTCATCTTTTATTAATTTGATTTCTAATTCTGATCTAGTTAACTTTCCTACATATTCCTTATTTAATTTTTTTTCTCTATATATATCATCTAATTCAATACTTATTTCCATTAATTCATCATAAGTAAGTTCAGGACGTACCTCATCGGTGTTAGCCATAAAACACACATTTGCTTGTTCCAAGTCGCTTTCACTATCACTATTTGAAGAAGCAGATGAATCTGAATCATCCCACGTTACTTGAAAAGCTCTTTTCTTTTTCTTTAATTTCTCGAATTTGCTTTTCTTTTTATCATTATTGAGCTATGGACAGTCCTTGTTCATGTGGCCAAATTTTTCACATTCATAGCATCTAATCGATGTTTGATTTGAAGAGTTTGGTTTGCCACCATTTTGAAATTTGGTCATTCTCTTGAACTTCTTAAATTTGTTGTAGTTTTTAGCAGTAAAGACAATCTCCTCTTCGTCTAAGTCTAAACTTTCGTTACTTGGTTGGAATGCTATGTTTTTCTTTCCATGATTTTGATCCTTTCTAGTTTGCAAGTTAGCTTCGTATAACATCAAATTTCCTATTAGCTCTTCGACTTTAAGTTGAGAAAGATCATTAGCTTCTTTGATGGCTAAAACTTTTCTTTCCCTATCATTTGTCAAAGAGTTTAAATTCGCGTGACTAAATCGAAATCTATGAATTTGACTCCAAGTGCCATGAGATCGTGTTAATGGTTTAAATCTTGCATACTATCAATAATTGATTCACTTGTTTTCATTTTGAAAGATGAGAATTGGTTTTATAAAATCGAAATTTTAGTTTGCTTGACTTTATTTGTGCCTTCATGTGTGACTTGTAAAGTACGCCATATATCATATGCAGTCTTGTAGAGCATGACACGTGAAAATTCATTTTTGTCAAATGAGCAAAATAATACATTCATAGCTTTGGCATTGTTAGATGCCTCTGTTTTTTGTGCATCGGTCCATGTGCCAATATCGGTGTCATGTGCTTCATATTTATTTTGAGTTGCTAGCCATATTTCTAACCCAATAAAAATTCGCATGCGTGTTGACCAATAAGCATAATTAGAACCAGTAGTAGTGGAGGACGAGCAGTTGATTAACCTTCTTGAAATGTACTTACCATCTTAATGATTTCAATTATGTGTTACTGTAGATTGAAATGACCTTGCTCTGATACCAATTGAAAGTCTATAGGATCTTTATTAATAATGCAACTTATATATATATATATCTGTGTGTGTGTGTGTGTATTACTAACTATGATAAGAAGAGTATGATAATTGAATTAAGATAAATATAGAAACGATCACACCAGATATTTTATACTATTTCAGACCTCCCGTCCTACGTCCAATCCCGAAGCTCCCCTTTGGTATTTCCTTTAACCAACTGACCCTCACTTCATCCAGAGGAATAGGCTAATACAAAAGTATATCTCTGACAATCTTATGTTCCAAATAACACGGTTTTTGACTGATGATACAAATCTTCCTATGATCTCCTTGGAGTATGTGAATGTGAATGCTCTGAGTTGTAGGAAGTGATTTAACCAAAATTATATTTTGGTTATAATAAATTGAGAGTATGTAAGCAATGTATGCGCAAGAAAGTGTTAAGAAATCAAGAGAGAAAAGATTCAATTAATTCGAGTTAGTTTCTACATCTCAATCAAAGTAGTATTCATAGATTTAAATGGATGCAGATGAAGAGTTGTTACTATTAGAGAAGTTCTATTCACTTTAATGGCCGCAACCTTTCGATGAAGGGTAATTTCTTTTTGTCTCAATAGAAGTGTCTTTTCAAAATTTGCAGTTTTTCATACAACAGATGTCTGTGGTAAAACCTTAGATGTCTGTGACTTCAAAAAATGTTACTCGAGGATTGTCACAGACGTTTGTGGTTTTAACTCAGACATCTGTAAGTAGTAAAAATAGTATTTCAACTTCATTTCAGTGCATATGAAATAGTGTGTGATTGTGTATGCATATATACTCAAGGAGACCTTAACAATATTTTATCTAAGACTCTTTTACAGTAGAATAACCTTACTAACTATAGTATGGTCGATAGATCTCCGTTTCTCTATGAGTCTCAATATCTTCGAGCATGGTGTCTTCTTGTAGCATATACCTGTAATCTTGATAAAGTGTGTATATATATGATTGTATAGCTGTTATTATTGAAACATAAACTTGAGGTTCTAACAACGTCTGCTCATCATTTTTTACTATTACATTTTACACCCCAGCGGTAAAATATTGCACAAATTTGGATACACACACACACACATATATATATAGGAGTGTTCAGTGATACCCAAAATAGTACAACACCCCATTAGCCCTTTGATTTCTACCTAAGTTCCGATTTAAATAATACGAGTATATATGCACATCCAGGTGGACTTGCATTTGATCGTTGAACAATATTTTTACAGTGTAGCTATTTCAAAGAAAAAATAATAAAATTAGTGCATTGAACAAATTTAACATTATTTGCAAAATTATTCCATATTAACCATGATGCATAGCTTTAGACAAATTTAGTATGTGGCCCTGCATCTTGCCACTTGGGTATTTGGACTTAATGCAAGATAACCTTATACAGGGCCGGCCCGGGGGAAGCCAACCAAGCCCATGGGCTGGGGCAACCTCTCGGTCAGGGGTAAAATTTTGGAATGATTGTAATACTAAAATGATATATATATATATATATAAGTTATCGAACAACATGACAAACATAGAAATAGTTGGTTCAGTGGTAAGCTATGTGGATTGCATATTTGTGGTTTTGTGTTCGATTCTATTGTTTGTTAATATGTTATTTGCCTAAATATTCCTTAAAAAATTACCGAAATTTTGGTTATGGAGCTGGGGCATCAAATTCTTTGGGTCGGGCCTGGATTTATACTACCATTTTTTATGGGCCCGACGTTTACTTTCCTTTATCGCAACTTAATGGTTACTATAATTACTGTTGTTGACCTAAATTCTAAATACTATTCCTTTCTTGCCTTGAAATTTTTGTGGTTGAAATTTAGTCTTTTTCTCAAACTTGATATTTCTTTCTTGCCTTAGATCTCTTTTTAGGATGGATGAAAATTTTTACCCAATCTACTATCATTCACCTCTTCCACCAAGAGCAAATAACCTTATTTAGGCAAACATCGTATATATGGATTCAATGCTTAATTCTTTAATATTCAATGGATGTATTCTCCAAAGGTCACTTGTGTACTCTTCATACTTACATTACAGATGAAACTCGACTTTTTTTTTACTTCATTCTAATTGCAGCTACCTGCATGCCAATCTCCCACACTACACTTCAACATGCCAGTCATTGTCATTTAGATTTAATTACACTGCCTGCTTCATCACATGCCAGCTGCCACACCATATGTTCTCTCACATGCATGTTTGCAGCAATAGAGCATCAACATGCATGCCTCTTCAATTAATTCAGCCTTACCTGCCTTGTTTGGTTTGCCATAATCGCAAACTTAGGCTTTGTTTGTTTCGACATAAAAAGGGTTGAATGCTTAATTAAATAAGTGATGGGAGGTTGCCATCTTGTTTGTTTCAAATAACTGCTTTCATTAAGCTTCTATTTACTTAATTGAATAAGTAAAATGTTAATGCCTATTATAAGTGCTAATCACTTATTATACCATATTTTCCAATTATGCCCATATGCAACATAATATGTAGCTATTTTATAAAGTTTTTAATTATATCAAACTATTAGAAAAGTTCAAACATAACATCAATTTTGTTTTCAGTTCTATCTCTTCCTACGCTGAGGTGATATTTTTTGTTTCATTTTATTTTAATTTTATAGTGTAGTTTCCAATCACTAGAAACAAATATACTAAAAAACTAGTCATGAAAAAAAATTTGATGGCAACCTACCACGACGTTTGCATATAATTTAAAGTTAAAATATGTCAATTTAGAAATTGGTTAATAAGGATGAAATGAAAAAAAAAATTGAAATATGTAATGCAGGTGTGAAAAAATTATGAATAAATATTTTTGACAAGCTGAACAATACAGATTTATTTAGGATAAATGAAAACTTGAACAAAATCTGCAATACATACGTGAAAAATAAGTATATTAAATAATTATGAAAAGTTAGATAAAACAAATATGAGATGATTGTCATGAGTTGAAGCGGACAGATACAACTTAATTACACTCAGGAGTTTACCGGTCCACCGGGTTCTCCTTGAGTATATTCAAAAAAAAATTATAAGATAATTAAGTTTGTTTTGTATGACAGTTGCATCGAAGAATAATTATTTTAACTTCAAGGAGTAGTATTGTCAAAGTAGTAATTTACATTCACAAAATAATTTTCTAATCAGAATGTAAACAAACAATATTTTAAGTATTCAGCAATCCGTATTTAGTGTTTAGCATTAAGTAATCAGTATTCAACATTTTAAACAAACAATACCTTAGGTTACAACCCTGTTTTTCCCACTTAAAACAAAAAAAGTCGGGTCATAACTCATCTCCACCTCTTACGCAACACATCTCTTCCATACTCACAACATGCCTCGCTCTGCTCATTCGGGTCCCATTCAATTCGATATTCAATGCTCAGTCTCCTAACTCATGCGTAATATCATTTGGTCCACTACTACTACGCATTCAGTGCTTATTCAGTTTGGGTCTTGAGTTCAACCTTTCTGCCCACTACTCCTACATAGCATCAACTCTAGTGCTAACTCTCAATGTTCACTTGCAAATGCTCCATTGCAGCTCCTTATAGCTCCTTTGCATATAGTATATTATTGTCTCATGCTACACGTTTTACTTCATCTCCTACAGCCGTGCTATGTATTTCAACTGTCTATTTTAAATTAATTTTTTGCTTTATTTCCAATGTGTCTTGATTTTGAAACAAATACACTATTATCCACCAAAATTTAGTATTACTCAACTATTCTAACTTTGGTTCATGTAAATACTTCATATGTCATATTTCAAGTCCAATTAAGACAAAAAAGCAAAAATATAATTTTATTTGCAAAAAAAGTTCCATGTTCATTTTGAGAAAGTAGAAATGAACACATGTACAAACGAACTTGTGCTCATCGTTAGTTTCAATCATTACATTTTGTACACATCATATCCTTGATCTTTCACACTTCATTAAGTAAGAAGAATAAATTTATAAGCATACAGAAACATTATGCTACTGACCACACATAAAGACTTCAAGACCAAAGTACCATACCACCGTACGTTTTAACAAAATATCCATGAAAATTTATAATTGTTGATAGTGGCAAACAGAATATGGGATGTAGTTAAATAAAACTAAAAGTTTTAATAGCAAATACTGAGGTGGAAGCACTAAACAAAAATAATATTCCAATGTTATGCAATAGTTTTCACGTGAACAAATAAACATATCTCTTCGTTAATAAAATGGATAGGGATGATTAAGAAGCTGGCTGATTCTAATATAGTCAATAAATTGTACCAATTCTTTAAATATAGATTAGAATCATCAGTAGTAGCCAATTCAAAAAATGCTACCATAGGAGAACCAATATGCACATGCAATAAGATAAAAAATGTAACAAATAATCAAATTCATAGCTAGTTTGGTACATGAAGGATACTTCCAAGGGGAGAATACTTTATTATAAACATCAAATTCTCTAAGAGACAAATATTGTTTTCAACCATATGAGTTAACAAATGTGTATTAATGTTTTCCTGAAGTTAGTAATCATAATAGTTTCCAACCTTACACACGCTCACATTGCACTTGATTTGGTAACTGCATTATCTATAAGGAACAGTATACAAAAAAGAAGAAAGTTTCTTTCTCTAATCGAGATTCTCATGAATCTAAGCATTCACAACCATAAATGAGCTCATCAAAGTTTAATCTTTTCCTTCTTTCTTTGGTTAATTGGAAATAATAACCTATTAAAAATTATACTATAAGTAATAATTTATCGTATTTCATCCTCATAATCAAGAAAATAAATCATTTACGTAAGTTTATATTTGCAAGGAATCAAGAAAAAAGTAAACATGAGTTATATGAACCCGCACTTGTGTAACGACCCGTAATTTTGAACTATTTTAAATTATTAAATTTAATAGGGTTATTGGATAAAAATGGTTAAAAATAAAAATTTAATTGTTATTAATGTATTTTGTTGAATAATTTAATTGTTTAAATTTATTATTGGAAATTATCTGAATAATTGAATTCTGGATTTTATGTGAATGAAAATGATGTCAAAAGTTGATTTAAATTTTATTTAAATTTGAATAAAGATTGTTTACTTTTAAAATTGAATTTTAAAGTGAATAATTAGAAATTGGAAATTTTATATTATAACTAGCGTGTGAAAATAACCATTTTGGCCACTATCTTGGATTTCGACGAAACCAGTTTCATCGGATCCATAATAGTTAATTATTGTAGAATTTCAAGTTTTGTAGCAATCGGACTTGTCGTTTGGCAATGCAAACTTGAAACGCGTAGAAATTAATTTCAGAATTTAATTGAAATAAATTGATTTTGAAAAGCTATCTTCTGCATAGGATCGAATTTGGCCTCGAGACTAGTTCCATTGTGTTCGAAATATGGGTAAAACATTAGGAACGCCAGGCGGCATGCCTCGATTGGAGTTCAACGGTTTTGGACCTTAAGCTATATATACGGCACGCATAACGAGAAAAATATTATTATAATATTCTGAAACCCTAGTTCTAAACATGGCTGCCTATTCTCTACCAATGGCCAGAAATTTTCGACCTTCTTCCCCTCCGATCTCCCTTATCTTTCAATGAAATCGAAAATTTCCAAAAGGGAAAACGTAGAGCTCGACGAGCTCTACACATCCAACGGTCGAATTGTTCTATTTCATCATAGATTCGCCAAGATCGAGCTTGGAAGTGGGCCCTCCTTTTTCTTGTTTTCTCGAAAATGACGGCGGAGGCAGTTTCACCTGGGGCGGCGATGTGTCGGGGTAAGGCGCATGCGTAGGGCTCGTTTGATGGTCGTATGATCATCGTAGGCAGCGCGCGCACGTAGGTTTGGATGGCGTAAGTTATGTTCGGTTGTATTCGTTGAGGAAGAAGGTTAGGCTGTGATTAATTTAATTATTTTAGTTAATTATGGTTTTATTAATCATCATGGTAATAAAAATCGTAACTTTTGCATACGAGGTCTGTTTTGGATGAAACGAGTTGCGTTGGGATCGTATCGGCGAAGGCTACGTTATGGAGTTGGTTCAAAATTTATTTGAAGCTGAGAATATTTTTAGTTTTAAATAAAAGGTGAGTGTTTTAAACGCTCACAATTGACTAAATAAATTTTTAATTGCATTGGCTGATGTTTGGTAAATTAATTGACATTAGATTGATTTATGAATTGAATTGATAAGGACTTGAATTGACAGTTAAATTAGAAAAATGGAATTTATTTGCCAGTAAAATACCCGATATTGATAACGATGTAATTGTTGTGAATTATTGGACTATTTGGATGTCGATTGAAATTGAATGATATTGGTTGATATATTTGATGGTTGGATGTTTATTTATTTTTTATCCCATTATCACCCTGAATATCATTTGGCAATATATAATTGTTATTTGAATTATTTCGAATAAATTAAGAAATAGGTTGAAATGATATATACCTATGACATTTATTTGGATTGAATTGATATATATCCATCACTGAATTAAATTGAAATAATTGATTCACTTGGCCATAGGATAAAGAATTACATACGAACACTGGATTTGGTTAAATTAAATGATTTTGAAATTTTGATTTGAAATTATTTAAAATGATTTGATTTAAAGGAATAAAAATCGAATTTATGGAAATCGAGTTATTTTCGAACTTGAACTCGAAATGTTGAAATTTAAATTTGATAATAGGAATTGTCTATATAATCGAAGTTGAGATTTTGAAGTTAAAATTGAAATATGATTTGAAGGTCATAAATTAATTTGTTTTAAAGGATTGGAGTTTTATTCGAACTTTGAATATTGCTAAGTAAAGTAATATAAAACGATATTTCAAATTTGAGTTCAGAATTGAATTATATTTGAAGGTTTAGATTTTAAATTGAATATTTAAAGTTATTTGAATTGATATTTTAAAAATCAAACGCGAAATTGATATAAATCGAAATGGATTAAATTTGAGAATTGAGTTGAAATTAAATCATTGAATCAGATAGTTGAAATTAATTTGAAATTGAAATTTAATCGGGATTGAATTGAAATGTATTCAAGTTGGAATTGAAATTGAAATCAATTGGAACTGAAAGCAAAATTGAATTAATTCAAAATCAAAATCGAATTTATTTGAATTAAAATCGGAATTGAAGTTAAATTCGACTTGAAATTGGAATTGAATCGATTAAATCGAAATGGAAATTGAAATTGATTTGAATTGGAAAATTTGGAATTAAATCAGTTGACTTTGAAACTATTTTCAAATAAATTATTTTAGTATAAACCATTTAAAATCTATCTTCTTAAATATTCAAATTATTTTGATTTTCCAAACTATTTTACTATATAAACCAATTTCAATACTCAAACTATTTTCTATTAAACTATTTTAACTATTTAAGCTATTTTAAAACTATTCAAACTATTTTCTAAAAAATTCAAACTGGTCAAGGGTGGAATGTTTATATTTAAATCTTGGATTTAAATGCGAATGAGGTTAAAATGAAGTTACAACCTAAACTGAATTTCGTAACAATTTTGGAAGCGAAATCGAGATATTAAGGCAAAAATTATATGGTATATTTTGAGTAAATATGATGATTTTGAAATGGATTTGATGAAGCGAATATGATATTTTGATATCAAGGATGAATTGTTTTCGAATTTGTAAAAGTACCAACCGGTGTGTAAAACGACGTTTGGTTGTTAAAGAGACCGGGGCCTCTTATTGTCATACTCTCTGTCAATATTGAAACCGCTTTGACAACCATGTACGTGGTGGATGATATCCAGAATGTAGTGGTTGAATCAATGAACATTTACTGGAATGAAGTAAGAGAACGATGATGGATAGCCTTGACACTTGTGTCATAATTAAAATGACTAAAACAACAGCCTATGTCTAGCTAATGAGATTAGCTACCTCTAGCGACGTTGATCCATCGTATTACTATTGTGATTTCGACTCGATGGGTGCACCTTTTTGTTTGGATTGATTGTCACGGTCGGCCACGAATGGGTTACGACCAGCCAGAAAGGGAAACTGGTAGAATCCTACCTTGGGTATTGCCTTACGTGCTTTGTTATACTTATCCTTATACGAGCCCATTACGACTTTGGTTTAGTATTGTACCTATAGGGGACTCACTGGCTACCGACGTTACTGGTTGTGTTATAGGACCAGCATAGACTACATGCTATAAAATGTGTTAAGGTGGATCAATGTAAAGCCTTAACGCTATTTTGATATTTATTTTACTGATAGACATTACCTACTATAGCGTATACTATTATATATAAATAATTTAATGGATCCTTAGGAGATGGAAAATCTCATAACATCTCTTAAGTTATTGCACTCACGTTATACACTGGATAGAAGATGTAAAATCCCATAAACATCTCTGACGTCTCGGCACTCATATTATTTGCGATATCGATTTGACTTACATAAGAGTATTTTAGTCCTGACTCGAGCATTTTGTCTTTTCATTACGCTCGTGTCAGCCCTGAGTTTTTCAGCACATTGAAGGTCGTTTTTCTGGAGGATGAAGACAAAGATTTGTTATATTACTGTTATTATTATTCTCTGCATCACGTTGCCTGCTGCATTATTTTTTATTTACCCCTATTGTATATATAACTCTAATAAATGTTGTATAAATTATAATCAAATGTATGATATAAACAGCTTCAAAAATTGTTATATTTGACTATTATATTTTATCATTCCGCTGTGAGATTCTGTGTTTGTTTCCTTCTTCTTTCTTTATTTTTCTTAATTATCTCCATTGATTATCTACGTTCCAGTTTGTTTAAGTTGGAAATGTGTGGATTATTATCGATTTAAACCTTCCAAAATGTGGGTCGTCGCAACTTGGTTGCATATTCTTCTTTGTTTTGGCATTTTTGGACAAAATGTTTTTATTTGATTCGACATACTTGAAATTCAGTGGGTTCACCTAGGGGTAAAACTATAATCATCATTACTTTAAAAAATCAGCACAGTAAAAGTAAACAGGACTTCCTTAGCTGATGAATTTAATAATCACCTTATGCTGATTTAGATCAGGGGTACCTTTAGTTTGAACTTCATGCTCAGTATGAACACTTCCAGTTTCTACAAAACTACTAGGATTGATATTGTATGTTGCTGCAGCTACATCAACTCGGGTGCTTTCATCTCAAGCGTCATAGTAAAGTAATCTAGAGAAATGATTTTGTTCAGTTTTTTCTTCAAACTAACATCTATAGGAGACAGAAACACAATGACAAATTTTTTTACACAGTTTGTACTATCGTGAATATATAACTGTATATACTTTTTGTTATTCTATCGAATGCATTTTATCCAAAGTATGATGAATCGAAAAGCAAATATATTCCAAAATTCAATAATTTTAGCCATGGGTTCTACAGTTATTATAGTACAGATGGTTAAATTCATGCTCTACAATTACATTTCAGATAGTAATTTTCCTAATATAACAATAAATCCCAAGAAAAAAATGAAAATAACA
Organism: Allium fistulosum; assembly: GCA_030737815.1. Taxonomy (NCBI): domain Eukaryota; kingdom Viridiplantae; phylum Streptophyta; class Magnoliopsida; order Asparagales; family Amaryllidaceae; genus Allium; species Allium fistulosum. The sequence continues at coordinate 645,556,543 of CM060901.1, read as the reverse complement.
TCTACATCAAGATAACAGCAGAACATGTACAGTCCAACCTTATGCATCTAAAAGGAAACACATAAATATATTATTCATGTCCCTGTTGTGCATTTCAAACCAAGGTTTTTAAAAGCATTGAGTACATGAAAGCATCGATTCTTTTCATTTATGATAATTTGTATATTAGAAATTGATTTGGATGCTTGAGCGTCTACATTTTAAACCCGAAACTTAATTTTCTCTTTGGTTTCATCATCATCTTTTTAGGTCAAAAGCATAAAATTTGAACTGTAAATTCAAGGAAATATCTTAGTATTTCTATCCAACATGAACTGAATGACTGTATCACCATATTCTGCACATTTGCAGTTTCCATTTTTCAGTAACATAAAATTGATGCTTAGCATTGAGGTTCTAAAACAAATAAATGATCAGAAACATAAAATTATTTTTCAGTAACAAACTATTGAACATAAATAGCAAAAGCCTCGATTCAGTATCCATAACTAAAAGTCTATTACAATTGCACACTTCCATTTTCCAGTATATATTACAATAGTATACACGCAAGCACTGACGTGAATATGAAAATGAAGGTCAGAAAGGGATGAACAAAAGTCGAAATTCAAAATACTACTCAATAAAATTAAGCATGAGAAACACATGGCATCGGTAGACGTTAAATCAAGAACCGTAGATTAGTGAGCTTACCTAATCAATCATCGATCAATATGTAAGTGTTAATTGTACAACGAAGTTGAAGAAGACGCTGGATGTGGAATAGCACCGAGTCAAACCTAATTTGTGCGGTTCTTTGAAGAAGACGTTGGGACTAGAATCGACTTGGACGTGGAATCACGTCGAAGTATCCTGTTCGATGGAGAAGACGGTGTATGTGGAATCGCCTAGATGTGGAGTTAGGGTTTTTTTAGGTTTGGGTAAGCAGATAGAAGCGGTAAAGCGAGGTTATAATGTGCGAAGGGTAATTTGGGAAATTCGAAAAGACATGGTCGATTTTTATATTGAATTATCATTATTAGTACGAGTATATATGCACGTAGGGCATGCATCTTAATCACAACGTGCATGCATTTTTAGTTGCACTCGTGAAAATAGATTTGACAGTAGCATTGTCAGCATAAACTTAACTTGAGGCAACGACCGAGAAGACTGAAACAACTGAAGAACATTCATAGAAACAATAACTTGAAAGCATTCGTAGTTTTATCATTCCTTTCTTTTATTTTAGTTTATTTTATACTACTGAAAATGGAAATAATATTTGTACTTTTACATGCTTATGCTCTTTTAGCTGATGTGAGCTGTGAGCAAAAATATATCAGGGATTAATTGTTTCTTTACCACTCTTTTCTATATTTTTGTCTTTTATGCTTTCAAGTTACTCTTTTGGAAACCAGCTTTCAAATTACTATTTTTTCTTTTGAAAACCGGTAATTTTATATTTGTCTTTCTTAAGTTTATTCTGCTTATTTTAATAGGTTTAATTACCCAAGCAAAATATTTATATTTTATTTCCATTTTAATGATTTTTTGCTTCATTTGTTCTGGCATTCAAGAAAAGAAACATGAACCTCAAATAATAGACATAAAAAGAATCAGAAAAGGAAGTATAAAAGAATTATTTGTTTGTACAAGACTTTGATATTTGAACTCCGCCTAAGCAAAAGCGGCTATTTTTTGTTCAGACTGCGGTAACTTCTTCATACTGACTTGGAATCAAGCGAGACTTCGACCAACGAACTTCCACCTAAATTACAGACAATATGAAACACTCAAATACTTCAGCTTATGAACGTATACCATAGTTTTCCATGGTGACTAATTGTTGTACTTAGAAAATAACAGGCTGCATCCCCGTATTTGAACTCCGCCTAGGCAAAAGCCACTATTTGTTTTGTTCATACTGCAATAACTTCTACATACTAATTTGGAATCATGAGAGACTTCGACCGATGAACTCTCACCTAAATTACGGATAATATGGAACACTTGGATACATCATCTCTTGAACGCACGTTGTAGTTCTCCATGGTGACTAATAGTTGTACTTAGAAAATAACATGCTACATCCTCATATTTGAACTCCGCCTAGGCAGAAGCCACTATATTTTTTGTTCAGTGTAACGACCCGCAAGTATATCACTTTGATAAATGTTCGTTTCGCTTTACCGATATAACAACAATTTTGTAAATAATTATTAATATTAATTTATATGATTTTATAAATGAAATATGATCATTTTAATTAGTTAAGAATGATAAGAAAAATTATTTTCAAAATTTGTTTGAAAATATTTGCATATTAAGTAAAAGATAAAATATGATCGGAAATCGGAATAAGGATTTGTGGCGATACAACGTGTGGAAGTTGTGCAACGTTATGGAGATATGTAACAAACACATACACATGTACATGTGCATAGGTGATAACATGCACATAAACATACATATACAAATATAGTTAAGTATGTAAATATAATATAAAATATATAAGATATTTTTAGTTTTCTTACTTCTTAAGTATACCAAAGTCAACATATTCATACCTTGAAATGATGGAAGTGATGGACGCATGGGTAGTGGATTGTAGTCGTGCTTAGGTGGGAGGAAGTGATGATGATGGTGCCATGTGATGGTGATGCAAAAGATGATGCATGCATAGATATTTTTACTCTCTTCTTTGCCTATAAATACCATACACTCTTCACTTCATTTTCATTCATCTTCTTCTCCATTTCCTAAGCTCTCTCTCCATATTTTCATGGCTTCTAACCTAAAGGAAATAATACCAAAATATTTCACAAAAAGAATTTAAATCTATAACATATACTTATATACACTTGAGCACCTCAAAACAATCCTGAAACTCTACCTTTTCTCCTTGCTTTTCACGGCCTCCACCCCATTTCATTAAAGGCCGAGCCTTCTTCTTGTTCTCTCCTAGGCCATGAGCTCCCCAAGCTTTGGCCAAGTCACCTAGGAGCTTAAGTCTGAAGGATCGTAAGTTTTGAAAACCAAATAGCGAAGCTATAGCAAATTTTTAGTTAATCGTTTAAAACCCAATGTGAGAAACTCCTAAAGTATAGTATTATATGATATTGGATGTTATATATGTTTGATTTTGATTGATGATGATGATTTTTTAATATGAATGTGGAATATATATGCAAGTCACGGAAATACACGTCGATAAGCACAAAGGAAATCACTTTCCTTTATTTAACGAATTGGTGTATATGGAATGTCAAACCTCTTAAAAAGGTTTAAAAATGAGTTTGAAATGTTTTATAACATATGAAAGAGTTTTGGTGAAGTTTGAAAGATAAATGAAAATTTAGTCAAAAATAGACGCGTCGCGTAACGGCAGTTCGCGATTCCGCACCATAAAAGTCAAATGAGTTTATAGAATGGAATATAGGTCGGAATTCTTCAAGCTAAGAACTTTCCGAACTATTATATCCATATTTTTCAAATGAAGAAAGAAAATCGAGATTTCGATAAGTAGATTTTGAAATATGAGTAAAACCATTTTTGGAAAAATCGCGGTTTTGTAGTTTGGAATCCAGAACAGGATTTTTTTGAAATTGATATTTTAAAATTATTTAAAAATATGAAATAAATTCTAAAAATATTTTAAAAGTAATTTGAATTATAAAAAATGAATTATCAAATGATAAAAAGTCGTTTTTATCAATATAGCTTAAAAAGCACTTTTCGCTGCACTTTCTATAACAATTGAAATATAGTTTTAAATGCAACCATTCTTTTTCAAATCTTTTATAAATATTTTCAAATGACTAAATAAGTATTTTAAAGATGATCTGAAGGATTTATGGAATGGTTAAATGTTAAATGATTTAGAGTCGATCAAATAACTTGACCGCCTTATGGGTGTCAGAGAGATATATCTAAGCTTGAGTTTGGAAAACCAGTTTTCTGCTCTCCCTGGCTATCCGGACTAGCCCGACGGAGGGGATATTAAATTTGGTTTGCTCGGATAAATATTTTCTTAAGTGAAAAATGAAATGCTTCCGAATTTAGTCCCAGTTTAAAAAGAGTTTAAAGTCATCAAAGGATTTTATAAGAGAGGTTTAATGATTCCGTATACACTGGAAATAAGTTTTTAAAGTTATCTCTAAAAGATAATTTTGATAAAAGAAATGAATTAATCAAATATTATTCACTTATTTACTTGACCTCTTTTATCAATGATTGGTTTGAAGGAACCAAGGTCGGATCTGATCTGGCACCTACCCCTCGTATTGGGCTATGCTCCATCAGTTGGAGTGCGCAGCATGATAGGGGGTTCTCACTTTATGTTTGGTGGAGAGCAAGAGACACTTAACCCTTACATGTCCTTAGGAAAAGAGTTGGTTTGTAGTCATGAGGCTAGTCGTAAAATCAGATTCGAGGTACCAGTGTATGCCACGGTGGTGTTGGGATGGTTGAAAACCCTACCGGTCATCACTATCGGATGGTTGAAAAACCTAGATCGTCACATTTGGTATCTGATCTTATGGTTGAGAGAAATACCTAAGCCTGGATGGGGTCAACTCATTAGAGATAGGGTTAGCAATGCCCTAGAATGAGTTTAGTCGAGAGAGCGCACATTTGAAAATCTTATCCAAATAAGTATATTTGAATTTTATGTCATTCCCTAAGATAATCTCGTCTATAATCCTAAAGATATTTCCTTACTATATTCAGATAGTAGGAAATGAGTACTAAAAAAAGAACGAAGAAAGGCAAATAAAAGGGTTGAAGAAATGATAGTTCATGTACAACCTCAAATTAACCTTGCAACTTTCTACCTAACTTTTACCAACTTGGGCAGGAAATCATTCAGGGGTACAGAATCCATTAGTGAAGCTCAGGCTTGGTTTCGCTCATGTGAGAGAATCATTAAAGGATTGGGCATCAAGGATGATCAAAAGTGCTTCCTGGCATTTTCACAATTGCAGGATGGGGCTTTGGCTTGGTGGGAATTTATTACCATCAATGAATCAGAAGATGATATTTCATAGGAAAGATTTAAGGAAGTTTTTGGAGAATGGTACCCACCAGATGCTAGGAAGTCTTGTCTCTATAAAAGCTTCATGGATCTAAAGCAAGAAGAAATGTCGATAGAAGAATACTTAAGAAAGTTTGATGAATTATCTCACTTTGGGCCTGGACTGATTGATACTCCGCTTAAGAAGAATGAAATGTTTGTGGCTAGGATGAGAAAAGAGTTTCATGATAGAATGACTGCTCACCTAAAGGGATCATTCATGAACCTAGTAGATATGGGTTTTCAATATGAAATTCTTGATAAGGAGAAGCCAGCATTGGAACTAAATATTAACAATAGTAGCAACAACCCCAATGAGAAGGAATTCAATCCAAAGGCGAAAAGGTGACAAAAAGGAATGAAGAAAAAGAATTTAACGGGTACCAGGTGTGGAAATTGTCAAAATAAAGGACATATTATGGAAGATTATTAGAATGAGAAGAGGCAACGAGAAAAGGCACTCTGTTCTAATTGCCACCAACAAGGGCATTTGATGATGGGTTGTCCATTTATGGAGATAGTCCAATCAGCTAAGTCCTATGCCATGGAAGAAGAACCATTAACTTTGGAAGAGACCAGGGAAAAAGGAGTTCTGGAGGGTGTTATTTGTGTTGAAGACATTATGGATAAAGTATTAATTGATACTGGGGCTTCCCGTAGTTTTATTTCCAAAGAATTGGTGGAAAAATTGAAGCTTACCACAAAAATAGTAGATACCCCTATTTGTGTGTTAAATCCCATAAGTGGTACAACAAACCTTTGTATGATTTGTGAAAAGGTCCAAGTTACCTACCTTTCTCATTGTTTTTCATATGACAGGTTTGTCCTCGATTTTATCAGATTTGAAGTATTTATCGGTATGGATTGGTTATCCAAGAATAGAGCTGTCCTTGATTGCGTTAAAAGAACGGTATCTTTATGGACCAGCTTTGGAAAATTCATAGATATATCTTACAACGAGCCTAGCCCGGTAAGGGATAGTTTCCAGTTTGCCCTTGATTCACCCCAAGAAAATTTGGAGACCATACCGATTGTCAAGAAGTTTCCGTATGTTTTTGAAGAGGTAAAAGGTTTGCCACCGGGAAATTGAGTTTTGTATCGATTTGATTCCTGATGCAAGACCTGTTGTTCACCAAAAGCGAAGAATGGCTCCAAGAGAGATGGATGAATTGAGGGAAAAAGCTAATGAGTTGTTGAAAAAGGGATTGATAAGACCAAGTCGCTCAAATTGGGGAGCAGCAGTAGTCTTCGTTGCCAAGTCCGATGGTTCCCTAAGGCTCTGTGTAGACTATCGAGACCTGAACAAGCAAACGATTAAGGAAAAGTATCCTCTACCTCGAATAGATGACTTGTTTGATCAACTTGATGGTGCTCGGGTATTCTCAAAAATGGATCTGGCCTCAGGATTCCATCAACTTAGAATAACAGAAGACTGCGTTCATTTAACTGCATTCAAAGGTCCATATTTCTTCCATGAGTGGTTAGTAATGCCTTTTGGGCTAACTAATGCGCCTGCTTATTTCATAGATCTCATGAATAGAGTATTTAGAGATGTGCTTAATAAATTTGTGTTAGTCTTATTAACGATATTCTCATATATTCGAAGACTGAAGAAGAACACGAGAGGCATCTAGAGATTGTATTGGAGATATTAAGGAGGAATGTGCTTAAGGCAAAAATTTCAAAGTGTGATTTCTGGAAGAAAGAAATAAGATTCCTAGGGCATGTAGTATCAGGAGAAGGAATTTTAGTTTATCCAGGGAAAGTTGAAGAAGTCCAAGATTGGAAGACTCCCAAAACTCCAAAAGACGTCCGTAGCATTTTAGAATTGGCACGATATTATCAAAGGTTCATCCGGGATTTCTCGAAAATTTCCTCCCATCTTACAAAGTTAACAAAGAAGAATGTTAAATTTGAATGGACGTCGAAATGTGAAGAAGCATTCAATGATTTGAAGAAAAGATTGACCAGTGCTCTAGTCTTAGCTATTGCTGATAGAAGCGACGGTTTAACCGTCTATACTAATGCTTGTGGAGAAGGTGTAGGTTTAGTTCTAATGCAGCATAGGAAAGTAATCGCTTATGTGAGCCGACAACTAAAGACTCATGAGAAGAACTATGCAACACACGACTTAGAGCTATTAGCCGTTGTGTTTGCATTGAAAATGTGGAGGCACTATTTACTGGGTAAGAATTCCTCATAGTTTATTTTAATAAACTTTGAATTAACCTTAGTAAATAATGTTCCTTCTTTAAATAGGTGAAAAGTTCGAGCTCTTCATAGATCATAAATCTTTGAAGTATCTTTTCACCCAGAAGAACTTGCACATGAGACAGCAACGTTGATTAGAATTTCTAGCATCATGTAATTGGATATTCTATATACAATAGGAAAGGCCAAAGTTATGGCAGATACTCTGAGTAGAAAGCAAACCGTTATAACTCATTTAGTGGGACGTCCAGCATTGATTTGTCGAATAAAGGAGAGTCAACTCAAGGACCCGATCATGGCAAAAATAGAAAGGGAAGTAGAAAAGCATGTGATACTAGGAAAATGGGAAGGTTTCAAAGTGGATGAGCAGGGAATCTTAAGAATAATGGAAGGATATGTGTCCCCAATGTTGATGGGATTAGACAAGAAGTTATAACTAAATGTCACAACTCTACACTCGCAATACATCTCGAAGTGACAAAGATGTATAGAGATATGAAAAAGAGTTTATGGTTGGGAGGTATCCAGAGACATTTCCATCCACGTGGGTAAATGTGTCAACAAATCAAGAGTGACCAACAGAAGGTTGCTGGACTACTCCAACCTCTTGAAATTCTGACCTGGAAATAGGACCAAATATCGATGGATTTCATTGACGGCTTGCCTCGATCAAGAAAGGGAAATGAAGGCATTTGGGTTACTATAGATCGATTAACCAAAAGCACACACTTTATCCCTGTAAAGCCAACAAAAACTGCTGCAAGTCTTCCAGAAATATACATGAGGGAAATTGTTCGATTACATGGTGTCCCAAGTAGCATAGTCAGTGACCGAGACCCAATCTTTACTAGTAAGTTCTGGGAAGCATTACAAACAGCTTTGGGAACGAAGCTGAGTATAACCACCGCATATCATCCCCAGACCGATGGGCAAACTAAAAGGGTAAATCGAGTGTTGGATGATCTTTTGAGAGCTTGCATTTTAGATTTTGGAGGTTCTTGGGAAAATCATATTCATCTTGTGGAGTTCTCCTATAACAACAACTATCAGGCTAGTATTGGCATGGCATCATACGAAGCTTTATATGGTCATTCGTGTAGATCCCCAGCATGTTGGATCGAGACCGGAGATCAGTTAGTACTAGGTCCTGATATGATTAGAGAAGCCTTGGAAAAGGTAGACATGATTAAAAAGAAGGTGAAAGAAGCTCAGAGCAGGCAGAAGAGCTATGCTGATCAAAGACGAAGATATCTAGAGTTCTCAAGTGGAGATTTCGTATTCTTAAAGGTTTCTCCGATGATAGGAATGGTGAGATTTGGGAGAGCTGGAAAATTGGCACCTCGGTAATTGGAACTTTTCCTATCCTTGAATGGATTAGCCTATTGGCTTATCGAGTAAAATTACCATAAAGATTGTTGAGTGTACACAATGTTTTTCACGTATTTCATTTGTGAAAGTCTGTGTACGACCCAGAACAAATAGTGGAAGAAGCTACCCAAGAAGATTTGGAAATTGAGCCAAACTTGACTATCATCAAACAACCAATTCGAATCATGGATTGTGATGAGAAACGATTAAGGGGAAATGTTGTGAGACTAGTCAAAGTTCGATGGAGTGGTGATGCTAATGATTGCACTTAGGAAACAGAAGATAGAATAAGGAAGGCTTATCCCAAGTTTAGATTGGATGATTAATCTATGTGTTGTATCGATGTAGTGTAGTCACTTGTCATATCTTATATGTGTGTGTGTGTGTATTTCATCTTGTTATATATGTATTTGTTTCGAGTTATCTTCTTCTTATCTTTGATTTCGGGGATGAAATTCATTTAAGGGGGGGGAGTCTGTAACGACCCGCAAGTATATCACTTTGATAAATGTTCGTTTCGCTTTATCGATATAACAAGAATTTTGTAAATAATTATCAATATTAATTTATATGATTTTATAAATGAAATATGATAATTTTAATTAGTTAAGAATGATAAGAAAATTTATTTTTAAAATTTGTTTACAAATATATGCATATTAACTAAAAAGAGAAAATATGACCGAAAATCGGAATCGGGATTTATAACGATACAACGTGTGGAAGTTGTGCAACATTGTGGAGATATGTAACATACACATACACATGTACATGTGCATACATGAGAACATGCACATAAACATACATATACAAATATATTTAAGTATGTATATCTTTACTACTAATAATGATAATTCAATGAACATACATCAATCGTGTCTTTTTGAACTCCCCAAAGTGCCCTTTCCACGTCATGACCTAGCTTTCTCGCTTCAACGTGCTTATCCAAAACAAAAAAACCCTAGCCCCGTTATCCAGTATCCCCATTGCTTGAAAAAGAGGTTGAGGTGATTACACATCTGAGGAAATTCCACACCTCCCATCTTCTCCAACGAATCGCACAGATTAGGGATACTTTGGGGTGAATCCAAATCAAATGCGACTTCAGTCCCACTGTCATCTCCTCTGAACCGACCAAATTAGGGTCACTTTGGCGATTCCAGATCAAACGCCGACCTTACCTTCACTGGGCGATTAACGCATATGGTTTGATCAACGGTCGAATAAGGTTAGTTCACATACCCGCAATTTTGCATATCCACTTTATTTGATTCAGTATATCCTTGATAGTCTACAATTTGATTTTATAATTATAGTACATTTATAATATTTACTGTTAAGTTAGTGAAATCGTTAATTTCCCATGCCTATGGTCAATTTTTAGCTTTTGTTTGAGTGTTCATATTTCATTCAATTGTTTAATATGGTTATTATCTATTTAAAATTAAAAATCCTGAGTGAAACATCATACGCCTCTGAGTAAGTTCATTGTTTTATGAAATTCCAAACAAAGAGGAGCATATCATACATTTGATGACACTTTGAGTTATAGACATACACAAAATTCTAAATCTAAGATTAAACAAATTGACTATATTATTGCGTTTTTGTTGGAACTCTCTTATTCTCATTTCACTATTTCATTTGTTTATGATTGTAATTGCACTTACCTTGGTATGTGTACATAAGAAATGACTGAATGGCTAACTTACAATTCATTGATATAATATAATAGATCTGATCTTCAAACTAATTTATACTTGTTGTTTTCTCATGACATAATGCTTAAATATATTCAAAGTCAATCATTCTGAGGAATGATTTTTTATGGGTACCTATATGTTTGAAATTTTTTATTTCAACAGTGTTCAACTAAAGCATTTTAGATACAAACTGATTTTTTTGTTTGTCTTATATTTATTGTTATCTATGATAACTATCGCACTATTGTATGTGTGCATGTATGTTGGTCTGCAGTTATTGTTTTACCTAAATTACTTTTATCGTGACTAAAAATATGATAATTCTTATATAGCATGTAAAAATAGTGTCATACATGCAAGAAATTAGAGCTTATGCACTCCTCATAATTGGTTGAAAACACATTATTACTTTTAATCATGATTTCTGTAGCAAATATGATACTATCAGGAAAGGATTCACTGAAAAGTTTGTATAATTACTTGCTCTATTTGAAATATGAATTTGATATTTATGTTTTAGACAAACATATGAATATTTTTAATTTTCCCTCTATTTAAACATGACTTTTGCATATGCTTAAAAAATCCATTTTTTTCTAAACAACCGTTATCTATGCTCATTTACTTCCTAACTTCATTTGTTGTAATGTCAAATTCTTTGAACTTCAAGTGTCCATATACATACACACATGTTGTTTCAATTGCGCTCGAAATGAGATTAATTGATTATATATCTGATAATGTCAAAATAAGAGAATTAGTGGCATTGAAAAGAGAACCTAGAGAGTGAGTAACCTTGAGAATTAAAGATGGAAGGATTACATAAAGATTTGCAAGAACAAACAAGAGAATAAAATTTTACAAAGGTGTTTGTATGATAGGAAAAAATAGTATTTTTCCTATTATACTGTAGAATTGCCTATTTGGAACCAAGAACTGAAAATTTTACTATATCAGACCTAGAAACAAATACTAGCATAAATATACTTCATAATTCCACAAATTAATGACATTTTCATGTGCCATTATGCATGCCTACCAAGCTTCATTAATTAACTTTTATATTTTGTCCAAATTAAACTCAATATTAAAGAAGAAATTACCACTATAACATATAAGAAATAGCTTTTTGAAAGCCGATCCAAATGGAGCATAAGTGCGTCATTTTCAAGCATCTATAATACCAGGCAAATCTATTTTACCATGTTCCTAATTTTTATGTACTTTACATTGGTTTTAACTGTTCTGAAAGGAATTTTTTTTCCAGTTAATCTTCATTTTTAGCCATTAGACATTAAAACTGAGACTATGTTTTCATTTGTATGTTATATATGCATATACACATAAGAGTTAATTGGAAGCCAAAATAAAAAAATGTGATTGGTGAACATTAAAGGTTGACTTATTTTTACTTTGGATCAGAGTGTATATAATGGCTGACAAAAGTTTTTTAAGTTCGATTAGTTGTATATGAAACTATATAGATAATTTTACTGGAGCATTTAAATATGATTTTTTGCGGGGATGACATCAGAAATGATGTTGCTTTTTGCACTGAAAGTGGTTGCTGCATTCTACTAGGTTGATGCTCAGAGTTGCAATTTCATGGTGAATGGATCTATGCCTTGGTCCATTATAAATGTCATCATGTTCAAAAATTTCTCTATTTTTATGTGAATATGTACAAACCATGCTCCATTTTGGTAGCCAATATGTTCAAAATTATATGCTCCAGTTCCTCCGTAAACTTCTTCCACCAACCTTCGAAATAAACATATTCTGTTTGCCTCATTGGCTTCAAGAAAACCTAAATCATTACACTGCGATTAGGGTTGGTTTATTAAACTACCATTCCATATCTGCTTCGATTTTCGATTATCGACGAAGATTAGTCTGTTAAACTACGATTACTAATCTGTTGTTATCTCAAACTTCGATTGTTGACTATGCATAGAACTAACTTGGATTTACTGATTCAATGCAGATATAGAATTGAGCTCAACCATCATATATAAGACATCTGTTAAACTTCAATCTCGGGTAAGCATTCAATGATTTTCATCAACTCCTCTGGATTTTCAGTATTATACGTTCCTTACAATTACATTCAGCTTATTTTTGTTTCCTAATATATTGATATTTATTGATGACTTTGGGATTTTTTATTTTGTTTGATTTTATCTTGATGTATAACTTCTGTTTCTTTATTTTTTTAATGAATCTTTATTCGTTTATCAACTTACAATGTATATGTATCATAAACTCAAGTAACTGTTCGTTAATTTTTGTGAACTCCTTTAGATTTTTAGTAGTATTTGGGTTTCTTAAAGATTTATCTATTACAATTGAATTAGGGTTATATTTGTTTCCTAATATGTGATATTGATTATAACTTTGGGATTTTTTATTTTGTTTAGATTTTTCTTGATGTATAATTTTTATGACTTTATGTTGTAATGAATCTTTCTCTGTTCATCAACTTACACATATACATTTGAAATTTGAAATGAAATGATAGAGTTCGAAGGTTTATGAGAATGAATTTGATAAATTTAAGTTGTCCCCTTGCGTATTGTTCAGTATAAACGTTCAAGGTTTATTAACAGTAGTATGTTCACCTGATGATTATAAGTGTACTGAATGAGTTTGTATTAATCCAAAAAGTGAGCACTTTTACTCTGTACTAAGAGAATAATGGTGATGAAATCATTAATTTTAATACTTCACTTATGAACATCACTATAATCTAACTCAAGTACCGGTAATAAAGAAATCTTAATAAATGACGTTGGATTTGTAGATTGTGTGGATAGAATTTGGAAGAGAATAATTGGCGATGGTAATCTACCAGGCTAACACGTTTAGATGCCATGAGAAAATGATGTCGGGCTTGTATATATGAGATAATACTCTTTTTCGTATCTGTTCAACTGATACTTTTTAGTGTTTCGACCATTCACATGTTATCATGGTGTACTAGATTGTAGAAAGATAGCATTGGCTATTTTATTTCACTTTTCCTTTTTTCTTGCACTGATACAAAAACTTCTGATTCTGTACAGCGGTAAAGGATGAAGAGGGTTTCCCTAATTTTTCTCTTATCAACAAAGCACAAGCTTAGCTGTGAAACTTGCTGTGGGGAAAGAGCATCCTGTAAGAACACCTCAACTTTCATTTTGTTTTATAAAAACTTTTGTTCGCACCATGTTTTTAAAATGAACTGCACCTAGGCTGTGTAGGAATTGGCAGAGCAGATGAGGTTACTAATTTAAATAACTATAGTCCCAATATTTACATATGTGCGAGTTTTCTTTTCACGTTTGTAAACCACGTTAGCTTCACATTTGGTTAGCTTAAACAAAAATAGATTTTTTAAAATATGTAAAAATAATATTATTTTAAATAATTAAAAAGAGAACAGTGATACAACAATTTTGGATTCAGAAGCAGAAAATAAATATCAACTAATGCAAGTTCTGACAAATGTAGGACACAAACGGAAAAGTTTAATTTAGACAACAATTTTAGACCTATCTGCTTTACAAATATATCAACTTTATAGTGATAAATTAAGCTAAATTAATGGGAAGGTTAAAGCCTGTCAATCATAGGAGCTTCTCCTTTGACATTCTTCAAGTATAATGTGTAGTCAATGAACTTCTCTGTATAAGAGTGCTTTCAAAATTGTACGGTCTAAAGTGTTGGAACAAATATGATTTAAGTAAACTAAAGTAAATGAAGCAATGAAATATGATTCAAATTATTTAAGATGTTGAAATAAAGTTTTAGTGTACCTCATAGTTAATATGGTATAGAAAAGGAGGGGCAGTAATAATTAAGGCAATGAAATATCTGGTAGTGATAATGCATTGTCTTGATTCAGAAGACAATATCCAAGTCAATGAAAGTTATTAACTATGGTTTTCAGTTGCACAAACTGAATTCAAAATTATTTAGGACTAATTGGTGTTGCCTATATTTTATGGATTATGATTTTATGGATAATGAAGTGTGTGAACACCTATTCAAATATTGAAATAATTCATCATGATTAAGGAGACAAATACGGAATTAGAGCTAATAGGGACAAATATTGGAAATCACATATTGCAATGATGTACTTAACACTTTAAGTCAATGTCAAGTGGAAAACAAAGATGATTATTTCAAACTCTAGCAAAATACACAAAAAAAATTCCACGTTCCATGCAACAGACTTTAACTTACAAATCTAGGCATTATTTCAAACTCTAGCAAAAAAAATTTCAAATACTGATCATTATCGGATAGCTCTCAAAGACAATACTATCTCATTTAATTGATTAATCAGTATATCACTTGACTGCTTTATGCTTATCAATTTCAGCCTATTTTGTTTCTGATTCCTCCACCATCTACACTTACACTCTTATGTGACAATGTATGTTGCCCATCTTATCAAATTGTGCACCTAATACCAATCTAAGAGTACATTATATGGATTTCACACTAGATGCATTAGTGCATATGACTGACAAGTAGCGCTTTTGGCCATGTCATCAAAACTATCGGTTTGAAATGAATCACATAGAAAATGTGAAAGAGTGCAAGAAGTTTCCTGAATTTCAACAAAGTGAGGAAACTAATTAGTTGATGCTTTACTCTATCACAATTAAGAAATTCATCATTTGTTTGATAAATTTTGTTGATCTCCACTTTTGAGTTTTGTAGTACTGGAAACATTATTACATTATTTTATTTTGTGAAATAACATAAGATGGAAATTAATTTAGTAATAAGTATTGCAAAAGAATTTGTATAAGAAATTGCAAAGAACACAGAAAATTGCATTTGGTTAAATTAAGAAATAAATATAATTTTTATTTGAAAATAAACTTTAAAAAATACAACAACAAGTTAAAGTCTTTAGTCCCAAAAGGCTTTAATTTATTTTAGAAAATATAACGACAACACACCCCTTGGATGCAAAGATATGCGTCCAAGAGAAAGAAGTGAAGTGCTGTCGAAATTAAAGCATTTAGTCCCAAAATGTTTTAATTTGTTTTAGACTGAAGTGAGGTGTTGTACACATTTTTACAAAGGTGTTTGGACATCAGCAAACAAGGCAACCAAATATCTTTCATTCATCGAAAACAGCTATAATTATTTTAACGTACATCCTTTTTTACACTCGACTATATAATACATGAGTTGGGATTAAAAACTCTAGGATAGTACTTACATTTGATACATCTACTGATACATGCGTTAAAAAGGATATTTATTTGTAACTGAAAACAAAAAAAATATTTACAAACTTACGCATGGATTATTACCTTAAAAACAATTTTCACATAAATATATAATCACAACAATACTTTAGAAACAATACTTTATATAAAAAGACAACATTTTGTTCAATAACGCACTAATTGGAATAGAAACTTTTGAAGTGAACATAAGTGGTATTATTTATAGAATAGCTTGAAATTTGAGAGATTATTAAGGATATTTTCTACGCCGATTTTAAGTCCTACTGTATGCTAAACCATTGAAAATACTTTGAAGTAGGATTTATAAACATTATATAAATATTTCTTACCAGGAATGGTTATGTTATTATCTCAAATTAAGTAAATACCATAGTTTACTTAACAATTAAGTATTTTTTTATCATTTTTTTACATACGTTAGTTCTTACATAATAATGGTTTATAATCTTTACTTTTTCTTAAATTAAACAAAGTAAATGTTCTATTTTTAGGGTCAAACAATTTCAATCTTGAATCTGTGCATTTCACTACCAAACTATGGAAGTTAATCAACTTTCCGAATCAAAACCACGTAGAAGTCCTAGAATAATCTGAAAAGCTCAACTTCAAGCAGAGGAAGCCAACGAAGTTGTTCACTTACAAAGGACAACGAATACCAATAGAATTCAACATAACCCAATGGAACCAAACTATAGTTCTCAGTTACCACCCCGTAGAAGTCCAAGAATCCTTGAAAGAAACCAACATCAAGCAGGAACATCTAACCAATCACCATCTTTGATACTTCGTAGAAGCCTTAGAATCATTGAGAAAGCTCAAAAACAAGCATTATTAGATGCTCAAATCAAGGTAGAAAGAAAAAGACAACGTCGATCTGAATTAAATGCAGAACAAAGGGCTCAACAATTAGAGCGTCGTAACATTTATGATAGAACGAAAAGAAATTCAATGACAGAAGCTGAAAAAGAAGAAAAAAGAAAGCAAGTTCGCTCTAATTATCGTATTAGAAAATCCAGAAGATGTGAAAAAAATATCAATGATTACGAATCGCAAAAAAGCACAGATAGTTCCTTTTCTTTATCTTGCACTCGAAATATAGAAGGTATTACTAAGAAAACCATTTGCTATAATTCTTTATTTTATGTATTATAATATATATAGATTAAATATAATAAAAAAATTATTTGAATTTCATGTTAATAAATACTTATTAATTTTATTTATCAATAATTTGTGTAGATCAACATTTCGATGGGTCAGTGAACAATGAAGATGAACATAACACTAATACACAATCTTTTGAACAAAGAGACAACATCAATAGAAACACAATACATAGAGTTACTCAACCATGTCGAAGTGCTACAGCAAGACATAATTGTGCAAGAAGCTTTATAGATCATTCTGGTTTGCAAAAATTCTATTTGCCACACTCAAGAAAATGCAAACATTGTCAAGCAAAACTCTTTCACCGAGAATCAAATAACTTATGTTGTCTAAATGGAAAAATCATTTTACAATCAATTTCTTCACCCGATGAGATCTTCAATTTGTACAATGACCAATCAAATGAAGGAAAAGAATTTAGAAAAAACATACGAGCTTATAACTACAAGTTTGCATTTACATCAATGGGAGTTCATGTTGACGAGAACTTGGCTACCGGTAAAGATGGAGTATACACGTTTCGAGCTCAAGGAAGTATTCATCATAAAATAGGCAGTTTGGTACCTACATCTGATAATCGTCCAAGATTTCTACAACTTTATATTTACGATACATAGAACGAAATTGATAACCGATTAGCTGAAAATAATACTTTGAGTCAAGATATTGTGGAGAAATTACAAAAAACTCTTAGTACACAATAGATTTGCAGTTGTATTTCGACAACTTGGACAAAAACCAAATATCCAACATTGTAAATTGGTCATAAAAGAACAATCTTCAAATCAAAAACAATATACTCTCCCAACTTCTTCACAAGTTGCTGGAATTTGGGTAGAAGGAGCTAAAAATGAAGAAATACATGAAAGAGATACTGTAGTTGAGACAAACTATGGACAACTCATAACTATTCCTGAAACAGCTGGTTATTATGATCCATTGCAATATCCACTTTTATTACCATATGGAAGTTACAGATGAGATATAAATAGTCAGGATGAAAATGGCAATAAAATTTCATGTCGTGAGTATTATGCTAATATTCTATAGGTATATACAATTTAATATATAACACGTTTTATATATTTATATTTTTTACTTCTTAATATTCATCAATATCTAATGTTCTTTTATAGATTCGAGAAAATGATAAATTGCTTTTTCTTCGAGGCGGACAATTGTTTCAACAATACGTGGTTGATAACTATGTTAAGGTAGATACCAGCAGGCTAAGATGGTATATGAGTAATCAAAAAACCATCAGAGCTGAAATGTACCAAGGATTACAAGATGCTTTAAACGCCGGGGAAAATGATGCAAGTGTGTAGTTTGTGAATTTGAAAACATGCTCTTATATTAAGTACATTTTTATACCTTTACGTAATTAAATTTCATATTTATGAAGTTTTTAACAAATTCCCTTATCTAGGTAATGTTGGAACACGGACAATACTACCTTCTTCTTATAGTGGTTGTCCACGTGATATGTATCAACGATATCAAGATGCAATGGCTTTAGTAAATAAGTATGGCAAACCCGATTTATTCATTACAATGACATGCAATCCACTTTGGGATGAAATTGTTAGCGAATTGCTACCCGGTCAAGACCCCCAAGACAGACTGGATTTGACGACAAGGATATTTCGTGCAAAATACGAGGAATTAAAAAAAGATATTTTTACTGAAGGAGCACTTGGAAAAGTAGCTGCTCACGTCCATGTGATTTATAACATTTACCTTACTATATTTTACTTATATTATTATCTGTCTCATTTATATTCTACTATACTGTAGTATTATTATCCTATATAGTGCTATAGTATAAGATTTAGGGGGAGTTATGTAGTTTAGGATTAATTTTTGTTGATGACAAAGGGGGAGAATTATAAAAATAGGTTAGATAGGCTTAGATTAAGGGGGAGTTAGATTAGAATCAGAGTTTTGTGGAGTAGATTTTATAAACAAAGGTTGTCATCATCAAAATGGGGGAGATTGTTAGTTCCTGAGATGATGGTTTTGATGACAAAAAGCTTAAGACTTGTTATACAATATATATACTAATATCTTTGTCTAGATATATATGTATATGCAGGATATATATATATATATATGCAGGTACTGAGAATGAAGACTGTACAGGATAGAGATTCAAGACCGACGAATTCTCAAGATATCAAGATAAGTAATAGAGTCTATATTTCTGTTAAAACTTTATAATAGCACTAAAATCTTTATTCGGGTTTTAATTATGGAATGGAACCCACCTTCTTGCTTTAATAGTGGGATGGAACCCACGACCTCTTTAGTGGGATGAAACCCATGACCTTCTCTAGTGGAATAGAATCCACGAAATTTTCAAAATGATTTATTTTTAAGATTTTTTTTTAAAACTATCTTTTAAAAGTTATCTCTCTAGGTTTAAATATTTTAGCCTTAACTATTTTTTAATTTCGAAATCATTTCTTGTTTTTTAACTATCTCCTGGATTTTATATTCTAGCTTTAAATCTCAAAAATATATCTATACTTAGTTTTTAATATTTTATAGATTATATATTTTAAGATTACTTTTTAAATCTCTTTTGTAAGTTTAAACTATATTCAAAATGGTTTACAAAGATTAGAAATTGTTTTGACAGGTTTTAGAATAGAAATCATTTTAAAGCAAAATTAATTTTCAAAATTCAAATAGGCATGTCGACATCCCTCATCCCCCTATGTTGACATGGTGACCGTAGAAATTCAAATTTCAAATTTTCAAAAGAAGTGTCTATCGTCATAACCTTTCACGAATGGACATGACTGTTATTCTTCTATAAATACCAGTTGTTTTCAACGAATTTTAAGTTAGTTTTTCTTCACTCCTTCTCCACTCAAATATTCTCTTATATTTTAACAAAACTCTGCCGAAATCCTAAGTGAATCAAATTGATCATCTCTAGTTTGATTCTCTCTATTCTCTCTCAAAGATCTCAGTGCTATTCAAAGTTATAGGATCATTTGTAACAAAGAAGTATATCGAGTCACTCTATCTATCAAAGTGATATTGGAAACGGTGTGATTGTAGCATGTAAATCAATTGGGTGTGATTATAGCCCGTAAATCAATTAGGTGATCTTGTAGCCTAGTTAAATCAAGAGAGTTTGCCCTGGACTCGAAGACAAGAGGGTGTATCTCATGGTCTTGAAATCGAGGTTGTAATATCTATATTATATTTGAAAAGAAATTTGCACAAGAAATTGTGTGGGACTGGATGTAGGGTAACTCCAAACTAGTATAAAATTCCGATGTGTTCTTTCCTTTACTACTTTTTATTTACTATTTGCATCTGTGTCTGATTCTGTGATTGTCTCTGTGTTTGTGAATTGCATCTGTTTGTGTTTAATTTCGAAAGATTTCAAAAATCCCATAAAATCCTTTAAACACTATTCACTCCCCATCCCTCTCCAGTGTTAATCCGGCCTTTGTAATCCGCATTTCCTACAGTTATAAGCAGAATTCATCTACCATATATTCAAGCTCTTCACCAAACCTAGCATTGTAGCATTGTTCAACACATACACTCTCAGAACTCGAAAGTTAATTCAGTTATAATTAATATAAGAATTTGTCGATAAACTAATTAATACATGAACTTCAGTTTATTTATAGTAGTAAAAAGTTGATTAAGTTTTCATTTTTGGTGTTTATCTATAAAATAATTAGTACATTTATTAATATGTATATTCCGGGTTTAAATTTCTTACTAGTTTCATATGAATGGATGTACATGATATGTTCCAGATGATTGTGGTACTAGTGATGCATGCACTTTGTTTTTATACTGAAAGTATTTGATTTGAGAAAATAAATCGATATTTACTTAGATTATACATGATTTAATGAAACCTTTTGTTAACAAAATAAATGTAAACACAAAGATATATAATACAATCGTATGAAAAAATTATAAAAATTAATGGTATTATAAATAATATATTGTATTTATATTAATAATAAAATTGATAATGTTGTGTGCTCTCCTCTACTTTTGAGGATCACATATTTCTCTCAAAAAACTAAAATTGATAATGTTATTTGAATTATTAATACTATCGTATGAAAGATAATGTAAACACTAGAAGAGACAATATCATTTCTGATGGTATATCACCGTCGACGGCCGTCGATAGCCAATGGCAGCCATCGGAAAGAAGGTCGCCACCATACAGTGTTTCCAATGGCTTTCTGATGGCGTCGTCATTTGGTTTCTGACGGCTCCCAACGGCATTACCGACGGCTTTCCGACGGTCGTCGTGTACACGTGGTTAGCCACGGTTTAATCACTCTTGTGTAAGTAGCCACCGGAAGTCGTCAGTAGCTAGCTGTTAGAAGCCGTTAGTTATTATTTACCAATTAGCCATCGAAAGCCGTTGGTTATTGTTTGCCAATAAGCCGTCGGAAGTCGTCGGTGACCATCGAAAAACTGGGTTGTTTGTTTAATTTCTATTGCTATTCGGATCCCTTACAACACATACATATCAATATATATCACAGCTCAATTTCGCGTGTATAAATCATATATATATGATCCCAAATCACATATAAAACATCAATAATAATAAAAACAACAATATTTACAATAAATCAAACTCAAACAATTCAACATACAACAAAACATTCCAACAACATACACAAAATCAACATTCAACATCTCAAAATGTATCAATAATGTCAAAACAACCCAACACATCATCCAACATCTCCTTAAAGTGTATCAAACATATCAAAATACATCATCTTCACCATCTCCAAGTGCATGCATATGTGTATAATATCTCAACACAAACAAAAAAAAAGCATACCTATCATGCCTCATCATCGCCCCTGGAACCAGCTGACTAAGGAAACGTGTCATGCTGCTGCATATACGCAGCAATGCGCTCGTCCAACTGCATCATCTCCACAACGCGACGGCGGTCTCGTTCCTTAAGCTCAGCAATCCTAGCTCTTAGGTCTGAATTTCTGCTTGGTCCTGAGCTTTTTGGTAGGCGCTCTGCTTGCATTTAGCATGCAACACTATGTGATTTAATGGGGATTTTGTCTAATGGTTAGCAAAAAATATGGGTTTAGCAGTCGCTATAACAGTGTAATAAATAAGATCATATAAGAAAGTGATTTTATAAGCTACATCTAATTTTAAATATAAGATAATATATTATCAGATTTGGCTGTATTTTATACGAAATGGTGGAAGTGAGTAGAGGATCGTGGAGGAGGCATGAAATGGAATAGCGTTGGGATTCAAAGACATTACCACCTTACTTGCTTTGATTAAATTGAGAATGGTTGGTATATCTTCTCAATCCAGTGTTTGTACATGTATATATATAACAAAAGAGGTTACATGAATAGATTATCATGATTGTGTTTAGTCTGGTCTTATATTTTTAACCTACGTCTAATTTGTCCAAACTATAAATCTGATCCGACTCAATTTGAAAATTAGTTGGTTGGGGTGATCGAATATCAGTCATCAGTTATTGCAATTTTTTTCTAAATTTTATACAAAGGGATAATTTATAACAAAATCACTAATTCGGTTGCATCTTATTTTATAAGCTATATTAATTAATATTTTAAGAAGAATTTGTTTTTACATTAGGTAGCATATAATATTCATTTCATTATCTAACTACATTTGATGTGCGGTTAACTTTTTTATAAGAAAGTGATTTTATAAGCTACATCTAATTTTAGTTATAAAATTATATATTATCAGATTTATTTCAATAAGTTTATGATCTTTGTGCACGTTGATTCCAAGCTTTGGAACATTGTTGAACTAATTACATCTAAACAAAAAACTTCCTTCGCAAGTCGTGTGAAATATGTCAATTGCAAAACCTAGGTTAACATGCCGTAAAATTATTTATATGATTATCTAGATCATCACTACCTTTAACAAATACACCGATATTGATAGTTAATTTTTTAGCACCAAATTCTTTGGTGTTGAATTTATATCCATTGACGAAGAATATTGGATATGTCTTGAAATTTCTTTTTGGTCCCAACGCAAGATGTTTCAATCCTTCATCGACCACACATTTCTCGGATCGTAAAAGTAGTTAAAAAACCAACCAGCGAATTTTTTACTGAGATCGCCACATGGATATTGTGATTTGTAAACACTGTAGATATAGATAATATGTTGCATCATAATCTACATGTGTATTATTGAAATAAATATGTCGAGAATTATTATTCAATATTATCTAACAAATGGTGCAACTTCAGCAAAATTAAGAAGAATATATGTGTGTGCTACATGGTTATCTCTATCGTCTAATCATAGTTTCTCACATTTTTCAACAAGTCGGTCATGCTTTCTAAAATAGATAACATTGCTTGAGAAAATCTTGTTCAACGCCTTCATCATTACGCGGAACACTTTCAAATGATAAGTTCATATGGTCACTGAAATAATGAGAGAGAAAGAACGAAGCTTCTTCGTCAATATATGATTTACAAATCTAACCTTCAACTCATGCTTTTTGTCTAACTTTTTCCTTTAGATGATTTAAGTACCTATTAAAAAATTATTTCAAACTAAATTTTACTTATATATGCAACAACGTTAATACCTCTTAAATGGATACATCCATCCATAATGCAAGGGACCTCGAAGACATGCTTTAGATGGAAGATGAATAGGTAAACGCTTCATTACATTAAAGAAAACCGAAGGAAATATTTTCTCCAGTTTGCATAGCAGTATAGGGAATTGTACTTCAAGATTACGTAGAAGTTCAACTTTTAACGAAATTGAACAAAGCACTTTATAAAACAAACTAAGTTCCTACTAGTAGTCGACGATGGAGTTGGGGTGAAAGAGCTAGGGTTTTGATGTGTTTTGGGGAAGATGATAAAAGGAAGCAGCTCTCGGCCTGTTGGCTGTAAAATCGTGATATTCCGACGGCTTCCAACGGCCGTCGATGGCTTTTATTAGCGATAGCATCCGACGGTCGCTATATATTTTTTATTAAATTTTCACACTTTTTAAAATAAATTTAATATGAATTAGTTTGATTAAAAAATTTAATTTGTAGAAAAAATTGAATAGTTATCAATGAATATGAAATAAATATTAATGATTACAACCACTTTTGCTTGCCTTTTCAAATTAATTTAATTTTTTTAAAATTATAGATATACACAATTTTTACAAAATAAATTCATAAAACTATTATGTATCGTAATTTCATCAAAATTTTGTAATCGATAGACTGAAACTCGCAGAAAATGATTGTCTGTGTTCGATTTTCAATAAAGTTACTTATCAAATATAATTATTACACAACAAAAAGATTATCGACAACATTAATTTAATTAATCAGAAACTTTCATAAATTTGAATAACTGAATAAAAATATCTTTACAAATTCTTAGGATTTGAATTATAAAATTTAACCAAATTTCAAACTCACATAACTAATATATTATAACAAAGTAATATGGTAAAATAAATTAAAATGACTAACCGTCGGCAGCCATCGGATTCCAAATGACGGAGTCGTCGGCAGCCATTGAAACCGTCTACCGCAATTTACTGTACCTCTTGTAGTGAAATTTTGTTTACGTTTAGGAACGAAGATGTTGCATTTGAAGGTTTAGATGGTTCTTCGCCATATAATACAATGATAGTTTTTTCTGACGATGGGCATCGCTCCTTTTTGCAGATTCTACCAATGCTTTGATCGTATCCATCTGATGATACTATGGATATGATCCAAAGATTGATAGAATCTGTAAAAAAGGAGCGAGGCCCATCATTAAAAAAACTATCATTGTATTAGATGGTAAAAACAAAGACGGTCTAAATCCATAGCGTTGGTGACTGGACATGCGTGGTAGTGCTGTTATAACTGGTGATGTGGATTGAAGAAGTGCTGGGAGATGATGTTAACACTTGAGCCGTTGACCATCAGGCATCAGTGATGGTGGTTGTCGCCCCCAATGGTAGCAACATCGCCGCCAACACCTCTCCATCCACCACCACCAATTATAACAGCACTACGATGCATGTCTCTAGTCACCCCTCGATCGCACGGCATGACAGGATGGTAGTATTAATTGTGGAGGCTTTTGGGCTTGCATAGTAGTGTTGTTTTAACTGGTGGTGGTTGGTTGGAATAGTGTTGGAGGAGATGTTGTTAACACAGGAGTCATTATTAGTAATGGTGGTTGTCGCCACCAGGGGTAACATTACCGCCACTAGCACTACTCCAACCACCACTACCGGTTATAACCGTACTACCACACAAGTCTTCAAGAGCTTCACTCTATCAATATTACCATGTTGTCATGCCATGTAACCAGCTTCAGACTAAGACAAGGCATGAGGAAGAGATAGCAAGCAGAGGAAGCAAGTCAAGGCCTTGTGCCAAATGTTCAGCTAGCAATTTAAAATGAGTCACCGCCACAATCGTGGGTTTTTTTATATAGATATAATGTATGGCGTATATATTTATGATATTGTTTATTGTATGGACATGTTGTGGTATGAGATGTTATGTACGGACATGCTGTGGTATGGGCATGGTTTTTATAGAATTTTTATGGTGTTGTTTTACTTTTTTCTATGGTTTTTTGTTATTTTTTTGGTTTTACATATGTTTGGTTATGATATGAGTTGGTTTAGTGCTATATTTGCCGCTATGATATTGTCAAAATGACTTGTTTTGTGTAGTGATTTGAGGGAATGAAGAGCAGCAGAAATGCTGAAAATTTTGTTTTAGCAAGTCGTCATAAAATTCAGATTTTAGGTTTTTGGTTAGGTGTCTACAAGTCATCATAAAATTCAGATTTTACATTTTTGGTTTGGCGTCTGCAAGTCGTTGAAAAACTATTCGTCGCAAGTCGTCGATGTTGTGCTAATGGTTGTTACTGGAAAGTCGACGAAGACTATTTTCCCATGAGGTTTTTGCTAACGACTATTTTGTTATCGATAAGTCATCTATAAAGGGTTTACCGTAGACTTAATAACATCGATAAAACCTTGTATTTATAGTAGTGATACAAAGATATATAAATCACATAGCCTGAATTATATACACCAACAATAATAACAAATTTATTTCATAATTCGTTTATCTCAACAAAATTATCATGCATTGCACTGAAAAATTATACTTTTAGCTCTAAATGCCTATATTTTAAATTTTCTAAATTCTCTCCTAATATTTTATATTCAAGTCCATATATTTAACTAATTATGTGATTTTAAGTTTACATTATTTAAATAAATTCAATTAACCGATGTTCATTAATTCATCTAATAAATTCTAAAAATAAAACAATCTAAGTATGTATACAACATTCATATATATGAACAAAGCTGATAAAATGATTATTATTATTCAAATATATATAAATTACATAATATAAGATGTACACATAAATATAATAATTTTTAAGTTATAATTCATCTATCTCAAAAAGGATATAACACATTGCATAACAAAATTTCATTTTCACAACTTTTAAAGGATAAATTTATGCTTTACAACATTGTGATGTGAACACAGTGATTACACTAATAAAAATTAGGTTGCGTATACATTCTCATTTTCAACATGATACTAAAGCTTACCCAACTCATAACTCAATTAAATGTTACAGAATTATTTTTGAAATTATTGAAGTTGTAAACATGATCCTCCTACAACAGCATAAAACATGCGATTAACTTCAAAGTTAAAATGGTTTAATAATTGAAATCTCAAATAATGGATAAAAGTTCACATACAAATAAGTTGAGCATAAGATGTTCCTCTCAGCTACAATTACATACAAAGCTCTTCTCAAATTTCTCCTACTTTTTAACGTTCAAATCTTATATTAAATTAGTTAAGTTGATCATTAATTTAAATTATATAAATAAATTTAATTATGTAATATTCATTAATTCATATATAAATCCTTTAAAAAAATTACAATTCAATATATATGCAACATTTCGTATTAACAGAAATGGTAAAGTTATTTTTCCATCTATATCTTGTATGTAAAGCAAATATCTTATATATAAAGCAAACACTAAAGAAGTAAAGCCTTTTTTGAATTGCCAACAATGTCCTTTCTCATATTATTTCATTTTATATCAAATAAGGGTATGTTGGTCTTTCTGTCTCCACCAACTCCTAAATCTATGCGCAGACCCATTTTCTCACCACGTTCCCATTTCTTCCTCACGAGCCTCGGAAAAATGAAACAATTTAGGTTAAAAATAAGAAATTGAAGCAATAGATGATTTCGGTTCATGATAACTCGATTCATTTTTGGATACACGTGATTATTTGAGGTATTCGAGAATGAGCTCAGTGCAATTGAGTTCATCTATGGCAGCAGAAGGTCTTCCCAAATTTTTACCCCCCTTCTCTCCTTTTTGATTCAACGGTGAAATTAGGTTTCTGTTCAATGGTCTTCTGATAAAAGATCAACGATCGAACGGTAACCTTATGCTTCATGTTATTTTTTGACTAAATTATGCTTCATCTTTTATTTATACTATAAATTTCAATATGTAGTTCTGTGAGAATGGAAGATAATACATTTAGAAGGGACATCTAGAGAATGTTATTTTGACTACAACCAAATTCTGGATCGTCATCTTTTGCTGCTGCAATGAATCATATTGGGGTAAAATATGCACTTATTGTTGAATGCTTTATAAACTTTTTTGCATATTATATTTTTCTCTGCAAGTATTAACACATGAAGTTCTTAAAAGTAGTACCTTAAGAAATTATAGCAATCTTGATTTTTGCTTATTTAAATTTTTGTTCGTTGATTTGCATATTTGGTAAGGTTGTTAAGGATTATAATAGAGCATTGATTTCCTTCAATGCATCGATGATAAATGCTAAATTAGCATCATTCTATAAAATGCTTGATTAAATGATCTGCACCCTTAGTAGTTGTAATTTTAAATGTAATAGTCCTATAGACAATAAATATAAATATTTATATTCCATGTTTGTTATTAATCCATTCATTTGGTTTCGTTGTCATATTTGTTTGGATAAGACACTACAGTGAACTATTTGATAGAGTTTGGTCGTGCAAAATGAATTTGATCTAATTAATTTTTGGTATTTATTGACTAATTTCTTTATTACCGATAAAGCTGTAGTAATCCATTCAAGTTTCAATTTTATGCAACAAAGGCAATTAAGAATCTAATGGTATTTATGTTATGTAGGGCTTTAATTATCTGAAAGACAACAATTTTTAACATAAAAGCAACCTCCCTTTTTGTGATTATCATTGCCTCAAAAGGAAGGTTGATTTATTTTTTGCTGCTATTTTTTGTTAGCCATTAATTCCTTACTAACTTCAAATGCAACCTTTCCAATTTATTAGCTATTACTTCATTGCTATTTCTCACAAGAAACCTCTATATCTTTCTATTATGTTAACATTTTATTCTATTTAGCATTAAAAACCGATTTTCCTCAAGCTTTTAGATTTGCTAGCCCACTATTTGTTAATGCATGTAGTTTATTTATTTTATTTTCAATCATTTCGACTAACCTTTGCCCGATTTTGATTTATTTTTTGTTTTTAAATATGGTATTCAAAGTTGGAAACAAAATTACCTATATCGCATTAAATTGACAATTATTTCTTTGATATTGGAACCATATTTTCCAGTTGTAATTCATTCTTCCGCTTAAAATTGCTTTTGAGCATTGGAACCATATTTTTCGTTGTTTGTTTAAAATTATTCTAAATGTTGCCCACATCGATTTGAAAATCAGTTTTTTTAAGACAATATTTGAATGAATTAGAGTTTGTCTGTTACATATGTTTCCCAATATATTTCAATTATTGTAGTTCATATTTTAGACTTAGAGTTTGTCTGTTACAATTTATCATCAAGACTGATTTTTTTCATTCAAGCATGCATCCATCCCAATCTAACATCACTTCTTTATTTTTTATTAATTCTTTAAAACAACATTAAGAATGTAATACTATGAATAATCAAGAATACAAAGTAACCTGATAATGTGTGCGTGTATGTGTAAAGAAAATACTAAAGAAGTAAAGCCTTTTTTGAATTGCCAAGATTGTCCTTTTTTAAATCATTTCATTGTATATTGTAATAACATCCTTGAAGCTAAAGAAATGCAGAAGATCCCTTATGCATCTGCTATAAGGAGTCTAATGTATGTTCATGTGTGTACGCGTCCGGATATTGCGTACATTATAGGAGTGTTGGGCAGGTATCTTAGTAAACCTGGAATGGATCATTGGAAAGTAGCAAAAAGGGTTATGAGGTATCTTCAGAGAACAAAGGACTATATGCTTACATATAGAAGATTAGATCAGTTAGAGATCATTGGGTATTCTGATTCTGATTTTGCTAGATGTCCGGATAACAGAAAATCCAATTCAGGATACATATTCTATTAAGTGAGGGGAGCTTTATCATGGAAAATCATTAAACAAATGCTCATAGCTTCTTCCACCATGGAAGCAAAGTTTGTGGCTTGTTATGAGGCATCTAACCATGTGAAATGGCTGTGGAATTTTGTCACCGGGCTGCGCATTATTGATAATATTGAAAAACCATTAAAGTTATATTGTGACAATAGATCTGCAGTATTATATTCTAATAACAATAGAAGCTCAAGCAAGTCAAATTATATTGACATCAAGTTTCTAGTTGTAAAGGAGAGAGTGCAGAATGGGTTAATATCTATAGAGCATATTGGGACAAATTCCATGCTAGCGAATCCACTTACAAAAGGAGTACCACCCAAGGTCTTTCATGAGCATGGTGCTAAAATGGGTGTATCTTTTATATAAGAATATTTTGGTTTAGAGGGAGTTTTTACTTAGTCGCTTATTTCGCGATACTGCTCTATATGGATATGCTTTGGTTTTTCTGATCAGAAATAAAGTTTCTTTTGCACTTCAATTTTTTATATATATTATTTGGAATTTTGATCTCATTACAATAAAGTAGGACCAGTTGAGAATAGACATGTAAAGATCACATTTCATGTAATTTCTATGCTACACATACATGATTGATCTATGTCGTTTGATTGTATTGATATCTGTGACCATTAATGAGTTTAGTTACAAAAACAGTAATGAAAGCCACTTTGGTTCTACGTTAACACAATCAATGGACGAGATTGTTTTGAATATACCATATTATCAAGATATCTATTTAAGAGCTCATAAAGTTGAATACAATCTATAAAGTTACATATGTGGCCAAGAGGGAGATTGTTGGAATAATTCAACATAATGGGGCCACATATTTTAATGTTTGAATGTGTGGGCTATCTTGTAATTAAGTCTAATTACGTGATCTATTTTTGGAATAAACATATTAAGACTTAAGGGGTATATTCGTTATGTAAAATTAAAACGTGTGGATACCAGAGTGACAATTTTAGTTTGTTGAAGGGCCGAACTGAAAAATGTCACACGCTATGTATATGGGGTTATGGTCCCCAAATTACATAAGTCTTTTCATATTCTGTCTACCATCTTCTAAACACAATTTACAGATCTAAGCTTGTGTCAATTTGGAAGGTCTAATCCAAATTAATCTTCACATCAATTAAGAATCGATGGATTCAGGTACGCCTTCCGCTGTTAATTTCATATATTTGTTTCTCAATTGAATCAATATGGGTTATATGTATTCAGATCTAATATAGATTAATCACCAACAAAGACAAGAGCTTATATCTCATCCTATTTCATTTATATAATTGTATTTGGACTACATCTGCTTGATGGAACCAACCTTTTAACTGTAGATAAATAACACAGGTAAAACTATTCGTGTATATTAACCTTTTATCTTTGTATTTTAACGTTAGATTCAAAAACCATTGAAATGGCATTAACAAAAAAAATCAAATGCATACTAATGTGGTACTTTAAAGTATATATAGTTAGAATTTGTTCATTAGCTATAAATGGAATAAAATTGTGTTGTTTCAATAAACAATGAATAAAAAGTTGGGGATTATTCGTAAAGTATTAGAAAATGTTTCGATGAGTGGCATCATCACTTAGGCAAAATGATAGGTGATATGCAAGTAAATCTCCTATTATATATATATATATATATATATATATATATATATAACAAAGCATTTAGTAGTGTAGGAAATAGGCGAATCGCAATAGAAAATCCCGAGAGCGTGTAGAGTTGAATTATGTGGGCATGATGTACAGATGAGAGCATGTTGTACGAATACGGGTATTAGCATGATGTAGTGTTGTAATGCTGAACAGTTGTAGTGCGTGCTTATAAAACGCGCAGGCAGAAAGTGAAAGAGGGACACAAAACTGCAGAACAAAGTACATGAAGGCACGCAATACTGGAGCATCGAAGGCTGCATATAAAGTCATACAATATGTACATTACATACTACAACCGACAAACCAAAATAGATTTTTAGAAAAAATTATAATTTACGTAAAAAAATCTCTTATACAACATTTTTAACTCCACGTCTACATATTACTAATGTCAGTCTCAAGCCCTGGACAAGGAGAAGAGAAAATGATTGCTACAACTGTATTTTAGTCCTTACAGACTACTTACAAGCTACTGCCTTTGACATCAACTTTGAAAAAGCATAGAGAAAAAAATATTACATCAATTTAAGTCTTACAATTTTTATTACGGTATTAATGCAAAGAAAAATTCGAAATCTATACACTAGCATCAAGTAGTTTTATACTTTAGCAAGTACTGAGGGTTTATGAGGAAGCGAGTATCATGGGAAGTCCGATATTTATGGTTGACAAGAAAATTTCTTTATATATTAATATAGTGGTTTAATACTTTGTAAAAAAGAGATGATGTAAGTTTTCTAAGTTCCAAATTACTAGAAACACTAATTTTAATATTTGTTACATTTCTCTAGATATTCATGTAATAGTTGATTATTTCCTTTACCTATTTGATAATTTACTAAAATAAATTAGTCTCATTAAATTAGTCATATTCACATTTTGATAAACGATTGATCCGTACATGTACACGCATAAAAAATGCAACATTACATACATGTAAGTCATTTTGTAAAATAAAAAATATTACAAACAATTTTTTTTAATACCAATTCCTTCTACGCACGTGCATTGCGCGTGCCAAAGTACTCGTGTGTGTGTATGTAATATATATATATATGGTTAGGACATTAGTTCCTACAAGAATATGCGGCTTGCGATAATCGAACCATCTACTTTACATATGAGCATTACATGTCATTTTAAATTATAATTCCTCTATTTCAATTAATTTATCATATATTGCTTAATAAAGTAATGTTTTAACAATAATTAAATTATAAATGCTATATTTTGAAAATATTACCGTGTGCGACGCACATGTTACACATTAATGTTATATGATCGAAACAAACTTTGTATTTGCAAATTCGTGTTTACCTATCTTCTTATTATCGTTTACGAATGTCTTCATATTTCCTGTATATATATAGGAAAATTTTAATCATGCACCATTAATCTTTTTACCCACACCATAAAGAATTTAAAATGTCAAACAAAAATGCTTCTATTTAAGAAAATAAATAAAACCAATATTAAAGAATCACAAATTCATAATACAATCGGTATAATTTCTTTCAGAAAGTAACTAAAATTTCTATAGATCATCGATTGAATTAAATTTAAATTCCTTTTAGGTAATTAATTATATTTATACATTTTCAAGTTGTATTCTGCGCAGTCAACCTTAACAATTTTCACATCAAACTAAATATAAAAATTAAATTTTAAAATTCATTACTACAATTAATATGATTTGTAGAGTATTAAATTCTTCTCTATCTTTTACTTAACAAGTTTAAATTTATCATCAAAATTTAAATTGTTTAACATTTTAATATTCAAAAATTAAATTAAATTTACTATGTATAATGATTAAATAAATTTGAATTCCATTTAAAGTATTTGAATTTTAAGAAAATTACAAAAGTGAATTTAGAAAATTTGAGAACCTTGGTTTGATTAATGCAAGAAAGAGAAAGTTAGTGAAATGAGATAAGGGTTTTGTTTTATTCCAAAATGATGGTAGTTTTGTAATATGTGTGGTGTATATTAAGTAAAAAATGGTGTATCTGATTTTAGTAAAATTTTCGATGTACATATAATACGGTGTATGAATGGAATTTGCTTTTTTTCAATGCTTGAGTTTTTTCTACTGACCGATGATGCCCAGATTTTAATACAAATTTTCTATACTTGTCAAAGGACTCCGCGTCGAAGAGGACTTTTTTACGAGATCATG
Organism: Allium fistulosum; assembly: GCA_030737815.1. Lineage (NCBI taxonomy): Eukaryota > Viridiplantae > Streptophyta > Magnoliopsida > Asparagales > Amaryllidaceae > Allium > Allium fistulosum. The sequence continues at coordinate 645,523,448 of CM060901.1, read as the reverse complement.
CTAAAATAATCGAAATAAACTATGTATAAACATTTTTCCAATTTAAAAGACGTCAAGCTAGTATATTATTGCATATATGGCTGACAATAAGAACCGAGAACCGCAAAACCGAACCGACTATAAAAGACTCAAATTCAAATCGAACCCGATGGTCTCGAATCGGGTCTGGATGATAAAAAATACAATAAAGATCTAATCAAATCCGACCTGAACGGACCCGAAAGACCCGACCAAATAACATTAAATTATATGCATTTTTAGTGTTATTACCCAACCGGATCCGAACCAACCTGATCCGAACTAAAGCTCAAGTCGGATCGGACCTAGGTTTTTGAAAAGAATAGTTTAGACCCAACAAAACCCAACCCGTCTAGAACCAAGACCTATCGGGTCAAGTCCGGATTCATCGGATCGGGTCTAATTGTCATCCCTTTGCATATAAGGTACTTTTCAAGGAATTTTGTAAAATACCGCTTTAAGTTTCAAAATAGATAGCAAAACAAGTTCGAAAACACCTATGTTTTTAATTTCAGTCAAGCCAAACACATGCAGTTTTGCATAAAAAAAAATTTGTACAAAAGTTACTTTCGATCGCTAGGAGGATACTTTGAAATTTGTTTTTGAAACAGGCTTTCCCTGTAATCCTTATTTCCACTGCTTTTCATTCAAAAAAAAGTATAAACTTCCATGTGAATTTACCAATTTATTTTGTCATCCATCGTAGAAAAGCTTCATCTTCACCAAACATTGAATCATTTTATAGAAGAAAAACATAATTTTCTTGTCTTCTATATGCTGAAGTCCAGAATACAGCCAAAATCACAAGAAAATACAAGTCACCACCAAAAAGATAAACCAGTTTAAATAATTCTTTTGACTTTGTGCAACATAACCAAAGAGTTACAAGGAGAAATTATCAAATTTGTCAGCCTGTTATCTCAATTAGGAGTATAATATGAAACAACTATTGCAAAATGACAGGCAAACTAAAGCATATATTTTAAACTATAGAAGTCTATGAAATTTCTTTTGAAAATTTGGAAGCTGCTGGTAACATTAATCCTTTGATCTCATAGTGCCTAAAGTTTCACCATGTAAACCTTCAGTACCTGCATGGTAAAATATAATTAGTATATGGCAACATATCAATGCTTTAAACTCCAAATACCAAAAACTAATTTAATTTTGCTTGTTTTCTTGAAATTACAAGGAGAAAATTAATTTGCTTCCACTTTTACTTTCTGGCAAATCTGCCAATCAATCAGCTCATCAGACAATACACAAGTAGGATGAATGACTTATTATATAACATAGCATTCATGATTGGTTAATGCTTAAAACTTCCTTAAAATAAAATTGACAGAGAACCAACCAAACTCGATAAATGATACCCCAACCAAGTCGAGTAATAACAAGTATGCACTGGACAAGTGTAACTCAGTAGTTGTTAAAACTAAAGCTCGTTTTTATCAAGTTATCTGTAATCAAACTATATATTGAACTGAGTATGCGATTAGCAGAAACATATATTCCTAACAAGGTTCAATATCTGTGTGGTGTTAGAAAATCAGATAAAAAGTACTCATATATTCATAACAAGGTTCAATATTTGTGTGGTGTTAGAAAATCAGACAGAAAAAGTATTCTTAGCAGTTAAGGATAAAGTAACATAATCAAATATATATATATATATAAAAAAGGAAATATGAAACGACCGCATGGGCTTGTGTGTTTGCTTGCAAACAAGTAAATTCCAGAAAAGATGATAGAATGTATTTTCTTTTCTGTAAGATATTTTATGAAAAACAAAATATAAACGGAGAAAAATGATGCAACCCCTGTGTCAGTGCATACATACTTCCCTTCACTGATAATGGTCACCAACAAGGCAGTATTACTATTTGCACAACTTGGATAACTTGCTACTGCTAAGGGGGATACATTCTCTGTCGAGCAACACACACCATAAACGGTATGCATGTCATTAAACTTGAAATAGTAGGGTTACGAGATTTAAGCAGTAATCATATTTGCATTATAGATTATTACAACTACTAAGAGGGATACGCAGATGGAACAAAAATTTGGATTATTGTGATTTCAAGATTTGAAATAAATAATAAGGGTGGCAATGTCCTTGTTAATCAAAGTTGTTTTGGCAAAAAAGCCCCAAGCCCTCGCCTAGCACCTTTTTGGGCGCTTTGAGCATTATTTTTCTATTTTACAAAAAAAAATTACAATTCAAAAATGCACGCTAACATTCAATTTTTGACTTCAAAAAATTGTGTATAAATTCAACATTGAAAATAAAAATCATACAATCATCACAACCCAAACTAAGAAGGCATGTAATTAGGTGAACTTCGAGTGTTTCGAACCAGGGTTTTTTGTTCGATGTCAATTGTTTAATAAACAAAGTTTTTTTTCTAGCTAGGCAAATACGGTTGATTTGGTCGATGTCGATTTTGATCTCTGACATGTAATTGGGCTCCATTTTGTGCCAAACAAAGAAAATTTTGATTTTCCATCTCTGCATAAAGCGAGTTTTTTCAGCGCTTTAGGGCTCAAGCTCTTTAGTGCTTTTTGGGCTTTTTTTAGTGCCTTCTGCATTGTCTGCGCTTTGAAAGGGGAAAAAGCCCTAGGCAGGGGCTTTAATAACACAGTTATTAATTAGGACAAATTTTAGAACTAAGCTTTATAAATAAACTTATTTCAAAGTATAGACATCAATGCAAAGCTATTACAAAACTGGACCTTGTTTTCGCAAGGTTGAACAAGGTTGGATTTTGTGCTTGTGCACTTTTAAAGTGTGCAAGCACAAGTTTATATCATGTGCTTGCTCATTAAAGTGCACAAGCACGATTTTTAATCTGATGAAAACCATACATATGTTCGTAGTAAGTTTGCACTCAGGCTTATACTTGAAATAAGTTTTTTCCTTTTTTTAAAGCTAAGCTTCAAAATTTATCCTATTAATTAATGATCAAACAAGAGAGTTATGCATATGCAGAAGCATAAGTATGGTTTTGTCCGTAGCATGCCTATATAATGGAAATAAGGAACAAACTATGCACCTTTACATCCAATGAGTGCTATTTGGCTTTTATGGGTGTAACAAGCAAGTTTACAAATCTCTATAGACCTCCAACGTGTTCAACCTAAGCAGACAAGTGTTTATCAGCATTAACTATCTATTTATAGTTATAAAGGTCATTCCATAGTTTTAAATCTCATTCATCCCGCCCAATATTTCATCCTATATCTACTTTTTGCAGTCGGGCGAAACAAGATTCCAAACATGATTTTCAATTGTTACACTCTCATCTCACCCAAGACCTTAAGATCTCAACCCGAGATATCGACTGAGATGTCAATCCAAGATTTCGTCTGAAATCCGAGAATTGAAAGATTGGGTCATTCATGTTTGAAATTGTTAGCTATTATGATAAGGTTAAAAAATATGAGCCTTGTATTAAATCAGGATCCAACATGCAATAACTTATGTTCAAGGAATGATTGAATTTAAATGTACATCAGATTTTAAGTATCAACCCAAAATATCTAATAGAAAATACATATTAATAAATATGATAATAATATATGTATTGATTGTTAACTGGTATTTGTGATACAAAATATAACTATTACCAATTACTGCCAAAAGAAAGTATCAAAATTAAATATCGGAGATAAAAATTATATATCGAACTGGTATTATTTACAGTAGTCTTACTAGAGATTTCACATCCTGACCAAGATCTCGATTAGAGCTATTATGGTAATGGCTAATATATAAAAGGAAAAAAAGAACTTGGTGATTCTATGAGTAAGCAAACATATGAATATTGTTACTTACTAACGTCGTTGGTAAAATGATCGTTGATATACCGATAAATTGACAAACACAAACCAATGATCTGAAATGGTAAATTTACAAATGGTAGTCATTAGTAACAATAATAAATAGTAATACTGATGCTAAACTCTAATGCGTATATCAACAGTTTAACATTTTTGGTTGATATAGAATTTTTTTTCTATTCATCTCGAATTACTTACAACCACAATAGATAGCTATTTTCATCTCAAAAATTTATGTTTGAAAAACTAAACGAGAATCATCATTAAAAGTATGATTATAAACACTTCTTAAATTGCATTATATCTTCGAAGTGTCCAACGTTATGATTAATAAAATAATTCTGAACAACAGAATTAAAGTGATTGATAAATTCACCGTTAAAAATACTTTTAACATTTCCTTACCACCTCATTCACCATCAACAATGACAAATTTACTGTTTTCATACAAGTAGCATTCCAATGTAGCTCAAAGCTTACTTGCTTATCAGTAGTATGATAGTGGTAAATTTATTGTTACAATGACAATCCTAATTTTGGTTGCAATATCTTGAACAAGCTCACTTATTTCATGTTTAACACAAACATAACTACTTTAATCAACCCTTTTATTGCATCTCTATTTTTGATTATTTTTATCACGTAAAACAAGATATGTAAGATTTATACCATTGTCACGTTTCCTTTAAGTCAAGGACTATCTTAACATAATCTATCAACAAAATTCGATTTTAATCTATATTTAAGAAAAGACATTTGAGACGAATGTGATTTTGTTCAAAAAATATTTTAAGTGTGAACAAGATGGGGATAAACCAAATACGCAAAAGATCCTATCATAAATTACTTGTGAGCAACCTAAAAGATTCAAATGATGTTTTACTGTACGATAAAGATGTGTTAATGAAACCCTATTCATACAAAGCAAATGGAAGCCTTACGAGACAAACTGATAAGTGTAGATCAAATACAAGAGATAAGAAATTCAAATGGATAAAAAGGAAATACTGAAGGTGATGAGATGAGACATCAAATGAACTATAAGGAAATAATGAAGGTAAAAATGAAGAGTAGAAATGTCAATTTTTATGATATAAACATACTTATTTGTCGAATACCGACAAATACCATAATAACGAAGCATACATTTGGCACACATCCTATACAAGGTAGGCTTTAGGAATTAGATTACTCGAATTAATTATGATTGACCGTATATAAAGAAATATAATTGTGATATACTTCTATTAAAATTTGACATTATTATTACCTACTAATAACTGATTCTCTTAATGACTTTCTATAAACTAACGTCATTCGAACACTTATATAGATGGTTCATAGAATAATCATTTGGTACAAAACATTCAAATAATTAGAGTTATGATGAAATGTTGTCAAATTAAGGTAATGTGCTTAATATTATACGGAAAGGTATTTTTTTAAGGGATCTTTTGTAAAGCATCCGCTTTATGTTTCAAAATACATAGCCGTCTCTTCACAAAATGAAGTTTCAAAAAACACCTCTATTTTTTATTTCACCCAAACTACAAATATTTTATAGTAAAAACTGAATATTTGCACTTCTACAAAAAAAAAGAAAAAAAAAACCACAAACAAACAAAAATGTTTAATTTTGATCATCTTATTAACCTTCAAGTAAGTGCAGATTTGATTTTCAAACAAAAACAAAAAAGAAGAAAGAAATTATCGAAAATAATTTTGAGGGGGTAATTTAAACTTATTTTGAGAAGGGTTTTATGTATTAAGTTTGAATATAAAGGGTGGATCCTAATTTCTACTTTCTTTTTATTTCTCCATCATGCAAATAAATGGTAAGTAATAACTTTCACATGCAATATTTATCGAAATAAGGTTGACATTGGTTTCCAAGTGGACCGTTTAGTTTGTCTACATCTAGGGTCTTCTGTAATGGTACATCTCTATTAAAGTTACTCTTTTTTTGTAAAGTCCAAATATAATAAGCATGGAATCACAAATCCAATTTTAGACCACGCTAAATAAGTTGACAAACCAAAAAAATATAAAGTTTATTAAAATTTAGTTATTAACAGAATTGAAGTTCAACAAAAAATCATTGTCCTGACAATATAGATACTTCAATTTAATTTCTCTAACAATGTCAACCTTAGCATTAATAGTCAAATAGACATTTGAGCGCAGAGCATTTAAAAAGTATAATTATAATCTAACTTTGTGAATTTACTTATATTTAAAATGGAAATAACCTGCTATAATCTGTTAAGTGTGAGTATAAATGTAAAATGATTTATGATTTTTTATCAAAGCTCTTGTAAAAAGTAAAGTTGTTAGCAGGTTTGCTTCAGTGGATCAATTAGTCTGCATACATCTGGGACTCTGTTTAATCGCACATTCCTAATAAAGTCTATTTTTCAAATCCAAGTATAATAAACATCAAATTATAACTTAATTGTTGACCAAAAACTAAATTTGTTGACGGATGAGAAAAAGTAGAAAGTTTTATATTTATTCTAAAAGTGATATTTTATTCAAGCAAAACATTTATTTTAATGTCTCGAGTGTTGGAATCTATGACCTCTACAACCTCAGCCTACAATGTCATACCAATTGACACTTGAACTAGTGGCCCTTGATAGAAAGTTTTTACGTATTAATTTAATATCATCCATGTTTGAAAATATCCTTATCTTGGCAGCATAGATGGTTTACTTTTTTTCATTAGTTGACAAAAGTATCGGTAAAATGTCGAGTAAGGATCGATATGCAATATTTGAAAATACCAAAATAACATCGAGATAATATCAACATTATATCAGTATGTTTGTAAGCAAGTTATGTAAGTTTTGGTAACAATAAATGATGTAAACATTTTTTTATCACTTCAAATAATTGTTAGATTGTTTGGTAATATATCCATATATAGAATTTGCATATATACACTAGGGATTTATTTTAATATAAGATATTTTTATATATTTTTCTAATAAATGACAATATCTCACTACTTTCATCGGTATTGACATCGAATATCAATCTTACATTGCCAATTGTCGATGAGATTTTTTATCTCAGAAACACCCAAATATTTTAAAAGTAACCACAACGTCGAACACTTTCGTAATTAAGAATCAACAAGATTAAATAGTATTAAAATTGCATTTAAACGAAGAAATTATGTTGTCGTAATGTTGATACAATCATGAGGAAAAGCATGCAAAATCTTATCAAATGCCTCAATCTAATTCGTCAAAGCCATACAATTAAAATTAGATATTAAAGATAGAAATAATAAATAAAGTACGAAAAGCAATAAATGGCACAAAGAATTTACGTAGTTCGGATGTTAACGAATCCTACGTCCACGAAAAAAATGTCGTTTTCTTCTTCTTTCATTTTTGGTACAAACAAAAATGGCAGAAAGTACAATTTTGATTTCAATGCTCAAAAGAATGAAGTAAATTCCCCTCTTTCTGCTACAGTTTCCTGCTTATGTATGGTAATCGGAGAATTACATGGATTGCTAACGTTAATCTTCCGTGCCTTTGATTCCTGCTTTTGGATTATGTCACATGTCGATCATCCGTCATGCTTATTTACTATGAACGAATTGCCGGCGTGGTCTTTGACGGGAAACTTTGATTTGGGTTGATAGATTTTGAACTTGAGCGGAAAGCTTGAAATGAAAGCAGAAAACTCAATTTTTGAATAAATCATGACTTGATAGAAGTTTTTAACTGCTTAAAGGCTGCTGGGATGGAGCAGTATTAGTAATTCCTCATTAAGCTTTGTTTTTATGGAGGCGGATACACAGTCCAGATTATTGTCTCGTCCTTTTAGTCCTTGTTTCTGTTGGGTGGTATTTCTTTTGAACTACGGCGCTATTTGGTCATTTCGATGCTAACTTAGGATTGTGGTACATTCTTATTGCTTCAATGTTAATTTAAGATTGCGGTGCAGTCATGTCGCTTTAATGTTAGTTTAAGATTGTGGCGCATCCATATTGCTTATAATTGCTTTAAGGAATGTCGCGGTTCTATATTGCTAATATAGCTCTTGAGGCCGCAGCATAATTTCTACATTTGGTTGTTACTCAAAAATTGTGTCGCGGTTCCAACTTATTAATGTTACTTTTGGAATCGCAGCACAATTTTCTTATTTAGCACATAAAGATTATGCCGCAATTTTGCTCATTGAAGCAAGTATTAGAGTTGCAGAGCAGTGCATGCACTTTGTGGCTGTCTTAGGACTCTAATGCAATATTACAACATTAAGGCCGTGCTCAAGGGAACGGTGCAGTCCTTATATTTTGCGACTGTCTTAAGACTTTAGCGCAGTACTATCCGGACTTTGCTTTTTTCCTTTGTTTCTTCGTCGTAATTCAACTTCTATCGTGGAAGCAATTCTTATGATTTCATGCTTGCATCAATTTGCCTTAACAATATTTGAAAAATATGGACGTAACACTTGCCCACCAAGTCTGCAGCGATTGAAGATCGGTGGGACTTGTCTCTACTTCTATATTTTCCAGTAACCCATCACTTCTTGCTTTTCTCTCTTCTTTTCAAATGGAAAAAGTTGTTATTGTCGTTTCACATTTAATGCCCGACTACATATGTCAACTTCTTATTAGTTGATCTACTAAAAAGTTGTCAACTTAGTCTTTTCGACTTTTAAGAAAATGGGTATAGATCCTTGCGTTAATCTCCCATGTCATTAATCAATCGACATTTCGAGGATTTTTCATTATTCCAATTGTGTGGATAAGATTCAAATTGAGATAAGTATATATTTTTCTGCTTCCTCTTTATTTTTTTACGTGCTTTTGAAAACCTTAGTCACAAATCTCATCTTCTCCAAGAATAGTTTCTTTTCGAACAACAATAAGGGTATCATTTTTCTTATAATATCTTTCTCTATATCTTAATGGCATCCGATAACCAACCTAGTATATTCGGTATGAAAATCGCTTCTGTCAAGGGGACCATTTCTCTCTTGTCTTACCATCTATAATAGCCGAATTAGGAGAAATAGAAACATTTTGAATCATTCGGGTTTGACGGTTACGTAGTTAGGGTGCTTGAATCCCACGATAGTATCCATACGGCTTCAAATGGTTTTATTTCTATTACTTTCGAACACATCCGATGTGGGCTCTATCTTCCTTCCAATCAAATTCTTCGTGAATGGCTCTCTGCTATTGGTATTGCTCTTGTACAACTTGCCCCAGTTTCATACTCCATTTTGATTGTTACTTTCATCCTTTATGTGGAGAAGTGTTCCCCTCCTTCCAGCGAGGAACTTCAATTTCTGTTTAACATTCACTACAGTCCTTCCGGGAATGATTATGGATTTTATTACGCTTAGGCGAAAAACCCGATTCTCACATTTGTTCCTAAAAAGTCCCAGAAGTGAAATGACCAATATTTTTTAATTTCAAACTTAGATAACTTCTCTTCTTCTTTTCATCACAACTCAGTCGTCCTATCTTCTCTGATCAAGTAATTGAGTAGTTCGTATCTTGTAGGAATGACATCCTTGGCTTGGGTGAAGTAGATAGGAAAATGAAGTTATTTTTTACTGAGTTGTTACAGCGCAAGTACGGCTTTGTGCGTACTAGTCATAACTTCTCCCGCTACATCCTTAAGTTTTCCACAGTTATGGATGATTTTAAGGGTATAATTTGATAAGATGACATCAAAATTATATTTTCTAATTTTTGCAAAGATGATTACTGATCTTAATTTTTCTCTTATGCGGGTAAGATGGCTGAAGACCTCTCGGATGTGTTTTTTAATGATCTCCCGCCAACGAAATCAAATCGAAGACGACAAAGAAAGAAGGGGGGACATGAAAAAAAATGATGACGCTGACACCTCTGATCGACTTCTCAAGAAACCTCATGCGCCTCCTCTTTCTTCCTCAAACATACTTCCTATCTCACCTCTTCATTCCTTTCGATACCCAAACATTCGCTTCTTGCCCCTACCATAAGGGTCCGTCATTGATCTTGCTGAGAGGGTAGGGCAACTGATTTGAATGGTTTATCATACGTTGCTTCTGCTCTCCAATCTTATCCTTTGCGCTTCTGTTTTCTACACTTCCTTTCCCCGAACTTATTACCGAGCTTGACAGGACTTAGGCTTATGTAAGTGTTTTCCTTTCTTTCTTTATTTAATAATGATTTACTTTACAAATTCTCATCTTATTTATGATTGCTTTACAACATATGGGGGCATTGACAACCGAGGTTCGAAGGAGGGTTGAGGATGACCTGACCTCATCCAATGCTCGAATTGGTAAGCTTGAGGTGGATCTTGCTATAGCAGCTACTAAAAAAACAAGAGTGGATGTCGAGCTTAGGGCTCAACGGGAGAAAGCAAAGAAGGTAGAGGGGGCGGCAAGGACAACAAAGGCTTTGAAGCTGAAGGGTCAAGAGTTGAAAAGGAAAGACAAGACTTAGGAAAAGAAGGAGAAAGATTTGAAGGGGACAACTCGAGAACTGGCTAGCTCTAAGAATAGACTTAACCAGATTGCTTACCGAGTTCTCTTTAAGATACATGTCGCGATTAAGGGCTAATTTATTGCTCATTGCCTAGATGATACTACTACTGAAGTTGATCTCAGCTTCTTGGGAGACCCTGCAAAAATTGAAGGAACCCTTACCTACTGCAGAACAAAAGAGAAACATTTTATTATCCCATTTCTTTCACAAAGTTCTGCAAACTCCTTACTCTCAAATTGGGTTTCGTCGTCGGAAATTATTTTATAGGGAATCCCAAACCTAGTAATTATATTCCTAACAACAAAAGTGACTATCTTTTTCGCAATAGTTGTAGAAGGATTCTGTTTCCACCCACTTGGTGAAATAGTCTATCGCCACAACGACGTACTTTGCTTTTCCTTTAGATATAAGAAGTGGTCTTATCTAATCTATGCCTCATATGTCAAACGATCATGGGCTGATTAAAGGGATGAGCTCGTGGGAAAGTAGTATTGGGATGCTGTCAAATCTTTGGCATCTATCACATTTTCTTATGTATTTCTACGCATCCTGAAGTGCGATGATCCAGTAGGAGTCGTGTCTTAGCACTTTTTTTTGCTGACTTAGCTCCTTTAAAGTGGTCTCCGCACCGACTTTTATGTACTTCGCCCAGGACTTGTATTCCTTCCTCTTAGGAAACGCATCTAAAATGAGGGGTAGTATCCTTTCTTGAATAATATGACATCATAGAAGGAGAAATATGGAACCTGATATCGAATTTTACGAGCTTCATTCTTGTTTGAAGGTAGGATTCCTCTTAACAAGAATTGTTTGATAGGGGCATCCATGAATCTTCCTCTGTATGTAGAAGGATAGACGCATGTGAAGTCTGCCTTTGATTTTGAGTTGTTTCTATGTTCTAAGCTTGTCCAACCATAGTTGTGCCTTAGGTAGGACCAATATTTGGTTGGCCTCAATAATGATTGGTCCAGCTTGATGTCTTATTGGGACGGCTTTCATTTCCTATGCCACTTTAGAGCTAGCAAGTTTAGCTAATGTGTTCGCAGAAGAATCATTCTCACGTGGGATTTACTATATATCAAATTCATCAAACTGCCATAGCAACTTCTTGGACAATTCTACATATTTTGCTAAGGTTGACTCTTTCGTTTGATAATTCCTCTGCACTTGATTTACAAGTAATTGGGAATCACTATGAATTTTAATGAGTTACTTTCATTACCTGAACCATCCTTAAGCCTGCAAGGAGGGCCTCATATTCTACAACATTATTGGTAGCTTTGAATCTGAACTGCACTGCTCCATACAATTTCTACTCATCTGGAGCGATCAGTACATATTCGATACGTGTCCCCTGCTCATTTGATGTTACATCCATGAATAATTGCCACATGTGGAGTGAACATCACCACCTCATATTGTGGCTCAATAGTAATATGCATTCCACAATGAAATCTGCTAGTGCTTATCCTTTAATTCCTTTTCTTGGACAGTAGAAGATATCATACTGACTAAACTTCATTGCCCATTTTAGCAGTCGACCCGAAGTTTTTGGCTTCTGTAGTATTTGCTCCAACGATTTGTCTGTGAGAACTTTGATGGAATGCGCTTGAAAGTATGACCTCGGTTTTCTTGCTGTTAGAAGCAGGTTGTGAACTAACTTTTCAATGACTGGGCAGTTAAGTTCTGCTCCAAACAAGCGCTTGCTTGTGAAGAATACAGGCCTTTGGGTCCCTTCATCTTCTCGAACCACTGCGGCACTAACAGCTCGATTGGTTACAGCTAAATACACGTATAAGTCCTTACCGATAACTGGTTTTGATAAAATAGGAGTACGGATCATATGATCCTTCAAATTCTAGAATGTATTTTTGTACTCCTCGGTCCATTCGAAAATTCCACCTCTTTTTCACTTGATCGAAGAAGGGTATATATTTGTCAGTTGATTTGGAAATGAATCTGCTTAGAGCAGTACTGAACTGTTTAGATTCATGGTATCCTTCGGCTTTTCTAGGACTCTCATCTTCCTTATGGCATCAATCTGCTCTGGGTTCGCTTCAATGCCGCGGCCGCTTCCTATGTACCTTGAAAAATTTCCCAACCGAATAGCAAAAGTACACTTCAAGGGATTTAACTTCATGTTATATTGCCTCAAGACTGCAAAGGTTTCCTCCAAATCATGCACATGACTCGACACTGCTTTCGACTTAACGAGCATGTCATCTACGTATACGTCAACGTTTTTACCAATCTGATCTAAGAACATCATATTAACTAACCTTTGATAGGTTGCTCCAACGTTTTTGAATCCGAACGACATGACCTTGTAGCAATATAAGCCTTTGTCCGTTACAAAACTGATATGGTCTTGATCTGGTTCATACATAGCTATCTGGTTGTAACCTAAACATGCATCCATGAACGAGAGCAGTTCATGGCTGCTAGTTGCATCCACCAATTGATCAATCATAAATAGAAAAAATTATACTTTGGGCAGACCTTGTTGAGGTTGGTGTAATCTACGCAAGCTCTTTATTTTCCATTAGACTTCTTTACAAGAACAGGGTTGGCAATCCACTTTGGGTAATGCACTTCCCTAATGAAGTCATTTGCCTTTAACTTCTTCATGCAAAGCATTATATCTTTCTTGATCTAGAGTTCTGCGCTTCTGTCTCTGTTTGGATTAGCATTGGGATCGATGTTTAGTGCATGATAGATGATAGTCGGCTCTATTCCTACCATATTCAAGTGCGTCCAAGCAAAAACATATACTGATCTTTTGAGGAAGTTTATTAATTCTGTTTTGATTTCTATGATGATGTTTTTTCGATCTTGAGAATCTTCGAAGGATCTTTAGAATCTATCTGTATATCCTCGAGATCATCCAAAAGGCTTCAATTCTCTCCTTGTCTCCCCTAATCTTGGATCTATTTCACTTTTTTTTTCAGGTTGGGATGCAGCGTTGAAAGCCTACTTCTGAATTTCTTCGAAAAAATACTGCACATAGATCGAGTTATACTCATCAATGTCGATCATGTGCATATGCTCCCTCTTTTTTCTTCTTACTGATGTTGTGGCCGTAGAATGGCATATTTCAACACCAGCCTTGGTACTTAGTGCCGATGCAGTTCTTACTTCTTAGAACTAGCTTGCTTTCTTTTTCATTATCATTATTACAATTATTAGAGGAGACGTTAGAATAATTTTGGACAATTTTATTGCCAAAACTGAGATTTACATTGTACAACTCTAATTGATCCTATTCCAACAGGGGTATGGAACTTCGTAAGTAAATTTTTCTAAGAAACTATTGCCTCCATTCACTTAGTGCAGGTATTCCCAAGAATTCATTGTACGAAGACGGTTGATCAATGATCAGGAAGCTTGCACATAGAATGAATGTGCAGAGGAGCAGTCCCAGTAGTGACGAGAAGACGTGCTAACCCGATAGATCGCAGTATTATTAATGTCGTAAATTGGTTCGGGGCTCGACTTCGGTATTTCCGCTGGAAGCTTCATCTTGCCAAATGCAGATTTGAAAACAACGTTTACTAAACTTCCAGAATCCACAAAGATTCTCTTTATGATGCAGTTTGAGATCTGCACCGTAACTATCGATGGGCCTTGATGTGAAAAAACCACCACAGTAGCATCAGCAGCAGTGAAGACTCTGTCATGAGCAGACTTCTGTTTCACATAGAACATAGTTCTTTGCTCCGCTTTAGCCTCTTGTACATACCATTCTTTTGCTATTTTGCATTTTCCAACAAAGTGTGATCCTCCATAGATCGAAGCTATGAGATTGCAGGGATTTCCTGCTAGACCCACATTCGGATCTGGAGAGAGATTTTCAGTTCTCCTCTCCGCGTTGCTTTCTTTTTTATAGCTACAGAAATATCCTATTTGGATCAGTCTTTCAATTTTGTTCCTCAAGTGTCGACAGTTATCAGTATGGTAGTTATTGGCTCTGTGGAAACGACAATATGCTCCTATGTTCTGTTCCAGCTTCTTCCCCTTGTTCGAAACATTGTAGGTCCAATCGGTTCTGGTCATCTCATATATTTGACTAGATGTGTGGATGAAGGGAGTTTTAGCTGCGAAGTTAAATTCTCTTTACCGGCTTCACATACGTATCCTTCTGCCTCTCCCCCTTCCTTTTCTCATTATGGGGAGCAGTTCTTTCTGATGAAGGTAATTCTGCAGTCCCGACTCTTTTTCTAATGAAGATAATTCTTCCATTCATATGTAACCGCTAACCCTTTCGTAAGAAGCTTTCATATTATGACATGGCTTTCTGCTATTTTTATTCCACATAACGGTGTTCCTTCTAATCCCAGCATGGGCTGCCATAGGCGGTAATTCTTCACAAGTTACTCCAATCCAAAGAGCCTCGGATTTGAAGCATTTTATAAAGCTGCGTAAGCTTTCATTTGCGCCTTGCTTCACGCAAGACATGGTATTCACGTCTGGAAAAGCCTCTCTTCTAAAGTTGAATTGTTTTAAGAAATCTGCCGCTAATAGCGGCCAAGAGAGAACCTCTCCTAGCACATAACTTCTGAACCATCTAGAAGCTTCCCCAGCCAAATATATTGGAAAGAGCTTGCATCCGGTCACTCCCTAACTTCAGAATGTCCACGAAATACTCAAAAGTGCAAATATGGTCATCAAGGTTGGTAATCTCATCAAATTATAGATCGATGGGGCATTGTAGTTATTAGGAAAGTATGCCTTCATAATACTTCCGCTAAACGGGGAAGAACCGTCATTCCTTCCTCTGCTATTATGTCGGTAAAGCCTCGTTGGCTGCTCTGCGCGAGCTTTCAATTGACGGACCACATCCTTCTTGGGGTCTATTTGGAATGAGCCATCTTTGTAGAGTGAGGTGACATCATTGCTATCGTGTGCAGTTCGCGTTTGCTTTTTCAACGGTAATGGGTTGACGTTCACAGACTTCGATTTGATTTGGGGATTGATTTGAATCTTGCTTTTGAATTTGGTATCGGTTTGTTTTAAACCAGCATCACCATTCTCATTTATGAGATTGTCGTTGTCATTCGCACGTTGCATAGTCGGTGCAGTCGACGAAAGATAGCGGTGGACTGTGGAAGACTAGGAGGAGGTTGGTTTAAGAGCAGGATATTGGACCATGGATCTCTCTAGCTCATCCATGTGTTTGTTTAGTTGGTTTGTGAATGCATGGAGAGCGACTAGAACGGGATCCATGGGGGGCTCTGCAGAAGCACCTGCCTCGGTTTGGATTATAAAGGGGAGGAGTTGCTTTTTGGCATTTTTAAGGCCAGATGAAGTTGTTCTTGATTAAGAGTGTTGGAATCAGTGGGAATCATGGTGTTATAGTGGTGTCTAAAGAAAACGTGCGTAAATTTTGCTAAAGAGAAAATTTGGTTCTCCTTCTAGCCACAAAATGTTAATGAGATTTTTTTGTCTTAAAAACACTCATGTATTTTAGAAGTAACTACGACGTTGAATGCTTCCGTGATTAAGAATCAACAAGACTAAGTAGTATTAAAATTGTCTACACTCAAGTATTTTAGAAGTAACTATGACATTGAATGCTTCCGTGATTAAGAATCAACAAGGCTAAGTAGTATTAAATTTGTCTTTAAACGAAATAATTATGTCGTTGTAATATTTACACAATTATGAGGAGAAGTATGCAAAATCTTATGAAATGTCTCGATCCAATTCGTCAAAGTCGTCCAATTCAATTTAGATAGTAAAGACAGAATAGTAGATAAAGCACGGAAAGCAATAAATAGCATAAGGAATTTACGTGGTTTGGATGTTAACGAATCCTACATTCATGTGGAAAATATCATTATCTTCTTCTTTCATTCTTGGTACAAACAAAAATGTCAAAGAGTACAATTTTTGATTTCAGTGCTCAAAAAAGAATAAAGTAAATTCTTCCTCTTTTCTGCTATAGTTCTATGCCTATTTATGGTACACAGAGAATTACATAGATTGCTAAGGTTAATCTTCTGTGCCTTTGATTCATGTCTTTGGATTGTGCCACGTGTCGATCATATGTCATGTCTAGTTACTGTACACGGATTGCTGACGTGGTCTTTGAAGAGAAACTTCGGGTTGATGGATTTTGAACTTGGGCGAGAAGTTTGAAATTGAAGTGGGATATCCAATTTTTGAATAGGCCATGACTTAATAGGAATTTTTAACTTCTTAGAGGCTGCTGGGGCAGAGCAGTATTGACCATTCCTCATTAAGTTTTGTTTTTATGGGGAGGAAACACGATCCAAATTATTGCTTCATCCTTTTAGTCCTCGTATTTGCTAAGTAGTACTGCTTTTGAACCGCGGCGTTGTTTGGTCACTTCAATTTCAAATCGGGATTGTGACGCATCCCTATTGCTTATAATTGCTTTAAGGAATATGCCGCGGTTCTATATCGCTAATATTGCTCTTGTGGCCGCAGCACAATTTCTACATTTTGTTGTTACTCAAAAGTGCCACAGTCTCAACTCATTAATGTTACTTTTGAAACCGCGGCACGACCTTCATATTTGGTACATAAAGACTGTGCCACAATTCTGCCTATTGAAGTTCGTATAAGAATTGCATAGCAATCCATGCACTTTGTGGCTGTCTCAGGACTCCGACGCAGTATTATAACGTTAACGTTGTGCTATAGGGAATGACGCAGTTCTTATGTTTTGTCACTGTCTTAAGACTTTGACGCGGTACTATCCTCTTCGTAGTCCAACCTCTATCGTGAGAGCGGTTCTTTTAGTTTTGCGATTGCATCAATTTGCCTTTAACAATGTTTGAAAAATATGGACGTAACACCAATATATCGGCAAATATCTTGATATATCACAAAATATTGTTGAGTGATACTTCAATAAAATCGCTTGAAGTTCGATTTTCGATGTATCATCGTTGATATTATTTGATATTCACTACTTAGTTTCTTTGTTAACCTCATCATTTGCATTGTTAGACGAATAGATTTTTTAAATACAAGGCATTTGAACTATAATTATCATCTAAGGTTGTCAAATTGTATTAAATTTAGTTCTTAACGCATCAAAACGTAATTTTTTAAAATTGTCCCCATTATGAAAAATACATATTATAAAATTGATAACTGTAAATTTCACACTAAAGAGAACAATTCATGCATCTTTATAAAAGCAACGTGGTTGTTGAATAACTTAAATTACCAAAGTGAACAGTATGGTTTGTCTACAACTAGGACCATTTTCAATTTTATATTATTGATAAGGAGCTGGAATATACAAACACGATGTTACAATCCAATTGTGGAATACCAAATTTGTTGAAGTTTCTTTAGATAAGTTGGTGAACTAATAATATTTATGCTTCTTTAAAACTGAAATGCTTACATATCTCCATGATATTGATTCTTTTAGTTTTATTTCTCTCTCAAGTCTCAACTTCATCCACTGTATTTATAGCTGTATAGATACAGAGCGCACTGCATTTAAAGACCTATAGTTATAATCAAACGCTGTCAAAGTATTGAATTGCACTTTTCTCCAGTTCTTTGCAAAGCAAGTTTAGAAGATACATAGAACGATACATGTTCTTTTATTATAAGGTTGTTGTAAGTGGACCTTTTAGCCTGTCTACATCTAGGATCATCTTTAGTTGTATATGTCTAATAAATGGTTTTTTTCTTTTCTTTTCTTTTTCTTACAAAACATAAATATAGTAAATGTGAAATTAGAATGCAATCATGGATCAAAACATCAAATCTTGCCAAAGAACGAGCAAAAAGTAGAAAGTTAATTTGAATTGGTAAAGTAATAATATTCAAGTTTTGACAAAAATTTATGCAGCGTGACATCATACATTTTCTACTTTAATTTATTTCCTAACATCGTCCTTCCTATTGATAGCTGGATGGCCATCTCGAGTGCAAGGTATTTAAAGAGCTATTGTTATTAATCGCACTATCAAATTATATTAAATTTACTTCTACTAATATCAAAATGCAGTTTGTTATAATTTCCTTTGTCATCCAAATAACATGCTATAAATTTACTAAGCATAAATTTCAAACAAAATATAGAAAGGCTTGCGTATTTTTATCAATGTAAGGTTGTTAAGTTACATAAGTGTACCGTTTAGCTTGTCTACATTTAGGATCGTCTTTATTTGTACATTCCTAATAAAGGTTTTGTTAACCCAAACATAATAAATACAAAATTTTGTGACTTGAAGCACTAAAGTTGTTGCAGACGCTAAAATAGAACATTTACTTCAATTTAGTTAGAGAGTTAATAACATCCAAGTATGAAGAAATAAATCTTATATCTTTTGACTGTATAATACTTTATTTGCATTGCTTAGATTAGGTTGGACTTACAAAAATATATTTACTTCAATATGATTACTTTGTGAGTGTACGTGAAAGTATATGTGTGTACAAACTTAACAAATGACTCGAACTTAAAACCTCATATTGCTACTCATTCTTTTCTTTTTCTTTTTTCTTTTTTTGGGGTTAGTTTTCCAAGTTATTAGCATTGAAACGTCTAACTTCTCTGAAAAAAGGATTGACATCATAAGAAAATTTCAATTTGAAAGAAATAGTATAAACACATTAATGCATCCGTACAACCCCGCCCACATAACTATAGAAGGCTACACGATAATGATACTATGATTTCCGTGTTGATGGTTTTATATGCATCGTAGTATTCTTGTCGATAAATAATCTGATTATTCATTGTTATTTCTTATGTTACTGTAGTATAAATTTGTTATCGGTATCGTCGAATGTAAAAATGGACTAAGTCAACAAGCTATCTATGTACGGATAAAAATAGTGAATATTAGGCTCAAAGCCTCTAATAAGTTTCAAAATACACAAAAACCCCAGTAAAAAAAGTATGTAAATTAGGTCCCTAAAATTAAGTTACTAAGTAATTGCATATAGTTATGCAATTATTCACTGAATAATTGCAGACATTTATGCAATTATATCCAAAAGTTACATAAATTTATGCAATTTTTTCGGTGAATAATTGCGGAAATTTCTGTAATTTTTTTGATGAATAATTGTGGAAATGTCTGCAATTTTTTGATATAATTGCATAAATGTCTACAATTATTCATTGAATAATTGCATAAGTGTATGTCATTATTTGGTAACTTAATTCTATGGACCTAATTTACAAACTTTTTTACTGGAGTTTTTGTGTATTTTGAAACTTATTAGGAACCTGTGTCAAACTGTCCCTAAAAAATAACTTACCCACTCACCATCTGGATAAAGAATATCTAAGTGTCTCATTAGAGTTGAGAACTCATTCTTAGTGGTTATAAATCTCTCGTGGATGCAAAGTCAAGATAGTTATGGAACGGTTTGAATTTGAACCATTATTTGTAAGTGATGAAAAAAATTACTATGTATTCGCACTAGTACACCATCATGCATATAAAATGACTAAGTCCATGTTCCGTTGTGCATACATGTTGACATCCCCTCCCCCCCCTCCCCCTCCCCCCTCACCAAACAAACACACACAAAACCCAAACCCCGCAATTATATCATGCATCAACTAGTAGAGCAGTAGGCATCGTATTTCAATAGCAACTACACTCTTAAAAATCAAACTTGACTTTGTATATGTGATATTAGAGTTGTGTACTAAGTTTAGTTGTAATACTTGAGTTATATGGAGTAAAATGTTGCAAAATGCATTAAGAGCTTGAATCCAATATACGTGGTGTCAATGATGATGTTTGGCTCTTAAAGGAATAGTTGTAACACCAATTACGAAGATTTGTACAATAGGTGCAAGTACATTGATTGACGAACTAACGAATTTGCAAGATGTATGAGGTTCTAGACAAAAGATGAGAGTACGGTAATAACCTATGCTCCCAATCAAGAAAGGCTATGTGAGCCTTTTAAGGATATAAAACCTGATTTCATGTAGGGTTAATATGGTTGCTCTTAGTAGTATGGATAGTGGGACATTTTTGGAAAGTGCGGGAGAGCATCTCAAAGTAAGTTTCAACAGAATGGCAGTGTTGTCAAAAAAATTAAATCTTATGATTTAAATCCCGGTTCAAATCGGATCCCTTCCTTTACGATTCGATTTATATTCCGATTCAAACTTAGTTAAAATCATAATCAAAAACACGTTCAACTCATACTAACTTATTTAATATACTTATTTGGATTCACAATTCCCGTTATAATGCTTTTAAAACAAAATAAAAATGGAATTAGAGAGAAAATTAAGCTTTAAGTTTAATTATAGAAGTTCAACCAACAAAATCAACTTCAAAGTGCATACAAACCTCAAAATGTGGATATTTTGAATCTATGATTTACGGTTTAAATCCCGTTTCGATTTAAAATTTAAAATTTGCGATTTATGATTTAAATCCCAGTTTGAAAACCTTATTAGGTACAATAATAAAATAGTACCCCCTTAAGAACACCAACACAATTTGAGAAATAAAAATAATTATAACATAGGTTCGTCTATATGGTGGAAGTAGTTAAGTTGAGTACAGTAGCTACGTTGTGCAGACTGTTCAAAAACAAGCGCTTTTGAAAGAGTTTGATGTGATTAAGATGCCATACATTTACATAACAAAAGAAATGCATAATTTAAAGCTGATACTGCTGGCAGTTTTTAGCATCTTGAGATTAAAGGATAAAGAACAATCTTTACTTGTGTAGCACATAATGTAGTTTACGATTTTGAAGTGAAAATGGTGAGAAATGCATGGTCCTTATCTTTAGCTTTTAAGTCTTTATCTATTAATGCACGGAGCAAAATATGAAAGGAAATTTCATCATTGTACTATAAATAAGTTCTGAAATATTATTGTATACTCCTACTCCTATACTATGCATATTATGTGAAACGATATTCATTTTGGCATGTGCAATGTACGTGCATATAAAAACTCCTACACAAGTATCTAAAATTAGTGTTTTTCAATAATATATATTGTTTATCTAAGTTGTCAAGGGCGCCACGAACCGCCGCTTAGACGTTATTTTGCAATTTTGATGCTCCATTTTTCTGCTTTGGTGCTTTATTCCGCCCCTTGTCTAAGGCGCCGTCTAAGCGTTAAATTTTCTCTTAGGGCACTAAGAAAATAGACGTTTTTGGTATAATCTTTTTTTTTACATTGACTAAGTTAAATATAATTACACTAAAAAGACCCAATTATTTTGTTTATTAATTGAACTCTTCTCTTCTAATATATTCAAAATTTATTAACGCTTTATATATTTCATATAAAAATATATAGAAAATCATTCAATAAATATTCTTTTTATAATTCAAAAAAATGTATAATTTTCATGTTTCCAAAGCTTAATTAATTGGTTTTTGGTTCAAAGAAATATACATACAATAATTATTACTCATTGAGTTTTTCATTTCTTCGAAATTTGATTTTAATGTTCTTCATTTTACTTTCTTATTCCATTTATTTTTAAATTCTATTTTGAATATTTTTGGAATAAAACATAGAGTAATCTACTACAAATAAGAAATAATTAAATTGTCACAATTATCATGCTTTTATATGAAGTCGTGATAATTATGTATACAGATATTTGGTTATAATTATGGTATAAATTTTGTTATACATAAACATCATTATGTATAAATTGTATTACTGTTGTAAACTATAATTGTTTTTTTTTTATTGACGATAGGACTGTCAATGGATACCCGAAAAATTCAAAATCCGTCCGCATCCGAAAAGCGGATAAATATCTGATATCCGAAAAAACGGATGCGGATGCGGATACAAAGACATCCGCATCCGAAAATTATCCATCTGGTTTTTGTAGTTCAAATTATATGTATTTTAGTATAGTGAAATATATTTGTTTATTATTTTATTGTGTTAGTAGTTTATATTATATGCACTTGATGCTTTTTAACTGCTCAAAACTATTTATTATCATAATATTTGTTAATTTTTAACACTTATAATCAATGGGATTGAAAAATATTTATGTTAAACTAAAATTTTCTTTTTATGATTCTTGATTTATTGGTCGTTAGCGGATAGAATAATTATCCAATATTCGTTCGTATCCGCGGATGCGGATATCCGATATCCGAAAACGATTTCAGATGCGGATGCAGATATGGCACTACCTGCATCCAAAAGCATCCGTTAAGCATCCGTTGACAGGCCTAATTGACAATAAATTTTGATGGGGAATGTGTGTCACTCATATCACAATAGTAAATGGTGACGGTCTAATCAACACAAATTGAGTTTCTCGCTATACGTAGTTATTATTTTTATTGTTACTAAATGCAAAATTTATTTGTATCAAATTGTGCATCAAGCGCTTTTTTCCATCCAAGCTCCACCTGAACTCTAAAGGCATTCTTAGTGTCCAATGCTCTGCCTCGTACAACATAGGTTTTAATAAGCAGAAAATGAAATAAATTATGAAGTCTTTGCTGAGATTGAGATTTGAACTTGTGATTTTATTTATATATCAAAGTTTCCGTTTGGACATAAATGCTAACTTTTGCGTTGAGTCGATTCAAACTCCTGACCTCCCTTTCCTACATAAGGGCATTTTGGGAACTTCATGATCAAACCAAAAAATTACAACTTTACTCCAACTATTAATAAAGATATCGGTGCTCTACTACACATTTTTAAGGAAAACTAAGCTCACGGTGCTTAGACAGCGATGAGGTTTTTCTTTCTCAAAGCAAAAGCAAATGGATCGACATGAACAAACTAAAAAGAAAACTAGAATTCTATTATCAACACTGACATGTACTTAATGCATATTACAAGTATAATGAAAGATGTAAAGTAATTAGATGAGGTCTGTAACAAACGGATAATCCACAGAGATCACAAATTATCCTGAATCTCAAACTCAAACCATGCCAAGAAGAACTTTTAACACAAGGTACTGAATTTTTTTTAGCTATTACTGCAAATGAAGAAAGCAAATCCTATAATATTATCCAAGTTGAGCAAGAAATAACATTTTCTACTCAGATGTCTATGAGGATAAGGTTTGTTACAGTACAAAAGGAAATATCTATCATAACATGAAAAACTCCAAATGACATAAAGTTTGGAAAAGCTCTGAATATAATGTTTTCACATAAGTGTGAAAATAATTCAAAATGTGGAACTAAAGTATAGATAAGAAAAATAAAATGTGCAACTCACATTGCGGATCAAAGGCGGCTTCAATGTCCCAGTTCGCCAAAAATCCAAATTCTACAAGCCAGCTCCAAAATGACCTTGTAATCCTACACTAAATTTATACTGAAAGAAAATTAAGGTTAGAGAACCCAAAAACGACAGATCTGATGATGATTTTTACAAACCAACTAATCCAGTTGTCGTCAAAATTGTCAAACCAAGCGGCAAAACTGAGATATGTATATATAGCTTGGACCTGTTTGAAAAGTTGAATCAATGATCCCTTTGTTCTGGTTTTAATAGTTCAGAAGCATGCATAACCTCGTCAGTTTTAGATTCAGTATATACTTGAAGGAGCTCAAGAGGAGTAGCAGCAGGATCCAATTCATAACAGCCTTCAGGAGCATTATTGCCCTCACCACCAGTAAGCACGTAAGAAGGAACTTGGTGTGAGAGTCTATACATTTCTTCTCTTGGAATTTTCTTGACTTTGTTCGAATCCAAGTGTCTATGAAAAACTGTCTTGAATCCAGCGACTTTAATCAACGGGGCAACGGAGAGTCCTGCCTCCTCGTTGTAATCTTCTAGAATTTCTACCATGTCATATTTGTGTATTACATCATCTGGCGTATTTTCATTCCAATCAGCAGACCAATTTCTGTATAGTGCCCAGATTTGACCTTTTTTAGGGACAATCTTTATCACGCCGCGCAAGCCTTTTTCATAATTGACCTTGTGAGAGAAAATGTTGATTGTGTCAATGACTTCGTACCTAACTATTCTGAATTCCCCGCAAATTTTTGCAAATCCAGAACCAATCCAGTTCAAGGAACCAAATTCAGCAGTTGATTTTGAAGCCAGAAAGCTCATTCGAACCTTAAACGGTTTATAAGAGATAACTTTTTGTATAAATGCATAGTAACGAGGCATGCCATCTTCTTCATCATATGTAGCCCATATGTCATCATTACTGATTGATTGTTCTGATCGATCCTTATCAAAATCATGGAAATCAGGATCAGGCACATCAATAGTCATTGGTTCGACATCTTCATTCTTTGAATCAGAAATCTTAACATTTAGAGGAGTTTGTTTACTTGTTGTACTTGGCCCAACTGAAGTAGCTTTCATAGTAGACTTATCATTACTTTGCTCCTTCATTTTCTTATTCATTCTCAAATTACCTTTTTCCGCAGCTTTAGCAGCCCTTGCAGCAATTAATGCTTCTAAACTTCCATGTAATTCATTGCGCGACTTGCGCACTAAAGTTGCATGCACATGAGATTGTGGGTAGCCTCTTCTGACTTTGAATTGTCTAGAAAATGATTTAAGTTTATCTAAGTTCATTGCATCTCCAGCTCCAAAATTCAGCGGACTGCCCACACTGTTTCCTTTTCGCCTTTTTGCTTGCTTCTCTATTTTTGAAGAAGAATTGGTATTTTTTCTGATAGCTTCCTCTCTCTTAGCAGCTGCTTGAGCCTCCTCATTTTCCCGCTTTGCTTTCTCATAAGTTTGTTGAACCAAATTAGCAGCCTGATCTGCAGCAGATGAGGCAGCTGCAGCTGCTGCACCAGCTGCAGTAGTTGATGAAGCAGCTGCTGCACTTGCTGCATCAGCTGTTTTTGGAAATAGACCAGATGCAGCAGTTGATGAAGCAGCTGCCGTCCTTGCAACACCGGCTGTTTTCGAAAATAGACCAGATACAGCAGTTGATGAAGCAGCTGCTGCATTTGTTGCACCAGCTGTTTTTGAAAATAGACACGCCGCAGCAGCTGACGAAGCAGCTGCTGCACCAGCTGTTTTCGGAAAAAGACCAGAATGCACCTCGCTTTTAGGACCAGGAAATGGTATTTTTGTTTTACTGGGAACCACAATCTCAGTAGCTAAAAATGGTTTCTTGCAGCCAGGACACATGAGATTCAAATTGACGTAGATTCTACTATATTCATACTGCACCTTGCATGTACTGCAAGAAGTCCAGAAAGTTGCAGCACTTGATTTAGTTGGAGCTGGTTTAGTTTTCTTAGGTTGTCCTTTAGGTGCAGCATTAAAGCGAGAACCATTAAAGGTGTCTGTAAAATTGTTTTTCATCGCAGCTGTAGCGTTAGCAGTAGCAGCAGTAACAGTAGAAGCAGCAGCAGCACCAGTAGGGAATTTTTGATGGAATCCACCACCAAATCTTTTATGGTCATATATCATTCTTCTGTTCTTATCAGATAACACACTCCATGCTTGAGAAATGAATTGAAATGCACCTTCAGCACCTACAGATTTGTTTTTGTCAGGATGGAGCTGAAGAGCTAGCTTTCTGTATCGTTTCCTAATGGTCTCTTCATCGGCAGTTCGGTCAGTGCCTAGAATTGCATACCAATCTTTTTCTCCATTAAAATCTGTGAGCGAAGACAGATGAACATTTAGAGTAGTTAGCATTTGGTTGATGTTTTCCAGCGAAGGGAATAGATTTTGAGCCTTCATGGCAAATTTTTTTGCACCACTTATGTCATTTGCTAAAAACTTCTTTTCTGCAATTTCTTTTGCCCTAAGAGCCTCGTCCTTGTTGCATTCCATTAGCCTGATATTTTCAAATAATATGATAATTCCAAGAGGATGAACAAAGTAATTGGCTTTCCGGATTCCTCCAAGCCCTGTATCCTGAAGAGAAAGGATTAAGCTGCGATTACGTATTAAAACAATACAGAATGCCATGCGGTGCTATTAATTGAACAAGTCAAATGGATAGGAAAATATCCTTTAAACTTGATTAAGCAACCCAGGTAGTGATAAATAGTTTGACGAAAATCATTGGCATGAAAGAAATATGTATCCCATGAATAAAGGTGCATTGGCAGAAATTAGAATCCAACACATTTCTCATTATGGCAAGACAAAACTATTTAACACAGACTAATTTAGATCATGTATGAAAAATAGACGTAGCTACTGCTCCATAAAGAAAGCTTGGTGATACTTTTAACTAATATGCTGAAAATATTAAGTTGCAATCTAATACTTGGTATTGATTGCCCAGACACTAAATAAATTACTTTTTCTGGTTCACCACTGATCCAAAATAAAATTGGTTACAAATCAAAAACAGGCAAGAAGATGTCTTTAGATTCCGTTGTCACTCATACATATTATTTACGTAGTACAACTACAAGGAAAGTATAACTGTATAGGGAAAGGACTGGTTATTACTTTTACCAATTGGGGTAGACGAAATTACTACATTAACGCAAAAAAGAAAAGGAAAAAAACAATATACTGAACAGTATTTGAACTTAAAATCCATATTTCAGTATGTACGGTGATATTCAATGGATAATATAGTTGATGATTAGGTTAGAAAAATGGTGTATATTTCTTCATAATTACCCAGGCATTTAAGTCAAATTCCCAAGTGTCTTTTATCAGCAAAACAAGGACAATCATTTGCCATAAGCTATATTTTACATCATTAGTCACCAGATGCCATTGTGAGCTACCAAAATCAGAAAAACATTCTAGGGTATATCATGAAACATAAATTTTCCCTAAACCATGAGACATGTAATATTTGAATTTAGCTACAAATAATATTCAAGTTACCTAGCCTTTTTTCTTAGCTCTTCTATTTAAATACACGTAAACAAAAGTATATTTCTTATCAAAATACTACGCAAAAGCAGACACAACGTTTCATACAAACACTAAAAGCTCACAAATTATCAAAGCTATAAGAAATAAATAGCAAAATATGACAAGCTTAGAAAGCTTCAAAATCATCAATCGAAGGCAAAACCCTAAAAACCTTTGATTACCAATCTGGACAAGTAATCCACCGTGTGCTACGAAACTTGATTCAAATAAAAGACAAAATGAAATTAACTCGAATGAAATGTTACCCAGTTGGAGAAAATCCACGACGCGGGAGAAATTGGAAATCGAAAAATTAAGAAAGCCCTTTGCTTTTAATCTTCCCCCCAAATATTTTGGATTATTTCGAAAATCACCTTTTATTTTACTAAATAGCGAAACGTACCTTGTAAGAAGAAAAGAAGGGAACGGGTTAATGTGGGGTCTCCAACCCCCTTTATATAGGTATAGTTCTAACCATAGGTTTAACTAGAGTTAGTTTTTAACTCTACTAGATTTATTTTACTCAATCATAAGATGATTCAAGGTTATATTAGTCATTTGAAGAGTGAAATTTTGTTCATACCTATGTGTATGTGATGTCATTTGTTAAATTCATGAATGGAATCTAACCATCCATACCACATAATGGTATTGTATTTGAGGGTATCATCGAAAATGTTTTTTTTTTGTTAATACCCAAAGAACTTAAATAAACTAATTTTTCTTAATATTAATTAATCAAACTAATCCATAAGAAAAATGTATATTCTTGTCTTTCGTTCTATTGAAAATTTTGACATTTTAAAATGAAAGTGAACTAAAAATCCATGAATGTTTAAAATTTATCTAATTTGTTTGTTAAAGAGTATAATAAAATTTATTCGAGTGGATTCATGCAGAGAGACTTGTAATGAATTCGACATGTTTACTTTTTTCTCTTTAGATGTCTTAGTATCGACTATTCCATTTTCTTAGTAAAGGACGCCTCCTTTAAATCATTGGTTTGGTTAATATATGAACGACTTGTGTGCATATACTTTTATTGTTAAGATCTATGTGGTGGATTGTTATTTTATTTTTAAAGTGTACGAAATCATTTATGTCCATAAATAGAGCTATACGTTTTCCTTCCTCGAATTATGGTCATTATAGGAAATCGGTTTTCTTATTAAATATATGCTAATAAACAATTGAAACGGTTCAATTAAGAGTATTAAGTTCCTATAATTATTGACCTTGATGGACGGTCAAGTTTAAGCCTTAAGATCAGGAAATTTGGTCCTTCCTCCACTTATAAAACAAAGTCTTTGTCCATCATGAAGGCTGTTCAAATTATTATCAAGAAATACATAACTTAAAAATATAGGTAAGGAAAGAGAAACCAATTTCCTTCTCCATTGGAGTAGTTTCAGAAACATCTACAACGGTTCCATTTATGGAATCAGATTGCTCTCTTCATCACCATGTCTGAAGGTATGTTTAATTGATTAAGTTATATTGCATATGTGATCATCGTGTAATTCAAAATCTTAGGGTTCATGTTATGTATAAAAATATCCGACATGTGGTATCAGAGCTAAGTTTAGACTGCATGATTATCCATTAATAGGATTTATATAAATTGGAACAAATCAGTATGTATAGATCCATTACTGACTTTGTTTTGCTTCAAAACTAAAAAGCGCATCTCGTTTAATTGAATTACTGTATTTCAATCTATGTTTTATTTTGTGTGAATCCATTTCTGTATGTCGAATTGTTTATTTGATGTTTTCCCAAGGTATGGGACTTTTGGGTTTTTCACTATTTACGTTTTTGTTTAATATGAATAATGATAAAAAAGCATATTATGATGATGACAGCATGTTACACGAATATTAATAAGATTAAGATCATAAGAGAAACTTGTTTTGACTTCGATGGACTATAGTTACATATCATGATGAATATAATAGCATGGTCAACATATTTATTTTGATTAAACACAGTCAACAATTATGCCTTGAAAGGTTTATAACATATTAATAATACTTGGTTGCTATTAACAATTATTCCATTGTACCCACGAAGTAGAAACAGTGAGAAACGTTTGATTATGCATGATTTTTTTTATTGTGACTCATATGTATATATCCATAATCACAACTTGACGTCCATGTGTAACAAGTATGATTACAGATACATGTGAATTCAATTAAGTGTTTTATTATTGTTATTATTCTATATTTAGATTGTGTTTTATTGGTATTTAACCATAGTTAATCCATGTATGCATATGAATATTGAATGCTAACTTTTTTTCGGAACATTCATATCTGCTTATACCATGCCTATTTCAGAATTGCATGTATTAAGCACCCAAACTAAAGGTTATCAATCAAGCTAATTCTAGTTTTTTTCTCGCTGTAGAACCATTGGGCATTACTGTTATAGCCCATATTAATTGTTTTGGGTCAAAAGTTAGACTTATGTACTAGTTGTATTCATAACAAGAACGTTTTGGTACTCACCATAGTGATTCCAATTCAAGTGTTATGAAATTTAATTCCTTATGTTATATCCATGTTAAGATTTCATTGGTATTTACCATAGTGAATCCACGTATGTTTATGTACCATCTCGTAATACTAAACCCGTTATCGTTTAGACTTATAGTCTTGTCCATTAATGTTTTGGTAGTTTAGTATTTTCAATTACCATTTGCACAAGATTTCCATAAAGTTAACACCATATCGTTGGACCTAATAGTTATAGCCTATGGTTAATTTGTTTGGGCATTACACTTAGATTATCTTTAGTGCTAGTTCATGTCATGATGTTATTTACTTCCATGCTTAATTCTAACTTGCATATCTTATGCTAATCCCTTGGGGTCTAGACCCATATCATTCATGTCTGGTATCTATTAGATTATCTTTTAAGTAAGATGCTTCATGATATTTTTAGTTTCGCTACATGTATATTCCCTTAAATTTCATATCATCATGATTTGGAACCACTACAGTGAACCAATTTCGATTATGGACATCTTTCATGCTATATTCATATAAAATATTATATCGGTATCCACCACAGTAATTCCAGTATATCACATGAATATTAAACTTTCTTAAACATTCATATTATGATTTGTTTCACCACAGTGCATCAAATATTATTTTAAATGTTAGACTAAGTGCATTATGCTTATTTATTCAATTGCATTTTTGATCTACCCACGGGTAGATCAAACATATGTTATATTAGATAAAATTAAGTGGTTGCACGTACCTATGATTAAATGAGTATATGACATCCACAGATGCCATGCTTGTTTTATTCATATGATATTTCACCCATTTATAGTATTACCAAAATCTTAGTCATATCAGTTTTATTAATGCGTTGACTAATGTTGCGAGCATGTTTATATTCTCTTTATACTCATTCACATGTTTAATTTATTTTATCCATAGCGAGATTACATCAATGACCTTGGAATGAATAGATCTAGTTGTGTATAGTGGGAGTTCTATATCTTGGCTTATATCTCCTCATTGTTGAATCTAATATTATTTTGATAAAAACATTAAGGAGGAGAATAATATGCATCATGCACGAACTAGATCAATTAAATTAAGCTTAATGTTTATGTGAAGGACTCTTGATATAAGATGATTTTCACAGTGCTATTTGAAAATTAATAGTTGAACTGGCTACTATTCATATTTATAGTACTTATAGTATGTATGATTGTGTCCTTGAGTTGACTAATTCAGTTGTTAAATTAAAGAATTTAGGCGTGTTTATGGATGATTACTTTGCATCCAATTTGTCCCAAATTCCTTGTCCGCATAGTATGGATCATTCAAATTCACTATTACACTACTAAAGACAAGTGCAGTGTGAATGAAATGATGAGCATGCTAGTTTAAGTATAGGCAAGCCTCAAATTAACAACATTAAAATTATGCCACTCAATTTTATTTCATATTTTAAGGATTTGAATGAACAATTCTACAATTGTGTTGAGAAAACCTTATGTAAGTGCAAATGTCATTTCTTTGTATTTGGCATTTGTTTTGATATAAAGGGTAAGTCATTGGCTTTAGTATGTTTCAAATCAAACTTACTTTGTATTCTTTCTAATACTTGGTGGTTTGATTGTGGTTAATATTTTGACATCTCTTTGAAATAATACATACATACATGAACTTTTTCATATTCCATCTTTTGGTGTTGAAAGGTAATTCATTACATTTTTGTCTATGACTAATTATTGTTATGTCTATCTACCGTGTGATAAATCTCAATCTATAAATTATATTGAAATTTACATAACCGAAGTTGAGAGAAATTAGATGGAAAGGTGAAAATCGTATGATCTGATAAAGGTAGTGAATTTTATGGAAGGTATGATGAAATAGGACAATATCTTGCTCCTTTTAACAAACTTCTAAATTGTTCAAGAATTTGTGTTCAATACACATTGCCTGGTTCTCCATGGCAGAATGATGTAGCTGAAAGACACAATTGAACCCTTATGGATGTATGATTTTGAACTATAGTTTATATATTAAATTTGGGGTCCTATTAAGACAACAAAGACTTTTTTTTAACCGTGGAAAAGATGGAAACCTAGTTTAAAACATTTACACATTTAGGGTTCATTTAGAAAAGTCCAAACAGTGTGGGTTTTACAATCCTAACCGTGTTACTATAATAATTGAAACTGGAAATGATTGATTCATTATAAATGGCAAAATCAGTAGGAGTGATCGAATCAAAGAGGTAATCATTCTGAAATTAGGGCATTTATTTTGTTACTTCGATTCTATAATGATATTACTATTACTCATGTTGTTGTACGGCATAACAATAAATAGTTGATCACCAACCACATAATGAGACCGTTTCCATTAAACTGAATGTAAATGCACCATAAGAAATAGTATTAAAAAGATCCAAAAGATCATAAAATCAGGCTATTTCAAAGACTATGCATTATATTTATAAGGATCTAAATTTAATGATCTGGTTGCATATTCGCAAGTTATTACTTGTAGTAATTCTTTGATAAGATTGATGTCATAAATGAAGAGATTAATTTTGGATTTTGTTTGTAGCTAGTAGAATTAACTAAAATAGTTCTATTAAATGACATGAAGTCGGACTTGTATCTAAACATTTTACCCAATAAGAGGCATTACTTTGTCATGAAACCTTCAGTTATGTGTCAGAGAAGGATTCTCGTAGAATTATAATGGTTGAGGCATTTTGAGTTAGAGTTGCACCAAATAAATGTGACAATGACTTGTGAATGGGAGTTTGGATGAAGAAGTTTACATGACTTAATTAACATGAAAACTTCATAAAAGAAGGACAAGAACTCATGGTCTGTTTGTTAAAGAAGTCAATATACTGACTTAAATAAGCTTATCAAAATGGTACTTAATGTTCTAAAATTGTACCATCCATAACCTTTGGGTTTAAGGTAAACACTATTAATTAGTGTACATATCCAAAGTTTTTTTTTGGAAAAAGGTACTTTATATACGAAGAAATAAATCATATACTTCCTTGATATGCCTCGTTAAAACCTTACAACCCCTCTAACCTATATGGGTGCCTTGTAAGGAAAAAGAGTACATATCAATTCCATATATTAACAGTACAACACAACGCAAACTGGGCTAAGCTGTAAAACAGATGGAGTAGCAATTACAAAGACACAACAATCTCAAAACCATCCGTACGATCAGCTTGCACCAGAGACAAAACACAAAGCCAAAAACAAAAAAACAAAGGAATAGAAGAAGACAAAAACAGTCAGAAACAAGACCTTGACCGTCTCAACAACAATAGTTATCCATTAAACGGGAGGGGAAACGAAAAATCCCTAAAATTCTCAATTCGAGGATCCAAATCTTCAGAGAGACGAAGGATCTTGAAAACAACCATTGTCGGAAAAAGCAAGCGCTGAATAAAGGCGAAAAACATCGATCTACCGAAGATCAAGGGGGTTGAAAGCAAGCATAGAAATCTGTCGCCATAAAGAATTTCGATAAGATAAGTCATACTTCAGAGTTTAAGCTACGAATATGAACTCTCTATTGAATAAGATGTTTGCTTTCAATGAGTATGTGCTTAACTCTCAATTCGAATGGTTCTTCAGTTCCCTTAAAAACACGATTATTACGTTCGCACCATATGTTCCATATGATAGTAGTACAAATGATGCTAGGGATGCATGAATTGTTTGCGTGGAAATTTTCCTGAGCTTTAGTAATAGCAGTCAGTATAAAATTGAGGTCAGTGGGAGTAAGTTTATTATTTACATTATGTATATCGATGATTTGTTTACTGGCAGTGATATTGTTCATGTGCACTTTTACTTTCTAAGCACTTTGAATGAATTTTATGGTGAGATGTTTTACGTGATAGAAATAGAAATGTTTCAGGATAGATCACAAGAATTGTTGGAAACATCTCATAAAGCTTTCATTAACAAAATTTTAGATTGATTTTATCTGTTAAGGTATAATTTTAATGATGTTCTAATTCATAGGGGGATTATTTGAATTAAATCAAGATCTTACAAATGAGTTGAAACATAAACGATGAATGAGAAACCTTACTTTCACATTATTGATTATACAAACTCATAATTGAATGGATGTGTGGATTGTCAAAGAACATTATTGTTTCAGCCACCTTGAAAGCTGAATTTGTAGCATTGTTGCATAGTTGCATAACTATACTTCACGGCTTAGAGTTATTGTTTTCTAAGCATTGACATTTTAATTTGCGATCTTTTTCTCCAAGCATGACAGGATAACTAAGGGTTCAAAACACATGGACCTCAATACATATTACTGAAGCAAGACGTTAAACTAAAGAAAATTGTCGTTGAGTCCATACGTATAGACTTACAGGTGGCAAACATATTCACGAAAGGACCACCTATACCGACTTTTAGGGACATACTGAAAGCATGGATCTTGTAGATAGTTCCAAATTTTCCTTTTTCGCCATAATTTTGTACTCATGCACAAGGACGGAGGTAAATGTTAGTGAACCTGGGCTATAGCCCGGGATGGAATTCTAGATCACTTGGTATATATCATCTTAACCCATTGAAAAAAGTCTTTGTTTTGACAGCTAGGCTTCAATGAAAATTTTTGTAACCTAGTTAAAGAATGTAATTGTAATGTAACCTATTCCATACTCATTAATGGTTCTCCTTGTGAGTTTATTCATAGTAACAGAGGTATAAGAAAATGGGACATAGTGCACATTGTGCTACTTTTTACTAATATAAACAAATGCGTTATGTGATTTTTGTAACCTAACCAATTTTTTAGTATAGACCGAAGCTACTATGTACAACATAGTGCACATTTTGCTACTTTTTACTAATATAAACAAATGCGTTATGTGATGTGCTAAAAGAATCGTTGTTTCTTTATTATATGTATGTTTGCTCTTACTTTGGTGTGCCATAATTCATTTTCAACTAGCCCAGGCTGGGGTAAAATCCTAGCTCCGTCCCTGCTCATGCATGACAATTATTGAGCTCTTAATACTTTTTCACATATGTTATTTTTGTTTTCTAATGTGTACACATTTATATTTAAATGGGTGACAACAGAAACGATCTTTTAACTAAAGACATTATGTGACCATTGAGTTAATCTCATTTATGGCCTATGAAAGTTGTTAATGTTGTAGTACATGGAAGTAAGCATGTTACAAAATCATATGTGCACGCCATGACTTCCATTGACCACTAGATCAGCCAAGGCACTTATGATAACCGACTAAGGAAGTTTTTAGCATATCATGTGTGCCTTACGATCTTAATATGAAAACACTAATGGATCTTTCTATCGACAAGTGGGAGACTATAAAGAAATCATTTATGTCCATAAATAGGACCATACATTTTCCTTCCTCAAATTAAGGTCATTATAGAAAATCAGTTTCCTTATTAAATATGCTAATAAACAATCAAAACGGTTTAATTAAGAGTACTAATTTCCTTTAATTATTGACCTTGATGGACAGTCAAGATTAAGCCTTAAGGTTAGGAAATTCGGTCCTCTCTCCAACTATAAAACAAAGTCTTTCTCCATCACAAAGGTTGTTCAAATAATTATTAAGTAACACATAACTTAAGAATATAGGTAAGGAGAAAGAAACCAATTTCCTTCTCCATTGAAGTAGTTTTAGAAACAACTACAACGGTTTCAGTTATAGATTCAGATTGCTCTCTTCATCGGGATGTTTGGAGGTTTGTTTAATTAATCAAGTTCCATTATATACGTGATAGTCGTGTAATTCAAGATCTTAGGGTTCATGTTATGTATAAAAATATCCAACATAAAGTTCACTCAAATGTAGCTTAGGTATGATGTATTTTTGGTGTGTTGAATAATTCATTCTCTATGCTTCATGGGTTTATACAAGAACACCACTAATTGATATCCATAACACACACATACTAGTAACCACCAAAATTCAACCAATACGATACACTTCAACAAACATGACCAACCACATTAAATAAGTATGGAAGTCTAAAACGATAAATGTTTTTGGGTAATTTTATCTATATCCACAAAGTTAATCAGTTAATCCACATTTTGACTTTGTTAAATTAGTGCACTAATTTTTATTTAGTTTATCCACATGTGGATTAACTAATAAATTTGTTTCCTTCTCTATTTCTTCTCTTCCAAACCTTAAAATTTGA
The DNA here is from genome assembly GCA_030737815.1 of Allium fistulosum. NCBI lineage: Eukaryota > Viridiplantae > Streptophyta > Magnoliopsida > Asparagales > Amaryllidaceae > Allium > Allium fistulosum. The sequence continues at coordinate 645,487,558 of CM060901.1, read as the reverse complement.
ATTTCCATACAAATAATTCAAATACAATATCATTTAATTCCCAATATGCAATCAACTCTCTTACTTTTAACTTGACAATTGTATCTTGTCCATTTGAATTTATAGTCGTAATTTTTTGAAGTTTTTGTAGAGCGGAATGATGCGAAGAGATTTTTTGGTTTTCTTCATTCTGGATTTTGATTGTGCACATTCTCTCTATCTCGAATATTAATTGTGCACTAAAATTCCTCTCATTGTTGGCTAATTGCTTCAAGCTTAAGGTTGAATAATTCTTAACGATGACCGAAACTAGTATACTTTTACATGTAGAAGCTAAATAAATACCATGGATAAGCTAAATAACTTACAAAAATCAAATAATGCTTATAATTAGGGTAGATTAACTAAATAAAACGGTGGATGGTAAAACTACCCAATGTTTTTTCATTTAAATTACCTATGCGTGAAATGCCAAAATGTTTGATGCTTCAATGAAAGGTACTATCTCGAAGGCGTTCAACCACTTTTTACATTCCTAATTTCATAACAAACTAATTTAATCATCTTTACAATCCATAAAACGTCATATTTTTGCAAAATAACTTTTTAAAAATTAATTCTTATAGGATAAATATTGAAAAAAAGGCAAGTTATTTAAAAAAATATGTGAGACATTCATGCATGGTGGAGGAAATTATAGTGGGTGTGACATTAATCATATTGGAGGTGATGGCGATGTGGATGAAAATATTACTGCAGTGGTAAGCAATGTAGATGGTAATGTTGGTGGTAGTAGTGGCAACAGAAGTCGAAATGGCTGGAACGGGTACAATGGTGGTTGTGATTGTGGTTGAATTATGATGATACGAGACATGCAGCGAATGCACGTGCAATTCAAGTTTTACGGAGGTGTTTTCCAACTTTTAGTTGCTTTCGAATGACAAAGTACACATTAGCATGGAGAACGGCCGGACTATATGTAACTTTTTCCTGTATTTTTGAAGTAATAAATATAAACCACATAATTCCATTAGATTAAATAATCACCAAATATTAGTTGGCATGAATCTTTTCTACAAATTTTCACAAATAACGATAAGAAAATAACTAGCGTGCCATGTGTCTTTGAAATTTTTTGCATGGTTTTGTGTTGTTTTAAATTTCCATTGCATTATGCAAAAGAGAAATTATATCGTCGCATAGGATAAATGTAATATCTCGAAAATTTTAACAACAAACTAAAATATTAAAAATGGTAAAAATTACAATTTTATGTAAAAGGATAAAATAGTAAATTTTTACAATTGAAGGAATTTAAAAAATCCGACTTTTCCATTGGATTTTTCTAGCCTAAATTCATATTTAAAATATCAAAAAGGAATTACGTATGAATAATACACGAAAGGTTTACCGAAGCGTGCATATCAGGTTTTTTACACCTATTTTGAAATTAAGTTTAAGAATTAATTACAAGAATAAATTAATACTTATTTATTAAGTAATTAATTGAATATGTATGAACTGCCTTAAAAAGAATACAACTGTGTTAATGTACATCAAAAGAAAAGGATGAAGGTATTTACATTCATTGAAGGAAAACATTGATTACCATGTTAATATAATTTATTGCTATAATTAATGAAATACATATTACATGTATTAAAAAAGGGATGTAATAATATATATATTTAAAAAGAAAATAATGGATCTAGTGTTATATGTTTGAAAAACGAAGATAACAATATATACATGGAGGTAAAGGATTATTTTAAAGAAAATGTAAGGCACACTATCTCTTTATTAGCGAAGAATAATGGATAAAACTTGATTTAAACTTGGAAACATTAATATTAATCAATTAATGATTTATTGCATAATTAATTAGTAAAGAATAAAGTTTTTATTAATATAAATAAATACACACAGCATACATGCATAAACACACATATGTACGTTTAAATATAAATACATGATTTCTTGTAATAGTCAATAATAATAAATGTGTGAAATATCAATAAATAGTATTAATTCATTTGCATTATAATAAATGTTAATTAATGACAGTAATTGGGAGGATACAATGATTAGCTTTTTTAAAGAAAAAGAAAGAGAAATGAATTTTGCGTATACGCATGCGAATAAGCATGAACATTTCCAGATCTAATTTTTACCTATAAACAAAAGCATAAGCCTCCATCGTCTGCACTGGAATTTTTAGACCAAACAGGAACGTGAAAGCGTCCGTTGGAATTTTGTTGAGTTTACTCGTCTCTAATAAACTATATGATATCTGCGTTGCTATAGATTATTGTTGAATGCTTGAATGATAGTTTATATATTGTTGTTTGATTATTTGATTGTTTGTTTGGATTTAGTTCTCGCTTGGCGGTGGATGACATAAATAACCATTGTATTATGGGGAAATAAAGTAAGAGGAAGTCAAATTGTATACATGGCGAATAGGTCGCTATTAAACACTTCAAAATATACACACATGTGTGTGATTTACATGGGAATTTTGTAGAGAGACCCTAAGTGGTTTCGCCATTATTGATTTACTTATATTCTTATGTTGTTTATATTGATGCTTAAATTAAAATATTTGTAACATACTATTTGATTTATGTAAGTGTCGTTATAACAATTATCGCTATACTATCACTTATGAAATATCATCTCCTTAAACCTCTATGTGTTGAGCTTGTGCCTGTATTTTTACAAATAAATGTGTGGTCACGTTTTTGCACTTTGAAAGTTGTTTAAACTATATTTTCAAGTATTTTTGAGAATTTTTAAATAAAGAATGGGTGTTGTTTAAAATTTGTAAAAGGAGTTATAAATTCGATTAATTATCATTTGGGATAATTAATATTGTTTTAAATTTATAAAAAAATTATATATTTGATTAATTTTCTTTCGGGATAATTAATGTTGTTTTAAATTTATAAAATGATTATAAATTTGATTAATTTTCTTCTGAGATAATTAATATGGTTTTAAACTTGATTTTTCTTCTTCAATCCTTTTAGTGAACTTTTCTAACATATATTTAAGTGTTTTAAAAGTGGTTTGAAATTTATATATATTTTAACTAATTAATATAAATTATCGAAGAAGAAGTTTTATTTCAAAATAAGGAAAGGAAATGGTTTTAAGATTTTAACATATTTTAGACTTGAGATTTTCCAAGTAATATTTGAAATGGATGATTTAAATTATATTTCAAGTATTTTTGAGTTTATTAAAAAGTGAAAAGGAGACATGGATTACATTGTTGTTATTGTGATAAATGTTTTCTAGGAATTGAGAAAAGAATTCATGGACATGCTTTAACACTTAAGTTAAAATAAATGGTTTTGTGAAATTAACTAAAAGTGTATTATCTTAATTAATAAGTGTGCACATGCTTTGATCTTTAAAATAAATGTTTTAAAGTTAACGATGGATATGAGTAAAAGGCTTTGGGTTGTAGTAATTGTTTTAGTAACAATTGTTTTTAACCCTTATTATTAATTATATTTAGAGATACAATAAGACATTATTATTGAATATTTGATCACTATAAGAGAAATATTTTTAAAGTATGAAATGATTTGGGTTTGCTATGACAATGTTTTAAACAACACTTGTCTTAAACCCTGAAGTAATATTAAATCTTTAAAAGTACATTTAAATGATAAATCTTTTTAAGGTATGAAATGATTTGGGCTTGTTGTGACAATGTTTGAGTAGCACTTGTCTTAAGCCTTATAAATGTAATCAAACCTTTAAAAAAAAGTTTTAAAATTAGTGATTAAACAAGAAGTGTTTTGGGTTTGTAATAAACAATGTTTTAGTAACATTTGTTTTTAAACCCTTGAATTATACTTTAAAGAGAAAAATATTTTTAAATGATTATTAATATATCTAGATCTTTAATAATGGAATTTTAAAAATAATAACAGGTATGGAATCTTTTTGGAATAAAGATAGAAAAGGTTATATGTTTAATTTATAAAAGAGAAGAAGTTTATTGTAACAATATTTTAGTAACATTCGTTTTTAACCTCTTTGATTATATTCTAAGAAAGGAAAACTTTGCTAAGTGATTTATGAATATGCTTATACCATAGAGATAATTATATGAATATTTTTTAAATATTGAAAAGAGTATAAGTTTATAGTAAATACAAGTATATATCTTTTAAAAAGAGAAATTATATATATACAAGTATATAAAGGAAGTTTTATTTATTAATGGAGTATTAATTTATAAAGGAAGTTTTGATGAATGAAAGAAGTTTTATTAGATAAAAAGATGTTTTACTAGTAAAAAGGGTTTTTAATTAATAGAGGATAAATTAATTAAAAATGGACTAAAAGTCGTTTTATGGCTTGATGATGCTTTGGATGAATTGATAGTGCTTGTATGTTAACTTGTTTATGGAAAGTATACGGAAATTAGTTCTCATATGTGATCATCCACATTATTGTTGAATAAGACCAAATTCATCGGCTCGGTCTTGGAGAGACCGGGATTGGTAAGTGTTCTGCTTATCGAAAACCACTTCAAGACTGAGATATGTGTTCTATGTTTTGAAAGTGGAATGATGGAATCCATGTGTGGTTCCAAATTCTATTGAGATGGTAGAATCCATGCGGGATTCATTATTTGTTCGAGTGTTGAAGACTCGTGTGAAAGATGCCGAACGTAGCCTCGACATCGGAAAAATGACTAAAGGCGGAGTAGGATGCATGATCCCGGGTTTAGCTAACCCTTGGGGGTACATCAACTCCATTATCTATAGTATTCTTATCGATATGTTGCGCATGGGAAGTTGTTGATATTGGGTTCACATTGTTCACGAAAGAGTATGGATGTTGGGTCTGTTGTGTTTACATTATGGTGTCGCTTGAAAGGTAGTTTCTAGTTCTTATCATAGGATATCGGTCTCATTGAGGAAGTATCCATGGAAAATATATTTATACGAACATGCCTTAGCGGTTTTGCTTGTATACCTAAATATACTATTGAATGTAACCAATGTAACCATTCTGGTTGTTTTATATGGTTATATTAAACACCCTAGACATTATTATAATATCACTGGAGTTTCTAATAGAAATGGTTTGTTTATCGTAAGGTAAAAACCCATCCATGTTTATTTGTAGTGTGGTTTTACGAGATATCTTTATTTTAAAAGGTTATAACATTAAATAATCCAAATGACTTGAGTTTCTCATGTTGGTTTATGGACTGATCCAGATGTTATTTTCTTATAATGCTCGGGTCAGCCCCGTGTATATTTCCAGATTTCATTGATGTTCATTGAAGCTCTTAGAGAGGAGCTGGATGATTATCTACCATAATTTTTATTTTTGCCGCATTAATTTGTTTATATGTTTCAACAATTATAAGGACATGTAGTTATAACCGTCCAGGCTGATGATATGTTAGTTTGCTTTGACTACTATATACATACAGTTATTCTTTTGTAAGGATCATTCTGATATTATATGATCATTTCGTCGTGAGATTCTAACGTTTTTGTTCCCCTCTTCTTTTTCCTTTTATTTTATTCCCTTTCTTTTACCCTGACTTTCTGTCTTTTTGGTACTTGGGTGTTCATGTGAATATCATAGATGTATTAATGTCGACATTTGGGGTCGAAAATGCGATCATTACAGTTTGTTTGTTAATGATAATATCCCTTTATTATCATTATTGTTTGATTTTTCATGCTCGGATAGTTTAGGAGAATTGACTATTGTCTGTTGATTCTTGATTTAGTCTCGACCAGTTTATGGGTATTTATAGTTTTAATAATCGCGAGTACAGTAAAACGAACCCCTTGTGAATTAAGTTTCACAATTTGACTATACGGTGTTCGTAGAAAATGTTAAGCTAAAAGTCATCTTTTGATAAAATTGTTTAATTTAATCTAAATGGGAAGATAAGACATTTTGATGATAAATATTTGAAAAATTTATTATAATAAAGAGAAGTTATTATAATATAAGATGATTTTAAAGGTACATTTTACATAAGTATGGTATATATAAAATGATTTACATGATTTATAAAAAGGCGTTTTATAAGTAAAAAGGATTTTTGAGAATTTAAATCTTGGTATTGCTTGAAATGATTTTAGAAAGATTTTGAGAAAAGTAATAGTAGTATTACTTCGAAGTATTTATAAGTATAAATATTTTGGAAGAGAAATTTTAAGTGGAATGCATTTTCTTTGGGTAATTCGAGGAAAACATCCCGATTAGTTTTGTGGTAATCTGAATAATCTTCTAAGGGACGATCGAATGTTTGCTTAGGCGAACATTGTAGTACACTTAGTAAGTTATTCTCTTTATCATTATGCAATCGATATGAGTTCGAATCCGAACGAACCCAAAGAGAGTGCTAGTGATTGAACCATAAAAGTTATTGTAACATCCCCCATTTGGAGGCCCAAAACTAACTGCTACGGATGATGCAGTCATCCATAGTTATTAATTCTCGGTGACCAAATGCGGTAATGTTAGACACATTGATATACCATAAATATATGAATATGAAAAAATTTAAACTCAATTTAAAACAAATTTCTCATTTCATTACAAATAGTATTTCAGATTCTTTACATAATCTCATACGTAAGCCACGTTTAGTGAAATTATAGTTTATTACAAAATACGCCAAGAGCGACATATGAAGGTGCCCCCTTGGTTGATCAAAATCTAAATATAGACAATTAAACAAATTTTCCCTTACATCCAAATAACACAACGGACAATAGATAGAATCTCCTAAATAGCTAGCTTGCCTCCTGCACGTCTCCAGAAGCTTATTTGTCAACTAACAACCTAAAAAAACCTTACCCTCAACCTACTCAAATTAATTTGAGCACTCGAGAGTATAAGGGAAAAACATAAACTTCGAGTCAGACAAAAAGTATGGTGTGAATAGTAATATACCATCTTGAACCAAATAGATATCTAGCGAGACCACGCCGCTGAGCGGAATGGGTTTTCCCTTCGCTATTACCTTAAAGAAAAACTAATTAACCATATGCTGTGCACACCCGCATCCACAATTGTTAAAACATAACATAATATGATGATATGCAATTATACAATATATCCTGGATTTCCCATCCCAATTCATTGGACTATCTGTCTCAAGTTATAGTTTTTAGGGTCGTTATCAACCTATTAGTTTTCATGGGCTAACTAATTGCATGTTGCAAGCTTACGGACTATCTGTCCGGTCTCATAATTTTCATAGGATTACTAAGAACCTATGGGTGTCTACCAATAACATCATCCAATCATAGTTTTCATGGGCTAACCATGAACTTACTAGATTCTCCAAATAACATCTCTAAGTTCATAGTTTTTATGGGCTGACTATGAACCTATTGATCTCTATCAATAACCTATTCCAGGCACAGTTTTAATGGGACCACCAAGAACCTATTGACATCTGCCAATAACATTTCTCAAGGCATAGTTTTCACGGGCTATAACTCTTTATAGGTGTAGAATTAGGGTCTCTAACCTATTTCATTGCTTCCGAATGATGGTTTATCTTTCCGCAGAGTGGTCATAATAGAGAAATGGACTTATGGTTAAAAAGCTACACATGTTTTAAATTCTTAAAACAAAGCCGGTGTTACTGTAGCACGGCTACAAAAGCTGAAGTCACTATAGCATGGCTTCAAAAGCATTGGCACTGTAGCATGGCTTCGAAAGCTAACGTTACTGTAGCATGACTACGAAAGCAAATGGGTACTGTAGCATGGCTTCGAAAGCTAAAAGGTACTTTAGCATACGAAAGCAAATGGGTACTGTAGCATGGCTTTGAAAGCTAAAAGGTAATGTAGCATACGAAAGCAAATGGGTACTGTAGCATGGCTTCGAAAGCTAAAAGGTACGATAGCATAGTTTCGAAAGCTAAAAGGTACTGTAGCATGGCTCGAAAGCTAAAAAGCACTGTAGCAATACGAAAGCAAATGGGTGTTGTAGCATGATGTCGAAAGCTAAAAGGTACTGTAGCAATACGAAAGCAAATGTGACGAAGGGGTACAGTGGCAAACTCGTAATTAGCGTAAAAACTACTATTTTGCTAAATAAAGTATATTCTTTTCACCAACACTTATTGTTTGTCAAATTCATATTAGATAGAGATATACTTATCAATTTCTTTGTAGAAAAACTGGTATAATCAGATTTCACAATTTCCAAAATTATTTTCAAACCATTAAATTATATTAATATTTTAATATAATTATTAAGCCTTTCTAGTTGAAAATTTCATAATAAATCGAAAACACTTGGGGAAAATCCCAAAAATCTAAAATAATATTTTCTTTAATATATAAAAATTTCGAAGTAAAATTCATTATTTTATTATTTTTAATAATTAAAACCTGAAATAAATGCCCTTTTCACCTTAGGAAGTTCATAAAATATTCCTATTAATTACAAAAATTATGAAATTAAATACACATCTCCAAAATTAGGTATTACGCGACATATCCAGAAATCAAGTCATTTGAAAGTCATTCGCTAAGGTTTTTCCCTCAAAACCTACCATAATAATTTCATAAAAAATCCAATAAATCACCCTTCATGCAAACAATAGTAAAATCAACCATATCATCATCAAGCAATGTAGAATACATCAAAAATCCAAAATTTAACACATATAAATGAGGTGGATACTATTATTCACCTTGTTTTGAGAAAATGAGTTGAGATTTGAGTTGTTGATGATTTCCCTTAGCTTTAACTTGATTCTCTAACTTTTCTTCCTTTAGAAGCTTTAGCAATAGCCTCTACTTTGTTTATGCTTTTTATGGATGTAAAAATGAATAAGGGTGGATGAGTTTATGTTTAGAAAATGAAGCTTATTCCTATTTTGCTCCTATCATAAATCCTCCTACTTATGTTTAAGTTAAAACGATCTTACATGTTGATTAGTTAAGGCATAACCAAATTAATTATCAAATCGCATCTCCTTCTCACGCCACATATTATTCTGTTTAATTAATCTAATTAAATCTCCTGAATAATGTTAAAGAAAAATTAGGGGTGTTAAATTTATTTTATATGTAGAAATAAAGTATGATTTCAAAGCAGGGTTTTGAAATAAAAACCTGGTATTTAGTTCTTGAATTTCCTTAAAGGAAATTGATTAAAAAGGTATTTTGATAAATGAAATTAGTAAACTCTTGGATATAAAAGAGATAACATAACTGAAGTTTTTAAATGGGTTAAATTGGATAGGAAGGTTTTAATAGGCAATGTTTTATTAAAACCGTAGTTTTTGTTTAAACATCTAAGTTATATAAACTATTTGATGTTATAGGGCCGACTAATAAACGTCTTTACATCAAGGATGTCTAAGGAAAGTAGACTCTAGGACTGAGTTTGGATACTAGTATCCTACTCTTCTTAGCTACTTACCGAACCGTATAGGTAAAGAGGTTGAAGTAGTCGACTCGGTTTGAAGATCCATATTTTGTTTGGGCCTCCATTTGGCTTTTGAAAAAAATAAAAATAATTAAATAACTAAAATTAAAATTGACATTTTGTATATACTCTTAGGATGTTGAAGAGTTCTATAAAAGTAAATAAAAGTGGAGTTAGCTTTTAATTTAATGTTTTATAAAGTCAAGTCTTTATAAAATGTTATAAATTTAAGTGAAAATTTGTGAAATAATTTTAGTATTGAATGAAATACTATAAATGAAAGTGATTTAGAAAGAAAATGGTGTAGTTAAGAAGCCAATTAGATAAAGTATGTAAATTGTACATAGATCATTTTGTTCGCACGATTCTCGATCTAGGATTCGAGTACATAACTTCGGGGTGATTCACACTAGTTTGAAAAAGAATTTCTCACTTGTGTCTTTCAACGAACACTTAATTCAGATTCTCGATATGATACTGAGGTTTTCTATCATAGTATATGGCTATGTAAGGAGAACAAAGTTTTCATATTAAGAAACCTGATCAGAGTCCACACTAGAGAGGTCGAGTAAGCGATACTAATTTTGAAGTAAAGTCTATGTATCCGAGCAAGTGACCGGATCAAATATTCAGTACGGATGGCCCATGTACATCTTACGGGTTTAAGAATATTAGTCGTTTAACATTTTATATAGTGTTAAGTGTTAGTTTATTTCTTTATGGAGTTTGATTTGATTGATAGTTTGGTCTTATATACTGTGGTTTATAAAGCCTGAATTTATAAACAAAGGATTTTTAAGTTGTTTATTAGGACTTAAATCCCCATGCTTTTGAAAAAGGTGATTTTGAAAGAATTTGTGAAAGAAATAATAATAATATTATTTTGAAAACTTTGGTGAAGTACTATTATTTCAGGATAGTTGAAAAGAGTTTTTGTGAAGTGATTTTTCAAATAATTTGTTATGACTAAAGTTGGGCGATTGGGGGTTTTTCGATTTGGAAGACTCGCCAGGTATATTTATTTACTGTGATTATTGTTTTAGGAGGAACTGGAATACCACTGGATGCTCTGTGTTATCTTGATTCTAGAGTTATACCATGCTTCGGTAGGAGGAGCCCCTTTCTTGTCATAATTGATTTTGGTTTTGATATAGTTCTCTTTGGAGGAATTTGAAAATAAATTTTGAATATAATAACCCAAGCATTTAGTTCTAAATTTATCTTTTGAAAATGATTGGATATAACACCCCCTATCTTGAGGCTCGAAACTAAGCGCTACAGATGCGACAGTCATCCATAGTATTAACTTTCGGTGAAAAAATATGGTAATGTTATTTATAATACCAGAAGCACATGAATATGAAATAAAAACAGCACAGATTAAAATAACTTTTCTGATTACATTTCAAAGCAATATTTTATATTCGAATTACATAATCCCATAATTGATTTTCGGGTTTTGATCAAATATAATTATTACAAAATACGCCAAGAGCAACATATGAAGATGTCCCCTTGGATAATCAGAGTACTAAATAGATAGAACTATCTTAATACATCACAGCGGAAATAAAATATCAACTCATAAATAGCTATCCATGCCTCTTGCACATCTTTGGAAGCTTTATTCGTCCACCTGCTAAAACCTGTAAATCCTTAACTTTCAATCTACTCAAATTAATTTTGAGCACCCGAGAGTTTAAGGGGAAAAACATAAACTTCGAGTCGGACATAAAACCTGATGTGAATAATACTATTACATCTCGGTTTACCGATATTAAGTGATACCACGCTGCTTAGCGAAACGGGTTTCCCCTCACTAATATCCCTTTAAAACATATCTTTTTGCAAATCAAAATCCTGCAACCAAACTGGTTAATCAAACTGATTATAACAATAATAGCAATATCATATATACTCAAAATTAGGTAATAAATGGACCATCTGTCTGGACAATATAGTTTTGTTTGGCTAACTACTAACCATTGGCTGACTCGGACCTACCAAATAAAATAAATAATCTAACATCTGTTAGACAAACTTCTGGACGGTCGGTCCTTAACTTACTTCTCCAAGGGTCACCTGATCCTAATGGTTTTGCTGGATCACTAATAACCCATCCTCCTTCTCTGTATATATTCCTTTCTGTGTGCAACCATCATTTAAGTCTTACCTATGACTAAGCCCTACACACTGAAATTTTGGACTAAATTACCTAGGGGCTATAGCTAATGTATAGGGTGCGACCCTATACCAGTCCTATCTGGTATTCTAATATCTGAGTCATTTACTTAGGGTTAACTACCCTTTAAATTTTCCTTGAAAACCTTTTCAAATTGATTTAACCCTTTAAATCATACTTAAACAAAGAAAATATACTCTATGCATTACTCAAGTCACTTTGCCATGTTATATATATACTTACACAAAACATTATTAATGAAAACATTTGAAACATTTGTTTAAACCTTTAAACAATCTCTTTCGAAACCTTTGAAAGTGCCCCTTTTCGAAACCATTGAAAGTACTCATTTCGATACAAGTAAGATACTTTAGTTTATAACCTTAGGCCAAAAGGCCAAAACATACCTTTCGAAACCATTTACAATAGACCTTTCGAAAACATTAAAAGTATCCTTTCGAAAGCTTTATAAAACCTTTGACATCCTCTTTTCAAAACACTTTAAACAAGACTTTCGAAAACATTGGAAACCCTCCATTTAACACTAAGGTAAACCTTTCGAAAACATTGGGGAACCACCCCTTCAAAACCTTTATCATATACTTTTCGAAAGCATTGAAGTCTTCTACTTAAAACAAATCTTTCGAAAGCATTGGGTTCAAGTAAAAAACATGTGGAACAACCTTTCGAAACCATTCCTTTCGAAACCCTTGGGTTTAACTTTCAAAATCTAAGACGGGTCGTAATGAACTAAGTCGAAAGCAACTCCTTCGAAAGCAGTTTCCTAAGTAAAGGAAGTGGATGGTGTCGAAACCAATCCTTTCAAAAGCATTGGAGAAGCGACTCTTATTTTAAAAGCGAAAGGACCCTTTCGAAGGCAGCTTCGAAAGGTAGGATGCGGTAGCAGGGTTACGACCCCTTCAAAAGCTTCCATTTAAAACAAAGGCATAAACCTATTTCAAAACCTTCCTTTAAAACAATTAACCAAGTCGAAAGTTGTCTCATTCGAAAGCATTCTTTTCGAAAGAAAAGCAAGCGACATTTCCTTTTGAAAGCAAAACAAGGTCTCGACCCCTTCGAAAGCCCTGTTTCGACTCTATATCTTTCGCCTATCTCCAATCCACTACGTACTGAGTCCTTGCTACCCTGTGTATTGGTTTCGACTAAGGTGGAGGCAGAAGTATATGGTCGAAAGGTGGCTGCCGAAACATCAAAAACCTTACAAAACTGATTTTTAACTTTAAAAGGCAATTTCTTTTCAACTTACCTATTTTGTTTGTCAACATATGATTGGTTGCCAATACTTTTCCAAAGTCTTTTCTAAAAATGCTGCCAAATTTCAGAGATTAATAATTTAAAACATTTACAAATTGCCCCTTCTCCTTTATAAACATATATTACATTTAAGTCACATACCTTAAATAATTTTATGTACTTATTAAAATTCTTCAGAAAATTCTCCAAAAATTCCCGTAAATTAATTCTAATATGTTTTCCAATATATAAATTTATGACCTAAAGGCAATATAAAATAACCGTAATTAATTTTAAACCCAATTAACCATTTTCTTTACTAAAAAATCCATAATAAATCCACATTAATTCAAAAAGTTATGAAACTTGAAACCCAACCCTAAAATAATATTTCTGACCTTATACCAAAATCGCAAGGCATTTGGATGTCATTTGATTGGTTTTTCAAATTAAACCTTATCATAAAATCTATATGAAATAACATAAATCATCAGCAAACATATATCTCTATTTAAACAATCAAAACATGGCAAATCATTTGCAAAATAATCTCGGATCCCAACCATAACCGAAAACAAGAATATGAGATGTAACCTATTATTCACCTTTAGCTTGCTTGTTAAGGAGTTGAGATTTGATCTTAGATTAAGTTGATTAAGATTCCTTCTTTTGATTCTAGCTTTATCTTCTTCTTGCTTTTCCCCTAATGGTGGCCGACCTCTCTTATGTTTTGATTTTAGTTTATGAACGTGTAAATGAAGTGGTATGAGGGTTTAGGGTATATGAATATAACTTATTCCTACTTTGCCCTTATCTATTTCCCTTATCTATTTCATTTTAATCCCCTTTTAGTTCGTTGTTCATTAGGAACGGCTACACTTTATTAAAACAAATCTCTATCCCTTAACCATTTACGTTATTTCATTTAATTTAACTAATTAAATGTCTTAAATAATGTTAATTAAAATTAGGGTTGTTACAAACTCCCCTCCTTAAAGAATTTCATCCTTGAAATTACGATAAGGTACTCATCAAATTCAATCATAAAGGTAAAACATACCATGAAACAAGTCAGGATAAGCGTCTCTAATCCTGCTCTCAGTTTCCCAAGTACAGTCTCTCTCATCGTTGCTCCAGTGGACTTTATCTAATCCAACTGTCATGTTCCTTAGCCTCTTCTCATCTCTCGCGACTATACTAACTGGCTTTCTAGCTATAGTCAAATTCGGTTCCACTACTAAGTCATCTAACACGATCGGTGCTATAGTAGTCTCTGGATCTCGAATACACTTCCTTAGATGAGAAATATGAAAAACATCGTGGACTCCTGCCAAACTGTTCGGTAACTCTACTCTATATGCAAGTTTCCCGATTCTCTCTATAATAGGAAAAGGTCCTATGAATCTCGGTGCCAATTTTCCTGATTTCCTGAATCTGATCACACCCTTCATTGGTGATACCTTGACGAAAACATGATCCCCAACCGAGAATTCTAAGTCCTTTTGTCTCCTATCTGCATAGCTCTTCTGCCTGGATTGAGCTTCCTTCATTCTAGCCTGGATTAACTCAATCATTTCTGCAGCTTCTCTAACCAAACCCGGACCAAGAACTAACCTATCCCCGTCTCTAACCAACAAACTGAAGATTTGCATGGGCTTCCATACAAGGCTTCGAACGGTGCCATCCCTATACTAGCCTGATAACTGTTGTTATACGAAAACTCAACTAAGTGTAGATGGTCTTCCCATGATCCCCCAAAATCTAGTACACAAGCTCGTAACAAATCTTTTAAGTCTTTGTTAACTCTTTCTGTTTTCCCATCAGTCTGCGGATGGTAAGAGGTACTCATCTTGAGCTTGGTACCTAAAGTCTTCTGTAGACTCTTCAAGAACTCGCTGGTGAATAAGGAATCTCTATCACTCTCTATACTACTAGGAATTCCATGAAGTCTAACTATATTCTTCATAAATAACTTAGCAAATACAGGTACTGTTCTGGTTGACTTAATGGAATGAAATGGGCACTCTTGGTCAATCTATCCACTATGACCCATATACTTTCATTTCCTTTATTTGACCTTGGCAACCCATCTATAAAATCCATTGAGATAGAATCCCATTTCCATATTGGAACATCTAAAGGCCGAAGTAACCCACTTGGTTTTTGATGTTCAGCTTTTATTGTTGACAGTTCAAACACCGTTTCACCCATAAGCCTACATCTCTCTTCATACCTTCCCAATAGAGGCTTCTCTTCATATCTTGATACATCTTGGTCCCTCCAGGATGAATCGTAAACTTGGATCGATGACATTCTCCAAGAACTTCTTTCCTTAAGTCCTCAACATTCGGACCACACAACCGTCCCTTCTTTCTCAACTATCCCTTCTGGTCAAGACTAAAATCCTCTAGATCATCAATCTCAGTTCCAATCTCAAGCCTTTTAATCCTCTCGGCTAACATTGGATCCTCTTTCTGCTTAGCAACAATCTTTTCGATCATCATCGGTCGAACTTCTAAACATGCCAACATAGCAGTTTCCTTACTAGACCTAGCCTCAGATCCCCACTGTACTCTGCATGTAGCCAATGCTTCTAAATCTTTCCACTCAGCTATCATTGCCAACACTGCATTCTGATGTTTTCTGCTAAGTGCATCCGCAACCTTGTTTCCTTTTCCTGGTGTGTACTCAATACCAAAGTCATAAGCGACTAAAAACTCTAACCACCTATGTTGTCTCATATTTAACTCCTTTTGAGAGAATAAATACTTCAGCGACTTATGATCCATATACGGCTCAAATCTCTCTCCCATAAGGTAATGTCACCACACCTTCAATGCAAAAATTACCGCAGCTAGTTCCAAATCGTGCGTTGGATACCTAACTTCAAGTGGTCTAAGCCGTCGAGATGCATAGGCAATCACTTTACCTCCTTGCATTTACACAACTCCTAACCCTGTTACACATGCATCTGTGTACACTACTAAATCCTGATTCCCTTATGGAACAACCAACACAGGTGCGTTAGTCAATAAGTGTTTCAGCTTCTGGAATTCCTCCTCGTAATTATCGGTCCAAACGAACTTCACATCCTTTCGCGTTAGCTTAATCATCGGTGCTGCTATCCACGACAAATCCTTAATGAATCTTTGATAGTACGCAGCTAATCCAAGAAAACTCTTTATCTCAGTCACCGTTTCGGGTCTCTTCCAATTATTTACCGCCTCAATCTTAGTCGGATCTACAGATAACCCTTTCTCTAAGACTTCATGACCAAGAAATTTCACTTCTTTCTTCCAAAAATGACACTTCGAAAACTTCGCCTTTAGTTGATGCTGCCTCAACGTCTCAAACACCACTCTAAGATGAACTTCATACTCTCTCTCATCCTTAGAGTACATCATGATATCATCTATGAATACCAATACGAACCTATCCAAGTGCTCTCGGAAAATTCGGTTCATCAAATCTGCAAAGAATGCCGGTGCATTAGTTAGTCCAAACGGCATTACTAACCATTCATACGATCCATATCTTGTTCTAAACGCCGTGAAAGGAATACTATCCTCTGCCACTCTACGCCAATGAAACCCTGTTGCTAAATTCAACTTGGAAAATACTTTGGCTCCACTCAACTGGTCGAACAAATCGTAAATTCTAGATAACGGATATCAATTCTTTATCATCTTCTCATTTAACTTACGATAATCAATACATAACCTTAACGACCCGTCTGGTTTCTTTGCAAAAACTATGGCTGCTCCCCAAGGCGAACTGCTTGGTCTGATAAAATTCTTACTTTCCAAATCCACCAACTGCACCTTTAACTCCCTCATCTCGGTAGGTGTCATTCTGCTTGGCGGTCTACTCACCGGTTCTGCTCCTGGTACCAAATCTATCTGAAACTCAATAGCTCGTTTCGGCAGCAATCCTACTACAAGTTCAAAGACATCTGCGAATTCTCTAACAACGAAAACTCGATTCAATTTGTCTTCTACCTCCATAACACCCAACAAGGCACTAACCTCAAAACTAAGGTTTTCTACATAGTATATGATCCGATCTCTACAGTCAGCGTGCCTAAGTGATATTTTCCTATCATAGCAAAATATCCTAGCATCGTATTTACTTAACCAATCCATACCCAAAATAATTCCAAACCCTGCGAAATCAAACATATACAAACTGCAAGCAAATTCATGACCAAACAATTCAAACTCTAAGTGGTCACATCTCATCCCAAGAGTCGCATAACCTCCTATCGGATTTGCAACCCTTAAGGAAGTAACTAGGTATGAGGGTTCTAGGTTAAGCTTATATACCAAACAATGAGATATAAAAGAATGTGATGCACCCGTATCAAATAGAACTCTAACTGATACACCATAAATCAAAAACGTACTTCCCAACATAGCTTTTCCCTCTCCTCTGCTGTTGGCCTCGAGGTAGCTAGTTCCAATGCAAACACTTTGCCTTTTCCCTCCTTGGATGGCTCGTTGCACTGGTTCTTATAGTGCCCAATCTGATCACAATTGAAACAACTCACCCCTTTCTTCTCAACAGCTTTCTTTCCTTTGCCTGTCCGGCATTCATGAGTGTAGTGTCCTTTCTTGTCACACTTATAACAGACAACCTCTCCCTTCCCTTTCTTAGCAGCTCTATCCTTTCGAGCTCCTTTCTTGTGGGAAAAAATCCTTTTCTGACTCTGCCCTCCTTGAGCTTCCTTTGCCTTGTTTCCTTCTAGAAAAGCAAGCATCTCTTCATGCCTCAAGGCCATCTCCACAACAACATCACATGGATTTCTAATGTGCGATAACATGGCCTTAGCAAGCTCAAGCTTCAACCCCTGAATGAACTTTTCATTCCTCTTAATAATAGTATCAACCGTAGCATAGTCATATCTCGCTAGCTCCTCAAATCTCGTTGCATACTCAAGTACATCATATCCCATTGCTCTAACTCAGCAAACTTCCTGAGCAGAGTAGACTTAGCAATTTCCGACATAAACCTTTCTTCAAACCTCCTCCTGAACTCAGCCCAAGTCATAGTCTCCTCGTTGACTCCAACAATCACATTGTTCCACCAATATGGTGCTGCTCCTTGTAGCTGTCTAGAAGCGAGTCTCCTTTTCTGCTCATCATTGAGCCCCAAATCAGTGAAAATCCTCTCACAATGAAGTAACCAATTCTCCACTTCAATTGCGTCTTCAGTACCAATAAACGGCTTTCCTCCCAACCGAGCATGATCTCTACTCAAAATAGCATAGTTGTTAACCATCGGAGCTTCTTGATTTCTTCCTCCAGCATTTCCTCCAACTACTCCAGCAGAGACTCCCACTTGCATCGTGTTTACAAAGAACTGATACATTGCTCCATGTAACCTTGCGGGACTCCAGCACCCACGTTTGCAGCTTGTGCCTGATCTTGATTTCTCCTCGTATTTGGTCTGGCATTTCCATTAGTTGTGGTTCTTCCCCCACCAAGGTTAACTCTTCCACCTCTAGCATCCATATCTACATTCGAGTCTTCGTAAGAAATGGAAGAATAGTCTAATAGAGATGGGAGAATAGAGATAAAGCGTATACTTATATATAGCAAATACAAGTCGTTACTATAGCGTTATCCCATACCCCGATCTTTTTCCTTAATTCCTTAGGATTATGTTTTCAAAATCATTTTAAGTTTAAAGTTTTTCATAAACCTATGCTCTGGTACCAAGTTGTAACACCCCTTATCTTGAGGCCCGAAGCTAAGCGCTACAAATGCTGCAGTCATCCATAGTATTAACTTCCGGTGACAAAATACGGTAATGTTTATGGTATCCATAATATCAGAAGCACATGAATATGAAATAAAAACAGCAAAGATTAAAATAAATTTTCAAAGCAATATTTCATATTCGAATTACATAATCCCACAATCGACTCCCAGGTTTTGATTAAATATAATTATTACAAAATATGCCAAGAGCGACATATGAAGATGTCCACTTGGATGATCAGAGTACTAAATAGACGGAACCATCTTTATACATCATAGCGGAAATAAATATCAACTCCTAAATAGCTATCCATGCCTCCTACACGTCTTCGGAAGCTTTATTCGTCCATATACTAAAACCTGTAAATCTTCAACTCTCAATCTACTCAAATTAATTTTGAGCACCCGAGAGTTTAAGGGGAAAAACATAAACTTCGAGTCAGACATAAAGCGTGGTTTGAATAATACTATTACATCTCGGTTTAGTGATATTAAGTGAGACCATGCCGCTTAGCGGAACGGGTTTCCCCTCACTAATATCCCTTTAAACATATCTTTTTGCAAATCAAAATCCTGCAACCAAACTAGTTAATCAAACTGATTATAACAATAATAGTAATATCATATATACTCAAAATCAGGTAATAAATGCACCATTTGTCCAGACAATATAGTTTTGTTTGGCTAACTTCTAACCAATGGCTAACTCAGGCCTACCAGACAAAATAAATAATCTAAAATTTGTTGGACAAACTTCTGGATGGTCTGTCCTTAACTTACTTCTCCAAGGGTCACCTGGTCCTAATGGTTTTGCTGGCTCACCAATAACATATCCTCCTTCTCTGTATATATTCCTTTTTATGTGTAACCATAATTTAAGTCTTACCCGTGACTAAGCCCCACACACTGAAATTTTAGACTAAATTAGTTAGGGGCTATAGCTAATGAATAGAGCGTGATCCTATACCAGTCCCATTTGGTATTCTAATATCTGAGTCATTTACTTAGGGTTAACTACCCTTTAAATTTTCCTTGAAAACCTTTTCAAATTGATTTAACTCTTTAAATCATATTTAAATAAGGAAAACATACTCTATACTTTACTCAAGTCACTTTGCCATGTTATATATATACTTTACACAAACATTGTTGATGCAAACATTCGAAACATTTTTTTTAAACCTTTAAACAATCTCTTTCGGAACCTTTGAAAGTACCCCTTTCGAAACCATTGAAAGTACCCATTTCGATACAAGTAAGCTACTTTACTTATAACCTTAGGCCAAAAGGCCAAAACATACCTTTCGAACCATTTACAATAGACCTTTCGAAAACATTGAAAGTATCCTTTCAAAAGCTTTATAAAACCTTAGACATCCTCTTTTCAAAGCACTTTAAACATGCGTTTCAAAAACATTGGAAACCCTCCATTTAACACTAAAGTAAACCTTTTGAAAACATTAGGGAACTACCCCTTCGAAACCTTTATCATATACTTTTCGAAAGCATTAAAGTCTTGTACTTAAAACAAACCTTTCAAAAGCATTAGGTTCAAGTAAAAAACATATGCAACGACCTTTCGAAACCATTCAAAACAATTCCTTTCGAAACCCTTGGGTTTAACTTTCAAAATCTTAGATGGGTCCTAAAAGAACTAAGTCGAAAGCAACTCCTTCGAAAGCAATTTCCTAAGTAAAAGAAGTGGATGGTGGCGAAACCAATCCCTTCGAAAGCATTGGAGAAGTGGCTCTTATTTTAAAAGCGAAGGGACCCTTTCGAAGGCATTGCTTCGAAAGGTAGGATGGGGCATCAGGGTTACGACCCCTTTGAAAGCTTCCATTTAAAACAAAGGTGGCAACCTGTTTCAAAACCTTCCTTTAAAAGGATTAACCAAGTCGAAAGGCATCTCATTCGAAAGAATTCTTTTCGAAAGCAAAGCAAGCGGCATTTCCTTTTGAAAGCAGAACAAGGTATTGACCCCTTCGAAAGCCATGTTTCGACTCTATACCTTTCGTCTATCTCCAATCCACTACATACCAAGTCCTTGATACCCTGTGTATTGGTTCCGACTAAGGTGGAGGTGGAAGTATATGGTCGAAAGGTGGCTGCCGAAAGTGATAAAATAGCAAAAACCTTACAAAATAGATTTTTAACTTTAAAAAGCAATTTCTTTTCAACTAACCTGCTTTGTTTGTCAACATATGATTGGTTGCCAATACTTTTGCAAAGTCTTTTCTAAATATGCTGCTAAATTTTAGAGATTAATAACGTAAAACATTTACTAATTGCCCCTTCTCCTTTTATAAACATATAAAACATTTAAGTCTCATACCTTAAATAATTTTATATACTTATAAAACTATTAGGAAAATTCTCCAACAGTTTCCATAAATTAATTCTTATATGTTTTCCAACATATATAAATTTCTGATCCAAAGCCAATATAAAATAACCGTAATTAATTTTAAACCCAATTAACCATTTTCTTCACTAGAAAATTCATAATAAATCCACATTAATTCAGAAAATTATAAAACTTGAAACCCAACCCTAAAATAATATTTCTGACTTTATATCAAAATTGCAAGGTATTTGGATGTTATTTGATTGGTTTTTCAAGTTAAACCTTATCATAAAATCTATATGAAATAGCATAAATCATCAACACACATATATATCTCTATTTAAAGAATCAAAACATGGCAAATCATTTGCAAAATAATCTCGGATCCCAACCATAACCGAAAATAAGAAAATATGAGATGTAACCTAGTTCACCATTAGCTTGCTTGTTAAGGAGTTGAGATTTGATCTTAGATTAAGTTGATTAAGCTTCCTTCTTTTGATTCTAGCTTTATCTTCTTCTTGTTTTTCCCCTAATGGTGGCCGACCTCTCTTTTGTTTTGATTTTAGTTTGTGAACGTGTAAATGAAGTGGTATGAGGGTTTAAGGTATATGAATATAACTTATTCCTACTTTGCCCTTATCTATTTCATTTTAATCCCCTTTTAGTTCGTTGTTCATTAGGCATGACTACCCTCTATTAACACAAATCTCAATCCCTTAACCATTTACATTATTTCATTTAATTTAACTAATTAAATGTCATACATAATGTTAATTAAAATTAGGGTCGTTACATTGGATGCTTAGTATTTATTATAGAGTATTCTTTGTACATTTGTTGCATATGTATGTTATATTGCTTTTGGTTACATGTGACTTTATATCACACTGGAGTTCCATCATTATTACAAGTTGCATCATATTACCTTGTTGTATATGATTGTTATATTGTTTATGTTGCTATTGCTTATGATAGAAATAGCTTGTGTATTGCTCTTTTGTTAGCATGGTTCTCTTTTGGATTATGTAAGTATAAGATAAGTATAGGGTAGCAAGAGATTTCTATCTGATTTCTTGGGCACCTGCATTCGCATTGACATAATAAGTTGCTTGCTAAAAATCAAATGCAAAAGAGGTGTGTAGTAGATTTAGAAATTGGTGATTAATTGATGAATTTATGCCCCAGATATGGGAGCCACTTGATTTTTGTTTTCTTTGTTGATTTGGGCTAGTCGTGGTGAATTATACTTTTTTCGGATCAGCCACGCAAAGAAGGTGCTGTCGAAATTTTTTATAACATTAGGGACTTTAAAAGTCTGGTAACTCATTTTAATTAATAAGTTTTTAAACGCTTAAGGGCGAGAGGATATTTTCTTCCTTTGGTAATTTCAGTGACGAAATTATTTTAAAGGGGGGGGGGGAGAATGTAACATCTCGAAAAAATAAAAATAACTTATATTCAAATATAGGAATTATTTAAATATTTGAATTGTGAATTAAATATCAATTAAATGGATTTAATAGCCTTATTTATTCTTTTAATTAATAAATAATAACGGCGAACTCATTTTGTAAATTTAATTACAATGATAAATAGTTCAAATATATCGTTTGATGTATTTTTATCAAACGATGGTATTTTTGAAATTTCATAGAATAAGAAAACCAGTGTATTTTATTGTTGCTTCGAGATCATATCACATTTTTGTGTGTGGTCATAATTTTGTTTTGTCATTCATAGTTCGTATGCGAACGAAATGCTGTATAGCGAGATGCCAGAAATTACAAAATAAGCTTACCACTACACTTAGAAAATTACTCATTCTTGACTTTTCCCTCTCTCTCTCTCATTTTCAATTACTGTAAAAAAGAAAAACATAAGCCTCTTTTAAATTCAAAATCAAATGTTCTAGGCTACGAAAAAATATAAAGTTGGATTCTTTGAACTCAGGAAGCCAAGATCTACAAATCCATAAAGGTTTCATTGGGTGCGGTCGAGATTGGCCATGATCAATAGTTTTGTCATGAGCTAGTGTTTTGGTGAAGCTGAGAATCAGCGTCGATTGATGAAATGGAGTTTGCGGCTGTATTTCTCTTGGCGAGGAGCACCTGTAGTCGTCGTTAGTTGGAGGTCTGATCAACCCAGGCAAATCACGTCTCATGTACTGTTGCACGACAGTGGAGAGGTCACGATTTTATAGGTGTGATCAAGCTTGTCATGGTGTAGGGGATGCAAAGCTATCGCGGAGTGGAGTTTGTCGGAGTGAACGGTTGCCGATTTCGTTGAAGAACAAAAGAGAAAGAAAGGAGAAAAGGTGGCATGAAAATTGAGTGTGTGTTCATGTTTTGATTTTGGAGGGAAGTTGAATTAGGGAAGATAATTAGGGTGGGATTTGTTTTAAAAGTGATTAGCTTAATTAATTAATTTAATTAATTCAAATTCTTATAAATTAAATATCTACTCCATACGAGGTCGAATTTGGATGCTGTCTTTTGCATGGACTCATCAATGTTATCTACGCGTTTGAGTTGGATTCGTTAAATTTGAAGCAGTAGAATTTTGAGCTAGAGCAAATCAAAACACAAGTGTCTGTTGAAATTTCGGTGAGCTTACTCACCTCTAAATAAACTATGGTACCTATGTTGTTATAGATTATTTTTGAATGCTTGGACGATAGTTTATATATTGTTGTTTGATTGTTTGTTTGGATTTGATTTCCGCTTGGAGGCAGATGGCATAAATAACCATTATGCTGCAGGGAACAAAAGCAAGAGGAAGTCAAAGTGTATACGTAGTGAATAGGTCGCTACGGAACACTTCGAAATACACACAGATATGGATGATTTACAAGAGACTTTTGTAGAGAGACCCTAAGTGGTTTCTCGTCATTATTGATATACTTATATTCTTATGTTGCTTATATTGATGTTTGGGTCAAAATATTTATGACATACTGTTTGATTTGTGTAAGTGTCATTATAGCAATTATCGTTATACCATCACCTATGAAATATCATCTCCTTAAACCTCTCTGTGTGTTGAACTTGTGCCTGTATTTTTACAAAATAAATGTTTGGTCGCATTTTTGCACTTTGAAAGTTGTTTAAACTATATTTTCAAGTACTTTTGAGAATTTTGAAATTAAGAATAAGTGTTGATTAAAATTTATAAAATGGGTTATAAATTTGATTAATTATCTTTTAGGATAATTAATGTTGTTTTAAATTTATAAATTTGATTAATTTTCTTTCGGGATAATTAATGTTGTTTTAAATTTATAAAAAGATTATAATTTGATTAATTTTCTTTTGGGATGGTTAATATGGTTTTAAACTTGATTTTTCTTCTTTGATCCTTTTATGAACTTTTCTAATATATATTTAAGTGTTTTAAAAGTGATTTGAAATTTATATATATTTTAAATGATTTAATATAAATTATTGAAGAAGAAGTTTTATTTTGAAATAAGGAAAGGAAATGGTTTTAAAGTTTTAACATATTTTAGACTTGAGAATTTCCAAGTAATAATTGAAATGGATGATTTAAATTATATTTCAAGTACTTTTGATTTATTGAAAAGCGAAAAGAAAGCATGGATTACAATATCGTTGTTGTGATAAATGTTTTATGGGAATTGAGAAAAGGATTCATGGATTATAACACTTTTGTTATAATAAATGCTTTCATAAAGTTATTAAGAAAACTTGTCGCTTGAATTAATAAATGTTGATATTCTTAAATCTTTGAAGGATTTTTGTTTTAAAGATAATAACAAGTTGATTTATTAATGATAATTTATAAATGAGAAGATCTTTGAAAAGGAAGGTTTTAAAGAAAAAGCTAAGTGTAATTGCTTTTAGGTTTATAGTAATAATATTTTAATGACAATTGTTTTTGACCCTTCTTTTTTATGCACTTATAAAATAATTTGCTCTTTAAAAAGAATATTTTAAAGAGTGTTCTTTTAAAGTGTTTTAACAAATATTTGTGATGTGACAATCAAGCACAAGTGTGAATCAAATGTTTTATGAGATTTAATTTCCATATACGATAATTTTTATTCTCGATAGTTGATTTGTTGACTATAGATTTTGCTATCCTTTTGTGTTTCGTCAATTTAAGACGATTTGTTGCTCATTTGAGTGTTGATGTCCTTTGTCGGAAATGACTAAAACCAAAGCGTGAGTCGAAGCCAATCTATGTTGGGTTGCTCCTATTAGGGTACATATACTATAGATTAAATTTGGTAGTATGCGCACGGAGATGTGAAATACTCGGATTCTCGGTAAGGTTGGTGGGGTCCGGCTTGGACGTGTCCGAGAGCCATCGTGGTTCTCAAGTATATTTTGTAAAGGTTTACTTTCGGTAAGGAGGGTGCACTCTCCTAGTCACCGTTGGAAAATTTCCCTTTCCATGTTTTTGATTCAAACCTTTGAATTGTTTTCTTAATTGCATTGAGAAGTGCTTAGAGCTCTTCTCGATGTTTAATTATTTGTGTCCATTCTTTAAGTTTGGGATTTTGATCTTGTTTATGCCCATTCTTTCAAGTTTGGGTTTTTATAGTTTGTTTTCCATTATTTCATTATGGATGTTGTTCTTGTAAGGTAAATCCCGTTCCGTGATTAGCATCGTCGTTTCATAGAAATATTATATGTTCACCATATTTCTTGAGTTTTCTCACGTTGGTTTTCCAGACTGATCTGGGTGTTATTTTATTATAATGCTTGGGTCATACCAAACGTTTTCAGGTTATAATTGATAGGACATTAAGCTCATGTAGTAGATGTGGTTGTTCACCTGCCATGGTATTTTTATTTTTCGCTGTATTATTCTATATATATATCCATTAGCAATTGTAAGGTTAGGAAGTTATAACTATCCAGCTTATGAGGTTTGTTTTTAACTCTGATATACCTTGTATTTTAGAGTGATAGTTTTTACTGTCTTTGTTATATTATATGTGATCATTCCACTGTGAGATTCTATTTTCCCTATTTTTCTTTTCTTCTTACCCTAGTAATCTTCCTTTCCGACACTTGGATACTCGGCATTTTAATACCGTGGATGTATTAAGTGCCGACTTTCGAGGGTCGTGAAGGCGGGTCGTTAGAGATTTGATGAGTGAGCCGGGCATTAGATGTATGTTCGGTTAGGAGCACCAATGCATAAACGGAAAGAATCGTCGAACAGTGATTCGATGAATAGGTCAGGTATTGAGTGTATATTCAAATAGATGTAACCCAAGTGAATACTACCAGGGTTGTTAATTTGATGTATAGTTAGGTGGTCTGCCAATATGATAATACACTAAAGATGCTTCTAGGAATTATTTCATTTTAGTATGTTCCACTTATGAGTTGAACTTTCATAGATAATAATTGGGCATTTAGGATAGTTAAATACAATGTGAAATAGCTAGCTCCATACATATATAACACACTAAGGAACACCCCTAGGCATAGGATATAATTAAACTTTAATTACTTGTCAAAATCATACCACTAGTAATATAACACACTCATCTGACCTTGTTTGGTCCCCTTCATTTCTCCCTCTTTATATATATTACAAGTGGATAGCGCAGTAAGTGATGTGATTTGGATAAGGTGTGTGGAGGAGCTGACTTCGCTCTTCAGAGATACATTTATTTATAGTTATTCCCATGCGCTTTATATTATATTGTTTCTACTAGTTAGACTCTTATGTAATGTCATTTGAAGAGATCATTGTATGGACCACATTTATTTGGAGATTGTATAAGTTTAGGATATTTTCAATAATTATATTTTATTTTCTTTCACCGTGAGATCTGAAAGTGTAGAATGTTCTAATATTATATTAGTCTTTGTATTATGCAAACTTTTAAAGCTAACAATTTGCACTTTTTGGTACGACACTAGTTCAAACGTCATTTTAGGCCTTGAATTGATGTGTTCAGAGGTGTGGGTTGTTACAACAAACTTCATATATCATACTTTGTATCTCGAGATGGTTTAAAAAGAAATCTCTCCCAAAAGAAAACAACATAATGAAGAACCTAACTAACATGGCACATTAGAACTGTCCGAACCAATTCAATACATGCACAATAAAATAAAACTCGTACACCCTCTTGATGTCAAGTACTTTTTTCCATATAGGACCTCACTTCAAGCATCATAGCAAGCACCCAATCAAGTGGGTGGTAAACCTTCAATGATTTGGCCACTTCCCTCCTACATACCTATAATGGTTGTCTTCACGCCATTAAATCATAATTGAATCCACAATCTTTCCCTCTCATACAATGCCAGAAGCACTGACTATTAATTCCTTATTATCTCCCCATTAAATTCTAATCCAACCTTCCAAAAATTTGGAAGTAAGTGACCCTTAACTACCAAACCAAAGGGAATATTCCATGTCAGACTTTAGTGATACAATATTTCTATATTAAAGAAGACATTGAAGACATTTGAGTCAACGTGAAATTATGATTTAAATATATTGTCTTTTTTATTGCATAAAGATGGTAGGGAATTACCTAAATGAGAAAGAGTTATTTTAAAAGATTTAAGTAATTAGTCAATTCTCTAATTAGCTGATTGAATAAGGCATTTTACAAGGTACATGCATATTACTCAAAAGTGAAATTATGACTTTATTATATTGTCTCTTTTATTGCATTAAAGACATATGGAATTTATCTAGGTGAGAAAGAGTTATTAAGTGATTCAAGTAATCAATCAATTACCTATTTAGCTGATTAATAAGCATTTTATCAAGCACATGCATATTAGAGGAAATTGGAAGTAGCAAGTAAATAAACGTTTCTCATATAAATCGGTGAATTGACGAGGTATTGTTTTATTACCACAAATCAATTACATTAACCCTAAGTAGGACTGTATGCAACTTTTTCATGTATTTTTAAAGTACTAAATATAAACCACAATATTACACTAAATTAAATAATCATAAAATATTAGCAGGCATGGATCATTTCTAATTTTTTTACAAATAACTGTAAGAAAATAACTAGTGTGCCATGTGTCTTTGAATTTTTTAGCATGGTTTTGTGTTTTTTTAAAATTCCATTACATTTTTTTAAAAGAGAAATTATATTGTCGAATAGAACAAATGTAACACCCCGAAAATTTTAATAACAAATTAAAATTATTATTTTACATAAAATGACAAAATAGCGAATTTTACAATCGAAGAAATTTGGAAAATCTGACTTTTCTATTGCATCGGTTAGATTTTTCTAGCCCAACTTCATATTTAAAATATCAAAAAGGGATACCGTATGAAGAAAATACGAAAGATTTACATAACACACATATTACGCCTATTTTGAAATTAAGTTTGAGAACTAATTACAAGAATAAATCATTATTTATTTATTAAGTAATTAATTGAGTATCTGTGAACTGCTTTAAAGACATTACAATTATGTTAATGTACTTTAAAAGAAAAGGATGAAGATATTTACAAGCACGGAGGGAAACATCGATTACCATGTTAATATAATTTATTGCTATAATTAATAAAAACACACGTTACATGTATTAGAAATAAATTGTAACATTATATTTAAAAAGAAAAAAAATGCATCTAATGTTATATGTTTAGATAACAATATATCATGGAAGTAAAGAGTTATTTTAAAGGAAATATAAGGTATGTTATCTCTTTATTAGTAAAGAATAAAGGGCAAAACCAATTTAAACTTGGAAACAATAATATCAATCAATTAATGATTTCTTGCATAATTAATTGGCAAAGAATAGGGTTTTTAATTAATATAAATAATACGTATACATATGCACGCACGCGCGCGTGCACATGTACGTTTGGATATAAATACATGGTTCCTGCAATAGTGGATAATAGTAAATGTGTTAAATATCAATAAATGGTATTAATTGATTTGAATTATAATAAATGGCAATTAATGACATTAGTCGAAAGAATAAAATTTTACATCATTTAAAGAAAAAGAAAAGGAAATGCATTTTGCGTGTAATATAAAGATAAACAATATGTGAATAAGCATGAAATTTTTCTAGACCTAGACTTCCGCCTATAAATAAAAGATAAGCCTATATCCTCTTCACTTAAAACCCTGGCATCAACCTATCTCTAATTCGTCTTCTTCTAGATCTAAGCATTCGTTCTCTTCTTCTAATTTCTAAATCAAAAGTAAAACAAAATAAAGAAAAAGAAGAAGAAAAGAAAATAGAGAACCCAAATGGAAAATAAGGAAAAGAGAAATAAAATCAATAAAAAGCTAGGTAGGAGAATAGGAATGCGAATTCAAATCAGATTAGAAGGGGAATTTCTAGAGAAAGAAAAGGAAAGCTAACATCTAAAATCTGGATTCGTACTCGAATCCTCTAAATGAAAAATAACAAAATAAAATAAACTATTTACAAAATCTGTAAAATACATAACCAGGCGTCTAAAGAAAGTAACTAGATGTCTAAATGTATTCTCAGAGGTCTGAATATGGAGATTTTTCAAAAAGAAAGAAAATAGTTCAAAATAGACCCGATTTAGACATCTGAGTACCATTTCCAGACGTTTGAGATTATAATCAGATGTCCGAGGAGAAGATCTAAACGTCTGAATGCTTGGAAATTGTTTTTAAATTAATAGGAGGTCAAACATCTAAACTATAATTCAGACGTCTGAGTTACTATAGCAAGCCCAGATTGAACATGGATCTTATACATGCCAAGTATGATGGATCGGTGAAACTTGTTCGCACTTCCTTGTCATTCGGGAGTTCACGTAGTTGAATGGAGTTATGTAGCAAGTTGGAAAAATATCATGCTTAGTGACATCCTAGGCTCCCACTCCATGAAGTTGTTAAACGTAACACTCAACGCAACATGTGATTATATCACGATTAGAAGTTCTTATCGTTCATAGTTGGTCCTAGTCACCAATTGGTGAAAGCTGGAAAGAGTGGATGAAGACATTCATCAGAAATGGATAAGAGAATCCTAGGTAAGGGGTGGATCAACCCTTGATTGCTACTTGTGTAATGATATAGAGCTTAAGAAGCGGACTAGCAAGGAGATGCACTAATGCATAGATGATAAGTATCGTCAGAAAGTGATTTAATGAATGGTTTGGGCATTAAATGTATACTCCATTTAGTGCACCAGTGCATTGATGGCAAGTAGCACTGGATTGTAATTCGATGAGTGGGTCGGGTTTTGGATGTATATTAGGTTAAGAGCACCAATGCATAGATGGCAAGAATCGTCGAGCAGTGATTCAATGAATAGATCGGGCATTGCATGTATATCTAGATAGATGTAAGCTAAGCGACTACTATTAAGGTTGTTAACTTAATGTATGTTTAGGAGGTCTACCATTTAGACCATACATTAGACATGCTTCTATAATTATTCAGTTTCAATCTACTCCACCTCTGAGTGGAACTTTCATAAATAATAATTGGACATTTAGGATAGTTAACCTATAATTTGAAATAACTAGCTCCATAAATATGTATATATATTTATCTCTGTGTGTATGTTAACCTATGATGTGAAATTACTAGCTATATATATATTATATATATAGCAGATTAAGGAATACCCCTAGGTGTAGGATATAATTGAACTTTAATTATTTGCCAACACCATACCACTATTAATATAATTCACTCACCAGACCTTGTCTGATCCCCTCCATTTCTCCCTTTTTATATCTATTACAAGAGGACACGACAGTAAGTGATGTGATTTGGATAAGGTGCATGGAGGAAGTGACTTGGCGCTTCAGATAAGTATTTATTTATAGTTACTCCCCATGTACTTTATATTATATTATTTCTATTAGTCAGGCACTTATGTAATGCCATTTGGAGGCATTATTGTATGGACCATATTTCTTTGGAGACAGTATAAGTTTGAGATATTTTCAGTACTTATATTTTATTTTCTTCTACCGTGAGATCTGAAAGTGTAACAACCTGAAATTTAAGCTATAATAATTTATTAACGAATTAATCAAATGATAAAATAACTTTGTGAAATTATCTAAATTAAGCCACGGTAGTTGCACCATTGTGTCCGTGGTAATTTTCTGGTCGATTTCCATATATAGAACGTCAGAATCCGAGCCAATATGAACAAGATATGAATTAAACGAGAATAAGAAGAAAAATAAATAAATAAATAAATGGGCTAGGTCGACCTAACCATCACCCAGGTTGACCGGCCAGTCGACCCTGGGGAGGGGCGATCGACCTGTAGGTCGACCCGCCTACGTTATTGAGCGAAGAATTAAATTCTTCGAGTACAGGCGATTTTAACACGTCATTTACATTCTTTTAGCTCATCTGGTCCCTTTGTGCTACCATCCGACGGCTCCCATTCAGCCTATGACATGGTTGCATCCTATTCGATCTCCAAATCTAATGGTCTGAGATCCACTTCTACCCCTATAAATAAGACCCTAGGCCTAACACTTTTTCTCATTCTAGATTTTCTCTGCTTGGGTTCACCTTTTCAGGAAGGACCCTAAAATGAATAATTTTCCAAGGAGAGAATCTTTTTAATAAAAATAAATACCCTCAAGTAGATCCGGGAAGACCAAAAGGGAAGAGCTTAGGACCATAGGCGAGTGATTGTAATTATTTTAGATTTCTTTAAGTAATTTAAAATAATAGGGTTTCCAATAGTTGTAGTTTTACTACGATTTTTGGAATAACCTTTTTAGTAGTTTATTTACAGTTTTTAGAATTGTTTTCAGTCTAATTCTTTTAGCCATTCTTTTCACTTAATTTTAGTTTATTTTCGTTATATAGCTTTTCCATTTATTTACAGTTTATTCACAGTATTTTAATTTATTTACTGTTATATATGCGTTATTTGCATCTTTTTCCTACGCTTTGGATTTTTTTTCTATTTTCAATTTTCTTTTATTTCTCCTTCTTCTTCGCGTATGGATTAGAATAGATTAAATGCGAATATGGATTAAAATTATAAGAATACTGAAATAACGGAAGATAAGATGTAAATTGTAAAGACTGAAATAAAAATGGAATTAAGACTGAAATTGAGCCTAATTATGATATTGATGTTAGAATTGGACTAATTAAAGATAATTGGCTTAGTTATAACTTAGAATTAAAACTAAAAGAGTATAAGATGAAAGAAGCTTATTTTTACCTTAGACATTGGGTTAAGTTATAAGCATGATTATAACGTAGGTTATAATAAGAAATAGAACAGAGTGAGGCTTATTTTAAGACTTAGGATAAATTAATAAGCACAGATAGTAAGAACAAAAGTAAAAGCTTATTTAAATAATTTATCTAAGTCAATAAGCAGAGAATTAAAGTAGGACCTGTACCAAATAACATTCCCCTATTTCTATGGACACGGTGTTTCACATAAGCCTAAAGTGAGCCGAGGGGCACGCTTATGTTAATAACGGTAGTAAATGGTCAATAAGTAGAAGTCCAAATCATGGGGATTTGGGCAAGTGGTGCAACTAGATATTATTTGGATGGCGGTCCAGTACCAACAGCATTTCCCCTATTATTTCTATGGACACGGTGTTTCACACAACCCTGAAGTGAGACAAGGTGTCTCACATAACCCTGAAGTGAGACGAGGTGTCTCACATAATCCTGAAGTGAGACGAGGGGCACGCTTATGCTGAAGCTTGAGGTAATAAGAAAACCCAATAGGTGGAACAATAGGTAACATGAGCATGGTGGTGGTTACGCGTGTGACTTCCATCCGGGTGCTCAGTAATCGTTATGAGTTCCATGCGCTCAGTATGTGTGTCTTTCGTAGGCACCAATGTCTACTGCGTAGGGAGCTTTAGCGTTCGATCCATAGTAGATTTTATGGAGTAGCAGACCGATCAAAGGGTAGTATTAAGAATTCAGCCTAATCTAAGCAGCTATCAAAAACAAGTGCATACAATCAAAGTTAATCAATTATGTTGATCTAGTTAATTCGTATTTATCCAACTTATTCCTTCTCTCTATTTCCTTTATTTCTTTTTATATACTAGAACTGTTGTAAAGTCTATTACTTCTACTTTGCTTAAAGATTTTAGTAATTACTATCATTCACCAGACTTTTAGTCTGACCCACTCCTCCATTTTCCCATTTCCCCTATAGGCAATCAAGGGCAAGGACGGTAGACTGCAGGCATTTGGAGATATCTTTGGAGGAGATTCTAGCATGTATTTCTTTTCTTCAGTTTTAGTTTTTAGTTCTTTTTGTTGAGCTGGCATTTTGTGAGGGATGTATTGTACTCCGATATTATTGATACTATGGATTTTATTTCGCAAGACACGTAAGGTTATTTTGACATTTGATGTATTTGGCACTTGGCGACTTATTTGATTTATAAAGTAATTATGAGGTTTTGTTCTAAATATATTATTATTATTATAATTGTTTTTGCTGTTTATATATTTTTGTCTTGTGAATCTTAGTCTCTGCTAGTTTTAGTTATACCAATAATGCTCCATGCCTTTTAGTGTGTCCCTTGGGTATACTAAGGGGTGTGGGGTGTTACATATGGTATCATAGCCTAAGGTTATAGGATTCCTAAAAATTTATTTTAAAGGTAAAATATTTTTCAAAATAACTTATTTTAAAATAGTTTTCAGAAAATAACTCTTAGTAATAGTTTTTAAGTATAAAAGAGTTTTTATAAAAATCCCCTCAAAGTCCAGTTCAACCTTCTTTTGATTCTTTCAAGCCTAAGTTTCCTTTTCTTTGCATAGTATGGCTGATTGGTTCCGTTGAGCTCTGGTACTAGAGGTGTAAGGGCAAGTGCCCAATACAACACCGGTAGGTGGAAATCCCTTTAATCCACCTACACCGGCCGATTTTTCTAAGCTATGTAAGGACTTCGCTAGCATAAGGGGTGGAACGTTTTTTGGCACAGAGACTTTTGTGGAGGCGAGGGCTTGGCTAAGGAACACAGAGAGGATATTTGGGCTATTGGGATTGGATGTACAGCAGCGAGTTCAGTCAACATC
Organism: Allium fistulosum; assembly: GCA_030737815.1. Taxonomy (NCBI): domain Eukaryota; kingdom Viridiplantae; phylum Streptophyta; class Magnoliopsida; order Asparagales; family Amaryllidaceae; genus Allium; species Allium fistulosum. Next base: position 645,453,581 of record CM060901.1, on the reverse strand, counting down.
TTGGCAGCTGAAAGTGGAGGCTTCTTATTGGTGGGAAGTTATTGAGTTGGAAGGAAGATATATTACTTGGAATGGATTTTGGGAGCGATTTGTTAGGAAGCTTTTATCTCAAGCAGAAGAGAGTGTTCACTTAGAGCAATTCATTAATTTGAAGCAAGGAAGTTTGTCTATGAAGGAGTACATCAATCAATTTAATGAGTTGTCGCGGTTTGGAATGGAGTTGGTAAATACACCACACAAGAAGGCTATGAAGTTCACGAAGGGATTAAATCAGCCCCTTCAAGGGTTGTTGTTGACTCACATACCGATGGGAGCTACCTGTGAGTCACTGGTAGAGATGGCGCTTATGTCTGATGAAGCTAAGGAAGGGGAGCCTAAAGAAGCCGTTAAGTCGAAAGATTCTAAGAGGAAAGAAGAAGGCTCTCAGAAACAGATCAAGAAAAAGTGCAAAAGTTGTGGAATGGCTGGTCATTTAGCCAAGGACTGCAAGAGAGGGAAGATGAAGGGAAAGTGCTATAATTATGGGCAACTCGGTCACATTAGTAAGTATTGTCTCTAGAAGACGGGGGCAGGGAGCGGGTGTACCAACAACATAAATTTAGGCTTTGGAGGCAGCGCCCTCCAATAGTAGACCAAATCGAGGTAGGAAAATTTGATTTCTATTTTTGATTTTTCCCATTTGGGCTCTTTTTCGATTCTGGAGCATCTCACTCTCTCATCTCTAGTTCTCTAGTAGATTGTTTACACTTAGACATCTCTTTAGTAGTAGACCCCATTGTTGTTTCAAACCCCATAGGTGGATCGACACACTTGTCTATAGTTTGTAGGGGTTTGAATTTTTTTATCCTAGGCGCAGAATTTGACTGCGACGCCTATGTTTTGGGATTTTCGGGATATGGGATGATTTTGGGAATGGTTTGGCTATCCACATATGGAGCTATATTAGATTGCGAGAGGAGAGTCGTTAGGCTAGAGACATGCAACAGTAGGACTCTCGAGGTTTCTTGCGACCCGCAAGGGTCAGTTATGTTGAGCTTCCTTTATTCCCTCGATTCATCATCATTAAAGTTAGATTCAGTTCCTCTCATCAGAGATTTTCCAGTCATCCTCGCTACTAAGGCAGATGGTTCCGTTGGTTATAAAGAATTAAATAGCTCACAAAGAAGAACCAATATCCACTGCCTAGGATTGATGGTCTTTTTGACTAGTTAGTTGGCTCTTCGATATTCTCCCAGCTTGATTTAGCCATAGGATTTCATCAGCTTAGGGTCGCTGATGACAACATTAATAAGATCGCATTAGGACACCCGACAGATTCTTTGAGTAGTTGGTTAGGCCTTTTGGGCTAACCAATGCCCAGCCTATTTTGTTGATTTGACGAGCCGTGTTTTTAGAGGCATCCTAAATAAGTTATGGTGGTATTCGTGGACGACATTTCGGTTATTTCCAAGAGTATGGAGGAGCATGCTGTTCATCTAGAGGAGGATCTTCGTACACTTCGCATTCTTCAGTTGAAAGCAAAGTTCTTGAAGTATCACTTTTAAGGAAGCATGTTTCTTGGGGCATAGAGAAGGTCTACGCATGGAAAGAGTTTGGGAAATGATTTTGTACATTTGGTTTCGGATTGTGAAAATCCAAAGAGTGGTAGGCAAAGATTGGAGATGTATCATAGAAAAGGAGAAAAGCCATGTGTAGATAATTGCAGAAATTAAAATTGCCTTAGAAAAGTGGATTTAACGGTAATGCCATAAGATAAATATAGGCATACAAGAGGAACAAGAATATAAGACTTTAAGCAAGGAAATGAGATTTCCAAGGTTTAGAAAGGATACTCCTGGGATAGTACGTAGGAAAATCCACTTTATGTCTAACCCAATAAAATGAAATTATTAGAATTGAAAAGAAGAACTATCAATATTTTTAAAAGTAAATACTGGGTTTTTGGGAATATGGTAAGAAATTTAAATTGTTTTTTATATAATATAAATTTTGTTAAAAGTGAAATTCTTTTTGAAGAATTACAGAACGTTAGTTCAATAGTTTCTTTGTAAGTAAACAAAATTTTTAAATATAAAAACCTAAATAGTATTAAGTATTGGAAACGTAGATTACAACATTTATTGTTGTAATAGATGTTTTCGTGTAAATAAAGGGAGCATAGACCATAATGCTACCGTTATATTAGGTAACTCCCAAAGGAAATGTTTTTACTTAATATGTGAGGTTTATTAATATTTATTTTTAGTTAAATTCATACACTAGTATTTTTTGGGTTGTAGTAATAGTGTTTTACGCAACATCGGTTTTAAAACCAAATAAAAATGAATTTTAAAAGATAATTTCTAAGAGTATAAATGAAAGTGATTTTTAAAATACACTTATTATTTAAATAAGTATAAGAAAATGTTTTCTGGCTATGGATATATTAAAACAGTTTTTAAAATGAGTTTTTCTAAAAAGAAAAGAGTAAGTTAGATATTAGAAGATGTCTATCATAAGAGAATATAAATTAGACATACTTTAATCTATTGGAATGAAAAGAGTAATGCTATAATTTCTATGAAACCAATAAAAATGTTTTGTGCAAGTTACAAGGAATGCATGAAAGAGATATACAAGGTATGGGAGCATCGTGTTTTGTATAGCCTATTTCGAAAAATATAAAATAAGTTCCTTGTAATTTCACATAAGCATAAAGTCCTCTTTTAAAAGGTTCATAGAAGATTTTAGCGTTAATAATTTCTCATAGGAGAAAGTAGTTCCAATACATTAAGGTATGAGACCATTAGGTGTAATAAGAAGATGTTTTGAAAACACATAAGGATATCTTAAAGATATTCTAAAAGAAAATAGTTTGGTGAAAAAGTAATTAAGTGTTTGGAAAACTTAATAAAAGAAAATTTTGAAAATTCAATTTTTTATAGAAAACTAAAAAGGCCTTTAAAAAAACGAGGAATAAGTTTTGGACTTAGAATTTGAAAGTTTTTCCCTCTAGGTTTGGGAAAATAATGTGAATTCAAAAAGCTGTAAAGGTGTAAGGCTACAAAGGAGACAGCAGTAATTACTTTTGGAAGTAATAATAGAGTTTCCATAAAGTATATAGGACCCTAGTGAGAACCTAGGAATGTTGATTCATGTGAGCAGACTAAAGAAGAATAGTAAGTCACGTATGGTTGGGAATAAGTATCCTTGATTTTGGAAGAACTTGGGAGAAATATCTTTCTTTAGAGGAATCTACATAAGATAGTAGTTCTCAAGCCAGCATTGGAATGGCACCTTCCGAAGCTCTTTATGGAAGATTGCACAAGTCGCTTTCATGTTGGATAGAGTCTACAGAGGGATTGCCTTGGTTCCGACACAATTAAGGAGACTTCGAAGAAGATTAGTTTGATTAGGAGAAAATTCATATCTCATATCCACATTTCTTTGATAGTAATTTTTCGAATTTCCTATTTTCCATCTCTAGTTTTGAATAAGGTTCTTTCCTTTATTATCCTTTGGGAGGGTGGAACTTAGGACTTAACCTGTATGTGGTGGGATTTGATGTAAACATGTTATTAGAGCATGTTAAGAATGATGGATGCAAGTGGTTGCAAGTGTTTGCTAGTGTATGCTAATGGAAACATATACTTACATTAGGCACTATTATCTCTTAGAGATCGGCCTAACTAGGACACTGGAGCATATGCATATGGATGTATGCGCATTTGCATTTTTATTTTCATGGTTGCTATAAATGGATGTTTATCACATGATTGTTGCATTTGGATGATGATTGAAGCATGCATATAGAACTATCAGTTATCATTAAGAATTTTTGCATTCATTTGGATACATGGCACGGACATAATTGCATAAAAGGAGGTCAACTGAATCAGTGGACCGCCTAATCTTTTGCATTAGTTAGGGACATTAACATTACACTAATTGCATAAGTGTTTGTACCAAAATTGGGCACAACACTCTTCGGAAGAGTTTGAAGAGATAAAAATGAAGAAAGCAAATGAAAAAAGAGGATTATCTAACAAACACTTCAAAAACAGATAAGAAAATACGCAGAAACACAGAAATTTAGAGTGGTTCGGCGTGTTGCCTACGTCCACTATGAAATTGATGATTTTATTGATGTTTTCTTGATAATTATAACTGATTACAACGGATTACAGTGAATTACAGTGATGAAATTCGAGTACAACAGCAGTTTGTAATGCAGAAATGTTTTCGGCAGAGTTTGGACGTCAAAGAGCCAAAAGATCCCTTTTTCTGTAGGCTCCGGGTGCTATTTATAGGCGTAGGATGCAAATATCTCGCTCAGATCTCGGGAGACCTCTTCTGGCACGTGGGTGGGCCCACGCGATCGATCCCAGGCGATTTTGACTCGATCCGTGGTCGATACGAACGAACTTCGTATCGATCAATATTTGACCCAATCGAGTCGAAACTTGGCATGAACATTCCTTAGGTCGTATGTAAGCTCCTGTGAAAATTTTATAGCATTTGGACTTGTAGATTATGAGTTATGATCGATGCAAACTCGAGTTTTATGTAGGCTGCCTTGTTCGAATCGATACCTTCGTATCGATCAGTTCGAATCACTTTTGAGCACGTGCCTACAAGTTTACGTGGCGCTAACTCCTCGGATCGATCCGCTTTTCGTGCCGTGTTGACTGCTTCCTTATTCGTATCCATAATTTAAGCCTTGTTCGTATCTATCTGAATGGTTTCGTTCTGTTCGTATCGGTCTCCTTGCTCTATTCGTATCGATCGGTTGCTCTGGCATATTCGTACCGATCGATTGTTCTGTTATATTTGTACCAATCGAGTGCTTGGGTTTGTTCGTATCGATGGGAAGTGTCTACTTTGTATCGATCTGTGGTTGATCGATACGAAGTATGTATGATGTTTGATCGACACAAACTAGAAACTTGTATCGCAGTCGATGGATACGAAATGAGCAATAACCGATCGATTCGAAGTGGGCCTGCCTTCTGGTGGATACGAAGAAGGCCATCCTCGATGGATACGAACAAGACAACTGCTGATCGATACGAAGCGGAGTTGTTCGCTGATGGAGTCGAATGGATCGATACGAATTAAGCATATTCCCCTGATGGATACGAAGTAATGCATTTTGATGGATACAAATAGATGGATGCGAATTGATGGAGACGGCGTAATCGATACGAAATGATGGATGCGATTGAGATGATTTCTTTGGCTTGCATCGATCATATCTTGAGCATACGAACTCCGATTGACTTGAAATTTGGAACGTTGGCTTTCATAGCTTTGCTTGTCATGTCTTGTTAATTGTGGCTCGATCTAGACTCTAAAAAAATTCATCGGCATCCCTAGCAAACCCGCGTATAACCGATCTTCAGGACGGACTGTCCTTGGTTTCCAGCTAAGTTCCTGGTATCACGGCCTTGCCAAAAGGCAGGATAACATTTGCCCCCCAAAGTATGTATTGTGAGAACACGACGTGCTTTGAAAAGCCACAACCTTCACTCTGAATGGTTCCATCTTGCTTGTTAAACATTTATCGTCTTCGCGTTGGAAGTTGTAATCTTTGATTGATCCATAGAGGCATAAATTATGAATTGTAGATTGCCCACTGTTGTACTGTGTCTTGTTGTAACTGATTGTTGTATGATAGCGATTATTGGTTTTGTTGTTGTAATTGTTCATCAGGTGGGCATTCGACCTGTGAATTTTGAAAATTGCAAATTAGTCCGACATACATGGATATATGTTAACCTGACTCTCGTTAACGTCGCACGTTCACGAGTCGTTGTCAGTTCTCTCGTATCGAATCCCGTATCAATCCTCTCCTGAACCGATGTGAAATTCGAGTTGTAACAACGCTTGATGGTTGTTTTGGACGCCCCTTCGTATTGATCCTCTCCGGGACCGATGTAAAAAGGTCGAAAGATGGTTTTCGTATCGATGTAATTCGCATTGATGGATACGAAATAATCATTTCGCATCGATGGTCTTATAAGGGATGCGAACAGAGTAGCTGGTCCTTTGGGTACTATTCGTATCGATGTGTAAATCTTCATGGGTTGCATGTCGATGGATACGAACGGTACAATTCGTATCGATGCGCCTCTGATGGAGACAAAAACGATGGATACAAAATAAGTGTTTCGTATCGATGGGATCCAATGTTTCAGGAAGAACTTTGTTGCACGTTTCGTATCGATGAGTCTCGAGCTGTTGGATACGAATACCCAATTCGTATCAACCTGAGGAGGAACCGGTTGAAAGCGGTCACAATGACTGGGAGTCGAATCATTTTTTACTCTCCATATATATATACGACTCTACACTTAGAGAAATTTCACTTGCTTACTTTATTTCTCCTGACTTCGTATCGATTGAGAGAACATGAGAAGAAAGAATACTTTCGTCCCCAAATCAAATATTTCATTAATCCCTTGAACTGATCGTTGAACTCAGGTAAATAATCGAACAAGTTCAATCCTAAAATGATGAGATTCGAATTCTCGTGCCATTCCATTCAAATTCGTGACCGAACGTTTGTTTGGAGGAGTAGATCTTGTGCGAGGTCGAGGAAGGACTGGAATGTTTTTGTTTTTGGGAAAGAAGAAATCATGGAGCCATTGTATCGATAATGGATACAAGGTGAGTTCGTATCGATTCAGATGGAACATGACTGTATATCGGTTGGCAAAATTGTCTCGTGTCGTTGGAGGGATAATGGGTCGTTCGAATCGATCTGGATAATAGGACTTCGAAATGGTAAAGTGGAAGTCTTCGTATCGACTGACGATGGAGCTTTCGTATCGACTCGAGATGATCGATACAAAGGCCTCAGACTTGCTGATCGATACGAAGAGGTTGCATTTTACCATTTCGAATTCTTCTGTCTCCGATCGATACAAAGTGCGTGCCAGGGAATCGATACCAAGGTGGCTTAAGTGATCGATACGAATTCGAATCTGTATCGCTGATGGATACGAACAGCTTCATCGATCGATGCGAACTCGAAATTTGGTGATCGACTACGAGCTCAACTTTGATGATTTTGAAAACTATTGTATATTTGAACACCTGACTCCGATGAGCTTCATTCTAGCATAATTGGACTTGACCATCATACCGCATATTTGACTTCCCTTCAAAGCTTGTCGATGGAACTTGTAACCGAACATAATTTTAACAAACTGTAATTCAGATCGGTCTCTAAAACCTGGATGGTACGATTTTGACGGTCAGCGACGACGGTCACTCCAGTTGAATTTTGAAGTCTCGTTATTAGAATGTTTTCTCACACTCTGTAGAATTTGCCAAGTAATTTGTAGCACTGCACTGCACAACACATTCACGCAAATCACATTGGGGAACAATTGGGTTTTTATTGTCTAATGATGGTTTCTAATAAGTTGATTAGCTATGGAATCCACAAGCTCACAATAGCAGGAGCTCTAGAGTTTGTCTCCTTTCGTCCTAGAGATACCGGCCATCGCGGCCGAAGTTATAGACCCAGCTCCGGACGAGCTGCCTGGGGCCAGGTTTATCATGAATCCACAGGATTCCGTGCAGTCTAACGTGTCCGACGACATGTTGGGTCGTATATGCCTAAGGCACGGTTTGTCATTGGACAATGTTATATTACCGGGGCCAAATGATAGACCGCACGCTCCCCCAGAGGGGTTTACTGCCTTCAATCGCCATGCGTGCGCAGCAGAAACACTCCCTCCGTTCACCCAATATATTAGGGAAGTGTTGTCTTTCCTTGGAATTGTCCCATCGCAACTACATCCTAATGGATATGCTCTACTGAACAGTTTATTTATTGTATTCATGGAGTATCTCTATCGGTCACCGACTCCTACAGAGATTAGATATCTTTTTAACATCAAGAGTAGGGGAGATAGCCCATCTTTTACATTCATGGAGGCGGTCAGGAATTGTCAAGTAGTACTCGGATCTTGGACAAGGCTGAGTTACTTTAAAACAGAATGGTTCTACGTCTGATGCCCCCCAGGGTTTGCCAGCCGATGGTTGGTCAGACGTAAGTGTCGCAGTCTTTTCCAAGAGTTATCAAAATAATAGCGATTGGTGTAAAACTAACATCTTCTTTTATTTATAGCCGCAATTTCATGACCTGGAGGCGGGTACTTCAAAGAAATAGCAAGGGTCCTTTAAGAAATTCCAAGTGAAATGAGGGACATCGATTCGGTTCTAACTGACAGATATATGAGAATCGTCTGTCTAATTGAGTGGAGACAAAGCATAAGGCTCGAAGGGACACTAAGGGCAACCTCGAAGAAAAAGTTGAAACGCAAAACACCCGGGGTCGTAATAACTGAAGGAGACGACGAAGAGAGAACGCCCACGGATGATGAGCTTGTTGCCGGGTCTTCGGCTGGATTTCAAGTGACCGGAGGAAGAAGAAAAGGCAAGGCCACTGCTTATAAACGCCCTAAGTCTTCGAGGTGGAAATCAGTTATGGTTTCTTTGCCTGCCCCCAGTATTAGAATCTTAGAGGCTCCTCCCTCGCCAACAGAGAGTCCTTTTGAAGGGCTTGCCAATATTCCGATTCCGGATTATGTGTCGTTTCAACATGACACCGGGTTGGAGGAGCTTGATAGTGCTCTTGATCTAAGCGAGTCGCTTGCTATAAGTGTGGCCAACATTTCCGGTTGGTCGAGGGGTTGCACATACATACACTTCATGGCACTGCACGATTTCCAATCACAAGTTATCCAATTTAGGAAATCACTAAGTCTGCTTTTTTTTCTTTTTTTTATAGGTACGATGTCCGGACGAGGGTCGATGTTAGGGAGTCTTCGCTCTGTTCGCCGATCTTCTTCATATTATGAGTCATATAGGAGAGAGGAAGATAGAGACCACGATCGCGAGTACTCTAGCCAGGAACGTCATGAGAGAGATAAGGATAGGGACTACAGACATCGATCTCGATCTCGCTCTCCTCCTCCTACAATCCCTACACAACCTTCGGGCAGTGGAGCCCCCTCGTCATAAACCATCTTCGCATGCTTCTCGGCCCGAGTCGCAATGCCATAGAACCGAGGTTGAGGCTCCCGTCGTCGTTGAGCAAGCTATCACCGAGCCCACTGGGGAAGGGGCTATCAAAATTGCTCAGCTAAAGAAAGACTTCCCGAATATATGCTTCAACGGCTACATTTCCCCCCTCACTTAAAGAGAATTCCATCGGATGCGGAGAACACAATGTATGATTATATCCATGACATTTACTCCCAATACAAAGAGTGCGCGAAGGCTGCAGAGAAAATGTCGAAGGTGGCCTTCGAGCGAGCTAAAATAATCGAGAAGTCAGAATCCGATCTTGCTCAGAAGGACCGCATCGTCCAAGTGCTTAATGATGAAGCCGAGTCCTCTTGGAAATCGGAGATAAAGGCCACCAAAAAGGCCGATGAGGCGAACTCAGCTATGGAGAGGATGAGGCAGACACACTTTGCCTTGGTGGAGCAGATGGGCTACTGAAACACCACCATCACAGCTGAACGGGACACTGCTCTGAAAGAACTTAACGAGCTTAAAGCCAAATTTTCCGAAATCATCAAGGAAAAAGATGATGCAAATAGAGCGGCCCAAGAAGCTTGTGAACAGGCCGTAGTGCTCCGGGGCGAGCGGGACGCGACAACGGCCAAGGTCCGTGTGGTGGAGACTGAGGTCGAGGAGAAAGTCAAATCGGCTGAGTCCAGGCTAGAGACAGATATAGAAGATCTTTTGATAACGTACAACGCCAACATACTGAGGCACGGAAGCCTAGCCTGGCTCGATAACTACCCGATGCATTTATATAATGCCTAGGGCCGATTGGTTGAGGAGGAGAAGGTGGTGCATCTGGGCGGATCAATCGACGAGTTTGAGCTTGGGAATCGTATGCTGAATGAAGATGAACGAAAGATTCTCCACGAGTCAATGATTTTGCATGAAAAAGAAAGGCTCGGCACCCAACACTTGGAGGTCGAAGAAGGTTCAGGCATTGAGCGTCACAATGTGAGTGCCGAAGTTCCTGTGCCAACCCAGCCTGAATCTGTACCTCCGGTTGATCCCCAGCCCGTTCCTGCTTATAATCCGGATCAGTCGCAGTTATCTTCGGCGGGAGAACAAGCTTCTGAAGCCGTTCAGCCGTCAACGAGCCAAATTGAGGAAGGTACTATGAACATTCTGTATACTTGTGTGAAAGCAGGAGATTGATTTGAAACGTTTACTGACAGTCTTCCTTTTTTCTCTATCCAGTGACTGGAGTTACATCGATCGCCCCTCCTACAACTCAAGAATCACATCAAGTGCAGGAGGCCATCATTACTGAAGCGACCACCATAACTACAACTGCGCCGATTGATGGAATGCAGGGGAGCGCGCTTATCTTTGATGAATAGATGATGGAGGAACTCCTCGGTCGTCACATCGACCCCTTTGCAGACCTACCGTTTGTTATGGGTGGAAGTGTACCAGCTACCGGCTCTTTAATGCCAACTACTGATGCTCCCAGCAAGGTCCAAGCAATTCGGGAAGAAGAAATATTGGCCGAGATCAACGCAGAAATGGAGGCAGCTGCTCGTGGTGACAGTTTTGGAGGTGGGATGGCGGCACCTGGTCCGGCTTCTTTAAGGATGATATCACCTGGTGGTACATTTATTGATACCAGTGTGCCTATCCCGCCTCCTATAGTTGATCCAGTTCCTCCGACTCCATCTTTAGGGAGCATTCCCGTACACTTGAGCTCGGACAAGGAAGTCGATATCATGCCCCCTGTTGGAGATCAGCCGCCGAAAGGCAAAGGCTCGAAGAGAAAGATAAGTGGCAGCTCCAGTGGGTCCACACCAAAGGGAAAACCGAAAAAGAAGAGAGAGTAGATGTTTGCACCAAAAATGGTCACAAACCCCAAGTGTAGTGAAAGCACCAGCGTATGAATACGAATCAACAGTATTCACACACAAATCATAGATCTTAAATAAGTAACAAACAACAATCAAGAAATAATGAACAGTGACACGCAATTTATAGTGGTTCGGCTATCTCCGGCCTACGTCCACTTCAAGGTTTTTATGATTTTATTGCTCGATGCTTGAAGATTACAATTTCGTATGTTGTATTACAACTGATTTGCTGAACTAAGTCTGAATCTAAGGCAGCAATGGTGATCTGGAGTAAATATGGCAGAATCTGGGCGCTCTTTGCTCTCAAAGTTGTCCGACCCCTTTTCTGAATGACCAGGGGCTCTATTTATAGGTGTAGGAGGCTGATATTTCGCCTAAAATGAAGGGAGACCAGTTCTGGTATGTCAGGGGGCCCACATGCCCGCTTTATGGAAATCCGGGCCCACTTTGGGATCGATTCGACCCTTGGTTCGAATCGATCAAGAAAGTGTCCAATCGAGCTGAAATTTGGTGTGAACATTCTTCAACATGTGCTCAAGCTTCTGTGAAAATTTCATAGCATTTGGATGTGTAGATCTCAAGTTATGATCGATTCAAGTTGAAGGTTTTCGCTTCCTGGAGTCGTTCGAATCGATACCTTCGAATCCATAGGGTCGACTCCATCTTCTTGCACGTGAAGGCAATGACGCGGTGCGCGTGCTTCGGGTCAACCCTCCTTTTTCTCCGAGTTTTACTGAGTCGAACCCGTGGTTTCAGCTAGGTGGACTTGGTAGGTTCAAGACAATCGATTCGAAGACACGTTTCTTCGAATCGATGGAATTGGTGCTTGGTCGAATCGATCCAGATATGCCATTGCGGATCGATTCGAAGTTACCTCAATGTGGGGGTTCGAAGTTGCTGGAGTCAAAGTTTCAATCCCTGCATGGATTCGGAGGTAATGGAGTCGAAGTAAAGATGCCTTCAATCGATTCGAAGCAACGTAGGCCTGATGGATTCGAACTTGACGGAGGCGAAGCTTTGCTCCTTCTGATCGATGCGGAGGTAATGGATTCGAACACGAGCTTCACCAATGGATTCGAAGTGGGGTCGTGCTCTGTCGATTCGAAGGCCTTCATGGTGATGGATTCGAATCTTGGTCGATTCGAATGCCATGAACAACATATTTCCTTAACCTTGCAACCTTCGTATTTTGAGCATATGAACTCGGATTGACTCGAAATTTGGAACGTTGTTTCATCTGGCCTTGCTTGACATGTCTTATCAGTTGCAGCCCGATCCGGACTCGGACGAAATTCATCGATATCCATGGTGAACCTGCGATGCACAATCGATGTTCATGACTAATAATCATTGATTTTCAGTTAATCTTTGGGTATCTCGACTTTGCCAAAAGTTGGGATAACATTTTGCCCCCCAAAACATGCCTTTTTGGTAAAAGGCGTGTTTTGATCAGTCTTAAGTTGGATGCAGTGAGTTCATGTTTTACTCATAGGTTATAGCATTTTCAATCAAGTCCATGGCTGTTCGAAGCCGAATTGTTATCAATTTCTTTTAGTGGAAGTTAAGAATGAGATTCTACCGTCTTTCCGTATTATCGATGGTCACTTCGGACCCTTACCGAGCCCATTCCAGACTTAGCGATCGAATAGAAAGATCCTATTGCACTCCGATGTTGCTTTCTACCCCTTACACTCCGGCCCCAGTTAGGGCGTAAAAGCGATGTCTTGGTCATTCTGGACCGATCGTAGCCTCTCTGGGCTCTTACTGGATCCCATCCTGTCACTCTCCGGTGAAGGGGAAACAACGATGAGTGAGCCGATCCTGTCGCTCTCCGGCGAAGCGGCTACACCCCCTGCACTCCGGTTCAGTGTTTTTGAACATTAAGCGATGTCATGGCCCAAATCGTGGGCCGATCATAGCCTCTCCGGGCTCTTATCGAATCCTGATCCAATCACTCTCTGGTGAATAGGAAACGATGCTTAAGTGAGTTGATCCCGTCGCTCTCCGTCGAAGCAACTCACTTCTTGCACTCCGGATCCTACCTCTCCGGGTAGGATCATAAAGCGATCATGTTTATATTGATATTTAATGTTTATCCCTTAACTCTCCGGTCAAAGGTTTATTTTAATAAGTGTTTCTTTATTAAATTCAAATCCTAGATGTTCAATCTCAAACACCAGGAAAAACAAGATAATGCCTCTCCGGGCGGAGCGGTCTATTTCCATCTCAGAGCATGCCTAGGGATTCTCTCCGGTTCCCGTACATGAGTAAGTGGGATAGCCGTTTTATTTTGGAAATCAAATCTAAGAAAACTAATCGACCAGAGTCCAAGTCTTGGACTTGGCCCTTGCCATCACAATCAGTTGATGACGAGTCGTGATCCCGATCTGGGATCATTCCTGTTTGGTTGATGCGGTTGTTGTTCGGGTCTAACCGCCGTCGTACGTTCTCTGACATATTGTGGCAATCTACCACTCCTGGCATGTTCTTCCACCTCATCCTTCAGGCGGCGGCATTCATCGGTAGTGTGCCCATCTAACTCATGGAATAGGCAATATTTTCCGGTTCTACGTTCCCGCTCTGTGGGATCTCTCCTTGGTGGCTTTCGATAGGGGAGTTGCCCCCGAGTTTCGGTGTAAATTCATTCAAGTCCTGCCACCAAGTCTGTGTACTGCCTGAATCTAGGCTCTCGGAATTTCTTCCGTTTGTCAGGACCATCAGGTGCGTCATCCTGCTTTCTCTTTCCTTTGTCTGCCCTGGACTGTTCCTTGGCGGTTCCTTCGCCTTGTGCAACATTTATTTCCTGCCTCTCGGCTCGTGATTCCTCTAATCGAATGAATTTTTCAGCTTCATGGAAAAACTCTCCAAGATCTTGCGGTGGATCTTTAGTCAAAGAGTCTTTGAATTCGGTGCCTTCCCCAACTCCTGCCACTACCGCCATTAAAATCATTGATGGGTCCGGGCGATCTACAGAAGTCACCGTCGCATTAAATCGTAACAAAAAATCTTTTATGGACTCTCCGGTCCTTTGTTTTATCGATGCCAAAGTCATCACGCTCTTAGGTCGCGTCACGTGGACCCTAAACTGCTTCATGAAGCAATCCACAAGCTCGCCCCATGTCCTGATTGATCCGGTTTCTAGCTGCCTAAACCAAAGCGCAGCCAAATCTGATAGGAATAAGGGGAAACATCGTGCCATCACTTCCTCGGATGCTCCCAGCACTTCCATGTGTCTGATATATCTGGTGATATGCATGGTCGGGTCTGACTTTCCATCATAAGGATTCAGCGTTGGTAGTTTGAAATTCGGAGGGTTCCTTGCATTCCTGATATTCGGAGCGAACAGACTCCGACTAACTTCTTCCAATCCTCCTCCTGAAAACCCTCCTCTCATGAGTCGTCTCACTAGGCCGATCATTCTTTCATCTCCGTCTAGGGGTTGCCCCCTTGTCATGTCTCTGTCTTGCCCTCCGAGTCTTGTAGGGAATCCTGGTACGTACTCTTCGGGCGGCTCGTTAGTATTAGTGTTGGCCCTAGCCGGTTGAGCTCCTTCCAAAGGTACTTCTGCGTTGGATCCTGCGGGCCTGCCCCCAAGCCCTTGTTGATTGCCTTCTGGTCCTGCATTTTGTCCTCCGTTGGGTTCCATAGCCCTAGCTCCTTGTTCCACATTCACAGCCGCTGTAGCTGGTCCAGGGTTCTGCGTCCCTGCAGCTCTCATCTGCTCGAAGAAATTCTGCAGCATCTCTTGTTGGCTTTTCATCATTCTTTCCTGCATTAAGTTATTCATAGCCTCCATCTCATCTCTAGTGATGTAGATCGAAGCTTGTCCTTCTCCAGCGCCAGAGGATGCCTCTTGACTTCCTGCCTGTTGGCTCCTCTCAGTTCTTTGTCTAGTTTGTAGAGTCAGATCTGAATCCCTAAAATTCCAAATCTAAATTTTGAATTTGGTGTAGCGGGTGCTAGTTCTTCTCAGTGAAAAGCACCAAAGTGTTTGCACCAAAAATGGTCACAAACCCCAAGTGTAGTGAAAGCACCAGCGTATGAATACGAATCAACAGTATTCACACACAAATCATAGATCTTAAATAAGTAACAAACAACAATCAAGAAATAATGAACAGTGACACGCAATTTATAGTGGTTCGGCTATCTCCGGCCTACGTCCACTTCAAGGTTTTTATGATTTTATTGCTCGATGCTTGAAGATTACAATTTCGTATGTTGTATTACAACTGATTTGCTGAACTAAGTCTGAATCTAAGGCAGCAATGGTGATCTGGAGTAAATCTGGCAGAATCTGGGCGCTCTTTGCTCTCAAAGTTGTCCGACCCCTTTTCTGAATGACCAGGGGCTCTATTTATAGGTGTAGGAGGCTGATATTTCGCCTAAAATGAAGGGAGACCAGTTCTGGTATGTCAGGGGGCCCACATGCCCGCTTTATGGAAATCCGGGCCCACTTTGGGATCGATTCGACCCTTGGTTCGAATCGATCAAGAAAGTGTCCAATCGAGCTGAAATTTGGTGTGAACATTCTTCAACATGTGCTCAAGCTTCTGTGAAAATTTCATAGCATTTGGATGTGTAGATCTCAAGTTATGATCGATTCAAGTTGAAGGTTTTCGCTTCCTGGAGTCGTTCGAATCGATACCTTCGAATCCATAGGGTCGACTCCATCTTCTTGCACGTGAAGGCAATGACGCGGTGCGCGTGCTTCGGGTCAACCCTCCTTTTTCTCCGAGTTTTACTGAGTCGAACCCGTGGTTTCAGCTAGGTGGACTTGGTAGGTTCAAGACAATCGATTCGAAGACACGTTTCTTCGAATCGATGGAATTGGTGCTTGGTCGAATCGATCCAGATATGCCATTGCGGATCGATTCGAAGTTACCTCAATGTGGGGGTTCGAAGTTGCTGGAGTCGAAGTTTCAATCCCTGCATGGATTCAGAGGTAATGGAGTCGAAGTAAAGATGCCTTCAATCGATTCGAAGCAACGTAGGCCTGATGGATTCGAACTTGACGGAGGCGAAGCTTTGCTCCTTCTGATCGATGCGGAGGTAATGGATTCGAACACGAGCTTCACCAATGGATTCGAAGTGGGGTCGCGCTCTGTCGATTCGAAGGCCTTCATGGTGATGGATTCGAATCTTGGTCGATTCGAATGCCATGAACAACATATTTCCTTAACCTTGCAACCTTCGTATTTTGAGCATATGAACTCGGATTGACTCGAAATTTGGAACGTTGTTTCATCTGGCCTTGCTTGACATGTCTTATCAGTTGCAGCCCGATCCGGACTCGGACGAAATTCATCGATATCCATGGTGAACCTGCGATGCACAATCGATGTTCATGACTAATAATCATTGATTTTCAGTTAATCTTTGGGTATCTCGACTTTGCCAAAAGTTGGGATAACAGTAGACGTGCTTCTTCGGTTTATTTTTGGCAGGTAGATAGGAATTTATCTTTGTTTCTCTTTTGTAAGCCGTGTATAGATGCGGATTCGGCCCCCGCTAGTAGGAACTTTTGATATCAATTTGTAAAAAATTTCTTTTCGTAAATAGCTGAAATGAAATTTTATTTTGTTTTGAATCCGATGTGTGTTTATCTGTTTAAGTGTTCCAGCATTTGAATTCCTCATTCAGTATACTCGTGAAGTTTCAACTTTTGAATTTCGATTGAGTTCATCCGTCAAGTCCTGAAATCACGGCCACAGGTCATGACTGGACACTAAGTTGAACTCGACGTTGTACTGCTTCAGTCAGTGATTGACACTTAAGTTTTTCCCCCGAGTTTCGGGGATGAACTGAAAAGATTGGATAGCAGTCGTATCTCGCCTTTAATACATCATGCTTAATGTCGTTGGGTTGATGCTGGAGCAAGGAAAACCCGAGTGGTTAAATCACACTCGCTCTTTTGCCGATGATTGCATCCACGCTCCGGGGATTGCAATAGTGTGTCGGCAGTTGGTCATGCCTGCTTAACACTTGTCATTTCGTCCGCACTCTGGGGACTAAAATAAATTCGCGGGCACTCAGTTACACCCGACTTGAGTTCACACTCCGGTCCGCGCTCTGGGGACTTAGAGTTGATTAACATTTCACAATCTAGTCCACACTCCGGGGACTTGGAGTTGGTTGACGTTTATTCCCCGGTTCGCAATCTGGGAATCCAGATTATTTTGATGTTTATACTCCGGTTCATATTCTGGGAACCCGGAGTTGGTAAACAGACGGTCAATCACATCTGTTGTATGTTTTTGAATTTCACTCGCACTCTGGGAACGAAAGGTGTATCAGGATCGTGGATGGTCGGATCACATCCACCTTGAGTTAACCAGTAAGGTCGTTAGATGGACGGGTCCACCTTCCTCAAACTTGGTTCGAATACGGGCGAAGTCATTAGGCGGATGAATCCACCATCTTCGAAACCGTATTTGTAAGTTTATACTCTAGTTCGCACTCTGGGAATCTGGAGTTAGGTGAAGGATTGTCGTGTATCAATCCTTTTTTGTCTTTAGTGTGATGGCTTGTCCCCGAGCTCGGGTTTCACTTAGTGATTGACCGGTCGTATCACAACCACTCCCTATTTGAATAAATTCCACCGTATGATGGAACTTAGCTCTCCATGCATAGTGATGATCATATGAAGTATTTCAAGTAAATCACAGCTCTGGCTCGAAGAGATTGCATTTTATTGCTGAAATAAGAAAATACGGCAAAGTTTGTTGCCTTATTACAAATTCTAATCTCGAAATGCAGAAACAAATTGCAAATGAAAATAGACTGAATAAAAGAACAGAGCCTATTATGTGTAGTAGCGACGGAGACTTTTGCTATTCCAGGCTCTCGGAAGAGTGAGACCGTCAACGGTCGATAATTTGAATGTGCCATCTCCGAGCTTTCGTTCGATAACATATGGTCCTTCCCAAGTTGGTTTCATGTGCGAAGGGACCGGATAAATTCTTTTGAGTACGAGATCACCAAGTTTAAAGGTTCGGGGTTGGACTTTAGCATTGTATAGTCTGGCGAGTCGACTTCGATATGCAGCTGCCCTCAAATTAGCCTCTTCACGCTTCTCATCCAATAAATCGAGAGATTCAGCAAGCAATATAGCGTTTGTCTTTGGATCGTAGTATGTCACACGATGGGAAGGTACTTCTAACTCGACTGGAATAACAGCTTCCGAACCATAAGAGAGAGAGAATGGAGTGTGACCGGTCGTGGACTTGTGGGTTGTACGGTAGGCCCATATGGCCATAGGAAGTTCATCAACCCATTTGCCCCCGGCTTTTTCCAGTCGTTTCTGCAGAATAGACTTTATAACTTTATTTACAGCTTCGACTTGTCCATTCGCTTGAGGGTGTGCGACTGCGGAGAATTTTTTCTTAATGCGGAATCGTTGACAGAAATTCTTAAATTCGGGACTGTCGAATTGGGTCCCGTTGTTAGTGATGATAGTACATGGGAGACCAAATCGGCAGATGATGTTGCGCACTACGAAGTTGGTCACCTTCTTTGTTCTGATCGTGGCAAGGGCCTCAGCTTCCGCCCACTTGGTAAAGTAATCAACCGCCACGATGGCGTACTTCGCACCACCTTTGGCTAGAGGTAAAGAGCCAATAATATCAATGCCCCATACTACAAACGACCATGGGCTAACCATTTGAGTTATCTCAGTAGGTGGGGCCCTAGGAATCCGAGCATGCTTTTGACATCTATCACACTTCTTGGCATAATCTGATGCATCACGGTTTACGGTCGGCCAATAGTATCCATACCTGAGTACTTTCTTAGCGAGTGCTTGCCCCCCGGTGTGATTGCCACATTCTCCTTCGTGTACATCATGTAGTACTCGTTTGATTTCATTGTGAGCGATACACCGAAGTAAAGGAACAGAGTATCCTCTTCTATACATAACTCCGTTTTGAATAATGAACCGCAAAGCTTTTCTAAGAATATGTCTCTTTTCACTTCTACGCTCTAGCAGGGCTCCGTGTTCGAGATAATTTCTGAATGGAGTCATCCACGACCCCCTTTCGGAAACGACATCAAATATCCAATCGGTTTCCATCTGATTAATGTTTGGCGAAGATAATATCTCTACGGGAACAAGTCCCATTTGCTGTGCTTCACCTGTACTAGCTTACTTTGCCAACGAATCAGCTTTCTGGTTGTGTTCTCGTGGTATGTAATAAATAGCGTAATAGTCGAACTGATTCAATGTCTCCTGAACCTGAGCAAGGTACAAGGCCAGTCTTCGATCTCTGGCTTGATATTCTCCTCGAACTTGACACACAACCAATTGCGAATCATAGTAAATTTCCACCACAATGATTCTCAAGTCTCTTGCAAGTTTCAATCCAGCCAGTAAGGCTTCATACTCAGCTCCATTATTAGTTGCATGGAAGTTGAACTTTAGAGCATAACATATAGATCAACCTTCAGGAGTTTCCAGCACAACCCCTTCACATGAGCAATGGTCATTTGATGCACCATCTGTATGCAGCTTCCAAATATACTTGGGAGATTCGCTGGTTTCGGGTAAGTCCTCTGGGATGGTAAATTCAGCAATGAAATCTGCTAGGACTTGTCCTTGAATGGCTCGCCTTAGAGTGTAAGTAAGGTCAAACTGACTTAATTTGATATTCCATTTAAGTAACCTACCAGACGTTTCAGGACGCGTAAGGACCTGTCGTAACGGCTCGTCGATGTAAACGGTGATTGGGTAAACGGTGATAACAAGACAATAAGCCAATTTCTCTAGCTTCGGATAATTTCTCTCAGCTCCGGTTAGCCGCTTGCTTATGTAGTAGACCGGATTTTGTGTTCGGTCTTCCTCCCGAACTAGGGCATCACTGATTGCGTTTTCTGATACCGCCAAGTAAATGTACAATTTCTCGTGATTGATAGGCTTTGAAAAAATTGGCGGTGTGGAGAGATGCTGAATTAGTGCTCGGAATGCGCCCTCACATTCCGTAGTCCATTCAAAGTTTCGCTTTCCTTTTCAGATCAGATCGAAGAAGGGAATGCATTTGTTAGTGGATTTTGAAATGAACCTGCTCAGTGCTGCTACTTTCCCGTTGAGACTCTGGACATGCTTTATAGTTTTCGGGGTTTCAAGATTTCTGAACGCCCAGATCTTTTCGGGATTGGCTTCGATTCCTATAGCGTTGACGATAAACCCAAGGAAATTTCCGGATGCTACCCCAAAGTGACATTTCAATGGGTTGAGCTTCATTCTGTATTCTTTGATAATATCAAACATTGACTCCAGGTCCCTGATGTGATCGATGTAAAATCACGACTTGACTAGCATGTCGTCCACATATACCTCCATGGTTTTTCCAATCTGGTTAGCGAACATTCGATTAACTAACCGTTGATAAGTTACCCCGGCATTCTTGAGTCCAAAAGGCAAACTTTATAGCAATAGAGTCCCATATTGGTTACGAAGCTGGTATGCTCCTGGTCGGGCAAGTGCATGGGTATTTGATTATAGCCAAAGTACGCATCCATGAAGGATAAAAGTTCTTGTCCAGCCAGTGAATCTACAAGTTGGTCAATTCGTGGAAGTGGAAAACTGTCTTTGGGGCAATCTTTGTTCAAATCTAAATAGTCAACACATGTTCTCCATTTCCCATTTGGCTTTCGGACAAGTACAGGATTGGATACCCATTTCGGGTATAGTGCATCTCGAATGAATCCATTCGTTTTAAGCTTATCTACCTCTTCTTTAAGGGCGGCAGATCTCTCTAGATCCATACCACGCCTTTTTTGCTTGACCGGGACGTACCGCTGGTCAATATTTAGTGAGTGGTTCGCGTGTCCGGCGAGATCCCACACATATCAGAGTGCGTCCAGGCAAACACATCAAGGTTTATCCGGAGAAATTCAACCAATTCCTCTTGCATTTGTCGGCTTAGCTGAGATCCAATCTTTATCATCTTCGAGTCAT
Organism: Allium fistulosum; assembly: GCA_030737815.1. Taxonomy (NCBI): domain Eukaryota; kingdom Viridiplantae; phylum Streptophyta; class Magnoliopsida; order Asparagales; family Amaryllidaceae; genus Allium; species Allium fistulosum. The sequence goes on along the minus strand of CM060901.1, from coordinate 645,432,722 downwards.
CATTATTGTTGATTGGAACATCGATCATCAGTTCGGCCGGAGAAGCTTGAGTGTCTTTACCTTCATCCTCACTTTCGGTATCTCAGGTCACTTTGGAATTGGTTGGGGTGCCCGGGCCCGAGCCCAGGCGCTAATTGTCAATTATCAGCGAAGAGGACGTAGAGAGATTCCTCTACGCCCTTTTCTTTTTCCTTCCGCTGTGCTTCGCGCAGCTCAGCAACGTAACAGGCTCGCCCTACGGCCTGATCCCTTGGAACAACTCCGACACCATTGTCGGTAGGGAATTTCAAAGTCAAACACCATGGGGCGATGGCAGCTCTGAATTCAGCTTGGGCTGGTCGTCCCAAGAAAGTATTGTATGGGGAGTTTATATCCAAAACAACAAACTATAGTATCTGGACTCTCCGGCGCTCACCAATTCCCAGTTCCACTAGCAATTCCACCACTCCGGTGGGTATAGTTGCACTCCCGTTGAAACCGTGAATGCGAGACTGACATGGCTTCAAGTCTTTAGTCTCCATTCTCATCTGGTCGTAAGCTCATTTAAACAAAATATTTACAGAGCTTCCGCTGTCTACCAAGATCCTCTTCATCCAAGCAGGACCTACTTGAGCTGATATGACTTGCGTATCAATAGTAGGGGCTTCGACCCTATCGACATCCCAACCTCGAAATACGATGTCATCTGCCATCGTTCTTTGCTGTTTGGCCGAAGCCCCATCTTTAGAATTACTACAACATTCAAAGTCTGCATGCCTTATAGAGCTGGCATACGACTCCATTTCTTTCCAGCTCCGGTCTGCTGGATGAGGACCACCACAAATAGTGTTTATCACCAACCTCCCGCCAGTACGAGCGGGTTCCTCCTGTCTAGCCGGATTCGACACATGATTTTGATTCGATGGGTCCACACCTCCAAACTGCGGCACCCGAACAAACTATTCTAACTTCCTTTCTCTTATCAACTTTTCGATGAGATCCTGCAAGTGACGGCAATCATTTGTGTTATGGCCGTAGCTTTCGTGGAATCTACAAAATTTTCCCGTCTGAATTTGCTTTTCTGATGACTGTTTCGGAGCAGGCTTCTTATACTGAATAGTATTGCAGGTTTGTAGATATACGTTCTCCAGTGACGTATTCAGAGGAGTATAATTATCAAACATAGGAGCTTTGCATCGTGGACCACGGTACTGATCCCGTTTTCTATTTTGGTTATTATTGTTTTTTTGTTGATCTTGTTTATTCTGAATGTTCAGTTGCACTTTTCCGGAGCTCTCCCTGGATTGTTTAACAACAATATTACTCTGAATTCCTTCCATGCTAGGCCCCGCATCATCCTTCTTCCTAGACTATTTCGCATCCTCCCTTCTCAAGAATTGGGCTGCCTTGGAATAGAAATGGTCCAATGATGCAGGAGGTTTTCCGGCCAACCAGTTGCCGAACTCAAAATCAGGATCAATCCCTTTAGTCAATGCCATTAGAATAGAGTTATAATTTGGGTTGCTGATCTCAGCACATGCAGCATGAAATCTCTCTAAATAACTCCCGAGTGTCTCTCCCGGAGCTTGAGTGACACTAGATAAAGTATTAACATCCTTCGGCCTCACGACATTCATACGGAATTGCTCAATAAACTATGTTGCCAACTGATCGAAGCATGAAATAGATCGAGGTGGCAGTCGGGTAAACCACATAGTTGCTATGCCCCCTAGAGAGATCGGGAACCTTCGGCACTTGACTGCATCGTCAGCTCGTGCAGCATTCATCAACCATTCATACTTCAGGATGTGTTGATTAGGATCGGAGCTCCTTCATACACAGGTAAGGTCGGCATCCTGAATCGCCGAGGTGGTTCAACATAAAGTATCTCATCAGAAAAAGGAGTATGACTCCGGGAGATTCCCCAGTCATCATTGCTAAGTCCTTGACTTTCACTGATCATTTGACGGATCATTGCTGACAGATCGGGCGTTTGGTCATTTCGAGCAGGCTGGGCCAAGGTGTGGTCGGGTTCCACAATGCAAGGAGGGGTCGGTCGCTGTCGACGATCCGTGTCTCGCATCCTTGGTTCTATGTCCTTGGGGACGTAAGGCTCAGGATGGTATTCGTGCCCGTGAAGGTTTGGATCTGTCCGATTTCGAGTCTCAGCACCTAAATCAGTGGCTGTTGTGGTACAGTTATCAGTAACATGATGTGGGGTAGCGCCTCCTCGGGAGGAGGGTCCAGTTTGACGGCTGGTTGATGGGCCAACTCTCAGTTGCCCCACATTCAAGGTATGCTGATGCTCAGTGTCCTGTGTGTAACTTCCATCTAGCCGTGGGCGTGTAGATCTGTGATGATAATCGGAAGAGGCTGAACTCTCGGTGGAAGAATAGGAAGCTTGATCCCTCCTAGATCTCCTTCGTCACTAACGACTCAGTTGGTTGGTTAGTTCCGCATTAGCGCAGAGCTGTTGAGTGAGCTGTTGGTGGATTTGAGTCAATTATTGCATCAATATCTAAAATTCTTCTTTGGTGACGGGGCCGTGAGGATCTAACGGTCCAATAGCATTCTGATCAGTCGGAGGCAGTTGTACGGGATTCTGTCTATCTCGTCCTCCAGGATTTGCAGCTGTAGTAGTAATCCTTGTGTTAACCATAGCGGATGATGAAGCTCTCTCCTAGACTTGTAGCAAATCTGAATAGGACGGAAGAACTTCTGAAATCGAGATCTGGATCTTCTCCTTGGATGTTTGCAATCCGGTATTGGCAGTAAATCCAACGAGCAGAAGGAAAAAACTAGTTTTTTCTCTGTGAAAGCACCAAACTGTTTGTACCAAAATTGGGCACAACACTCTTCGGAAGAGTTTGAAGAGATAAAAATGAAGAAAGCAAATGAAAAAAAGGATTATATAACAAACACTTCAAAAACAGATAAGAAAATACGCAGAAACATAGAAATTTAGAGTGGTTCGGCGTGTTGCCTACGTCCAATATGAAATTGATGATTTTATTAATGTTTTCTTGATGATTATAACCGATTACAACGGATTACAGCGAATTACAGTGATGAAATTCGAGTACAACAGCATCCTTGTAATGCAGAAATGTTTTCGGCAGAGTCTGGACGTCAAAGAGCCAAAAGATCCCTTTTTCTGTAGGCTCTGGGGTGCTATTTATAGACGTAGGATGCAAATATCTTGCTTAGATCTTGGGAGACCTCTTCTGGCACGTGGGTGGGCCCACGCGATCGATCCTAGGCGATTTCGACTCGATCTGTGATCGATACGAACAAATTTCGTATCGATCAAGATTTGACCCAATCGAATCGAAACTTGGCATGAACATTCCTTAGGTCTTACGTAAGCTCCTGTGAAAATTTTATAGCATTTGGACTTGTAGATTATGAGTTATGATCGATGCAAACTCGAGTTTTATGTAGGCTGCCTTGTTCGAATCGATACCTTTGTATCGATCAGTTCGAATCACTTTTGAGCACGTGCCTGCAAGTTGACATGGCGCTAACTCCACGGATCGATCCACTTTTCATACCATGTTGACTGCTTCCTTATTCATATCCATAATCTAAGCCTTGTTTGTATCGATCTAAATGGTTTCGTTCTGTTCGTATCGGTCTCCTTGCTCTATTCGTATCGATCGGTTGCTCTAGCATATTCGTACCGATCGATTGTTCTGTTATATTCGCACCAATCGAGTGCTTGAGTTTGTTCGTATCGATGGGAAGTGTCTACTTCGTATCGATCTGTGCTTGATTGATACGAAGTATGTATGATGTTTGATCAACACGAACTAGACACTTGTATCGCAGTCGATGGATACGAAATGAGCAATAGTCGATCGATTCGAAGTGAGCCTGCCTTCTGATGGATACGAAGAAGGCCATCCTCGATGGATACGAACAAGACAACTGCTGATCGATACGAAGCGGAGTTGTTCACTGATGGAGTTGAATAGATCAATACAAATAAAGCATATTCCCCTGATGGATACGCAATAATGCGTTTTGATGGATACGAATAGATGGATGCGAATTGATGGAGACGGCCCAACCGATACGAAATGATGGATGCGATTGAGATGATTTCTTTGGCTTGCATCGATCATATCTTAAGCATACAAACTCGGATTGACTTGAAATTTGGAACGTTGGATTTCATAGCTTCGCTTGTCATGTCTTGTCAATTGTGGCTTGATCCAGACTCGGACAAAATTTATCGACATCCATAGCAAACCCGCGTATAATCGATCTTCGGGACGGACTGTCCTTGGTTTCCAGCCAAGTTCCTAGTATCATGGCCTTGCCAAAAGGCGGGATAACAATAAGTATCATAAAGCACATTAGAAAAACTTAAGGACAATGGATGAATGGTTGATGATTGAGTAGTTGGTTGTAGATATTGGATGAAAACGTATAGTTCATTCTTTTATCCTTAGAGATTTCGGGGACGAAATCCCTTATGGAGGGGAGAATGTAACAACTCGAAATTTAAGCTATAATAATTAATTAACGAATTAATAAAATAATAAAATAATTTTGTGAAATTATCAGCTCGTGGTAATTTTCTGGTCGATTTTCATATATAGAACATCAGAATCCGAGCTAATATGAACAAGATATGAATTAAACGAGAATAAGAAGAAAAGAAAAAAAATGGGCTAGGTCGACCACCAGGTCGACCTAACCATCACCTAGGTTGACCGACCTGTCACTTAGCGGAGGGGCGGTCGACCTGTAGGTCGACCCGCCTACGTTATTGAGCGAAGAATTAAATTCTTCAAGTACAGGCGATTTTAACACGTCATTTACATTCTTTTAGCTCATCTGGTCCCTTCGTGCTACCATCCAACGGCTCCTATTCAGCCTATGACGTGGTTGCATCCTATTCAATCTCCCAATCCAACGGTTCGAGATCCACTTCTACCTCTATAAATAAGATCCTAGGCCTAACACTTTTTCTCATTCAAGATTTTCTCTGCTTGGGTTCACCTTTTCAGGAAGGACCCTAAAAGGAATAATTTTCCAAGGAGAGGATCTTTTTAATAAAAATATTTTAATACCCTCAAGTGGATCTTTTTAATAAAAAATTTCCAAGGAGAGGACCACAGGTGAGTGATTGTAACTATTTTAGATTTCTTCAAGTAATTTAAAATAATAGAGTTTCCAATAGTTGTAGTTTTACTACGATTTTTGGAATAACCTTTTTAGTAGTTTATTTACAGTTTTTAGAATTATTTTCAGTCTATTGCTTTTAGCTATTCTTTTCACTTAATTTTAGTTTATTTCTATTAATTATAGCTTTTCCATTTATGTACAGTTTATTTACAGTATTTTAATTTATTTATTGTTCTTTATGCGTTATTTGCATCTTTTTCCTACGCTTTGGATTTTCTTCTATTTTCAGTTTTCTTTTATTTCTCCTTCTTCTTCGCGTATGGATTAGAATAGATTAAACACGAATATGGATTAAAATTATAAGAATACTGAAATAACAGAAGACAAGATGTAAATTGTAAAGACTGTAATAAAAATGGAATTAAGACTGAAATTGAGCCTAATTATGATATTGATGTTAGAATTGGACTAATTAAAGATATTTGGCCTAGTTATAACTTAGAATTATAACTAAAAAGAGTATAAGATGAAAGAAGTTTATTTTTACACTTAGACCTTGGGTTAAGTAATAAGCATGATTATAACGTAGGTTATAATAAGAAATAGAACAGAGTGAGGCTTATTTTAAAACTTAGGATAAATTAATAAGCAAAGATAGTAAGAACAAAAGTAAAGGCTTAGTTAAATAATTTAACTAAGTTAATAAGAAAATAATTAAAGTAGGACCTGTACCAAGTAACATTCCCCTATTTCTATGGACACGGTGTTTCACATAATCCTGAAGTGAGACGAGGGGCACGCTTATGTTAATAACGGTAGTAAATGGTCAATAAGTAGAAGTCCAAATCATGGGGATTTGGGCAAGGGCGAAACTAGATATTGTTTGGATGATGGGCCAGTACGAACAACATTTCCCCTATTATTTCTATGAACACGGTGTTTCACATAACCCTGAAGTGAGACGAGGTGTCTCACATAACCCTGAAGTGAGACGAGGTATCTCACATAACCCTGAAGTGAGACGAGGTGTCTCACATAATCCTGAAGTGAGACGAGGGGCACACTTATGCTGAAGCTTGAGGTAATAAGAAGACCCAATAGGTGGAACAACAGGTAACATGAGCATGGTGGCGGTTACACGTGCGACTTCCATCCGTGTGCTCAGTAATCGTTATGAGTTCCAAGCGCTTAGTATGTGTGTCTTTCATAGGCACCAATGTCTACTGCGTAGGGAGCTTTAGCGTCTGGTCCATAGTAGATTCTATGGAGTAGCAGGCCGATCAAAGGGTAGTATTAGAAATTCAGCCTAATCTAAGCAGCTACCAAAAACAAGTGCAAAAAATCAAAGTTAGCCAATTACGTTGATCTAGTTAATTCGTATTTATTTCCAGCTTATTCCTTCTCTCTATTTCCTTTGTTTCCTTTTATATACTAGAATTGTTGTAAAGTCTATTACTTTTACTTTGCTGAAAGATTCTAGTAATTACTATCATTCACCAGACTTTTAGTCTGACCCACTCCTCCATTTTCCCCTTTCCCCCCATAGGCAATCAGGGACAAGGATGGTAGACTGCAGGCATTTGGAGATTTCTTCGGAGGAGATTCTAGCATGTATTTCTTTTCTTCAGTTTTAGTTTTTAGTTCTTTTGTTGAGCTGGCATTTTGTGAGGGATGTATTGTACTCTGATATTATTGATACTATGGATTTTATTTCTCAAGACACGTAAGGTTATTTTGACATTTGATGTATTTGGCACTTGGCGACTTATTTGATTTATAAAGTAATTCTGAGGTTTTGTTCTAAATAAATTATTATTATTATAATTGTTTCCGCTGTTTATATATTTTTGTCTTGGGAATCTTAGTCTCTGCTGGTTTTAGTTATACCAATAACGCTCCATGCCTTTTAGTGTGTCCCTTTGGGTATACTAAGGGGTGTGGGGTGTTACAGAAAGTGTAAAACGTAGTAATATTATATCTTTCTTTGTATCATGCAAACTTTTAAACCTAACGATTCACACTTCTTGGCATGATGTGACCAAATGCCATTTTAGGCCTTGAATTGGTGTGTTTGAAGGTGCATGTTGTTATAAAAAACTTCATAACATATCTAACTTTGTATCTCGAAATGGATAAAGAAAAAATCTCATCTAAAAGAAAACAACATAATGAAGAAACCTAACCGACATGGCACATCAAAACTATCTAAACCAACCTCAATGCACACACAATAAAATTAAACTCGTACACCCTCTCAATGTCAAGTACTTTTATCGATACAACACCTCACTTCAAGCATCATAGCAAACACCCAATCCAATGAATAGTAAGCAACCTTCAACGGTTTGGAAACTTCCCTCCTACACACCTATAATTGTTGTCTTCACGCCATTAAATCATGCCCGAATCCATGATCTTTCCCTCTCATACAGTTCCATAAGCACTGGCTATTAATTCCTTACCGTCTCCCCATTAAATTCTAATCAAACCTTCCCAAAATTTGGAAGTAATAGACTGTTACCTACCAAAACCAAAGGAAATATTCCATGTTAGATTTTAATGATATAATATTTCCATGTTAAAGATGATTTTGATGATATTTGAGTCAATGTGAAATTATGACTCAAATATATCATCTCTTTTTATTGCAGTAAAGAAGACATGGAATTATCCAAATGAAAAAGAGTTATTTAAAGAGATTTAAGTAGTCAATCAATTTCATAATAGCTGATTAAATATGGCATTTTATCATGCGCATGAATTTTGGAGGAAACAGAAAAAAGAAAGTAGATAAATGTTTCCCATATGAATCGATGAATCGATAAGGCATTGATTTATTACCATAAATCAATTACTTTAACCCTAAGTAATAATCTTTATATAAAGACAATTGTTATTTAAATATTAGATAATCCTCTCAAGTTGTATTTCTTTATATTCTTCTTCTTAGCCTCTACTATCAATCTTGTAATTTTCTTTTCTCATAAAATAATAAAATCTCCTTTCACAAAGTGGATGTACATTATCTCACGATAGTGAAACCATTATAAATCATGTGTGTGATTTTATTTTCTACTTGTGCTTATGTGATCTATGGTTGCTTATTTTGAGATATTAGTTTTATGTTTGTTCTACCTCACCATTAAGACGATCCTATTATTTTCGCTAAACATTATGGTACTAGAGCTATTTGGTTTATCGAAGGAAGGTGTAAGCGGTGTGGCAGGAGATGAAGGTACCCCGGTTGAAACAAGACCTTATATTTGAGGATCTTTTGTTGCATCAGGATCTTAGTTGGCAATAGAGAAGTGAAATGGGGATAATGACTTTGAGAAGTGGTAATGGAGGATGAAGGCTGTTCTAAGAAGGAATAGAGTTGATCAGATGGTGTTTGACATTAAGATTTTGCTAAAGACGTTTTTCACCATGAAGATGAGAGATGGTACTTTGGTGAAGGCACATCTTAGTTTCTTCAATGATCTTTTGATAAAGATGAAGACTATGGATTTGAAAGTGAATGAAGAGTAGAAGGTGATGGTTCTTTTGTGCTTCCTTCCAGAGTGTTACATGGGTTTTGCTAACAATCTGACGTATGGAAGAGACACAATAACAATAGAAGATACGAAGTCGGGTCTTCTACCTGAAGACTTGAAAGATCAAATGAAGGAGATAAGTAAAGGTAGAGGAGGGAGTAGTAGTTACGGTTTATTCATTGAGAGAGGATGAGAGGAGAATAAGAGTTGGAATCCCGGGGGATGTTCCAAATCTAGGAAGCCTGAAAATGGTTGGAGAGGAAACACAAGAGATGGGAAGTGCCATTATTGTAAGAAATTATGCCTTTGGAAGAGATATTGTCCAGACTTAAAGAGGAAGACTAAGGATGGATTTTCATCGATTGCCATGGAAAAAACTATATCTATTGGCGTGTTGATTACAGCATAATTGGATGTATCAGAATATTGGGTGCTTAATTTAGGGGCATCATTCCACATGACACCAAATAGTGATTACTTCAACTCTTTTGTTGGAAAGGATGTAAGTGCAATTCTTATGGAAAATGATGTTTATTCTAGAGACATGGGAGAGGGTACAGTATGGATTCGCATGTTTGACAGGGTGATTCACACTATGACAAGTGTCCGCTATGTTCCAAGTCTTCAGAAGTCTTTGATCTCTTTGAGGCATTTGGCATCCATGGGATGCAAGGTGGCTATAAATAAGGATAGTTTGAAGGTTTTTAATGGTGCAATAGATTTGGTGAAGGTAGATGTTTTCTGGAATCTGTATCAGTTGAAGGGAACCACAATATACAAAGAGTCTTGTGTTGGAGTTGGCAGTTCTTATGATTTGGATGCCAACATACTTTGCACTCAGATTGGGTCGAAGAAGGGCTTGGAATTGCTTCATAGATGGCTTATGACCATAGGAAAAAACTTTGACAAATTAGATTTCTGCTAGGAATGTGTTTTGGAAAAGCAGACGAAGATATCTTCTATAGTTGGACTTCATAGATTGAACTGAATACTTAATTACGTACTATGGACATTTGGAGACCAGTGGCAATGACTTCTATTAGGGGAGCAAAGAATTTTATTTCCTTCATTCAAAAGGTTTGGGTGTATGTGACGAAGGCAAAATCATAATGTTTTGAGAAGTTTAATGCGTGGAAGGAACTAGTTGAGAACCAATCCGGTTATAAGTTGAAGGTGCTTAGGTCTGATAATGGCGACGAATTTGTCTATAGGGAGTTCCACGATATTTGTAAGTAGCATGGTATTCAAGGACATTTCACTATATTGGATGATTCGCAATCTAATAAGGTTGCTGAGAGGATGATCAAACTCTACTTGAGAAGGCTCATTGCTTGAGATTGACAACGGGCTTATCTAGAGGCTTTTGGACTGAAGCTTTGCTGGCTACATCACGTATTATAAACCAAATTCCATGCTCAGCCATATATGAGAAGATTTCAAAGGAGAAGTGGATAAGCAAAACATTATATCTTGGCCATTTTCATATTTTCGGTTGTCATTTATATGTGCATCATACAAGTGATGGTAAGTTGGAGGCTAGAGCGTGTAAGGGCATATTTATGGGATATGCAGATGGGGTCAAAGGGCATCACATTTGGAACCCAATTGATAGAAAAATTATGCATTCCTGAGATGATACATTTGATGAGTTTACAATGTTCAAGTCTAGGGAAGATTTAGTCACCATATTAGTTGATTTTGATAGGCCTGAGGAGATGGAAGAGGTTCCCATAGTTCAGCCTAGTTGCTGAGTTGTTGCTATTCTTGATAGAGGTGAAGATGTGGTTGATGAGACATCATAGAGTAGTCAACATGTGCCATGTAGTAGTGTTGGTGATGTGCATGAAGCTAAAAGAAGTTTAGTTCAAGGTGGAGGTGAAAAGAGTTTAGACGATGTTATGCTACTCGAGCTAGTTGTAGGACTATTAGGCTGCCCGAGAGGTACAGAGATAGACAATATGCAAACCTCGATCTTGATGATCAGATTAACTATGCCATACTTGTGGTTCATGATGAGCTATTTGACCTTAAAGAATTCATGAAATCGAGTGATAGCTCGAAGTGAATTTGCACTATGGAGGAGGACTTGTGGTCTTTGAAAAAGAATAAGACTTGGAATTTGGTACCACTACCTCAGGGAAACCGAGCCATAGTTTGCAAGTGCGTGTTCAAAGTGTAGGATGATGGGAGATACGATACTATATTAGTTGCAAAAGGATTTTCACAAAGGAAGGGAGTAGAGTATGTTGAGATTTTTGCGCCTGTAGTGAGACATACCTCCATTCGAATTTTGCTTGCCATAGTTCATAGTTATTACTCATGACTTAGAGTTGGAGCAACTTGACGTAAAGAACACTTTCTTGCATGGTGACTCGGAGGAGATTATTTACATGAACAAACCAGGAGAATTTATGTTAAGTGAGAAAGAAGATTGGGTTTGCAAGTTGAATAAGCCTCTTTATAGACTTAAGTAGTCGCTTAAACAGTGATACAAAATGTTTGATTCTTTTATGCTTTCACTTGTTTTTGATCTAGTATCAAAGATGCATGTATTTATATTAAGTATTTAAAGAATGGTAGTTGAGTGCATTTACTCTTGTATGTGGGTGATATGTTAATTGTTTCTAAGGAAAAGCTGAAATCGATGGATCGAAGTTGAATTTAAAGGCGGAATTCGAGATGAAAGATTTTAGGGAAGCATGGAAGATTTTGGAATGGAATCAAAGAGATAAAAAACATATACTTTTTAGGCTCGCTCAAATGGAATACATTCGGAAGATGACTGCTCAGTTTAGCATGGATGGAGCAAAGGCAATTAGTATACCTGTGTCTTTCCACATAGAGATTATTAGTAAAGGCTCTTTGATCTCAGAGAAGGATAAGGCCTACATGGAGAAGGTGCCATATGCAAGTGCAAGTGATAGCTTGATGCATGCTATGGTTTGCACTAGACCTAACATAGCACATGCTATTGGATGGTTAGTAGATATATGGAAATATGCAAATATGCATTGGGAGGCGGTAAAGTAAATTTTCAAGTATCTTAGAGAAACTTTAGACCATAGGCTTGTTGTTGGTGGTAGAGATAGGGATTTTAACTTGATTGGATTTTGTGATTCTGACTATGTTGGTGATAGAGATCGAAGGAAGTCAACCTCATTTTATATGTTCACTCATGGAGGAATAGTTATTAGTTAGAGAGAGAGGTTGTAGACAATAGTTTCTTTGTCTACTATAAAGATAGAGCTTATAACTGCTGTTGAAGCGACTAAGGAGACACTATACTTGAAGTGGTTGATATGTGATTTGGGCTTCGTGTATGACGGAGTTGTGGTGGGTTGTGATAGTCAAAGTGCAATTCACTTAGTTGAAAAACTTCCTTCCAACTCAAGGAAAAAGCATATAGAGGTGAGAGAGTCCTTTCTTGTCTTGACAAATAAAGAGAAACTAGTTCGTCTTTAGAAGGTTCGCATGAAGGAAAATGTAACAGATATGTTTATCAATTCCTTATCCGCTGCATAGTTTGAGCATTGCTCAAACTTGATTCGCTTGTTGAGATGTTAGATGCCATATGGCGACACATGGGGAAGAGAGCATTAGTAGATGAATACATTTGTTTTCATTATGGAAATTGATAGGTCTTACATGGAGAGGGTACTTTCAATACTTTGTGTAGCCTTGCCAGAGTTCATTGACAAAGTGCAATGGGTAAAGGCCACGCCGAAGCTCATTGCGAAAGTAACAATGCTGTCTTGCTCGAGAGTTGCTGGGAGTATGAGGATATAGGTGGGTTGATAGGCTTGCATGGAAGTATAGTATCAAAGTGGAGATTGTTAGATTTCGGTGATACAATACTTCCATAGTAAAGAAGATTTTAGACATATTTTGACTAAATGTCAAATTATGACCCAAATATCGCATCTTTTATTGCATTCAAGAATGTGAGGAATTATATAAATAAGGCATTGTTTCGAAGGACCGAAGTAATCAATCAATTCCCCGATTAGCAGATTAAAGAAGGCATTTTATCAGGCATATGCATATTGGAGGAAACTAGAAAAATCAAATGGATAAACATTTCCTATATGAATCGGCGGATTGATTGGGCATTGATTTATTACCATAAATCAATTACTTCAACCCCAAATGATAATCTTTATCCTTTGTTATTTAGAGATTAGATAATCCACTCTAGTTGTATTTCTTTATATTCTTCCACTTAGCCTCTCTTATCAATCTTATAATTTTCTTTTCTCATAGAGTAATAAAATCTCCTCTCTAAAGTGGATGTACACTATCACACGGTAGTGGAACTATTAGAAGTCCTATGTGTGATTTTCTTTTCTGTTTGTGCATCCACGATCCGTGATTTCTTATTTTTATATATTGGTTTTCTGTTTCTTCTATCTAACCATTAACACTATCCTATTATTTCCACTGCATTTGGGTGCTAATCCAAATTTTCCCCAACATTCCAATAATACGACAAGTCAAAGAAGAAGTAGTGTCAATCACATCTACCCCACCTTACTACTATGTAGGACATGGCAAGTAAGCATATTTCATCTATAAATATTATTCCCTTCCACCAGGAAATGAGTTGAAATTATATTATCATATTAATGTCATAGTTTTGAACTTTTCAAATCTCAAATAATAAAATAATAAAAGCTCTTCAAAACGAACGTATATCCCCATGGATCGGAACACTGTAAGTTTGTCTTGTTTATTTACTATATAGTTTTTCATTTCTGTACATAAATCACACCCTTTATTGCATTTGGTAATTGGGATCTTTATAATCTATTATAATTCCAAGCTCGATGAATTAATTCATCAACACTTGATTCTGATTAAGAAAATTTGATTAAGCACAAATGTAGATTAAATTATTTACATGAATCGAAATACAAACATTATGTATTTAGAATATCTCAAATGACAAAATTCAGTTATATGATGTCACCGCTCTTTATTGGTATTGGCCATCTGCATATTCCATTTTCAATTTAGAGAGTTGGATTATTGATATACATGGATTCAACATTTTGATGATATAAACCATGCAGTTACGCTGTTAGTGGATTTTACTATGGATAGAAACCGACGTTCGACTATAATTGTGTTGAGCAAAATAAAATATCGAAGAACTTGAAGATGGAAAAGCCTAAATCAATATTTTGAGCTCTTTCTCATTTTTGATTTTGAAATCTAAAATTTCAAGGTGTCAAGGATCACCAGCTAAAGTAGTAAGATCTCTAAATTGTGGTTCTAAAGGTCTTGGATTCGATCCATCGAGACACTAAAATGAGTGCTCTGCTTAAAATTAAGTATCACTCTTACTATTATAAAAGAAATGTAAAATGTCAAGAAACCCTACAAGTCATACATATACAAACAAGTCATTTTCTGTTATGATTCAAGATTTTCAAAGAAATAAGCAATAAATTTTAAATTATTATTGATCGACCAATGCTACGAAGCCGATCAAGCAATAGGAAAAGGTTTTAGCTTTTATAAATCCTACAAATTCCACATTTTGAAATTTCTAAAATATGATATTTTTTAAGAAATTGTATTGGCTCATTGCACTGACCAATATTTTAGCTCAAAATAATGGATTTACAATTTCCAAATATTTGAATAAAAAATGTTTTAATAGGATTAATAGTAAGTGTTATCCAGCATTTTGACCCAGCTATATCCAAACTGATTGAACAAGTTAGACTCAACTGTCATTAAGGCCAATAGCCCAAAGCGATGATTGTGGGGTCTAAAAAGCAAGTACATATGATAATACGAAGTCATGATCGAATGGAATTGAGATATATGCTACATAGAACGTTCTAAGTATGGAATATAGACTAATCTAGAAAAAGGATCGGGTATGATCCCTCTCTACCAAAGAGATCGTATTATTTCAGCTAAACAAGTGCAACTCAATAGAAAACGATCGATATATCAAAATCCAGAAGTCGGTTACATATGAAACTTTAGGAACAAGAAGAGGGGACCCTAGGCAGTCCACCCTAGGGATCGCACCCCAAAAGGAACAAGTAAGAGGGATCGACCAGAATCAGACAACATCATATATTGCAACATTGATTGATCAATAACGCAAGTTCTACTAATACAATTGGCATGAAACTTGGAGGCTAAGCATAACACAATATGAAGAATCCCTCATAGGGATCGCAGCTTCTAAATCCACCAAGATAGGGATCGGCCCTATCCCTCTTCCTTGGGATTTGGGCCTTGCGATCCCTTCTGTAGGCCCCTATGGATCTGGAGAGCCTTCAGCTAAATTTTCAAGGAGATATTTTGCTGTCTTCCTCTATAAAAAGAAACTTGATTATTTATTTTCGGGATCTTTACGCTGCTTGTTGCTTTGTATTCTTTTGTAACTAAGGATTTTCTTCTAATTCCTCTTGTACTCAGTTTACAAAGTGATTAATAAAGCTATCTCTTCACGATGGACGTAGGCAAACAACGCCGAACCACTATAAATTGTCATGTCTATGTTATTTACTTATTTCCTATTGCTTTACTGCTATATTCTCTCTGTTTATATTAATATTCTTCATCTATTCCTCTACAAAATCTCTATTGGGCATTTGTGCTAATTTTTGATGCAAACATTTGGGTGCTTTCACTGAAAAGGAAAAATTCACAGCTTCATTTAGATCCCTTTACTGTTGTTGGATTGCATAAATTCAAAGAAGAGATCCAAAATTATCTTCAAATAGTTTATCCGTTCTATTCAGATTTGCAAAATCTAAGGAAAACTATCAACAATGGTTAGGAACGCCAGATTTACCTCTCAAAATGCAGAAGGAAATGAGAACCTTAGCATCCAACAAGGAGGCCTGAACAATCTACCAGTGGATGCCAATGCTGTAAATCCAATTGATATGTAGAATCCAGCTGATTCCATCACAAGAGCTAATTTCCAGAATCTGATGAGAGAGCTCATGGATAGCCGTCGACAGTTGAACCAGCAGATTCAAGCCAATATCGATCTAATGAATCAACCCAGGGATCAACAACACTGGAAAACTAGGAGGGGGCCAGCTCCCTATTCTGCATCGGAGAGCTCAACTTCATCAGATGACCATCATAGGCGCAGACGTCGTAGAACCGATGGATATCATGTAGAAGCATCAGGACATCAACACACAACCATTCCCAAGCTGCCAGGACCGATCGGACCCGATCTCTCTATAGGGATCAGGGTCGATCCTCCTCCCGAGGAGGAGCAGCCTTACCTTTTTCTGATGGAACTCAAACTGGAGCCGCCGCGGTTAATTTGGATGCCGGAGTTCAAGTAAATGCAGACCATTTACCTCTCTGGAATGACGATGATGTGAATGCATGTCAAGAGGATATTGAGCCCAGAAGGCGTGGAACGACCCGTAGACATCGATCAGACCATTCACGTGAGGTGGAGCATGACTATCGCTCGGCTCCAACATCCAAATGTTGGACTTGATGGCTAAGATCAAACAATTAGTAAGGGAAAGCCAAGGTTTGACAAATGATGATTGGGAATCTCAAGAAGCCAAACTCCATTCACCGATAATATCCTACACATGGAGTATCTAAGGAGGTTTAGCATGCCATCGATGCCTGCCTAGGGAAAAACCAGCCCCAGGCAGCACATCATGAGATGTGAATGGCTGATGGATTCCACACGAGCTGATGATGCCACAAAATGCAAATGTTTTTCTATTGCTCTCTCAGGCATAGCGATGATGTGGTTTACAAGATTACTCCCACGATCAATCTTTAGATTTGACGTTTTGGCAACAAAATTTATGGAGCAGTTCCGTATACACGCAACTTGCCCCAAAGATGTAATGTCCCTATCAGCTTGATCCAGGCTCCAGGAGAATCGTTGAAAGACTACTTGGAGAGATTTCATATAGCCATCATAGAAGTCAGTAATCCAAATGACCATTCATTATTGATGGCGGTAACAAGAGGGATTAACCCAGAATCTGACTTTGGCGATTGGTTAGCTGGCAAACCACCGGCAACGTTGGAGCATTTCTATGCAAAGGCAGCTCAGTATTTGAGGAAAGAGGAAGCTAGATGCTCTAGGAAGAAGAAGGTTGTAGGACCGAGTGAAGAGGGAGTGCAGAGTAACATTGCAGTGAAACAGTCAAGAGAGATTTTCGAAAAAATTCAAGTAACTGTCCGAAATAAACCGAATCAACAAAAGAAAGGCGGTGATAGGAACCGCAAACGAAAGAGGGATTCTGGAAGAGGAAAGTCTAGGATTCCAATATATGATACCTACACACCACTGAATACATCCCTAGAGAATGTCTACTTGTCTACATGCAATACCATGCAGTATAAGAAGCCACCTCCGAAAGAATCGATGGAGAAATGAAAGCAAACCGGAAAATATTACCATTTCCATGAATGCTATGGTCACAATACAAATGAATGTAGGCATCTTTAGGATGTTATCGAGAAACTGATTTGGAAAAGAAAACTACGGCAGTTTGTTAAAGCCCCATAGGATGGCGGACAGGGGACATCTGACCCTAAATGAGGACAAGCGCCGCACAGGGCTGAAGAGCCTGCGCAGACTGGTGGAGGATTAGTTATCAATACAATAGCCGGAGGACCACACCCAGCCGAAAAAAGTTGGCACGAGATGGAGCGCTATGCTAGCACAATCAAGCATATGAGTATTGAGTGTTGTTCAAATACATAAGATGAGGCTCTGGCCAAACAACAACGTACAATGACAGACGACATTGTATTCAGCAATAGAGATGCAGATAAGGTGGAGGCACCGACGATCGACCTAATGGTCATTTTGGCCATGATCGGCCTCGCCTTGGTAAGGAAGATCTTGATTGACTATGGTAGCTCGGTGAATATTATCTTCAAAATAGCATATGACCAGATGAGAATGGAAGCCAAAGATCTGAAACCATGTAAAGTCCCTATTCATGTCTTTAAAGGTGTTGCAACGAAAGTTGTAGGCTATGTCGAGTTACCGGTGGAGTTACGAGAAGGCGACCGTAGGAGGGTACAGATGTTGCCATTCATTGTGTTGGATGTGGACTCTCCAAATAATGTTTTTCTAGGCTGACCGACCCTTGCTGAATTCTGGGCAGCCATTGCCCCTTGGTGTCTTACCTTAAAGTTCCCAACTAACAACGTTCTTGCTATGTGGCTGAGTTGAGGGACGCTCAACGGAAGGAGAAAGGAAAGGGTGTGGACAAGTCTCTTCGCATCCAAGTCACCGAGATTGACAACCAGCACCCAGGCCTTGGCTCAAGTGCCACAGTCGATTCTATAAAGATATATCCAAGGGATGATGATGAGGAGGCGAAAGAAACCAAGGCTGCACCGGCTGAGCCGATGATTGACATCACGATCAACCACGATGACCCGTCGCGGGTCCTAAAGATTGGATCACAGCTCTGCCCCCCGATGATGAAGGAACTTAATGGTTTTCTCCGAGCGAATCTTGATGTGCTTGCTTGTACCCATTCTGACATATGTGAGATCTTGCCTGCCATTGCAAGATACATATTAAATATCAATCCAAGACATGTCCTTGTGAAACAAAAAAGGCACGACATGGATCCAAAAAGATCTGCCACCCTTAAAGAGGAGATGGATAGACTCAAAAGCAATGGGTTTATTCATGACGCCCTCTACCCGAAATGGGTATATAATCTTGTACTTGTGAGTAAGGCAAATGGAAAATAGTAGGCATGTGTTGACTATTCGGACCTAAATAAGGCATGCCCTAAAGACAACTTTACCTTTTCGAGGATCGATCAACTAGTGGACTCAACCATATGACATGAGTTACTATCTTTCATGGATGCTTACTCGAGATATAATCAAACCTCGATGCACATACCCGACCAACAGCACACCAGTTTTATTACCGACATTGGATGGTACTACTATATGGTAATGCCATTCAGGTTAAAGAATGCTGGAGCAACCTATCAACGTCTAGTTAACTGAATGTTTAAAGATCAGATTGGAAAGAAAATGGAGGTATATATGGATGATACGCTTGTGAAGTCAAGATGATCAACCGACAACTTTAGAGACTTAGCAGAAATGTTCGATATCCTCCGATATTACAAAATGAAGATCAATCCTCTAAAATGTTCCTTTAGCGTTGCATCAGGAAAATTCTTGGATTTCATTGTCAATGCTCATGGAATTGAAGCTAATCCTGAGAAGTTTCGAACAATTCGCAACATCCAAGTGCTAAAGACTATCAAACAAGTACAAAGCCTAAATGGAAAGATTGCCACCCTAAGCCGGTTTATTTTCAAAGCTACCGATAAATGTATTCCTTTCTTCGACCTAATAAGAAGAGGGAAGATGAATTTTGAATGGACACAGGAGTGTGAAGATGCATTCCAAGCTCCGGTGAACCACTTAGAGAGACCTCCCATCTTGTCAAAGCGGTGGATCATGAAGACTTGTATATTTACTTGGCCTTATCGGTACATGCTACAAGTGTCGCACTACTTCACGAGGAGAATCGAATCCAGAGATCGATCTATTATGTTAGCAAATGATTAACAGAAGTTGAAATGAACTATCCGAGGATAGAGAAATTGGCATACCGCTTGTTGATTGTGTCATAAAGGCTCTGCCCCTATTTTCAAGTTCATCCCATTAACGTCTATACCCACTAGCCGTTACGACAGGTCCTATAGCAACCTGAGACGTCTGGAAGGTCACTCGAGTGGAACATCGAGCTGAGCCAATTTGACATTACCTGTTTCCCTCGGAGAACCATCCAGGGACAGGAACTGGTGGACTTTATAGTTGAGTTCATTGCACAGGATGATCTCTTAGAGAGCAGTAAAGCCCCTACCATCCGATGGAAAATGTATACGGATGGTGCCTCCAACAATCGTTGTTCTAGAGTCAGAGTCGTAATAGTAACTCCGAAGGATTGATCAATTTGCTATGCTTTGAAGTTTGACTTCCCTGTAATGAATAATGAAGCTGAATATGAAGCTCTGATTGTTAGACGCAAACTTGCAAGAGAACTGGGAATAAAATCTCTTGAAATCTTTTGTGATCCCCAATTGGTGGTATACCAAGTCAGGGGAGATTACTAGGCTAAAGGACAATGACTCGCTCCGTACCTAATCCAAGTTTTAGAGCTATTGACCGGCTTTGAGTATTATGACATCACACACATTCCCAAGAATCAAAATAAAGAGGCCGACTCATTAGCAAAGTATGCTAGCATCGGGGATGCACAATAAATGAGCTTTGTTCCAGTCGAAGTGCTAGATGCTCCAAGCATAAACCAGATGGAAATCGACTGGGTACTAGAGACGGAGCCTGAGAAGGAGTCATGGATGATTTCGGTTAAAGGTTATTTGCTATGGGGAGTCCTTCCCGAATGGAGGAATGAAAGACGACAAATACTCTCCAAAGCTTCACAATATATCATTCAGGAAGGAGTCATGCATAGAAAGGGTTTTTTCATTCTCCTACTCCGGTGTATCGCTCATGATGAAATAAAATGAGTCCTAAGGAAAGTTCATGAAGGGGAATGTGGCAATCACACTGTGAGGCAAACCCTAGCAAAGAAAATACTCCATTATGGGTATTACTGGCCAACTTTCAACTGAGATGCTGCTGATTATGCTAAGCAATGCGACAAGTGCAAGATGTATGCAAAAGTTCTGAGAGCTCCACCGATGAAAATTACACAAATGGCCAGTCCACAGCTGTTTTCCACATAGGCATGGATATTATTTGTTCCTTACCGATCTCTAAAGGTGGTGCGAAGTACACTATCATAGCAGTTGATTACTTCACCAAATGGGCCGAAGCAGAACCTTTATCCATGGTCACGATGAAGAAAGTAATCAACTTCATTGTCTGAAACATCATCTGTTGTTTTGGCCTTCCACGAACCATCGTAACTGATAATAGAACCCAATTCGACAACACTAAATTCAAAAACTTCTTCGTCGGCATCACATTGAAAAGAGATTTACGATAGTTGCTCACCCTCAAGAAAATGGACAAGTGGAAGCTATGAATAAAATAATAAAGTCCATTCTAAAGAAACATTTGGAAAAGGCCAGAGGCAAGTGGGTGGATGAACTCCCAACAGCATTATGGGCTTACAAAACCACCCACAAGTCCATGACTGGCCATACTCCATTCACCCTTGCTTACGACTCTGTAGCTGTCATTCTTGTCGAGCTCGAAGTCCCTTCTCATCGAGTGACCTACTACGACCCCAGAACTAATATAGATCTCCTCTTAGAATCTCTAGACTTGGTAGATGAGAAGCGTAAAGAAGCTAATTTGAGGGCAGCTGCACATCGATACCGAGTCGCCCGATATTACAACACTAAAGTCCGATCTATGACCTTTGAAATCGATGATCTCATATTGAAATGGGTTTTTCCCGTCTTGTCACACATAAATCCTACTTGGGAAGGATCGTACATCATTAAACAGAGGCTTGGAGAAGGAACTTTCAAGCTAGCGACTATTGATGGTGTCACATTCCTAAGGGCATGGAATATCAAGCATTTACGACACTATTTCACTTAGTCTATTCATTTTCATTTAGTTGTATTTGATTTCCGAATCTACTTTAGCATTTCCTTTTCCGGATATTTAATAAGATAAATTATGTCATTTCTTTCTATTTGGTGAATAAAGTTTGAAATTTCCTTCATATCTGTGATTTCTATAGCATTACATATTAGTTATGATACCCGACTAACTAATATTGACATGTCCAAGCAGGTTCCTAGAGTTTGGAGTCAGACGATTACACAAGTTCATGATTGGACTAAACAAAATGAACACGATCAGACCGTTCATTCGATGATTCTCGCTCACAACTCGATGGGCGGAGTACCTTTAATGTTCCAAAAAGAATTGGCGGATTTTTCCTAATGAGAAATAGATGCGACTTAACCATTCGATAGTCAAATTAACCCCACCAAGCGATGAGACAAACATGAATCAAAAAGTGATCGTAACACGATCGATCGCTCTTTAAGTTAAACCCTGGGCTTGGGGGCAAATCAATCAATTAAGGAAAGTACGGTCCGACTATTTTTCGAAATAACTCTATGTAACACCCCTAATTTTAGTGACATTATTCAGGAGATTTAATTAGAATAAATTAAATAGAATAATGTAGATAAGGAGAATGAGGTTGATTAATAAAAAAATATAGCGGCTGTGCTTATTAAACTTAATGAACTTATAAATGGTTAAGTACTTAAATATAAGGGCATAAGAGTAATTTCCACCCATATTTCCCACTCTTATACTATTCCCCTAACCATACAAGTTCATTATTATTCTCAAACAAAAACTATAAACGTAAGAAGCAACAAGGCTGGCCATAGGAAGATAAAAGAGAAGAAGAAATTTAAGAAAAGCTTAGGATTCAAGCTAGAGGAAAATCAATCTCAAACAATCTCTAATCTCCTTATCTCAAGGAAGGTGAATAATAATTTCTACATCTCTATTTTGATTTTTACATCACATGGTTTCAGATTTAATGATAAATCTGGTTTTATGATATGTTGAATGATGATAAGCTTGATTTTGATTTATGTATGTTTCAAACAAGGTTGTTTAATAAAGGATATACACAGTTTTAGGGTAAAACCGAGAGGAAATGATTTTAAATGCCATGGGAAAAATTTATGTTGTAGAAAACATGGTTTTGGAGTTGGGTTTCAATTTTTATAATTTTCCAAGCCGTGGAGAATTTATTATGAATTTTAAAAGGAAAATTAGGTTATTTGGGTCTATAAATTATTTTGGAGAATATATTAAGAATTTGGGTCTAAATTTTTAGTATGTTAGATAACATAATTAAAGTGAATTTCTGGAATTTTTAGGGATTTTTACTAAGTGATTTAGTATGGAAATTAAATTGTTTGGAAAGGAGGACCTAAATGATTTAATTGTTTTATAAGAGGAAGGGCTTATTTGCTAAATGTTAAATTGGTTTAGATCTGAGAAAATTGTGGCAAATATTATCCAAAATATTTAAAAAGTTATGAAAGCTATTCAAACGTTTACAAGTAGGCAAGTTAGTTGCAAAAAGTTTACTTATTTTGGAAAAATCAGCTTTTACCCAGAAAAAGTTTGTTCCGCCTTCTTTGGTGAACCTTTCATATCAGACCTCTCGAACAAGACCTTTCAACTTCAATGACCAACAAGGTAGAAAGCAATGCACATGATATCATTCAGGTGGTATGTAGTGAATTGATCTAAGTCGAAAGGTATGGTGTCGAAGGGTTGCTTTCGAAGGAGATAAATCCTTAGTTTATTTTTATTTGAAAAGAGAAATCACTTGCCTGTTTTCTAAAGACCTTTCGACACAATCGAAAGGTTTGGTTTTCAAAAGGTTGTTTTAAAAGACCTTTCGACAAGGTCGAAAGGTATGGTTTTTATAAGTTGTTTTATAAGACTTTTCGTCTTAATCGAAAGCTTAGGTTTTGAAAGGATTTAAGAGACCTTTCGACAGAGTCGAAAGGTTTGGTTTTGAAAGGTTGTTTCAAAGGGATTTTTGAAAAGAACTGCCGCCTTTATTTTATTCAACCTTCCGAAGGGATCAAAAGCAGGAGCTTTCGACTTAGTCGAAATGTTTACTGGTTTTATAAATACAAGCCGCTTCCCAACCTCCCGAAGGGTCGAAAGCAGGAGCTCTCGACACAGTCGAAAGGTTTAAATGTTTTCCCCAATGTTTTATAAAGTAGAGGGTGGTTTTGAAAACTTTCACCTATGACCCAAAGTGATATCTTTATGTGTAAACCCAATGCTTTCGAAAGGATTAACTTTCAACGGTTACGAAAGGTAGCCTTCATTGGTTTCGAAAGGTTTCGAAAGAAGTGTTTTAAAGGATTAAAAAGGCTAGTGCCTATTGTTTTTAAATATGTTTTATGCTTTCGAAGGGGCCGAAAGCAAAGGATTCAACGTTGTCGAAAGGTTTTAAAACCCAAACTCAAATTTTTGAAGGGAAAAACCCACGGCATAAATAAAGGAGTTTTGTAATGACTATAAGTATGTAATTTTGAAGAAGTATTGCCTTGATAAAATATAAGTTAAAGGAGTTAACTATGTTTTATATGAATTGTATTTCAAGGACCTTAAACCTACAGGAGTGGTATTGTTAATTGTTATGTTGCTTCTTCAAATATGAATATATTCACTATATAATGGACCATAACTGTATTTTGGGGATAAAGGGTAGAAGAACCAGCTAGGTTAACCCAGTAGTGAATGTAAATTAATTAAATTCCTGAATGAATAGAATTGCATCCAGGAGGTCAGGAAGACCAGAATATAGGATGCTAAAAATATAAAGGAAGGATATTGGCAGGGGCCAAAAAAGTTCACAGTAAACCCATGAAAACTGTATGATATTGGCATGAGCCAATAGGTTCATAGTTAGCCCATGAAAACTAGGTGTAAAAGAAGATGTCAGATAGACGGGTTCATAGTAAGCCCAGGAAAACTACGATTGAATACTGGCAAGGGCCAGTAGGTTTGTAGTTATCCCATGAAAACTATATCCGGATGTAATATTGACAGATGTCAATAGGTTCCTAGTCAACCCATGAAAACTAGGATAAGAAAGAAGTTATTGGAATAACCAATAGGTTCAAAGAGAACCCATGAAATGATTAAGTTAATTGGCAGGGGCCAATAGGTTCTTAGTGATCCCATGAAAACTTTGAAACCGGGCAGGGAATCCGTAAGTTAAAAATAGGCTAATAATTAGCTCATGAAAACTATGAAACTGGATAGGGAGTCCACAAATATTAAATAGGTTATTAGTAAACCCATGAAAACTAATAGGTTAATAGTAACCCTAAAACTATGATTATGACAGGGTGTCATAATATTTTGAAAATGTATGTTTTAACCATTGTGGATGCAGGAGCACAAAATATGGTTTATAAAGGTTTTAGGATACTAGTGAGGGGAAAACCCGTTCCGCTAAGCGGCGTGGTCTCACTAGATATCTAAAAAGATTGAGATGTTAGGTTATTGTTCATACCAGGCTTTATGTCTGACTCGAAATTTTTGTTTTCCCCTTAAACTCTCGGGTACTCAATTAATTTTGAGTAGTTTGAGATTTAAGGTTCTCAGGTTTTCTTCTCTGACGAATAAAGCTTCCGGAGGCATGCAGGAGGCAGATAGTTATTAAGAGTTTTACTTTCCGCTGTGTATTTTATTGTAAAGGCAGATTTATTAGCCTTACTATATACTCTAATCAACCAAAGGGGCATCTTCATATGTCGCTCTTGGCGTAATTGTAATAAATATATTTTGCTGAACGTGGGTAACGTAATTTGGGATTATGTAATGAACATGCAAGGTATTTGTGGAAATATGTTTTTGAATTGTTAAATTTTTTTTCCATATTTCTGTGATCCATGTATCAATGTATCTAGCACCGCCGTATTTGGTCGCCGAACATTAATAACTATGGATGACTGCAGCATCCGTAGCCGTTAGTTTTGGGCCTCCAAGTAGGGGATGTTACACTCTAAGTCCCCAGAGTGTGGACTAGAGTATAAACACAAATTGGGTGCAATTCGACCACCCGCCAACAAACTCTTATCCCCAAAGTGCGGATATGAGTATAAACAAATAGATGAGTGCAGTTCGACCACTCACTATTCCATAAACTCCGACCTGAAATTGAAAGGAGGAGTATAAATTCACTAAGGATGGAATTCAACCATCCACTATTTAACTCCTCTAACCCGAGACTGGAGGCAAGAGTATAATCACTTAAGCCACTTAATTCGATAGCATAGTACTAGGGTTCGAGCCCAGTGTTTGATACAACTTGAGGCCACGACCACATGGAAGCCTTGAGTAAAAACTAACGAATGATTATCCGAATCAACGAGCAACGAATTACAAGTACATTGGATTGGAAAGTAATAACTCGATTACTCAAACAAAATTGTAACATTCCCCACTTGGAGGCCTAAAACTAATGGCTACGGATGCTGCGGTCACCCATAGTTATTAATTCTCGGTGACCAAATACGGTAATGTTAGATACATTGATAAAACAGAAACACATGGATATGAATTTTTTTAAAACCATTAAACAAATTTCTTATTCCATTTTAATCATATTTCAAATTCATTACATAATCCCAAATTCGACAACCACGTTCAGAGAAAATATAATTATTACAAATTACGCTAAGAGCGACATATAAAGATGCCTTCTTGGATGATCAGAGTCTAAATATAGGCAATTAAACAACTTCGCCTTTATATCAAAACACAGCGGAATTTGTTACGACCCTTAAATTTTCGATAATTAAATTTGTTAATTTAATAAGATTTTGGTAATTTAATGTTGAAGAAAATTAAAATTAGTGAATTGTTAATGGAAATAATAACTAGAATGAACTGTAACAATATAAATGTAAGTTAATTGTTAACAATTGAAATGAAATTCGAATGATGAAATAATGTAAATTGTTATACTTGGTTATAAAATTTAATATAAGAAGACAAATGTAAACATTGAATTAATAAATGAAATAGTATGAAATAAATGACCATTTAATAAAATTTGGGTTATGTAAGAAATTGTAACATTTGTGTGTGTAAATAATGAATTTATAAGTGTAATTTAAAGTTAATGGTAACAATTAATATATGTTACCTGTTTAATTAGCCTGTTATATTAAATTTGAAACCAATTTCAATAAATGCAATTTAGTATTACGTTAATGTAAATTTAGGTAATATTTAGTAATAATGTAAATTTTATTCATATGGTAATAATGGATTTAATAAAAAGAATGAAATCAAGATGAATAAATAAATTGGGAGTATAAATTTTAATAAATGTGTGCATTGATTTATAGTAGGATATAAAAGGTAATTAATAATTTAAAGGTTGATTTATTAATAAAGCAATGTGTAATGGATGGAAATGGAATAAGTGTAGTGTAATGCGAGTTGTAATAATTATTTGTAAAGAATTAACTCACAAATATTATAAAATGTATAATGGTGACAATTGGTGTTGTTACCAATTTAACTGATCAATTTCAAATAAATGTCAACAAAACGTTACATTAATGTGGAATAAGACCATAACTGTAGTGTGAACGTAATAAAAAGAAATAGAAATGTTAATTGTATTCATAATGTAATGATTGCTTTAATAGTAAGGAGTGTAAATCAAAATAAAAGAATAAAAATGAATAAGTTCTGTAAAAGAGTAAACATATGTTTATTTATTTGATTGTAGAGATGAGAAACTATTATTTAGTGAGATATGTGTAATTACTATTTGTATCCAATAGTGTAAATATGTTTAAATTACTGTTAGATAGGAAAAATCATTCTACTTCTCATTACATTCATTTAGTCCATTTTGGAACTTAAATTAACTGAAATTAATGTAATTGAAAATTTTCAATTAATAAGAGGGAGAATACTAATTATAAATTAATAGGTGTAATTAAAAGCAGCTTATGTTTTGTAAAATTATAAGGAAAGTTTGATTTAATGAAAGGAACATTTACATCAAATAAAATGAATGTTTCATTTGTGAATGTAGGTTTAATTTCATTAAAATAAAGAATAGAATGATTGATTTTAAAGGAAGAAATATATGTTTATTTGAACTGTGTTTTAGCTTACAGATTGATTACAAGAATAGGAAAATAATCCTTTTTAGTAAGTTATTTATTACTCTTGTGTATAAACAACAAATTTATATATGTGTTTAAATAAACAATTGTTTTATTTTTCATCCATTTTAGTTGTCTATTTTAAAATTTAACTTTGTAAGTAATTGCAATTAATGTAATTCAAATGTTTCAATTAAAAGGAAAGAAAACGATGATTGCAATTAATAGATTTAATAAAAGAAACACACATTTTATGTTAAACAAAAAGGGTGTTTTAATGGAAATAAGAGATCATTTTGGGAAAACCAAATTGAGCGTTTTCATTTTAAGGTGAGTTTTTTTATTATGCGTAGTAAAAACCTAAATGCGTACAAATTTGAATATTATTTGAGTTAATAAAGTTAATTTGGTTACGTTTCAGAAAAATTGAATTTCAAAAGGTTGTGCGATGTACATGGTCCCTTCATTTCTTTTGTTATTAATTGTTGCATGAACGTTTTAAAATAGTTACCTTATTATTAATACTTGATCCATTCATTTCTCCTTCTATTTAATACCTGAGCCTAGACTTTCAGGTTGTATTTAATCCTTGCCACCTCATTTTCATGTATATAAAATTTTACTTTCGTTTGCAAACTTTTCCATTCCTACGTATATTTCCTTATGCATTATTAATGCTTGAAGCTTTCAAAAATAAAACGTGACATTTATTTTTGTCCCTCCACCTTCATTTCCTAATTATAAATAACCTACAGCTTATTTCTTCATTTGCGTTTTGTTTCTCCTGACACGTCATATTCAAAAGCTCTTATTCTTGGAAATCCAAAAGCTTTCTTTTATAAAACATGATTTTTTTCATACACTCCCTGTCCTTATCTTAGTTGTTCTTCAATCTTTTCCTATAGCCTCATCTTTAGAAAAACGTAAGTATTAAATTTGTTTATTTTTTTTACGCGTACTAAAATTTTATTTTAATAATATTTCTTATAACATGAATATCTTCTGCACAGAAACTTTGATTCACGCGCGATTTCTTCTGTTGGATTCAAATTTAAATTCTGGACAACATGAAATTGATTTAGTTGAATTTGGAGGTCGTTGAGTTTTGCGCTTCTGTTTGGATTTTTATGGGCTAAAGTCAAAGGTGAGTGTTTTAACCCACTCACAACTTCTAAAATTTCTTATGTTTGTTAAATTAATTTATGATGTGATTAGGAAATTATTTATGACTGTTTGATATATTTAAATTGCCATCCCTATTAATTTGTATCCTTTCGAATTAAATTGTTATTTAATTTGTTTTTGAAATTTATTTGCCACTTGAATACCTGTTATTGTAAATTAGTAAATTGCTGATATTTATTTGGTTGATTTGGATGATAATTATGATGGATGTTGATTGTTGATATTGGATGTAATGTTAATTTATTTATATGTATATATATATACACTGTTATCACTCTGCAAGTTCCTTAAATTATTATTATTTGAAAATCATTATTGGTTGAAATGATAGACTCGAGCGATTTTATGAATTTTTATATTTATTCGGGATTGCGGTTTGAAATGATATATAACCGTAAAATTTTAAATTGCGGATTGAAATGATAAATATCCGTATCACTTGACCCTAGGGTAGAGAATTATATACGGACACCGGATCGGTTAAATTAAATGATTTCAAAATCCTTAATTTTTGAATGGAATTAAATGATATTTTGAAGTAAAATTTGATTTATATAAATTGAAGTATTTTTTGAAAATCAAGTTTATGTATGAAAGGGAAATTTGGTTTGTTGAGTTGGAAATTGAAGTTGGTCTAAATGTGTTGAAATGAAATGAATAGTTTAATTGGATATAAATTCCAAACTTATATTTTAATATAAACTGTTTTAAAAGAATATATCATTTTAAAATTTCTAATTATTCAGATTTTCGAATTTACTAAACTATTTAACTAATATTAACTATATAAAATTATTTTGGTCTCTTTTAAACCATTTTAATTCATTTTAAATATAATTAATCTATTTTAAAGCTAATTAATCTATTTTAATTATACTTAATCTAATTTAAATCCACTTAACTATCTTAAATCAATTTAAAAGTATTTTTAACCTATAATTAAACTATTTATAACTATTTGAACTAGTTAAACTATTTCTAAATTTCCAGACTAAGTAAAGTGGAAGTGTTTAAATGCGATTCATTGTTTTAAAAGAGAATAAATTGAAACGATGATTTTGAAGTAAGGTTTTACCCTATTTTGGAAATATGACCATGGAAGAAATTATGAATTTTTGAAAGAAAATATAATTCCAAAATATGATTTCAAAGTGAATATGATTTGAAGGTAAATACGATTTTGAAAGTATTATGATTTTTGAATATGATATTTTGATATCAATTATGAAATGATTTTTGAAATGTAAAAGAACCATCCGGTGTGTAATAAGCGATTGGTTGTTAAAGAGACCGGGATCAGATATTGTCATACTCTCTGCCAATACCGAAAACACTTTAACAACTGTGTATGTGGTGCAGATTCCAGAAATGAAGTAGGATGGTTTGGTGAACAATTCCTATATAAGGTATGACGTGACCCTGACTCCCGTGAGTCAGCTTAGATGTGACTAAAATCAGGAGCTACGCCGGGCCAAGTGAGGTCATTCCTCCTATCGGACACATTCCTTTGATACTATATTCTGATTTTTGTGATTGTTTGGTGACCACTCCTCGATTTTGATATGGGAGTGTGTACGAGGTGGGCGGTAGTTGCGGCTATGCGTTACCAAGATAAAATTGCTCGGTAAATTCAATGATTTTCCTAAGTATAAATACTAGGATTTGCGGATCATTGAATTTCTTGAGTAATACATCATGATTTCGAAGGTATCTCACTTTCGAAACAAAAACACAATGGGGTGATACTCAAAAATCTATCGAAGGAGATTGATTTCACAAAAGTTTCTCGAAATAGAGTTGGGATTTTAGCATCGCTTTATCCGAACTCTAACAACAAGCTGATGAATTTCCGTATGTCACTACGGAAGGAGCCATACTGATACTAAGATAACAACCATTGAGGTAAGAAGACCCAATGAGAGATGGTTACTTCAAATATCACCCTACTCAAACGACCGCAAAATGCTAGTCGTTAGACTATTGCACTAAGGCAATATAATCACGAGGAACATAATAGATATAAATTTTAATTTATAATAAAATTTTATTAGAGTTCGAAATTCATTATCTTCAAAACCATAATCGAAATTTTTGTTTACAATCAAACTTCTTAAAGTTCCAAAACTCATTGCCTTTAAATTCAAAATCTCAATTTTCAACACTTGGAAATTTTCCAAACTCCTTCCTATAGTTCTTATAAAATGACAAATAATTTCAAACTCATATTCCCCTTTTTATTCCAAAATTAAATTTTTGAAAGAATTTTTATAATTTTATTTCAACAATTCTTAAGATAAAATTTTAAAATTTACTACTCGTTATTTTTAAATACCCAAATTCTCATAACAAACTCCATCTTTATATACACATACACATACATCAAATGTAATACAAAATGTCACAAATGCGCGGAGGAGAGAGATGAGTAGGAGCAGGAGGCTGTGTGCTCCTAAGAAGTTCAATAATCTGATTGGTTAACATATAAACTCCTTCAAGACGAGAACCACTGGACGGTCCCGCCTCCGAAGTGCGACCTCTACCTCTTCCAGCCATTTGCTGAAAGTTAAGATAAGCTAGGATTATTCACAGGGGTAGATATTAGCAATTGGAATTCACTGAATAAGGAATACTACGGAATTTAAAATTAACATTCCTAGACATATTCCTTTCTATCTACTCCCAAAGGACTCAAAGGATTAAGGACAAGGTTGGGTTCGACTATGATTTGGGGATGATGTTACACTTGTATTATACTCCCTTGGTTGCCTTATGTGCTTTTGTGCTTTCTACTTCAATTCTAGCTCAAATTTTCTACTTTCTGCTCTATGTTCTTGAGATATTCTTGAAGTATTTCATGGCAATGATGTCCATTAATGGGTTAGCCAAGTTTTGGTGGATTTGAGATTCAAATTTGAGATGAATTTGAATTGAATTTGAATATCGGTTTTGAGATATTTTCTTTGTTTTTCACTGTTTTCGAGCACGGATTTCTCTAAACGATTTTGAAACAATTTTTAAAATAAATTGGCTTTTAAAATAATTATTGTATAATATTTCTTAAATTATTTTAAGTTATAAAACCTATTTATTCTTCATAATAAGGGAATTTTCAAATATTGGTTCTATAATCGTTTTCGGAAAATGGTTTTAAAAGCTAGTTTTCTTAAATAAATTATTTTACATATAAAATACACATTTTTGCACTATTTGAACATATGAGAAAGAGAATTAAATGAAAACCACTTTTCGAAAACAATTATAGAACCAATATTTGAAAATTCCCTTATTATGAAGAATGAATAGGTTTTATAACGCAAAAATAATTTAAAAAATATTATTCAATAATTATTTAAAGCCAATTTATTTTAAAAATTATTTCAAAATCGTTTAGAGAAATCCGTACTCGAAAACAGTGAAAAACAAAAAAAATATCTCAAAACCGATATTCAAATTCAATTCAAATTCAAATTCAAATTCAAATTCAAGCTCATCTTGAAAATCAATACCGGAATAACATAAGAACATATCTCATATCATATCATATGCTTTTTTTCCAATACCCGAAAAGAGACAACTAGTGATCACAAGCCAAAGATCCTAAAAGAAACAATTGCTGGAAGCTGCCTTTCAACATCAACTGGTATTAGTGATGTTGTGGCCTTATCACTTCTTACTCAATTAAGATGGACATTTCTATCATGTCATTCGACTATAATCCATGTGTCTTAACTTACCTCCTTGGCTTCTAATAAATAAGGTTGATCCATTATTAATTAGGATAAATTGTGCATTTCCACACTGAAATGGTTAAGAAATATAACTTTGCACATTTAGAACAATTCATCAAAAAATTGACTTGGTGAAATAACTTTCCTACAACCTATCTTGCCTTCTTTGATTTTAAGTCAACCAACATCCTTCATGTGTGTTTTCCCTCTCATTACCCTCTTCTCCAATCATATTACTTCTTTCAATCTCTCTTGATAGTATTCTCAAACTTTGGTCTTTACTTTTCTTATCCTTGACCTTTCATGCGAGTATACCCTAGGACTCGCAAAAATGTACTTTGATACAATTCCCTATTCCTTTGAGGGTTCTTCTTATAGCTTTCACACTTGTCTAATTAAACATTCCTAGATTCATAATAATATTCCTTATATTCAATGGGAATTCCTTGTTTCTACCCTATGAGCATTCGCAGCTATTTTATTCATAGCCTTGACTTTTACCTTGTCTTACCAAGACAGTCATCCCTATCTACTATATTCCAAAAATTGGTTTGGTTTTCACCGCTCTTTATAAAATTAAAACTTCAAAGTCATGAAGTACTTAATCCAAAACTTTTTAATTTGAAAATATAAACTTAGAAACCTTTTTATTAAATTCAAAAATTGCTTGGTTTTTAAATGAGCCATGAAAAATTTCCCATCCTAACCAAATTTTCCTTTTAAGAACTTTCTATAACAGACACTTACTTCTTTAAAAGTATGATTTTTAACTTAAAACATTTATTTGCATTCAAAATCTCAATCATCATACTAAACCATTTTTCAGAAACATCTTCAATAAATTTAAACGATGAAAATTGAAGTAGACAAGGATAACTTCCATTCCGTTATTTTCCTACTACTCATGCTATTTCTGCTTTCAACCATAGCAAAGATTCCAGTAGTCTACGAGAGGGACTTTTAAAAGATATGCACAATCACTGCACATATTTAAGAAAATTATCCACTTTTCCTATCCTATTACTATTGTTTTTCTCCTATATTTTCTAATTGGATTACTATTGCACATATATTAATCCCTTATGCTGTTTTCTATTTAAATTTCCTAATGTCGCTAAAATTTAAATTTTCTCCTACCTAAATTCCCTTAAATAGCTTCTCCTTACATAGTTTTTTTCCTCTTTTATTGTTTCTCTTATTGACTCATTGTAGTGCATCAACCTACTACTTTGGCCATTGGGCTTTTCTTCTTTAACATGAAAAGAGATATGTATAAATCTATTTCAATTGATTTCCTTCGTATTTTCCTTCGATGGGAATATTTTTCCCATCTTCATTATCGGACATTCTTAACCTTCCATTCACTTTACCACATTTAAATCAAACATCATTTCCATTTATCCACTATTTAAAAAGAATGTAATAAAAAGAAACTTTAAACTTATAGAATTAGGAAAAATCATCAAGCCAAGCATACGCTCTCTTTTCCATTCATTTAAAAAATGAAAAATCCCTTTGCTAAAAACCATTTGAATTAAAAAAATTCACCCAACCAGTACCGAGTTATCATTCTAAGGTAAGACAATAAGACTTGGAGTCAGACCTGAGTCAAACTCAGGTCAGACCCAAGTCAACTCGGTTCCAACTTATAAGTCACAACTTGGTACCGAGTTGTATTTTCTCGGGTCTGACTCACAAAACTCTCGGGCCAGACTCCAAGCAATTGCTACTGAGCAGAACACAGGTCCAACTCACAAAACTCTCAGGTCAAACTCCAAACAATCGTTATCGAGCAGAACACGGGTCGGACACACAAAACTCCTAAGTAGTACTTGAAGCACTCCAACCTTTGGACGACTCCAAGGAAGGACTAAGGAAAAAGCACAAACCGCCCATATCGGACACCAAGTCAGGTCAACCCCGACCTAAAGCTTATGATTTTTACCAGCATGGTTTTCACTTCATGATTCACTCCAACATGATTACAACTATCTAGAGTGATGGTATGAAGCAACTCAACAAATCTCAAAGAAATTGGAACTAAGGGTATAACTCGGGACCAAGTTATATAGGTCGGCACCGACCTATCATTCCTCCCCATTTCACTTTCCAAACTCCATATATCTCCTATACTACTCCAACTACTCGTGATCAAGCGGTTTTCCAGAGTTTGGATGACCAATTCCAAGATTGATGAGATGAAAACCAAGAAAGCAGGATAACTCAAGCGATAATGGAAAAATCACTAGAACCAAACAAAGGTCGATGAAAAGAGCTTGGAACGCATCAAGTAGAAGGTAGAAGAGTATAGCAGGTGAAAAATGTTGGATTTTTACCAGCACAAATAGGTCTTACCGAGTTAGATGACTTGGTACCGAGTTATCATATTGACTTATGGGGCTTCGAATTCTCTTGTGCGACATTGGGCCATCTCTTGGACTCCAGTGCAAGTAGGCTTCTGATCCAGTACCTCGGTCACCCTATAAATACAAACCATGGTGCAACCAAAATAGTATATTCTTCTTGATCTTTTCTCTTCACTCTGGATCTGGGATTCCATTGCTCTTCACCATATTCCTCCCTCACAATAGTCAACAAGGCAGCTACTCTTGGCATTTCTAGGCCAAAAATGTTAACATTTTGTACTTGTGACTCTAATTCTCTATAATCTCATACAAAATCTCCCAGGTCCACAATCAATAAATCTATAAAGTGGATGTAGGCCAGAGATTGTCGAACCACTGTTAAAATCTTATGTCATCCTATTCAATTTTATTTTATTTTCAATACAATCTGCCAGATCTAGGTCCTATAGATTCCCCATAACTCAATCTTGGGTGTTGATCCATTTTTGGCATCAACAACACACACACACAGATATATATTATACTTAAACATCTTATTGACCGTCGGGCAAAGCGGTCAATTTCCCTATGGACCTCTAGTTTTGGTTGTATTTATATTTATTTGTAATGTTCTTATTGTGAATATGAATACCATAAAATATCAAATATGAATTAAAATAAATTAATATATTATTATTGAATTAAATTATTAATAAATTTATTTTGAACATTTACTGTAAATAAATATTTTAATCAAGTTAATTAAATTCAAATATATCAAATCTCTTTTATAAATCAGAATACTAAATCTAGTTTAGTATAAACAAATATTTACTTACACAAACAAAGAATAAAAATCTTGTGCAAATTAATAAAAGGAAAATTTTAAATTCACCCATTTAATCACGTTGCCGTTGCACCTGATCTAACAAGTACTAACCTGGCCATTGCATGTAGTTATCATTTGAACCATCTAGAGATGCTAACTATGGGAATATCCATAGTATAGTCTTAGGTGTTAGCCCTAGCTATGGTCTCTACCCACCAGCATTAGTATTGTTGGTCTTTGTTCCAATCTCAACTTAATTGCTCATTTTTAGATATCTTTAAATGAGATTCATTAGAAACTATCTAATAGATAGCAAATAAAACTGGAACAGTAAATGTGTGTACATATGTACTCGACTCTTATATGTATATATACACACGCATTTATAAAAATACAAATATGCTCTCTTCATATGTCATAATCCTTGAATAAGGATGGATTTTGCAATGATATCAACTATAACACCTCGCTTTTTTCGACCCTCAGATTTAATGCTCGAATCGACGTTCAAACCATAAAGGCCGAAAGCGATGGATCGTTAAGTGATGATAACCAGAAACAAAATAATATCTCTAACTATATCTTTCTGAAACCGTAACAAAGGGAATAAATTTATAATGTCATGAAATAGCCATGTAATATCATGAAATAGTCGTATATTAAAACCACACTAATGTTATTATGAGCATGAATGATCAACACATAACTCAGGAATTACACAACGTTGGGTATGCTAAATGCAATATTTCTTTAGTTTATGCACATAACTTTGGATAATTGAGAAATAGGCTTCAGTATAATTTGGAGAAAGATGCTTACCATATCTCCGGACGTTGGATTATATTAGGGGATTTTAATTATATTGGAAACCCAGATGAAAAAAGAAGGAAATTCGGTTCCTTTTAGTAAACTTAGTGAATTCAACTCATTAATGTACAGAACCAGTATTTTAGAGGTTCCAATCAAAGACTTTGTCTGTTCATGGTGGTTAGGCCCAAATTGAAACATTCTTGCAAAGATAGATAGGGTGTATGTATATCTGGACTCTGGAGTTGATTAATTTTTCTAATAACATGTCAGCGAATTATCTACCTTCTACTATGACTGACCAAACCCTATTTTTGGTTCTTTAATTAAAAGTAAGCTGAATTCTATTGAGCCTTGTAAGTACATGAATCATTGGCATCTTTATGAGTGTTGTTCTTGCATAGTTGAAGATGATTGGAAAGTGGATGTAGAAGGTAGGCCTCTTCATTGTTTACTACAAAAACAGAAAGGAATTAAGAGTAAGCTTAAATTTTGGGGAAATAGATTTAAATAGTTCTAGGGAGAAGTGGATGAATTGTGCCAGAAATGCTCGAAGCTTTTAGAAAATCATTGAGATGACACACGTTGTAGATATTGATTATGCATTTCAAACAGCTATGAGCAATTAGAGAAAGTGTTGAACAAGGAAATTATTGTTACCGGACAGAAATCAAAGTTTGATAGCCATGTGGCATCTACATTTTTTTATGCAAACATGTCGAACAAAAGATGTTTAAGAATAGGAGTTGAAGTTATATCTTTGAATGGTCAAGCTAGCAATAATCAGGTACCTTTTATCAATACAGTAGTAAACTTTTATATGGACCTCTTTAATCTACCCGATAATTAGATCTCTCTCCAGGTGATTTGTAAGACTATTATCACCAATTATAGTCAAAATTTCCCATATGATTCTGTTGACAGCGATGAAGTTAAAGTTGCATTATGGATTATTAGTGATAATTTATCTCCTGCACCATGTGGTTTTAACTACAAGTTTTACAAATTGCACTGGGATATGATGAAAGATTTTTTCTTGGTGATGAATGACATTCAACATGGAGGCAAAATTTTAAAGGAGTGGAATCACACTTTCATACACTTTATTCCGAAAAACCTTAAGTCTAAGCAAGTTCATGATTTTCGACCACTTACTTATTGTAACACACTTTAAAAAGTATTATTAAAATCCTTTGCAACCATATGAGCATTTTCATGGACCACTTAGCATCTGAATATCAATGTGTTTTTACCAAAGAAAGGAATATATGGGATGGAATGCTGTATGCCCATGAGATTATCGGAGGACTTGGTAGAAAAGATAACACAAATATATGCTTAAACACTGATTTGCGTAAGGCTTATGATTCTGTCAGTAGAAGCTTTGTCCACCATATGCCGAGAAGTATTAATTGCTGAGAAAAATGGGTAAACCAGATTGGTGAGATGATTAATTCACTAAGTTTTCTATTATGTGTCGAGGTTTCCCAAATGGTTTTCTTGAAAGCTCTAACGGACTCAGACAAGGTGACCCAATACCTCTGCTTCTTTTCACTTTTGTATGGAATAGTTCACCTTTCTTATGGTTAACAAGGTGCATAATAAGAAAGTATTCTCGATAAGGTCTAATGGAAATGACGTTACACATCTTATCGAGTGTTTGGAATTTTTTATTAAAAAATCGATATTAAGTGGTTAAATGTATGAAGAAACATGTGGTATACGATATGACAACTTCTATTGGTTTGATCCTTAGCTACAGGGTTGTAGTTTGGTTAATAAAATGGGAGGGGAAACTTGTTGTAAAATTTTCAAACTTTTTATTGGGGCTTTGGGTTTTGATTTGGAAGAGAAGAAGTAAAGAGGAAGAAGAGAAGTTAGTCCCACATGATAGAATCTTATACAATATATTTGTATAAATAAAGTATTTTCATGTGGATGTTGGGGCCTTGGGGCTCCCACATGTTTGCTTTGTTGTCAGAAGAGAAGTCATGCAACACCACACGTGCGCCTCCGCCAAAGTCAGACCGGGTACGGGTTTGAAATTATTTTTGGATCATATATGAACAGTAACGGGCCAGATTTCAGCCCGTTAAGGACCCAAAACCGGAATTTCTGAAATTGAATATAGGGAGGGAAATTGAAACGGTTTTCTGAACGTTGCAAAATATGAATGGACGCGTAGCAACGCCCGGAAACATTTCAAAAACGAATTTTTTGAATCATCTTCTTCTTCCTCTCAGTGTAGTTTTGCGATGCCATAACTTCGTCTCCATTGCTCTATTTTTGTGACGCCCCTCAGGTGTTGCAAACTCAGAAATCGTCGCAGAATTGCTCACTTCTTCCTCTTCATTCTATTCTATATAAATTGCATCATCGGAAACCATTACTAAAGTGTTCTTGGTCGGATCAAAGGCGTACAAACTTTGAATCTGATTTCGCTGTTATAGGGCTTCATTGAATCCTAAAAGTCGATAGTTCGATAACTCATTTGTACCTGGTGGGTTGAACTATTGTCTGAAAGAATCTATTCCATAGATCCTTGAAGTCGGAAGTACAGCATTATCTTCTTCATAATCGCCATAAAATTTATCTCGAACCGCAAAATTCCCAACAAATTTCAGACAATAGTCTTCAACCATGGAAGGTTCGAGCGCTCTACAAGTTATGAATCAGCATCTATCTCGATTAGAGCGTTTTGATGGCGACAATTTCACTCGTTGGCAAGAGACGATGAAATTTTTCTTGGTCACCATCAAGTTGTTCTACATTTTGGAAGATGACTTGGAAGAAATCCCGGAGGAAACTGATAAGGATGATGCTGCTCTAAAGGCTAGACGAGCAAAGCGCAAAGAGGACGATTTTCTATGCAAAGGCCATATTCTGAATGTGCTATCTACCCCAGTCTACAATGCTCATAGGACCTTGGAAACAGCGAAGGCACTCTGGACTGCACTAGAGAATAGTACCGCATATCCGAGGCAAGTAATAAAAAGTTTCTTATTTCCAATTTTATGGATTTCAAAATGGTCACCAATAAGTCCATAATTGGACAAGTAAACGAAATCTTACTGTTGGTGAATCAACTTAAAGATGCTGGAATTGATCTCCCTGAATCTTTTGTTGTTGGAGTTATAATTTCCAGACTTCCGCATAGTTGGAATGATTATAAGAAAAAGATGAAGCATGCGGAAACGGATTATAATTTAGACAGTTTACAGCATCATCTTCGTATTGAAGAAGACTCTCGCAAACGCGATCTAGATGATAATCCGCAAACTGAGTCTCATTCTAAGGCAAATAATGTTGAAATTACTGATAAGTTAAAGCCAAAGAATGAGACACAGTTTAAGAAGAAAAATCATTCCAAAACCAACAACAAAAAGAAAGGTGCTTGTTATTTTTGTAACAAGCCCGGCCACTATGCCCGAGACTGCCGTCTGCGGAAGAAACAACAAAAAGTGAATGTGGTCGAAGACTCGCTTGTGGCTGTAGTGCAAGAGGCGAACTCCGTTAGCGACAATGATAATGATTGGTGGTTCGATACTGGAGCAACCATTCACATTTGCAAAGACCGTACTCTGTTCAAGAGTTACGAAGAAAATAAAGGAGAAGCCGACGAAGTTACTGGAGCAAATAAGGTTCCGAGCAAAGTTCTGGGAAAAGGCACTATGAAACTTCTTTTCACCTCTGGAAAAGTTCTTACATTAGTAAATGTATTTTATGTACCTGATATGTGTAAGAATTTGGTCTCTGGATACCTTCTTAACAAAGGAGGATTCAAGATGGTGTATGAGTCCGATAAGCTAGTGTTGTCTAAGAATAGTAGATTCATTAGACAGGGATACTCTTGTAACGGCATGATTAAGTTGAATCTAATAAAGAAATCTTCTGTTTATATTATTGATTCTATTAATTTATGGCATGATAGATTAGGACATGTTAATTATAATTCCATTAGAAATATACAAAAATTAGGATTAATTTCTGATTGTGATTTTGATACCATCTTTAAATGTGAAATATGTGTTCAAGCAAAAATACACCGAAAATCCTTTAAATCCGTAGAAAGGAAAACTGTTTTGCTTGATTTGGTATATAGTGATGCGGGTGACTTAAAAAGTCATATCACCTATGGTGGTAACCAATACTATATAACATTCATTGATGATTATACTAGATATGCATATATATATATATATATATATATATATATATATATATATATATCTAATGAAAACTAAAGATGAGGCTTTTGATAAATTCAAAATTTACAAAGCAGAGGTCAAAACACAATTAGGAGTTAAAATTAAAATATTACATTCAGATCGTGGTGGTGAATATTTCTCAAATGAATTCACCTTGTTTTGTAAACAACAAGGTATAGTTCACCAATGTACTGCCCCATATACACCACAACAAAATGGTGTTTCTGAAAGGAAGAATAGAACTTTAGTAGAAATGGTTAATGCCATGCTCATAAGTTCTAATTTACCTTATAACCTATGGGGTGATGCTATGTTATCTGCATGTTATATTTTAAATAGAGTACCACTTAAAAAGAATAATATTTCCCCTTATGAATTATGGTTTAATAGAAAACCTAACCTAACTAAACTTAAAGTTTGGGGTTGCTTAGCATATGTTAGAAAACCGGACCCTAAACGACCAAAGTTAGGAAATAGAGCATTTAAATGTGTTTTCATAGGATATTCACTTAATAGTATAACTTATAGATTCCTTATTCTTGACACCCTAGAAGTTATAGAATCTGTAGATGTAGAATTTTTGAAAATCAAACTGTTGAGATCCCATTGAGATCATCTAGTCCAGAACCTAGTATGGCTAATGATAGCAATGACGATGATTATGCTCCTGCTTAAAACAGCAAGGAAGTATCAGTACGAGATAATAATACTGAACAACGGAGAAGTAAAAGAGCGAGAATAGAGAAGGACTATGGTCCTGACTTCATTACATATCTTGTAGAAGGCAGTAAGGACGAAGTCCTTAATGTGACTAAATATGTAATGAACGTCGATGACGATCCCAAAACTTATTCTGAGGCTATGAGTTCCAGAGATTCCAATTTCTGGAAAGAAGCTATCAATGATGAAATGAATTCCATACCGTTAAACCAAACTTGGGTTTTAACCGATTTACCTCCTGGTGCTAAACCTATAGGATGTAAATGGATATTCAAGAAAAAGTTGAATACAAATGGATCCATTGATAAGTTTAAAGCCAGATTAGTTGCTAAGGGATATAAGCAAAGACATGGAGTAGATTACTTTGATACATATGCTCCAGTTGCTCGCATATCTTCTATACGCTATTTAATTGCACTTGCATCAATTTATAAATTAGTCATACATCAAATGGATGTAAAGACTGCTTTTCTAAATGGAGATTTAGAAGAAGAGGTATATATGGAACAACCTGAAGGTTTCAAAACCCCAGGCCAAGAAAAAGAATGTTTGCAAATTAGTTAAATCTCTTTATGGCCTGAAGCAAGCTCCCATGCAATGGCATGAGAAATTTGATAAAGTTGCACTGTCATATGGATTCATTGTTAATGATGCTGATAAATGTATTTATAGCAAATAGGATAACAACGGTAGTTTTATAATATGTTTATACGTTGATGACATGCTAA
Source organism: Allium fistulosum (assembly GCA_030737815.1). Lineage (NCBI taxonomy): Eukaryota > Viridiplantae > Streptophyta > Magnoliopsida > Asparagales > Amaryllidaceae > Allium > Allium fistulosum. The sequence goes on along the minus strand of CM060901.1, from coordinate 645,390,844 downwards.
TATTTGGTTATAATATATCATGTGTAAATGAAACTAAAAAGTTTCTGTCTTCTAAATTCGATATGAAAGATCTAGGAGAGGCTGATGTAATTTTGGAAATTAAAATTATTAGGAAAGAGGGGGAGTTATTACTAACTCAATCTCATTACATAGAGAAATTCCTACAAAAGTATGGTCATTACGATGACAAACCAGCACCAACTCCTTTATATCCTAGTATTAAATTAGAAAAGAACACTGGACGTACTATCTCTCAACTAGAGTATTCCAATGTTATTGGGAGTCTTATGTATGCTATGCATTGCACTAGACCAGACATCGCACATGCTATAAGTGTATTGTGTCGATTTACGAGTAATCCAGGTTTCAAACATTGGAAAGCTATTTCCAGAGTTTTAGCTTATTTGAAAGGAACCATTGAATATGGTTTATCTTATAAAGGACATCCTGCTGTAATAGAAGGATATAGTGATGCAACCTGGAATAATGTAGAATCCAAATCCAAGTCTACGACTGGATGGATCTTTACATTAGGAGGCGCTGCTGTGTCTTCGGCTTCCAAGAAGCAGACCTGTATTTCTGACTCAACAATGTTGTCAGAATTGATTGCATTAGCAGATGCATGTAAAGAAGCGGAATGGCATAGGAATTTATTAATGGAAATCCCTTTATGAAAGAAGCCATCTACAGCAGTCTTGATTAACTGTGACAATCAAGCAACGATATACAATGTGTCTAATAAGACATATAATGAAAAGTCTAGACATGTGAGTCTAAGACATCAAATGGTGAGACAGTTACTCAAAAGAGGAGTTATAACTGTTGACTACATAGAAACGAAGAAAAACTTGGCTGATCCACTTACAAAGAGTCTTCCAAAGGCAATGGTTTCTATAAAGTCACAAGAAATGGGACTAAGGTCTGTGAATGAAGGTTGATCATCCTTAACAGAAACCCAACTTATGTCTTGAAAAGGATAGACAAAGTTCAATGGGTACCTACAAGTTAAGAGAATGATTATGGAACACTAAATCGATAATCCCATAATATTTAGTGTTGGATTCTGCAAGAACAAAGGATGGATATATATCCTTAATAAGTCTAGAAACCTTAAAAGGTGAATCGCAGAAACACCTTAAGAAACTTACCTATATGAGTATGGAAATCAGGCCGTTTCCTAGGAAAGTAAGACCGCTTTCTAAGTAGACTCATGAACCAGGATTTAAGCACATGGCCATTAACGTGCTGAGCAATACAGAACACTTTACCTAAGGAAATCAACATGTGTGATTGTTCCGGCTTTATCATTATGGATACTTGGTTCAAGATTCGTTCACCATAGAATCTAGATAACGCTTTGAATGGTTTACACTAAGTAAAGGTTCAAATTCAAAAGATACCTTTTATTTATGTGTTGGTTTTCACGATGATGCAAAACTTGATCTTAGAACTACATAGGCTTGATCCCACTTGGGTATGTAGGAAGTCACTCTAGTGATTCAACCGTCTTATTTATTTATTTTGAAAATTGGGGGAGATTGTTGTAAAATTTTTAAACTTTTTATTGGGGCTTTGGGTTTTGATTTGGAAGAGAAGAAGTAAAGAGGAAGAAGAGAAGTTAGTCCCACATGATAGAATCTTATACAATATATTTGTATAAATAAAGTATTTTCATGTGGATGTTGGGGCCTTGGGGCTGCCACATGTTTGCTTTGTTGTGAGGAGAGAAGTCATGCAACACCACACGCGTGCCGCCGCCGTCCGTCCGACCGAACCGGGCCGGGTCGGGTACGGGTTTCGGGTCCGAAAATATTTTTGGATCATATATGAACAGTAACGGGCCAGATTTCAGCCCGTTAAGGACCCAAAACCGGAATTTCTGAAATTGAAAATAGGGCGGGAAATTGCAACGGTTTTCTGAACGTTGCAAAATATGAATGGACGCGACGTTTGAATTGCGAACCGTTGCAAACGGTTGTGATACTTCGCGATTAGGCACCTCTTCACATCTATAAATAGCAACGCCCGGAAACATTTCAAAAACGAATTTTCTGAATCATCTTCTTCTTCCTCTCAGTGCAGTTTTGCGATGCCATAACTTCGTCTTCATTGCTCTGTTTTTGTGACGCCCCTTAGGTGTTGCAAACTCAGAAATCGTCGCAGAATTGCTCCCTTCTTTCTCTTCATTCTATTCTATATAAATTGCATCATCAGAAACCATTACTAAAGTGTTCTTGGTCGAATCAAAGGCGTACAAACTTTGAATCCGATTTTGCTGTTATAGGGCTTCATTGAATCCGAAAGTTGATAGTTCGATAACTCATTTGTACCTGGTGGGTTGAACTATTGTCTGAAAGAATCTATTCCATAGATCCTTGAAGTCGGAAGTACAGCATTATCTTTTTCATAATCGCCATCAAATTTGTCTCGAACCGCAAAATTCCCAACAAAACTATGATTAGAATGAAGACAGAAAACATGATAGTGGGTGAACTTATAGATCATGGCAGGTGGAAATGGGATAGAGTATTTCTTAAAACATTTGGGATCTGATATTGAAAATACGACAATTTACCATGACAATGATAGTGATTATTGGTATTGGTATTGGTATTGTAGTCATGATGGTCGATATGGGTTTAAGAAAATTTGGAAAATAGTGTGTGATACCTATGATAACAAAGACAAGGAACCGTTGGTGTGTCATCACATACACATACAAAAAGATTGTTATGTGCATTTTCAAGGCAAATAATGACTTCTTGCCTACTAAATGTAGATTAATCCAAAGAAGAATTGATGTAGATGCAAGTTGCATCTTACGTAATGAGTATACAGAGGAGAATGCTCATTTATTCTTCAGGTGCAAATTTTCTGGCATTGTGTGGAAGTGGTGCTAATTTAAACTTAAATGGCTAGCTAGTCATAGAAGTATTCTTTCTCTGAATGCAGAGGTTCATAATGTAATCCAAAAATCCTCTAACAAAATTTCATCAGTGATATAGTTCGAATTACACTCTCAACTTGAATGTGGTATATAAGGTAAGAGAGAGGAACTACTGGATTTTCAAAAACCAGTTTATGGATACATGTGAGTGGTGCAAGTTAACAGAAATAGACGTAAACATAAAAGCTCACAAGTCCTACCGCATAAATAACATCAAGAAACACACAGCCAAAACTATATGAAGAACGGGGTATTGGATTTCTTACTAATCACCATTGTAGTGGTTTCGTCAATATATAAAATATATGTGCCCCATATTTAGTTTGAATGGTCTTCCTTTGCTACTTAGGTATGTTCTCATTCTTTTTTAGTTTAATTTTTTTTTCTTTTTCATAAAATTAATTATAGGAACTTAGAGTACAGTCAAGAATATAAAAAAGAGGATCTTATCTCGAATGGTCTCTGCCTCGTATATCTGCAATATGCAATTTTAAGTAGAATTTGCTATTGTAATCAACATGAGTAGTTCAGGATAGAAGACACATACCTTTTTTTAGAGCATCTCCAACAGGTTGCAAATTCTCGAATCCGCACCCGAAATCAACCCCAACAGAGTGCGGGAATTTGCAATAGTGCAGAAAGGAGGGCCTTCGGGCTGAGAAAGTAGGATATAGTGAGGCGCCTGTTCAACAGGCGCCTCATTCTCAGGCGCCTGGCAACAGGGGCCCTGTTGCAACGATGCCCAGGGGCCCTGTTGCAACGATATTTAATAAACACGGGCGCCTGTGGATAGGGCTGTCAATGAGTACCCGAAAAATCCGATATCCGTCCGAATCCGTATCCGGAAATATGAAAAATATCCGTTATCCGAAAAGCGGATACGGATATCCGATATCCGAAAAGCTTTTCGGATACGGATATGGTTATAGTGGTATCCGTATCCGAAAAATATCCGTCCGATTAACTGATGCATATTTATATAATTTAAAATAGGAAAATAGGGCTATAAGTGAATATTTTTGGATACACATACATATATTAGTATAAAACAATGTTTTATCACCATATTTTTTATTTCTTTGTTTTTTTATAAACAATAGTACAAAAAATGTTTTATGTTGATCTAAACTTTTTCGTTTATACCTTTAAATTTATCAATTATTGGCGGAGCGGATAAATATCCGATATCCGTCCGTATTCGAAAATTAAGCGAATACGGATATCCGATATCCGAAAATTAAACGGATACGGATATCCGATATCCGAAAATGATTTCGGATACGGATACGGATATGGCACTATCCGTATCCGAAAGCATCCGTTGACAGCCCTACCTGTGGAACAGGCGCTTGATGCCCAGGCGCCTGTTCAACAGGCGCCTGCTCTCATTTCTGTTGTAGAAATGAGGGCTCCAACATTTTGGAGTGCGGAAAATCGAATTTCCGCACTCCAAACTATTGGAGAGGCTCTTAGCTCAAACTTATTATTGTATTCATAAATGGTTCACACTTTTACCGTTTTTCTCTTAGTTTGGAATCATGAAATAATTAGAAAATGACAGGATAATTTCAACTTGTGAAATATCTCATTATATAATACTTATCTTCATAGATCTGAAGAGATTCGAGTAGCACTACTTGCAGATGAAGGTTTTGAAGAGCCAGATCTAAGATTTCTCTCAGACCTAACTATGAATAGAGTAACGCAGAGTTTTTCATGAGGTCAGGGTTGGTTTCTCTTTAAAATGAAGCTCAAAGAGGTGCATAATGAAGTAGATGGTAACAGAATTTCTACCATTATTTAGTTTTCTCCAAAGCTTGGAAATATGGGAAGCGATAAATGAAGTAGGTTAAACTATGTTTTGTCGACAGCTTGAGTCTGGAAGCATTTAGCGAGCCTTGTTTGTGGACTAGTGCAAGATACCTGCTTCGATTTTTTATCTGGGACAAAGTAACAAAGTTTCTTTGTTGTTTTGGTTTTATGTTATTGGAATTAATTGTTTGGTGATTTTGTGTATATAAATTTTTGTAATAAAGGAAAGTCAAATATAGTTTAAAAAAAACCACACTAATGTCACTTATATCATTTCATATGTTCATGCAATACCAATCAAAAATCCATGACACACAATATACATGTCATATAGTATAGTTGCAATATCTACAATATTTAAATAACAAGGTCTTTGTTACTTTGTCCTCCATATCTCTATGCTCCATCGGCTTAAATAATGCAGATACAGGGGAAAAAATGGAGAGGGTCGGGCATAAGTCTGAATGAATGAAACATGTCTACTCCACATATACAATAGAGATACTTGTATAATACAAACAATGCCTAACATGTATGTAAACAATTACTGGACCCACCTCGTGCATTATACATTCAATTAAATGCCTCTTAGACCTATCATGTGTGCTATCGTATATAACTGATTATTAAATACATATGTAAACACGTCTTTGATCCACTACCTGTGCCACATGATTGCTATACATCCATTAAACTACTCTGGACCCGCCATCTACACTATAAGATCACATACAACCAACTAATGGTTTCCTGGACCAGCCATCTACCCTATAGGATCCCGTATTTACAGTACATATCACAGTCTCAATCATTGGACCTCATCGCCTATGCTTTATTTGCCTCCTCACATTCACATTGAGTTAAACATCTCAAAAATAGTCTATAGAAGTCAAGAGAATTTCGCTCGAACTCAATCTCTTATTTGATATAACCCTATTGGTTTAGATTCAACCTGTACCCTAATAGGTAAATAATAACACCCTGAAAAATCAGTAAGAATTAAATAAGTAAATCAAATTAACTAGGGTAAAAATGTAAATCTTGTAAAAGTTGGAATTTGGCTACGACAGTTGTACTGTTGCGTTTGTGGCGAAATTTTGATTTTCCTCTCATGGCCTCACCTTCCCGTCCTTTTTTAGCTGTCCCGCCTCTTTCTTCCACAACCATACCTTCGTACGTCCCGCCCACTTCTTCTTCTTTCTCTCATATCCCTCCTCTACCTGACCCTCCCCCCATTCCTCTATTTTCTCCTCCTTTTTTCCTCGGTCTTCCCCCGGTTCCCTGTCCTGTCATCTTGTCTGGTTCTTCTCCTATTACTATTCCTCAATCTTTGCCTCCCTCTTCTGTTTCTTCTCTCAAATGGAACTCGTTGTTTAAATCTAAACCACGTAATGCTGGGAACTTAACGTCGGTGGGTTTTCCTCTTGTTTTTGAGGGTGGTGCTATTGTTCCACCTTTGGAGGTTGTTCAGGCAGGAAATGAAGTATGGGGTCAGTATCTTGTAGGATTTTTTTTTGACAAACCTCTTCCTTATATGGTGGTCTTGCAACATCTGAAGAGGTTTTGGAGGTTGAAAGGCTCAATCCAGGTTTAGTCGGATGGACACTTGTTCCTCTTCAATCTGTCTTCTGATGAAGACAGAAGGAAGATCATCCAGTCTGATCCCATTGTGATGAGGAACAAGTTGTTTATTGTAAAAAATGAGATCCTTCAATTGGAAACAGTGTAAGCACTATAAAGTCTGTTCCTGTGTGGCTGAAGCTATCTAATATTCCTTTATATTGCTAGTCTCATTTAGGCATTAATTGGTTAGCAATAAGGCTGGGTAGATTCCTTTGTATGGATGAAACCACTGAGAAGTTGGAGAGAATTGGGTATGCCAAGTGTTTGGTGGAAGTGACTGCATAGACTGAGTTGCCCTAAGCATTCTCGGTGAAGCTGTTGGATGGCTCGGAGCAAATTGTCAAGGTGGAATATTTGTGGAAACCACTAATTTGTGGGGAATACAAGGAATTTGGGCATGATTCTCAAGGCTGCCTAGTCATGAAATGCAAGTATGATAAGTGTTATCCCTCCTTTTAGCAAGGCCGTGGCACCAAGAACTTGACTAGAAACCAAGGACAGTTTGTCCTGGAGATCAATTATACATAGGTTCACTATGGATACTGATGAATTTGCCCGAGTCAGGATCAAGCTACAATTGATATGACACGACAAACAAAGCTATGAAAGCCAACATTCCAAATTTCAAGTCAATCAGAGTTCGTATGCTCAAGATATTGATTGATAATGGTTGAGAAATCCAACTGTATTCGTATCCATCCAATTTCGTATCCATTCCCCAAGAGAGATTCAGTTCATATCCATCGCCTACTAACATCCTTCGTATCCATCAAAATGAAGCTACTTCGTATCCATCATGTTAACAACACTTCATATCCATCAACAAATCTCCATTTCGTATCGGTCTCCGTCCATCTATCTCGTATCGATCTCCCACCATCGATACGAACAGCAACAACCACCGATCGATATGAAGAAAGCAACATGAAGCATCGATACGAAGGCGGCCTCCAACCATCGATACGAAGTAGTATGCAAGCATCGATATGAACAGAGCCGCGCATGACCGATGTGAAATAGTATCGATACGAAGTCGACAGCACACTGAAAATCCAAACTTGCATCGATCATAACTCAAAATCTACAAATCCAAATGCTACCAAATTTTCACAGGAGCTTGCATACAACCTAAAGAATGTTCATGATCGATCTCGACTCGATTGGACAAAATATTGATCGATACGAAGTTCGTTCGTATCGATCACGGATCGAGTGCAAACGGCATGGGATCGATCGTGTGGGCCCGCCCACGTTGTAGAAGAGGTCTTCCGAGATCTGAGCGAGATATTTGTAGCCTACGCCTATAAATAGCAGCCTAGAACCTACTAAAAAGGGACACTTTTGGCTTCTCTACGCTGATACTCTGCCGAAATCACCTTTAAATTTCAGTTGTACTGCTGTAACCTTTTGTAATCAGCGAGTAAAGTTCAATAAACATCAGTCATTTCATAATGGACGTAGGCAATTCGCCGATCCACTCTAAATCTATGTGTTTCTATGCATTTTCTTATCTGTTTATTGGTGTGTTTGTTAGATCTGCATCATTTTACATTTATTTTTTTCATTTTATCTCTTCAAACTCATTTGAAGAGTGTTATGCCCAATTTTGGTACAAACAATAAGGTAGTGGTCGATAAATCTTCAGAACAAAAGGGTTTGAACAACACTGAAAAGAGCAACAAAAGTGACAAGGGAGGTTACCCTGTGGATAAGGAAAATGTTTCTAAAGGTGGGTGGAAGAAGGTACCAGGAAGAAAGGAAAAGTTTCAAAATGTTGGAAGAAGGGTTGGGAATGTGAATGCTAACGAAAAACACAATAAAGGAAAATATCTATATGCAAAGGTTACTGAAGTTGTCTTGTGTTATCCGGCCTTTTGGCAAGGCCGTGACACCAAGAACTTGACTATAATCCAATGGCGGTTCGTCTTAGAGATCGGTTATACGCGGACTCACCATGGATATCGACGAATTTTGTCCGAGTCCGAATCAAGCTACAATCGACAAGACACAGCGAGCGGCAATGAAAGTCAACATTCCAAATTTCAAGTCAATTCGAGTTCATATGCTCAAGTTATGATCGATGCAAGGTTGGATGAAGAATAGCCTCGAGTTTGAATCCATCGACTAGCCACTGTTCAACTCGATCTCATTCGAATCCATCAGGAAGCCCCTGTTCGACTCGATCTCATTCGAATCCATCTGGAAGCCTTTGTTCGACTCGATCTCATTCGAATCCATCAGGAAGCCCCTGTTCGACTTGATCTCATTCGAATCCATCAGGAAGCCTCTGTTCGACTCGATCTCATTCGAATCCATCACGAACCCACTTCGTATCGATCATCTCCGCATCGATCACAATAGCCTATGTCGAATCGATCAGCTCCGCATCGATCACCAGAGTCTACTTCGCATCCATCAGTGGATCACTGTTTGTATCCTTCAAGACCGGTTGCTTCGTATCCATCGAGGAGCCCTTATTCGTATCGATCCATATCATGGTTATTCGTATCGATCTGGCTACCAGTGTTCGAATCCATCTGGCCACTTCAGCTTCGTATCGATCGACTAGAGTCATTTCCAATCGATACGAACAAGGCCACGCAGTTGAATTATTCCATGTGTTCCCCATCGATACGAAACAAGGGCCCCTTCCATCGATTCGAACAAGACAAGTGCCTCGATACGAACAAGGCGAAAGTCCTGGAATGACTCGATCAACTCGGCGAAGAAGGTGGGTCGATTCGAATAATGCTCGCCACGTCACCACTTGATCACGCGCAACTATCGATTCGAACAGGATCGAGTCGAAACGATCGAGTCGAACGAAGCAGCCAACCGAAAATCTCATTTCGTATCGATCATAACTCGAGATCCACAAGTCCAAATGCTATGAAATTTTCACAGAAGCTTACGTGCATGCTAAAGAATGACCACGCAAAATTTCGACTCCATCGGACGCAATCTTGACCGATACGAAATCCATTCGTATCGATCACGGATCGGGCCGAAACTTCACGGGCTTGGTCGCGCGGGCCTACTCACATGCCAGAAGAATTCTCCCAAGATCTGAGCGAAAAATCAGCCTCCTACACCTATAAATAGAGCAATAAGGCATACAGAAAAGGGGATCTTCTTCATCTTTGAATTCTCCAACGCCCAGACTCTGCCGGATCCAATCCCATACTCCATTGCTGCTGCTGCAAACGAATTTCACTACTATAATTCAATGTCATCTGCTGTAACTTGCTGTAATCCATTTTAATCATCAAAGAAGTACCAATAAAGAGAACAATTTCATAGTGGACGTAGGCAATACGCCGAACCACTCTAAATCCTTGTGTTTCTGTGTATTTTTATTATTTTCCTATCTGTTTTTTAGAGTTTTTGTTAGATAATCCTCCTTTTCCATTTAACTTTCTTCATTTTGTCTCTTTAAAAACTTCCGAAGAGTGTTGTGCCCATTTTTGGTACAAACACTTTGGTGCTTTCATTGAGAAAAAACCCAATGTTTCTCCTGCTCATTGGATCTCCTATCGATACCGGATTGCATATATCCAAGAAGAAGGTCCAGATCTAGAACTTTGAAGCCCTTCCATTCTATTCAGATTTGCATTAGATCTAGGAAAGGACTTCATCAATTCACCATGGTAAGTACGCGAACTACGTCTACAGCTGCTGATCAAGAAGGACGGGACCGACAGAATCCCATGCAATTGCCTCCATCCAACCAAGATGCTGCCGGACCTTCAGACCCATCAGGCCCGGTCACCAGACAAGAGTTTCAGATGCTGCTTCAAGAGTTGACCCAGAGTCGGCAACAACTTACTGAACAACTACGCACCAACACAGAGTTGAACAACCAACTAAATCATCAAAGGCGTAGAAGATCCAGAAGAGATCAAGGTTCTTATTCTTCCACAGAGAGTTTCGCCTCATCTGACGGTCATCATCGATCCATATGCCCACGGCTGGATGTAAGCTACACCCAGGCCACAGGACACTAACCTGCCTTGAATCTAGGACAACCCAGAACTGGACCATCCACTAGCCACCATACTGGACCTTCATCCCGAGGAGGTGCTGCTCCTTACCACATCACAGGCAACCTCTCTACCAGCACTACTAACGAACAAGGGGTTGATGCTAGAAATCAAAGTGATCCTCATCGTAGCCAACGAGAGCATACTCCAGAGCCTTATGTCCCAGAAAATGTTGAACCAAGGAGGCGAGGCACGGACCGTCGACCGCGTCCGGTCCAGACCCGCGCTGTGGAACCCGACCATACCTTGGCACAACATGCTCCAAGTATCCGAATGCCGGATATACCCGACGATGATTCGTCAAATGATCCGTGAAAGTCAGGGTCTCACTAACGACGACTGGGGAATCTCCCGGAGTCATACCCCTTTCACCGATGACATACTAATATGCTGAACCACCTCGGTGCTTCAGGATGCCAACCTTGCCGGTCTATGAAGGAAGTTCTGATCCCAATCAACACAACCTGAAGTATGAATGGCTGATGAATGCTGCGAGAGCTGATGATGCAGTCAAATGCCGTAGTGTCGCTATTTCCCTAGGGGGCATTGCAACTATGTGGTTTACTCATTTACCACCACGATCCATTTCTAATTTTGACCAAATGGCCACCAAGTTTGTTGAACAATTCCGTATGCACGTAGCAAGGCCAAAAGATGTTAACACTCTGTCTAGTGTTACTCAAGCTCCCGGAGAAACACTTAGACGTTACTTGGAGCGATTCCATTCTGCGTGTGCAGAAATAAGCAATCCCAATGATAACTCTATCCTGATGGCATTGACTAAGGGGATTGATCCTGACTTCGAGTTCGGAAATTGGTTAGCTGGGAAACCACCTGCGTCATTGGACCGTTTCTATTCCAAGGCAGCCCAATTCTTGAGAAGCGAGGATGCGAAACAGTCTAGGAAGCAGGATGACGCAGAGCCCAACATCGAAGGAATTCAGAGTAACATCGCCGTTAAACAATCCAGAGAGAGTTCTGGAAAAGTTCAGTTGAACATACAAAATAAGCAGAATCAGCAGAGGGATAGTGGAAATCAAGGCAAAAAACGAGATCAGAATCGTGGCCCACGACGTAGAGCTCCCATGTACGATAATTATACTCCATTGAACACGTCGTTGGAAAATGTGTATTTGCAGACTTGTAACACCATACAATACAAGAAGCCTGCCCCGAAACCATCAACGGAAAGACAAGTCCAAACAGGAAAGTTTTGCAGATTCCACGAAAGCTATGGCCATAATACAAATGAGTGTCGTCATTTACAAGATCTCATTGAGAAACTGATACGTGAGCGAAAGTTAGATCAGTATGTGCGGGCGCCGCAGTCAGGAGGTGCGGGCCCATCAAATCAGAATCGTGCGCCAAATCAGGAAAGGCAGGAGGAACCCGCTCGTACTGGCGGGAGGTTGGTTATTAATACAATAAGTGGTGGCCCTCATCCAGCAGACCGAAGCTGGAAGGAAATGGAGTCGTATGCCAACTCTATCAGGCATGCAGACTTCGAGTGTTATAGTAGTTTTGATGAAGGGGCTCCGGCCAAACAACAGAAAACGATGACAGATGACATCGTGTTCAGAAACAGAGACGCTGATAAAGTCGAAGCCCCCACTATCGATCCACTGGTCATCTCAGCTCAAGTAGGTCCTTCTTGGATGAAGAGGATCTTAGTTGACAGTGGAAGCTCTGTGAATATTTTGTTTAAGCGAGCTTATGATCAAATGAGAATGGAAGCCAAGGACTTGAAACCTTGTCAATCCTGAATCCATGGTTTCAACGGAAGTGCTACTATACCCACTGGAGTGGTGGAACTGCCAGTGGAGTTGGGAGTTGGAGAACGCTGGAGAGTATGGATGTTACAGTTCGTTGTTTTGGACATAGACTCCCCTTATAATGCTTTATTGGGCCGACCGGCCCTCACTGAATTCAGGGCAACCATTTCCCCGTGGTGTTTGACTTTAAAGTTTCCCACTGATCGTGGAGTGGGAATCATTCAGGGAGATCAGGCTGCTGGAAGAGCCTGTTATGTCGCAGAGCTGCGGGAGGCGCAGCGAAAGGAGAAAGGAAAGGACGTAGTGGAATCTCTCTACGTCCGCTTTGCTAATAATTGACAATTAACGCCCGGGCCTAGGCCCGGGCAACCCAGCCAATTCCAAAGGGATCTTGACCCATGAGAAACTAAAAACGAAGGAGAATCTAAAGAAAGTCAAGCATCCCTGGCCGAACTAATGATTGATGTCCCAATTGACGATGACAATGATTCGAAAATGATAAAGATTGGGTCTCAGCTAAGCCAGCAACCTCAAGAGGAATTGGTTGAATTTCTACGGGCGAATTTTGACGTATTCGCCTGGACGCATTCTGACATGTGTGGGATCTCGTCGGACATCGACACTCTGAATATTGACCCGCGGCATGTCCCGGTCAAACAGAAAAGGCGTGGTATGGATCCAGAGAGATCTGCCGCCCTTAAAGAAGAAGTAGAAAAGCTTAAAGCGAACGAGTTCATTCGAGATGCGCTATATCCTGAATGGGTGTCGAATCCCATGCTCGTCCAAAAGCCGAATGGAAAATGGAGAACATGTGTTGATTACTCCGATCTGAATAAAGCTTGTCCCAAAGACAGTTTCCCGCTTCCCAGAATTGATCAGCTGGTAGATTCAACAACCGGGCATGAGCTCTTATCCTTCATGGACGCGTATTCTGGCTACAATCAGATACCAATCCATTTACCTGATCAAGAACATACCAGCTTCATAACCAATCTGGGACTTTATTGCTACAAAGTTATGCCATTCGGACTCAAGAATGTCGGGGCTACTTATCAACGATTGGTCAATCGGATGTTTGCCAATCAAATCGGGAAAACAATGGAAGTATACGTAGACGACATGCTTGTGAAGTCACGATTTTCCACTGACCATATTAAAGACCTGGAAACTATGTTCAACATACTTCGAGAATACAGAATGAAGCTCAATCCACTAAAATGTCATTTTGGAGTTGCATCCGGAAAATTACTTGGGTTTATCGTCAATGCTCGGGGAATCGAAGCTAATCCTGAAAAGAATTGGGAAATCAGAAATCTTGAGACTCCGAAAACTATAAAGCAAGTCCAGAGTCTCAATGGGAAAGTAGCAGCATTGAGCAGGTTCATTTCAAAGTCCACTGACAAATGCATTCCCTTCTTCGATCTGATCCGAAAAGGAAAACAAAACTTTGAATGGACCACGGAGTGTGAGGGCGCTTTCCAAGCACTAGTTCAGCATCTATCCACACCACCTATCCTGTCAAAGCCTATTGATCATGAGAGGTTGTACATATACTTGGCGATATCAGAAAACGCTATCAGCGCTACTTTAATTCGAGAAGAAGACAAGATACAGAAGCCAGTATACTACGTCAGCAAACGATTGACTGGAGCTGAAAGAAATTACCCGAAGCTAGAGGAGTTGGCTTATTGCCTTGTAATTGCATCAAGAAAACTCCGACCATATTTCCAGGCACATCCTATTATTGTTTACACCGACCAGCTATTACGACAGGTCCTTACGCGGCCTGAGACGTCTGGTAGGTTACTCAAGTGGAACATCGAACTGAGCCAGTTTGATATTACTTACACTCCAAGACGAGCCATTCAAGGAAAAGTCCTAGCCGATTTTATAGCTGAATTTACCGTTCCAGAGGACTTGCCCGAAACCAGTTAATCTCCCGAATATTTCTGGAAGTTGTATACTGATGGTGCATCAAACGACCGGTGTTCGGGCGCTGGTGTTGTACTTGAAACTCCTGAAGGCCGATCTATATGTTATGTTTTGAAGTTCGATTTTCATGCAACCAACAATGAAGCTGAATATGAAGCCCTCTTAGCTGGACTAAAGCTTGCCAGAGATTTGAGAATTATCGCTGTGGAAATTTATTGTGATTCACAGTTAGTTGTATGTCAGGTACGGGGAGAGTATCAAGCGAGAGATCGAAGGCCGGCTGCTTACTTAGCTCGAGTTCAGGAAGTGCTAAATTAGTTTGATTATTATGCCATTTATTGTATACCTCGAGAACGCAACCAAAAAGCTGATTCATTGGCAAAGTTAGCCAGCACAGGTGAAGCTTAGCAAATGGGACTCATTCCCGTAGAGACGTTATCTTCCCCAAGCATTGACCGGGCAGAAATAGACTGGGTATGCGAAACCATCCCCGAAAAGGATTCATGGATGACTCCACTCAAAAATTACATTGAGCACGGAACCTTGCCGGAGCGATGGAGTGAAAAGAGACAAGTCCTTCGGAAGGCCTCACGATTCACCATCCAGAATGGAATCATGTACAGAAGAGGGTACTCTGTTCCTCTACTCCGGTGTATCGCTCACGATGAAATTAAACGAGTATTGCATGATGTACACGAGGGAGAATGTGGCGATCACACTGGGGGGCAAGCACTTGCCAAGAAAATACTTCGATATGGATATTACTGGCCTACTGTGAATCGTGATGCGTCGGATTATGCAAAGAAATGTGATAGGTGTCAAAAGCATGCTCGGATTCCTAGATCCTCTGCTACCGAGATAACGCAAATGGTCAGCCCATGGCCGTTTGCAATGTGGGGCATCGACATCATTGGTACTTTACCTCTGGCAAAAGGTGGTGCGAAATACGCCATCGTCGCAGTTGATTACTTTACAAAGTGGGCTGAAGCTGAGCATCTTGCTACCATAACGATGAAGAAAGTGATCAACTTTGTAGTTCGCAACATTATCTGTCGATTCAGTCTCCCACACACCATTATTACTGACAACAGAACCCAATTCGACAGTGCAGAATTTAAAGATTTTTGCAAATGGTTTCACATTCAAAAGAAATTCTCTACGGTTTCAAACCCTCAAGCGAACGGACAGGTCGAAGCGGTCAATAAAGTTATAAAGTCCATTCTGAAAAAACGACTGGAAAAGGTCGGGGGCAAGTGGGTCGACGAACTTCCTATGGCTTTATGGGCTTACCGAACCACCCACAAGTCCGCGACCGGTCATACTCCATTCTCTCTCTCTTATGGTTCAGAAGCTGTTATTCCAGTCGAGCTAGAAGTACCTTCTCATCGTGTGACATATTATGATCTGAAGGCTAATGCTATATTACTTGCAGAATCTCTCGATTTACTAGATGAGAAGCGTGAAGAGGCTGATTTGAGGGTAGCCGCGCATCGAAGTCAAGTCGCCCGATTGTACAACGCTAAGGTCCATCTGCGAACCTTTGAACTAGGCGATCTCGTCTTGAAAAGAATCTATCCAGTGCCTTCGCATATGAAGCCGACATGGGAAGGACCGTATATTATTGAACGAAGGCTCGGAGATGGCACATTCAAATTATCGACCGTTGACGGTCTTACTCTGCCAAGAGCCTGGAACAGCGAAAATCTTTGTCGCTACTACACATAACAAGCTATGTTATCTCGCTTAGTTTATTTTCCATTTTTGCAATTTGTTTCTGCATTTCGAAATTAGAATTTGTAATAAGGCAACTGACTTTGCCATATTTTCTTATTTCAGCAATAAAATGCAGTCTCTTCGAGCCAGAGCTGTGATTTACTTGAAATTCTTCATATGATCATCACTTTGCATAGAGAGCTAAGTTTCACCATACGGTGGAATTTATTCAAATAGGGAGTGCCTGTGATGCAACCGGTCACTCGCTAAGTGAAACCCGAGCTCGGAGATAAGCCATCACATCAAAGTCAAAAACGGATTGATACACAACAATCCTTCACTTGACTCCAGATTCCCAGAGTGTGAACTGGAGTATAAAAAATACGTCTACGAAGAGGGTGGATCCGTCCGCCTAACGACTTCATCCGTATCTGCACCAAGTTTGAGGAGGGTGGACCCGTCCATCTAACGACCTCACTTGTTAACTTAAGGTGGATGTGATCCGACCATCCATGATCCTGATACACCTTTCGTTCCCAAAGTGCGAGCTTACTCCAAAAGCAGATGTGACTGACCGTCTGCTTACCAACTCCGAACTCCCAGAGTGTGAGTCGGAGTATAAACATCAACTCCAAATTCCCAGGATGTGAAACGGAGTATAAACATCAACTCCAAATTCGCAGAGCACGAATTAGAGCATAAATACCAACTCCGAACTCCCAGAGTGCGAGTCGGAGTATAAACATCAACTCTGGATTCCCAGAGTGCGAAACGGAGTATAAACGTTAACTCCGAATTCCCAGAATGTAAAACGGAGTATAAATACCAACTCCGAACCCCCAGAGTGCGAGTCAGAGTATCAATGTCGATTCTGAGTACCCAGAGCGCGGACGTATGATTAAAACTTAAGCTGGCGTGACCAACTGCCAGTAAATAAATGAGAATCCCCGGAGTGCGGATATCATCATCAATAATCGAGCAAGTATGGATGAATTACTCAGTCTCCACTTGTTTCAGACATCCGTTCGGCGGTGATGTTCAACGACTCACCCCCAAGACTGGGGGGCAGGACTTAAGCATCGACCATTGATTGAAGCGGTGCGACGTCAAAATTCAACTCACTCCCTGGTCGTAAACCATGTCCACGGTTTCCGAACCTGGCAAACAAAAACAAACTTGACTCGGAACATGAAACTTCACAAGTGCACTTCAGATATTGAAACACTTAAGCAAATACGCAAGAAGCTAAAAAAGAAGAGTTTCATTTCTACCATTTATGAGAGAAATCCATGTACAAGTTTGTTCCAAAAAATTCCTACTAGCAGGGGCCGAACACGCATCTATACACGGCCAACAAAATGAAAGTCAAAATAAACCAAGGAAGCATGTCTAATCTTTCTTCTTCCTCGGCTTCCTTTTCGGTGTAGACCCGCTGGAGCCGTTGCTACCCTTCCTCTTTGAGCCTTTGCTTTTCGGTGGTCGGTCTCCAGGCGGGGTCATGATTTCAACATCCTCCTCCGAGCTCGAATGAATAGGAATGCTTCCTGCGGGCGGAGTCGGAGGAATATGATCAAGTGTAGAAGGTAGAACAGGCACACTGGTGTCGAAAACTGTACCACCAGGAGATATCATTCTGAGCGGGGCTGGACCGGGTGCCGCCATCCCACCTCCAAAACTGCCACCATGAGCCGCTGCTTCCATTTCAGCGTCGATTTGTGCAAACATCTCCTCTTCAGTAACCGCTCGAGCCTCGCTGAGGGCATCAGTAGTTGGCTTTGAAGAACTTGTAGCAGGAGCGCCTCCACCCATAACAAATGGCAGGTCGGCAAGAGGATCGCCATGACGGCGAAAGAGTTCTTCCATCAGCTGCTCATCAAACACAAGCGTTCTTCCCTGCGTATCGTCAAGTGGGGCAGTTGTAGTTACAGTGATCGCTTCGCTAACAATAGCCTCTTATGTCTGATATGATTCTTGAGTAACAGGAGGCCCGACAGGTGCAGCATCGATCACTGGACAAAGAATAAGAGAACTGTCAGAATTTAATTCAAATAAAGATTCCGACTTAAGGCAGATATGTGTAATGTTCAGAATACCTTCCTCAGTTTGACTTGTAGGCGGCTGAACGACTTCAGCAACTTTCCCTGTAGCCGAACACATCTGCGGCTGATCCAGATTGTAGGCCGGAACAACTTGGGGATCAACCGCAGGCAAGGATTCAGGCTGGGTTGACGCCGGAACTTCAAGACTCGCCTCATGATGGTCAACCCCTGAACCCTCTCCTACTTCGAAGTGCTGGGCGCCGAGCCTTTCTTTCTCATGCAGAATCATCGACTCGTGGAGAATCTTCCTTTCATCTTCATTCAGAATGCGATTCTCGAGTTCAAATTCATCTGCAGACTCATCCAGATGCGCCTCCTTCTCTTCTTCAACTAATCGGCCCCAGGCGTTGTATAGATGCGCCGGATAATCATCGAGCCAGGCTAGACCCATGTACCTCAGCACATTAGCATTGTAAACAACGAGAAGGTCTTCGATATGAGCCTCTAGCCTGGACTCGGCCGATTTCACCTTCTCCTCAACCTCAGTCTCCACCTTGCGGACTTTAGCCACAGCCGCATCCCGTTCACCCCGGAGCAGAGCAGCCTGCTCGCATGCCTCCTGGGCCGCGTTGTTTGCATCATCCTTTTCCTTAGCCATGTTAGCAAATTTGGTCTTAAGCTCGTTGAGTTCCTTAACCGCCGCATCCCATTCTGCGGTGACTGTGGTGTTTCGATGGCCCATCTCCTCCACCAAGGCAACATGCATCTACCTTAACCTATCCATCGCCATAGTCGCTTCGTCAGCCTTTTTGGTGGCCTCAATTTCAGATATCCGAGAAGACTCGGCCTCGGTGTTGAGCACCTGGATGATTCGTTCCTTTTTGGCGAGTTCGGACTCCATCTTCTCAATAGCTTTGGCTCGCTCAAAGGCCAACTTGGAAGCTTTCTCTGCAGCCTTTACCCACTCTCTATACTGGGTGTAGACGTCATGAATATAGTCATGCATCGTGTTTTCTACCCCAGATGGGATTCTCTTTAAGTGAGGTGGAACGACGTAGCCATCGAAGTATATGTTCGGGAACTCCTTCCTCAGCTGAGCAATTTTAATAGCTCCTTCCCCCGTGGGCTCAGTAATGGCCTGCTCTGCTTATGGGGGGCACGAGTTCAACTTGCTGGTGTTAAGTTTCGAACCTCGAAGTTTGAGAAGACGGTCTGTGTCGTGGAGGCTCTGGCGGGTGTGGAACAAGAACAGGAGGTGGAGATGGAAGTCTAAGAGGTGGAGAGCGAGACCTAGATCGGTGTCTATATTCTCTGCCCCTGTCCCGCTCGTACCTCTCTTGACTAGAGTACCCACGATCGAGGTCTCTATCCGAATCTCTCCTGCGAGAGTTATAGTAGGTAGAAGATTTTCGAACTGAGTGAAGGTTCCCGAGCATTGATCCTCTTTCGGACATCGTACCTGAAAATGAGAGACGAAGGAAAAGTTAGTGATTTCTTAGGTTGGACGATTTACAGTTATGAATCATGTAGTGTAGTGAAGTGTATGCATGTGCAACCCCCCGACCAACCGAAAATGTCGGCCGCACTCATAGCAAGCGACCCTCTCGGTTCAAGAGCATTATCAAGCTCCTCCATCCCGGTGTCATGTTGAAACGACACATAATCCGGAATCGGAATATCAGCAAGCACTTCGAAAGGATTCTCTACTTGCAGGGGAGGAGCCTCCGAAATTCTAATCCCCTGAACAGGCAAAGACATAACCACAGATTTCAATCTCATGGATTTAGAACGCTTGTGAGCAAATGCCTTGCCTTTTCTCCTTCCTCCTGAATCCTGGACATCGAAAGAAGGCCCAGCTTGGAGCTCGTTATCAGTAGGCGTTCTCTCCGGATCAACTTCTTCAGCTATCACGACTCCGAGCGCCTTGCGTTTCACCCGCTTCTTCGAGACCGCTCTAAGTGTCCCTTCCAGCCTTATGCTTTGCCTCCGTTCAATCAGCCCGACAATTCTCAAGTTTCTATTGGTCAGAACCAAGTCAATGTGCCTCTCTTCACCCGGAACCGCCTGGAGGATCCGAACTAGCTCTCTGAAATATCCACCATCGGGTCGTGAGATTGCGGTTGTAAAAGCAGAGAAGTATGTCAGTTTTGAGGTCGGTTATTATTATCTCGATAATTCAAGAGAAAGATTGCAACGCTTACGTCTATCCAACCATCGCCTAGCGAATCCAGGGGGGCACCGAACGTAGAACCATTCAGTTTTAAAGTAACTCAGCCTTCCCCAAGACCTAGTTACTATTTGACAGTTCCTAACCACTTCCAAGAAGGTGAAAGAAGGGCTGTCTCCATGACTCTTAATGTTAAATAGATATCTAATCTCGATCGGCTTTGGTGGTCGAAAGAGAATTTCCATGAACAGGATGAAAGTACTATTCAAGAAGGCATATCCGTTAGGGTGTAGCTGGGATGGAGCGATTCTGAGGAATGATAACATCTCCCTTATATATTGATTGAAAGGAGGAAGTGTCCCCGCTGTGCAAGCGTGACGGTTGAAGGCGGTAAACCCCTCCAGGGGAGCGTGTGGCCTATCATTCGGCCCTGGCAATAATACGTCGTCAAGCGACAAACCATGTCTTAAACAAATCTGTCCCAGCATATCTTCAGAGATGCCGGACGGCACGGAGTCTTGAGGACGATAGATGAACCGGGCGCCTGGAAACTCGTCCGGTGCTGGATCTATGACTTCGGCCTCGATGGCCGGTATCTCGATTGTTGGAGGGATTGAACCTTGAACTTCATGCTGTTGTGAACTTGAAGGTTCCATGACTAACTAACTTATGAAAAATCATCGTTAAACAGATAATAAACCCGTGCATCCCGCAGTGTGAAGTGTGTGAATATGTTGTGCAGTGCAGTGCTGTATATCACTTGACAAGTTCTACGGATTTAAAGAAAGCATGTGAACGATAAGACTTCAAAATTCAGTCGGAATGACCGTCATCGCTGACCGTCTCAACCATGCCATCCAGCTATTAGCGATCGATCTAAGTCAAAGTTTGTTATCGTTTTATTAAATTATAGTTCCATCGATGAGCTTCGCAAGACAGTCAGATGTGCCATTCTAAGGTCAAGTCTAATTATGCAAGTTTGAAGCTCGTTGGAGTCAGTTTTTCAAGTGTACAGGGAATTACAAGTTCTTTAACGTTCAATTCGTATCGATCATAAGAGCCTTGTTCGCATCGGTAATTCATATTCATCTGTGTACGAGTTCGACCCGGTTAAAAGCCGAAGACTTCGAATCGATCCAGGGTGATCATTTCGCATCCATCAATTGGGCCGCCGTCGTATCGATCCCCTGGAGCATAATTCGCATTGATCGAATACTCTGGGTTTCGAATCCATCAGACACAACCCCTTTGTATAGATCAACATGCTCGAGACACTCGCATCGATCATTCCGACTCGATGCAAAAGATTAGCCATCGATCGATACGAAGGCCTCCATCTCATCATCTCGAAGCCCTGACTCCAGATCGACACGAAAACGAGGACCAAGCCAACTTCCTCCATACTCCTTCTTCCCCAGATCGATTCGAACTCCATCTTCTCCTCCCTCGACCTCATGCAATATCTACTTCCCCAAACCACGTCCGGACATGAATTCGAATGGAATGGCATGAGAATTTGAATCTCATCATTTTAGGAGTGACTTTGTTCAATTAATTACCTGATTTTGATAACTGGTTAAAGGGGTTAAAGGTTTCTGAATCGATTCAAAGGCAAGAACTTTTCTTTTTCCGAGGTTCTAGAGCGATACGAA
This sequence comes from Allium fistulosum, assembly GCA_030737815.1. Taxonomy (NCBI): domain Eukaryota; kingdom Viridiplantae; phylum Streptophyta; class Magnoliopsida; order Asparagales; family Amaryllidaceae; genus Allium; species Allium fistulosum. The sequence continues at coordinate 645,369,147 of CM060901.1, read as the reverse complement.
GGCAAGGCAGAAGAAATGAGTGAGTAAAAAGTAAAAAAGTGAGAAACGGCTAAGTCTACAGTATTTATATGGACTCGAGTGCGAAGGTAAAAAACGATACGCATTCCAGTAAACTCGACCGGTTGCAACGTGTCACCTCTGAATCGGTTCGAAACAACTGTTCGAATCCATGAACTCGAGTCTGTATCGATACGAAATCGTTACCAAATCCATCGATGCGAAGCCCTTATTCATATCGATCACTTTCGACTCCATCCCCAGTGCAACAATATGAACTGTGCAGTTCGAATCCATCGAATCACAGCTCTCAGAGGCCAGTACCCATCGATACGAATTGACTATTCGTATCCAATAACACCAGGTCTATCGATTCGAAATGCACAGCAAGGGCTGTTCTGAAAGCATTTAAATCCATCGATACGAAATGCTCATTTCGTATCCATCAATACAATGAATACCGATGTGAAGACAATATTTCAACCTTTTACATCGACTCAGGAGAGGATCGTTACGAAGGAACATTCAAAAACAACCATCGAGCGTTGTTACAATTCGAATTTCACATCGGTTCAGGAGAGGATCGATACAGAATTCAATATGAGATAACGATTACAACAACAAACAGCTAATCTCAGTCAAGCAGCAATCAGTTACAACAATACGGGGTATAATAGTTGACAGTCAACAGTTTGCATTACTGAGGAAATCAGTAAAGATTACAACTTTCATCGAAAAGATGATAACTGTTCAGAATGAAGATTGCAGCACTTCAAAGCACATCATGTTTCCACAAGACATACTTTGGGGGGCAAATGTTATCCCGCCTTTTGGCAAGGCCGTGACACCAAGAACTTGACTAGAAACTAATGACGGTTCGTCTTAGAGACGGTTATACGCAGACTCACCATGGATATCGACGAATTTTGTCCGAGTCTGAATCAAGCTACAATCGACAAGACACGACAAACGAAGCAATGAAAGTCAACATTCCAAATTTCAAGTCAATTCGGGTTCATATGCTCAAGTTATGATCGATGCAAGGTTGGATGAAGAACAGCCTCGAGTTCGAATCCATCGACTGGCCACTATTCGACTCGATCTCATTTGAATCCATCAGGAAGCCCCTGTTCGACTCGATCTCATTCGAATCCATTAGGAAGCCTCTGTTCGACTCGATCTCATTCGAATCCATCAGGAAGCCCCTGTTCGACTCAATCTCATTCGAATCCATCAGGAAGCCCCTGTTCGACTCGATCTCATTCGAATCCATCAGGAAGCCTCTATTCGACTCGATCTCATTCGAATCCATCAGGAACCCACTTCGTATCAATCAGCTCCGCATCGATCACAATAGCCTACTTTGAATCGATCAGCTCCGCATCGATCACCAGAGTCTACTTCGCATCCATCAGTGGATCATTGTTCGTATCCTTCAAGACCGGTTGCTTCGTATCCATTGAGGAGCCCTTATTCGTATCGATCCATATCATGGTTATTCGTATCGATCTGGCTACCAGTGTTCGAATCCATCTGGCCACTTCAGCTTCGTATCGATCGACTGGAGTCATTTCCAATCGATACGAACAAGGCCACGCAGTTGAATTATTCCATGTGTTCCCCATCGATACGAAACAAGGGTCACCTTCCATCGATTCGAACAAGACAAGTGCCTCGATACGAACAAGGCGAAAGTCCTGGAATGACTCGATCAACTCGGCGAAGAAGGTGGGTCGATTCGAATAATTCTCGCCATGTCACCACTTGATCACGCGCAACTATCGATTCGAACAGGATCGAGTCGAAACGATCGAGTCGAACGAAGCAGCCAACCAAAAATTCCATTTCATATCGATCATAACTCGAAATCCACAAGTCCAAATGCTATGAAATTTTCACAGAAGTTTACGTGCATGCTAAAGAATGACCACGCCTAATTTCGACTCCATCGGACGCAATCTTGATCGATACAAAATCCATTCGTATCGATCACGGATCGGGCCGAAACTTTACGGGCTTGGTCGCGCGGGCCTACTCACTTGCCAGAAGAAGTCTCCCGAGATCTGAGCGAAATATTAGCCTCCTACACCTATAAGTAGAGCCCCAGGGCATACAGAAAAGGGGATCTTCTTCATCTTTGAATTCTCCAACGCCCAGACTCTGCCGGATCCAATCCCATACTCCATTGCTGCTGCTGCAAACGAATTTCACTGCTGTAATTCAATGTCATCTGCTGTAACTTGCTGTAATCCATTGTAATCATCAAAGAAGTATCAATAAAGAGAAAAATTTCATAGTGGACTTAGGAAATACGCCGAACCACTCTAAATCCTTGTGTTTCTGTGCGTTTTTATTATTTTCCTATCTGTTTTTTTGGAGTTTTTGTTAGATAATCCTCTTTTTCCATTTAACTTTCTTCATTTTATCTCTTCAAAAACTTCCAAAGAGTGTTGTGCCCATTTTTGGTACAAACACTGTCTTGAATCCCGAAGTGAGACCTAGGGATAAGGCAGTTGTGCCCGAAGCAGTACCATCAAACTCTGTTTTGGCTAGAGGAACTGTGAATGAAACAAGTTTTCCCGAAGTAAGTACTCAGAAAATTGATGGTTTGCCCGAAATCAATTTGCACTCAAATCCTTTTGCCTGTCTTATGGCTGATGTTTCAAAGGAAGGTAATATCTCTGTGATAAACTTAGATATTGATGATGGTGAATTTTGTCCTTTGAAGTCATTTGCTGAAGAAACTGATCCTTCTAATGTTCCTGATATTCATGCTTCTAAATCTACTCTGGGATATTTAAAGGAAAACTCAAAATGAAATAATGGATGAGGCAATAAATTCATTAGTCCTACTGACCAACTGGATGAAAGAATTCAAAGCTCCCATGCAAAGGTGATATCTATTATTCAGGATCTGTTGCCTTACGAAGTAACTTTCCTTCAATACACTGAAAATCATATTCTTGACCTTTTTAAGATCTCATCTTCCTTGAACCCTCTATCTGCCTCATCCCCTCATCCAACTCCTCCTCAATCAACCCCATCACCATATACCTATCTGGGCTCCATACCTGGATGGGCTTCTCCACCTCCTCGACCTAATTCTAATAGCCCCTCTTCTTTGAGGTCCTCTTCCTTGACTGCTAAACTGAAGTCTGTTCGAACTGATCCTCCTTCAACTAGGAGTAGGGCAGGAGTGACTCACCTATCATTATAGTTTTACGATGAATCAAATTGCTTCTTGGAATATTCGGGGTGCCCACAACCCTATCATGCTTGATCATGTTAAGTCTTTGATCAATGAACACAACATCAAAAATTTTGCTATTTTGGAAACTAAGCTTTCTCTTCCCTTAACTCTTAAAGCTGCTAATTATATAAGCCATGCCTGGGTTGTTCATCATAGCCTGGCTAATGCTTCTTATGGTAGTATTCTCACTATTCATGATCCTCTCACATTCACGCTCTGCACCATTCTATCTACCCCCCCAGTTGATTCATTTTCATGCTACTTTCCTTCCTCTTCAGCTTTCTTTTTATTTAACTTTTGTTTATGCTCACAATGTTGTTACTTCAAGACAATTCCTTCTTAATCTTATTCCTTCACTAAGACAGAATTCTCACCCCTGGCTTGTGTTGGGTGACTTCAATTGTTGTTACAACTTAAATGATAAAATGGGAGGCCTGCCTCTAATGCCAAAAGATATTGCTCCATTAAACATCTCAATTTCAGATTTTGATCTCCTCCCCATTGCTCACTCTTGTGTTCCATTCTCTTAGAACAACAGAAGCCGTACTAGGATTAGAACATTTACTCATATTGATCTTTCTTTTTGCAATGCTGCTGCATTTTCCATGTGGCCTGCCATCTCTGCTTTCCTCCCTCAACCCATTTTGTCTGACCACTCCCCCATTATTCTCTTTCCCTCTAATCTGGCTAGTAGAGGAAAGAAAGCTTTCAAGTTTTACAATGCTTGGGTCAGGGACCTTGATTACTATAATATTATTTTTAATGCATGGTCTACCTTTTATCATGGCAATCCTATGTTTATTCTGTGCAGGAAATTGAAGGCTACCAAGCATGCTCTTAGGAAGTGGGCTTCTGTCAAGTATGGGAATGGTTCTCTCCCCTCCAGGAATATTAAAGATCAACTAAGTAAGGCTCAAAAACTGCTTGAGGAGGATCCTTCCAATCCTAACCTTACTCAGAATGAATCCATCCTTTTTCAATAGCTCAATGATGCCCTAAATTCTGAAGCTAGAATGAGAAAGCAGCATCTGAAGTGGGTGAATGATGGTGACAGGAATACTGCCTTTTTCCATGCCTCTATCAAGGATAAGCAAGCCAGAGAACCTATATCTTCTCTATGGGATGATGATGGGCTTCTTCTTTCTTCTGAAGAAGATATAGATCATCACTTGCTTCAGTTTTTCTCCAGATTACTAGGTAACTCTAATAATTTTGTGCCTGAACTTGATAGACTCAATAACATTGCTCTTCCATTATTGAATTCTTCCATGAGAACCATGCTGGTTAAGAAAGTAACTGATCAGGAAATAAAAGAGGCTCTATTTTCAATGAATGCTAACTCTTGTGGTGGTCCTGATGGGTTTAAAGTGGTTTTCTTCAAGGCTAGTTGGGATGTGATAGGAGATGCTTTCCTTGCTGCCATCCATGACTTTTTCAACGAATTTAAGATATTGGGTGAAATAAATGCAACAAATTTAGCCCTCATTCCTAAAGTCAGACCTACCTTAAATGCATCGTCTTTTAGACCAGTTTCATGTTGTAATGTAGTCTATAAATGTATCTCAAAGATTCTGGCCTCGAGACTTGTTGTGGTTCTGCCTTCCATTATCTCTACGAATCAGTTAGCTTTTATCCCAAAGAGAAATATACTTGATAATGTTATGATGGCTCACGAATTAATTAATGGGTATGGAAGAAGTCAGACTTCCCCTAGAACAATGTTAAAACTTGATCTCAATAAGGCGTATGACAACATACATTGGTCCTCTATTGTTCGTGTTATGTCTTTAATGAGGTTTCCTAAAGTCTTTGTAGCATGGTTGTATTTATATATGTCAACCCCCTCTTATTCTCTATGTTATAATGGCAAAACAACTGGGTATTCTAAAGGGAAATAAGGGGTACGTTAGGGAGACCTGATATCCTCCTATATTTTCATCATAGTTATGGAAGCTCTTACATGTATGTTGTCTAGTAAATTTGCAGACATGGCTATCTTGTATCACCTGAAATGTCACCATCTACAAATTTCCTCTCTATTCTTTGCAGATGATATAATGATCTTCACAGAGCCAAATGATCAGTCCATAAATTGTATTCTTGAGACGCTGCATAATTTTTACCTTGCTACTATCCTTAAGATTAATTCCTCCAAATCCCATATCCTTTTTTCTGGAATTGACTTAACTGCCAAGGAGAGGTTGGTAGCTCTTTCTGGTCTTTAACCTATGGAGGATAATATGACTTATTTAGGCCTTCCTCTTTGTACGTCTAGGATCACCAAGGCTGACTGCCTCCCACTTTTTGATAGAATAACTAATTCTATGAATGCATAGACTACCAGATTGCTTTCAATGGCAGGTAGACTGGTGCCCATTAAGTCTATCTGCTTTTCCATGACTGTATATTGGGCCAGAACTTTCATACTTCCTACTAAACTTCTGAACATGATCAGTGCTGCCATGCGTAGATTTCTTTGGGCAGGTTTTATACATAATAGGAAATTGATTCTTGTTTCCTTCTCTAGTTTGGAAAGGCCATTTCTGAAGGGTAGGCTTGGTTTAATTAACATCTCCTCTTGGAACAAAGCAACCGCGAGTTCCCATGTCAATTCCTTACTGCTAAGGAAGGACAGTCTATGGGTGCAATGGAGTTGGAAATATCATATTAAGGACAGAGATTTCTGGTCCATGGATGTCTCTCAAGGATCTAGTTGGATATGGCGTAAAATCTTGGGAATGAGAGTATCCTTCTTCCTTATATTAAATTTTCTTTGTTCCCTGTCAGCTCTGTGAGTTTCTGGAGGGATCCTTGGATTAGTGATGGCTGTGTGTTGGTATCTCAGTTAACACAGCAAGAAAAAGCTCAGTCTATGATAAGAACCAATGCAAGAGCTATTGACTTCATTTTCAATGGGAAGCTACAGGCTCCATACTCCAGTAACCATGTTGTTGACTCACTATGGAGAAGTATGTCTGATCTGGTAGTACATGTTAGACATGAGGAAGCACTGTGCTAGAAGGGTAGGCCACACAACATTGGTTATGTGTATGATCTCCTCGACCATGCCGAGTCATTGCTTTTTTATCACTGGGCTAAAGTATGTTGGATATATCATTCCTTGGTTAAAGGTAACCCGTTGTTCTAGAGGATTTTGAATAAAGCTGCGTTGACTAGAGATAAGCTTGTGGCTATTGGTATGGAAGTTGATCAATTATGTGTTTTTTGCAACTTGTATCCTGAATCCGCTGACCATCTGTTTTATGATTGTGGTTTCTTGTATAATATGATCTGTGCCTTAATGTAGAAGGTTGGTATATCAGGCATTTTGGGTATCTCTGTTCTTGACTGGAATGTTTTAAGAAAACAACGACGTGGAGAGTTAAAAAATGGGATATAGTTTTCTTTGTTCTTAAGATTTATTTGAGAGCTGTTTGGATGGAGCGATATTCACGATGTTTTCGAAATATGGCCACATCTGCTCAGTTATTCTGGGTGAAATTAATGAAAGAAATAGTGCAAGGGCTCCGGCATTCAAGGCATGGATTCTCTCCTCATCATCCTGAATTTTGGAGCTGATTAATCGAGTGTTTTTTGATTGGGTTTGCAACTGTGTGCATGTGCTTTGGTGTGCATGTTTCTGTGCATGTCATTGTTACTATGTTATGGTGTTGCTGACCTGTCTTTCCTTTCTATTTGTTTTTTGTTTGTGTTCTCCATGTGTTCCCCTGTGTTTTTGTAGGTGTTGGTTTGTTTTGCTTTCTTTTCTCCATGACATAGAGCTTGTTTTATGTCGTGTTTTTTTTCCGTTGCAATAAATCTGGTAGGGGCCCACTCGCTAGCTTTTCAAAAAAAATGTTGAAAACGGAGCTCAAACCAAGAAATTATGGACATTTGACGCTTTTAGATTTAAATTAAATTAATTAAAATTAAAATAAGTAATTAAATTTAAAATAAGTAATTAAATTTAAATTTTGAATTTCAAAAATTAATAGTAGAATTACTTGGGGGTTAAGTAAACATTAAAATTAATGATTAACATTAAAAGTTAATTAAAGAATAAAATAATCAGGCAATGGAAAAAAAAAATTGCTTCAAAATAATGGAGAGATCGAACGGTGCGACCCAACCGGTCGACCCCTAGCGGTCGACCGGTCTATGAGGGGCGGTCGACTGCTACATAAGGTGGCAACAAGGGTTGTTCGATGGTTAAACGTTCTAGATTTATCTGTTTTTAACTAATTTTCATCTTAAGATTCTGGTACATTTCGATCTCTATAAATAAGACCCTAAACCTCTCACTTTTACTCACAAATATTTTGAGAACATTAGTGAAGCTCTGTCAGTTCGTCTCTTCTTAGATTCAGAAAACTCCATTAGGGTTTCAGGTAAGAAATCCTATATACCTATCTTTGTGTATTATTTAATTTCTAATCCTCTTCTCCTCCAAACTTTTGGAATCTAATATATATACAAATGCTTTGTTGTATATAACAATAAGATGAGATCTGAAGGAGATTATAATGTGCGTTTCAAATCCAAAGAGAAGCAAAGCTAAGCACTAAGTGCGAGTGTTTGCAACCATTGGCCACAAACACCCAAGAACAGATTTAAGTAGTGAAATAAATGAAGAAACTAAATGAAAACAGAGGAATATAACAAAATAATTGGAAAAACACAATAGAAAGCAAGAACAACAAGATTTATTGTGGTTCGGCGTTGATTGCCTATGTCCACTTTGAATATTCTCCTTATTGCTTTTCAATTAACTTAATTACAATTAGAAACAACAAGAAACAACAAGAGACAATAGAATAATGGAGGGAGTTGATTACAATAATAGTGTTATTTAATCGACAACGTAAAGATCCTCAGAATAACCCCCTAGGCCTGTATTTATAGGTGAAGGTGACCTCCAATCTGACTGGAACTTCGGCAACATGACCTTCTCAACCACATGGGCCCACCATAGGGAAGGCTAGGCCCAAATCACAATGGAGAGGGATCTGTACCGGTCCCTCCATATGTGGAATTTGGGGCAGTGATCCCTATGGCAGCTTCCTCATGCTCGTATATGATGGTATCTCAATTATCAAGACAATTGGACGTGTGGAGCTCTTGCTTTTGCTCAATCTTTGGTTCGATCCTATTCTAGTCTGAAAGAAGTCGACCCCTTTTAAGAGTGACATGCCGAACCCTTGCACATGCCATGCTTACTCCATCATGTCTTGTCGTGCCAATCCCTTTATCTCCATGTATATTCCTCGAATTCCATAATGCCGATCCATAATGCTTCCCAAGTATAAGTCGATCCCTAGTACTTAGGTCACTATGCAGATCCCTCTGGCTTCCTAGACTTATGCCGATCCAATTCCTTCCAGTGTGCACCATACCGATCCATATTATGAAATTCCACTATGCCGACCCCTTAGATTACTATCAGGGCCGATCCATCCACCATGAATAATGCCGAGCCATCCATTTGCTCATCTATGTTGACTGTTTACTTAAGTCATCAAGCCGATCCCCATAGCTCCACCTTGTTATACCGATCCCTTAAATATTCCATCCATGTTAACAAATGACTATGCCGATCCCTATTTCATCCAAGTTAATTTCCATCCTTCTGACATCCTATGCTGTCTGCCTATCAACTCTGTTCAATCCGGGCTTTGTATAACTGTTCGGACTCTATTTCTAGGCCCTGTAGCCGTTGCCTCACGATCATCCTTCTTGCCAACAGTCGTATCTGTCTTGCACGATCAGTCCAATATAGCCGGGTCTGGATACCGGGTATCACTTGCCCCCAAAGTACGTCGTGTGAGTAACATGAAAAAGTATGAGTTGCCGAAAAGGAAACTATCCAACTTCCTGATTGACGTCTATTTCATCATCGACTTATAGGCCTTCTTCTATCTGACCCAACCTCGAACTTGAAAGCTTCAGGCTTGACTGCGGTCCCAATTGATTTCAAAAAAGTTGAACTTTCAAGTCATTCCCGTGCATATTCACATACACGTTTATGTTGTTGGCTCCTGGACGTGTTCGAATGTTCACAGGTTGTTGCCAAGTTTTGTCATACTCTTTATGCTTATGTTTGCAGTTGAACCTTCATGATAACGGTCGTCATTTATTTTCAGTTGTCTGCCATTTTTCTTTTCCCATCTTCTATTACATTTCTCCTCACTTTTTTTTAATCATTTTTCTCTCCTTTTTTTATATATGTGGAGGGATCGGCATCCCGCATGCCGATCCCTTACTAGGGATACATGAGTAGGGATCGACATGTCTTAGTGCCGACCCATTTTCCTCGTCTTTGACTGGGTCACCCTCAATAACCGATCCTGCTTCCTTATACGCGCCTACATATAAATACCCTTTTTTCATTTCCTTCTCATCACTTAACCTTTTTACTTTACTTACCTTCGCACAAATACTCAACCGAACCCAAATTATTGCCATCTACCTTTAACGAACGAAAGAAAGAAAAAACTCCTTAACTTTAGAACTAAATCCAAGCACGAAACATCATCCTCAATCCAAGTCGCTTGTAGTTTAAATATATTGGACGACTTCTATTTTTAATCATGTAGTTGAGTCTTGAATCCCGAGTTTGCATGAGTTCGAGTGTTTTTTAGGTGCATAACTTGATGGGTTTCATTGAGGTAAGCATGAGAGGAGGAGGAGATGAAGGAGTAAGGGAAGAAGAAGGAGGAAGGAGGGTTCGGCTGGTGTCCTGGAAGGGATTGAGTAAAGTTGGGTTTTGAAAATTGAGAAGAGGAAATTGGGATACGTGAAGGTTCGGTAGTTTTTAGTTGCCGAGAGGGTTTTTCCTTTTTTGGTAAGAGAACTTAGGAAAAAGGGATCGGTGTAGATAACTTTGATGTAGGGGTCGGTTGGAATTTTTAAGAAATAGCTTTGTTAAGGGATCGGTGAGAAGTAGCTACGAAGAGAGAGGTCGGTGTACGAAATGGGTTTGATGAGAGAGATCAGTAGGAGATGGTTTTGTGAAGGATCAGTAGGAGTCTATTATTTGAGGGATCGGTGCTAGTGGCCTTAGTGTAGGGACCGGTATAAGATGGTTAGAGAAAGGGATCAGCGTAGAGAGAAGAGGGATCGGTGTTGCAATAAAGGCCAATTTAATATAAGGCATTTAAATGCTTAGCTTCACCTTGTCTTGCCTGAACATAAAATGACTAAGGACAATTTGACTTGCTTACTGGGACTGTCGAAGTTGAGCTTAAATGAATAAACTTTCGGACTTTTCAACATGGACTAAATAAAAAACTGACTAATAAACTTGGACAATGGACTTCATAATTCAAAATGTCGATAACCGATCCAAAATCTTTCGTTGTCGATCAACTTTCTCGTCGATTGAAATGGTCAGCGATGACAGTTTCTCTGGATAGAACTCCAAGTCTTGTCATTTTATTCTTGCTTTTCTGATTCCAAACTGTTTATGCTCGTTTCACACTACACTGCACTACACTAGTTCACACACGACATGGGGGGAACATGTTATTATTTCTAATGTTGATTATCGACCGAGTATAGCTGACATAGATATCAGACGCGTGAAGTGTTCAGTCAACATGTCTTCTAAATCAGTGGCAAGACACATCAGTTCTGAAGCAAAATCAAGTTCCGCCACCATATCCGAAAGACCTTCTTCGGGTCGCCACGCAAAACAACCAGAAGCATCTAATTCTCAAGCCAATCTCTTCTCCGATATCCCGGTTCTACCAACAGAAACCATCAGTTAGGCTCCCGATGCCGTTGAGGGTGCCATCGTTCTAGATAACCCTGTTGACTCACAAGCCTCTAGAATCAGCGAAGCCGCTCTTCGTCGATTGTGCTCCATCCACGGGATGTCGTTCGAAGATGTTATGGCTCCAACAAGGCAAGACAAACCTCACTTGCCCCCAGCCAGATATACAACGTGTAATAAGTTCATGTGCTGGGCCAGATGTGTTCCACCTTTTAACTCCTTCGTCCGAGAGATGCTGAGGTACCATGGGATCGCCCCTACTCGGTTGCATCCCAATAGCTATGCCTTTATTCATGGGACTTTCCTTCTATTTATGAACGTTCTATTCCGTCTGCCGACTCCCGAGGACATCAAATTTATCTATAACTTCAAATGACGATCAGGAAGTCCTTTTTATGCTTCCTTGAACCTTCGTCGAACTGCCAAGTCTTGAGGGGTGCATGGAACAAGCTTTCCTTATTTAAGCATGAGTGGTTTTACGTTCGATGTCCTCCTAGCTTTGCAAGGAGATGGTTAGAAGGACGTAAGTGCTACTTCTGCTTTCCTCTTAAGTTGGATGACTCAAGTGATAACTTCTCCTTTGAATATACTAATGCCCGAAGTTCTTTCAAGTGTTCATCCACGACCTTAAGGCACCGAGTATTCTAGATCCATCACCGCCATTCGTGCTACTCCCGTTGAGGACCGGGATATTAAACTCCTCATTACTGACTTGTTGCTATCATTATTCGGGGTGTTGGAAGACGGCGGTAGAATTGGACTCCCCGGGAGCAAAGCAGTCCCGAAGATCGTTGCTGAACGAAGAGGAGAAACAAACGACCCCGTAGTTCCCTTTACCGAGGGGACTCGGGAGAATACCGAAGAAGGGGAGATCAAAAATTCTCAAGCTGATAGACCACGAGATAATGTCACAGGCCTTGGAAAAGCGCCAGTGGTTGAACCGTCGCAGGTCGGTCAACCACAGACACCCCCCGAAGAGGAAGAAGAAGTTGGTGTACCGGCTGCGCAAAAGTAAGGCTGGGTCAAATCCGGAATTCATCATTACTCCTCTTGAAAAAGAGTCATCTTCTCAGCACATTGAAAACTCATTAAAAGGATTCTCCGATCCTCAAATTCCAGATGATATAATGACTTACGACTTTCCCAATATCAATATCGAAGGACTCAACTCCCCTACTAGAAGTGGCGAAGGCGTCCAACCTTCCAACAGAGGGGAAAGCACTCCGATGAGTAAAGCCACCGTTACCGATCCGTCGGGGGGAACACTAGGACACACACTAACACTTGCACTCCACTATACACTTGTTATTAATCCTTAGCGCGACAACTTTAATATGCTCTTATTTGGTTCTTTTCAGGTGTAATGTCTCAGTCTCGTGCTTTTGACCGTCTCTAGGGTTCTTAACCTTATTATTGCTCAAGCCGAGACTCCGAGTCCAGGCTACGTAGAGAGAAAGATGATGGACGAGATAAAGATTGTTATTCAAGGAAATCCTCTTCCTCATCTAAGAGGAATTCTCAATCCCATGCTTCTCGTCATGATGAACACTCTAATCTTCCTGCCCGCAGCTGAGAAAAATCTTCGTATCACGGCCCTCACGCCGCCGTGCCCCACGAGCAACATTTTAGCTCGTCTAGTTCAAGGCATACATGTGAGCACTGCTCCAACAAACATCCACTTGCCACTTCTGATCCACTTTTGCCGATTGCCGCTCCCGATCCTACTACAGTAGAAAAGTTAGCTGAATTTAAAGCTATTTTTCAAAAGATCTACTTTGATGGTCTCAAATTCCTCCTTTCCGTACATGTTATTCCCGGGCATGCCAAAGAGAGCTCACTAGCGTGCATGAATGATGTATTCGTCCAGCATGAATCATTCATCCATTTAGCTGGAAGGTTTCCGAAGTCTCCATTGAGTGTCAGCATGAAATCAACCGTCTCAAGTTGGAGGCTATCCATGATAAAGATATCATCAAGCATCAAGACGCCGAGTTGCTTGAATACAAGACCCAATTTGCAGAGGCCGCAAAAAGTACAAAGGACATGGCAGAGGCAGTAAGTCGCTTGGAGACTTCCTATAAGAAGGAACTTAATGCGGTGCTTCAATGCAGCGACACACTTGCCCTAGAAAAGGTCTCCTTGCAAAAGGAGAAAGGCGCTATAGCTCACCGCGTCGAAGAGCTTGAAGAATTGTTAAAGAAGGAGATGGAGAAGAAAATTGAGGCGCAAGAGGAGTCGTAGAGATACTACGAGGAAATCATCGAGGCAATGAGCTTAAGAATAAAGCTCGATGAACAATTCGCCAAGATTGAAGTTTTTAAGGAAGAAACCCGGGAAGAGGGTAGAAAAGAAGTGCTTGAGCAAGCAACTTCCGGGTGGAGGCTTCCATCGAGTCTGAGAGAAATGAGATTAAGGACTTGTTCGATCCACTAATTTTTGAATATAACGTGAAAGTTCTTCTCCACCGTGACTTAAGCTTTCTTGGCGAGGGATATCTTGAATCACTCGCCGAAGCCTGGGAGCTCATCGTCAAGAAAAAGAAGGAAGAGTTGGAAGAAGCGGAATTCAATGAAGATGAACTTGCGAGACAAGTGCTTCGAGGTAACGAGCCATCTAATCTAGCCACAACCAAACTTCAATTTCTTAAGGCTCCTGCACCGACTAAAGAAGGAGGGGATATCGATGAGTCTGCTAGTGCCGATCCTAAAGGTTCCTATCCTATCCAAGTAGCCAGACCATCATCTTCTCATGATACAGAGCAAACCCTTGGCTATGATCCGGACAGGCTGGCTTTGGACCACATATGTTATCTCCCATTCTCGAAGGAAGCACTCCATTGACTACAGAAACTCAACCGGATGCTGGTATCGTAATAAACTGCTTCAAATCTGGAAAAGTTCCGGTTCTCTATGTGCAACGTCTTTCATCTAATGCTTATGCTTTGACAAATTTTTGTAGGTCTTCTAGGCCCTGATCAGACTCCTAAGAGCGGTGCCTCCACGGAGCAGTAGGAAGAGACGGCCGAAGTCCTGACCGTTGTTGATATCCCGGGGCCCGATGCTCAAGTCATCGGTGCGCTCATTGAAGATAAGCCCGAAGATTCGCACCCTGCTGATGGATCAGAAGATGTAGTGATCACAGGTGCTTCGGAGCACACTACTAAAACTAGTATGAAGGAGCAGATCGAGGAGGAGGAGGAGAAGTCAAAGCGTAAAGTGAAAGGCAAGCCCTTCGAGGTGGAAGCTGGAGATCTTGATCTTGTACAACTACAAGTTAGTCCACCGGGCCGGACAATTCCAGGCGAAATCCCTCCTTCTCCTTTAAGCATTCCTGCCAAGGGCGGCAAAGAGTCCCGGAAGAGAACCTCGACCAACTCTACTCCTGAAAAACCAAAGAGGGAGAGAAGGTCGAAGAAGTAATCACTACTTCATATCATTGTACATAGTTTTAGTAGTTATTTCTTTCCTCGGTCATGGGTGTTCGGATACGAATCTCGTTCTTGTTTTTTGAAATAACTTATACCGGGATTTTGAGACTTGTGAATAAAAGTTTTTGCTTTCGATTAATCATCATGTGAATCGTTATTTTTGTAATTGAATTACTACTTTCCATATTAATGTACTTGTAATCCATTGATTGCAAATTTTGTTAACTATTCACTGTCTCCATCTCAAGGCCCCTCTACGGTCGTTGCCTTATGTCATAAAAATGCTAAGTTGCAGCTGCAGTGAGCTATCGTATTTAGTCTTCAGTGGTTTGTACTTCTCCCGTCGATTTCAGGTCGGAGTCGGTGGGATAGTGAACAGTCGGAATTCATTCATCTATCGATTAGGGTTTACATGTCAGACCACGCTTTGGGGATTTAGAGTTATTATGCGAGCGGTCGGTTCACGCTCGATTTATTTATACTCCAGTCCGCACTCTGAGGACCTAAAATTTTCTCGTGGGCGGTCAATTTCCACCCGGTTCGTTTATATACTCCAGCCCACACTTTGGGGACTTGGAGTTTTTTCGTGGGCAGTCGATATTCGCCCGGATTTTTTTAGTCCAATCCGCACTCTGTGGACTTGGAGTTTTCTCATGGGCAGTCGGTATCCGCCTAAATTGTTTATACTCCGGTCCGCACTCTAGGGACCTAAAGTTTTCTCGTGGGCAGTCGGTATCCGCCCGAATTATTTATACTCCAGTCCGCACTCTGGGGACTAAGAGTTTTCTTATGGGCAGTCGGTATCCGCCCGAATTGTTTATATACCAGTCCGCACTCTGGGGACTTAGACTTTTCTCATGGGCAATCGGTGTTTGCCCGAATTATTTATACTCTAGTCTGCACTCTGGGGACTTAGAGTTTTCTCGTGGGCAGTCGGTCGAATTGTTTATACTCCATTCGGCACTCTAGGGACTTAGATTTTTCTCATGGGCAGTCGGTATCCGCCCGAATTGTTTATACTTCGGTCTGCACTCTGGGGACTTAGAGTTTTCTCATAGGCAGTCTGTATCTGCCCGAATTTTTTATACTCCGGTCCGCACTCTGGGGACTTAGAGTTTTCTCTTGGGCAGTCGGTATCTGCCCGATTTGTTTATACTTCAGTCCGCACTCTGGGGACTTAGAGTTTTCTAGTGGGCAGTCGGTATCCGCCCGAATTAGTTTTAGGCCCATTGTTCGGGCATGAATTTTTCAAGCTCTGGATTACCAGCCACATTTGTTCCTTTATTGCGTGTCCCATTCTCTGGATCATATGTGAGAATTTTTAATCGAGCAAAGTAATGAAGCTCATCTCGTTCAATCCCATCGGGGATTAGTTTGATTGATCGATTTCAAGCTACAGGAGCCTGTCCACATATCACATATATTGATATCAATAAGTTTAATTATGTACCTAGTTTAAAATGCAATGACTATCATATAAGCAAAGTAAGTTCGAGTCTTTATTTATCAACTGGAAAAGAACAAACTATTCTATCTTATTACACATTTAGAGAATCAGAAAGTAAATAAAACTAAAATGTGAAGGAAATGTTCTAAGTGAAATAGCGTCGTAAATGCTCTCTATTCCACGCTCTTGTGAGTGTAAAGCAATCAACAGTCACTAGCATGAAAGTTCCTTCTCTAAGCCTATGTTCGATGACATACGGTCCTTCCCATGTCAGATTCATGTGTGACGAGGCCGAAAAAACCCGCTTTAGGACGAGATCAACAACTTCAAAGGTTCTCGACCGAACTTTAATGTTGTAATATCGGACGACTCGATTACGGTGTGCAACCGCTCTCAAATTGGCTTCCTCGTGCTTCTCATCTATAAAGTCCAAGGATTCCAAGAGAAGATCTTTGTTCGTTTTGGGGTTGTAGTAAGTCACTCGATGAGAAGAGACTTCGAGTTCCACTAGAATGACAGCTTCGAAGCCGTAAGAAAGAGCAAATGGAGTATGGCCAGTCGCGGACTTGTGAGTGGTTCTGTAGGCCCAAAGCGTCGTAGGAAGTTCATCCACCCACTTGCCTCTAGCCTTCTCCAAATGCTTTTTCAGAATAGACTTGATAATTTTGTTTATAGCTCCAACCTGTCCATTTGCCTGAGGGTGAGCGACCGCTACAAACCTCTTTTCAATACGATATCTCCAACAAAATTCTTTAAATTCAACACTATCAAACTGAGATCCATTATCTGTTACGATGGTTCGTGGAAGACCAAAGCGACATATGATGTTTCAAACAATGAAATTGATTACCTTCTTGGTTATGATTGTGGCTAATGGTTCCGCCTTGGCCCATTTGGTGAAGTAATCAACCGCGACAATAGCGTACTTCGCACCGTCTTTAGAGATTGGCAAAGAGCTGATGCTGTTAATACCCCACATAGCGAATGGCTATGGACTGACCATTTGCGTAATCTCTGTTGGCGGAGCTCTCGGGACTTTCGCATATATCTGGCATTTGTCATATCGTCTCACATAATCAGCAGCAACTTGGTTTACAGTTGGCCAATAATATCTGTAACGGAGTAACTTCATTGCCATTGTTTGCCCCCAAGTGTGATCACCGCATTCTCCCTATGAACTTCTTTCAGAACATGCTTTATCTCGTCATCAGCGATACACCGGAGTAAGGGAATAGAAACCCCTTTTCTATACATAGTTCCTTCTTGTAAAATATACCGCGAAGCTTTGCGAAGGACTTTTCGTTTTCCGTTTCTCCTTTCAGGCAAGATTCCATGCAACAAGTAATCTTTAAATAGAGTCGTCCACGATTCCCTCTCGGATCCCGCTTCTAGTACTTGATCAATTTCCATCATATTTATACTCGGGGTTTGTAATATCTCGACTAGAACCAAACCCATCTGTTGCGCATCGCCAGTACTAGCAAACTTTGCTAATGAATCAACCTCTCCATTTTGCTCACGTGGGATAGGCGACATGTCATAGTATTCGATATCCACCGACAACTCCTGAACACGGGTAAGGTATAGGGCAAGTCGTTGTCCCTTAGCTTGATAGTCTCCTCTGACTTGATACACCACCAATTGTGAGTCATAAATGATTTCAAGAGACTTCAACAAAAACTCTCTAGCAAGTCTGATTCCACCAATCAACGCTTCATACCCAGCCTTGTTGTTTGTAGCAGGAAAATCAAGCTTTAATGCGTAGCAATTGACTGGTTCTCAGGGGTTACAAGCACAATCCCAGCTCCGGAACAGTGACCATTAGATGCACCATCAGTGTACAACTTCCATCACACGGTAAGGATTCCGCCACCATCTGGAAGCCCGTCTTGCATGGTAAAATCTGCTATGAAGTCTGCTAACGCTTGACCCTGGATGGCCCTTCGAGGCAGATAGGTGATATCGAACTGGCTGAGCTCAATATTCCATTTAAGCAACCTCCCAGACATCTTAGGTCGCTATTGGACCCTTCATAACGGCTAGTTGGTGTAAATATTAATCGGATGTGCCTGGAAGTAAGGACGAAGTTTTCGTGATGCGATTGGCAAGCAGTACGCCAATTTCCCTATCTTTGAATAGTTCCTTTCTGCTCCTGTCAATCGCTTGCTGACATAATACACCGGCCTCTGAATCCGGTTCTCTTCGCGAATCAAAGCGGCACTTATAGCATGTGCTGATACTGCCAAATAAATGTACAATTCCTCGTGATCTACCGGCTTTGACAAGACTGGGGGTCTCTCCAAATGATTCACCAGAGCTCGAAATGTGTCTTCACAATCCTGCGTCCATTCAAAGTTTCTCTTTCCCTTCCTAATCAAATCAAAGAAAGGAATGCATTTATCAGTTGCCCTAGAAATAAATCGACTTAAAGCGACAACCTTCCCATTCAAACTTTGCACTTGTTTAATAGTTCTGGGTGCTTGGATATCTCAGATAGCCTGAATCTTTTATGGATTAACTTCAATTCCTCGAGCATTGACAATAAAGCCCAAGAACTTTCCTGACTCAACACCGAACATTCATTTCAAAGGATTGATCTTCATGTTATAAAATCGGAGGATGTCGAACATCTCTGCCAAGTTTCGAATGTGATCGTTTGATCGTCGTGACTTCATGAGCATATCATCCACATAGACTTCCATTGTCCTCCCAATTTGATCTTTGAACATCCGGTTAACTAAGCGTTGATAGGTTGCTCCAGCGTTCTTCAACCTAAATGGCATCACCATATAACAGTATAATCCAACATCCATCACAAAGCTGGTGTGATCCTGATCGGGGACATGCATCGGGATTTGGTTATACCCCGAGTACGCGTCCATAAAGGATAACAATTCATGCCCTGCAGTTGAATCAACTAGCTATTCAATCCTTGGAAAGGGAAAACTATCTTTAGGACATGCCTTTTCAAGTCTGAATAGTCGATGCACGTTCTCCACTTCCCATTTGCCTTCTTCACCAACATGGGATTAGATATCCATTTAGGATAGAGGGCGTCGCAAATAAACCCATTGACTTTCAGTTTATCCACCTCCTCTTTAAGAGCGACGAATCTCTCCGGATCCATGCCTTGCCTTTTTTGTTTTACCGGTACATACTTTGGGTCAACATTTAATGCATGGGTCGCGATGGCATGCGAGATCCCACATATTTCAGAATGAGTCCAAGAAAATACATCCAGATTCAGTCGGAGAAAATCAGCAAGTTCCTCATCATCAGGGGGCTGAGCTGTGATCCAATCTTCAAGACCCGTGATGGGTCGTCATGGCTGACTGTTATATCAATCATTAGTTCTACCGGCGCCGCCTTGGTCTCCTTGGGCTCCTCTTCGCCATCCCTTGGATCTATATCTCTATAGGACCGACTATGGTGCCCAAGCCCAAGGCTTAGGTGCTATTTGTCAATCTTTAAACTTGGATGCAGACAGATTTGTCCAAACCCTTTCCTTTCTCCTTACGTTGAGCTTCTCTCAACTCAGCCACATAACAGGCACGTCCAGTCGCCCGATCACCATGTACCACTCCTACTCCATTATCAGTCAGAAATTTCAAAGTCAAACACCATGCGGCAAGAGATGCCTGAAATTTAGCCAGGGCCGATCAGCCCAGAAAAACGTTGTACGATGATTCAACATCCAACACAATGAACGGTAGGATCCACACTCTCCTACGTTCACCTTCCCCCAATTCCACTGGCAACTCCACATAACCCACTGCCTCGGTCGCCGTACCATTGAAACCATGTATGCGAGCTTTAGATGGTTTCAAATCTTTAGCCTCCATTCTCATTTGATCATAAGCCTTCTTGAAAATAATGTTTACCGAACTTCCACAATCAATCAAATTTTTCTTCACCGGAGCAGGGCCAATCATGGAAAAAATGACCATTGGGTTAATTATAGGAGCCTCTACTTTATTTGCATCCCTGCTCCTGAATACTATATCATCAGTCATCGTACGTTATTGCTTTGCCGGAGTCCCATCCTCCGTATTCGAACAATACTCAAAATCCACAAGCCTCATCGTGCTAGGATATCGCTCCATATCTTGCTATTATCCCGCCT
Source organism: Allium fistulosum (assembly GCA_030737815.1). Lineage (NCBI taxonomy): Eukaryota > Viridiplantae > Streptophyta > Magnoliopsida > Asparagales > Amaryllidaceae > Allium > Allium fistulosum. Next base: position 645,349,132 of record CM060901.1, on the reverse strand, counting down.
TTTGGCAAGGCCGTGACACCAAGGAATTGACTAGTAATCAATGACGGCCCGTCCTAGAGATCAGTTATACACAGACTCACTATGGATATCGACGAATTTTGTCCGAGTCCGGATCGAGCCAAAATGGGTAGGACATGACAAGCTAAGCTATGAGAGCCAACGTTCCAAATCTTAAGTCAATCCGAGTTCGTATGCTCAAGTTATGAATGATACAAAATTGGACGAAAATCAATCACTATTCGACTCGCTCACTTCGACTCGCTCCCTTCGACTCACTTCGCAACACTCAGAAGCGACCACTTCGACTCGCTTCACTCAGAGGCCAACTTCGAGTCATTCAGGTTCGACTCGCTTCACAGCCATCAGAAGTACCTACTTCGACTCGCTTCGCTCAGATGCCCTCTTCAACTCACTCCATTCGAACCATTGATCGACTCCATCAACTTTGATTCCATTGGCGAAGCCACTGCTCAAACCTATCAGGACGCTCCATTTCGACTCGCTCGACCAGTGCATACTTCGACTCGCTCGATCTGGGCACACTACGACTCGCTCAATCGGTGAACATTTCGACTCGCTCGAAACAACATCAAGGGCAGAGTGAGATTCAGGCGCCATGTCACCGAGTCGAATGGAAGCGAGTCGAAACGGAAGCGAGTCGAAGGAAACAACCTACCGAAAACCTTGTTTTCGTATTGATCATATCTCCTAATCTACAAGTCCAAATGCTATGAAATTTTCACAGAAGACTACGTGCATGCTAAAGAATGTCCATGCCAAATTTCGACTCCATTGAATGAAATCTTGATCGATACGAAATCTATTCATATCGATCGCGGATCGGACCAAAACTTCACGGGCTTAGGCGTGCGGGCCTGGTCACGTGCCAGAGAGGGTCTCCCGAGATCTGAGCGAAATATCAGCCTCCTACACCTATAAATAGACCCCCAAAACCAACAGAAAAGGGGTTCTTCTTCCTCTTTGAGATCTCCAATGCCCGGACTCCGCCAGATCCAAATCTGAACTCCATTGCTGCTGCTACCAACGAATTTCACTATTGCAAATCATTGTAATTCATTGTAATTTGTTGAAATCAATTTTAAACATCAAAGGAAGATCAATAAAGCAAACTACTTCATAGTGGACGTAGGCAATACGCCGAACCACTCTAAATTCTTGTGTCTCCCTGCATTTTAATTATTCTCATTTTTGAAATTTGGAGTTTTTGTTAGATAATTCCTCTTTTTCCATTTAATTTCTTCACTTTATCTCTTCAAAAACTTCCGAAGAGTGTTGTGCCCAATTTTGGTACAAACACTTTGGTGCTTTCACTGAGAAAAACCAATTTTTCTCCCGCTCTTGGGATCTCCTATCTATATTGGATTGCATAAATCTAAGAAGAAGATCCAGATCTAGAACTTTGAAGCCCTTCCATTCTATTCAGATCTGCAATCAGATCTAGGAAAGGACTTCATTAATTCATCATGGTGAGCACACGTACCACTTCTGCAGCTGCTGATCAAGGAGCACGGGACCGACAAAATCCCATGCAATCACCTCCATCCAATCAAAATGCTACAGGACCTTCAGATCCATCAGGTCCAATCACTAGACAAGAATTCCAGACATTACTTCAAGAGTTGACCCAAAGTCGATAGCAGCTAACTGAACAACTGCATGCCAATACGGAGTTGACTAACCAGCTAAATCGCCAAAGGCGAAGAAGATCCAGAAGAGACCAAGGTTCTTATTCTTCTACGGAGAGTTCAGCCTCCTCTGATGGCCAAACCAGATCCACAGGCCCACGGATAGATGTAAGCTACACCCAAGCCACGGGACACCAACCCGTTTCAAATCTTGGGCAGCCTAGAACTGGACCATCCGCTAGTCTCCGTACAAAACCTTCGTCTCGGGGAGGTGCTGCTCCTTACCATGTCACCGACGACATTGCTACTACCACCACAGCTAGACGAGGAGGTGATGCTAGAAACCAAGCTGATCCTCAGCGTAACCAACGAGAGCAGACTCCTGAGCCTTATGTCTCTGAGGATGTCGAACCAAGGAGGCGAGGCACGGACCGTCGACCGCGTCCGGTCCAGACTCGCGCTGTGGAACCCGACCACACGTTGGCACAACAGGCTCCAAGTATCCGAACGCCGGATATACCAGCGATGATCCGTGAAAGTCAGGGTCTCTCTAATGACGACTGGGTAATAACCCGGAGTCATACCCCTTTCACCGATGACGTTTTATATGCTGAACCACCTCGGCACTTCAGAATGCCAGCTTTGCCAGTTTATGAGGGAAGTTCTGATCCCAATCAACACGTCCTGAAATACGAATGGCTGATGAATGCTGCTAGAGCTGATGACGCAGTAAAGTGCCGTAGTTTCTCCATTTCCCTAGGGGGAACGCTACCATGTGGTTCACTCGTTTGCCACCGCGGTCCATATCTAACTTTGACCAGATGGCCACCAAGTTCGTCGAACAATTCCGTATGCACGTGGCGAGGCCTAAGGACATTAACACTCTGTCTAGTGTTACACAAGCTCCCGGAGAAACACTTAGACGTTACTTGGAGCGATTCCATGCTGCGTGTGCAGAAATAAGCAATCCCAATGATAACTCTATCCTAATGGCACTGACTAAGGGGATTGATGCTGATTCCGAGTTCAGAAATTGGTTAGCTGGAAAACCACCTGCGTCATTGGACCGTTTCTATTCCAAGGCAGCCCAATTCCTGAGAAGGGAGGATGCGAAACAGTCTAGGAAGCAGGATGACGCATGGCCCAACATCGAAGGAATACAAAGTAACATCGCTGTTAAACAATCCGAAGATAGTTCTGGGAAAATTCAGTTGAACGTACAAAGTAAACAGAATCAGCAGAGAGACAATGGAAATCAGAACAAAAAACGCGATCAGAATCGTGGTCCACGGCGTAGAGCTTCCATGTACGATAATTACACTCTATTGAACACGTCATTGGAAAATGTGTATTTGCAGACCTGCAATACCATGCAGTACAAGAAACCTGCCCCAAAACCGCCAACTGAGAGACAAATCCAAACAGGAAAATTCTGTAGATTCCATGAGAGTTATGGCCACAACACCAATGAGTGTCATCACTTACAAGACCTCATTGAAAAACTGATACGTGAGCGGAAGCTGGATCAGTATGTACGGGTGCCGCAGTCTGGTGGTGCGGGCCCATCAAATCAAAATCGTGCGCCGAATCAGGAAAGACATGAGGAACCCGCTCGTACAAGCGGGAGGTTGGTTATCAATACGATAAGTGGTGGTCCTCACTCAGCAGATCGAAGCTAGAAGAAAATGAAATCGTATGCCAGTTCTATCAAGCATGCAGACTTCGAGTGTTGCAGTAACTTTGATGAAGGAGCTCCGGCCAAGCAACAGAAGACGATGACAGATGACATCGTGTTCAGGAACAGAGACGCTGATAAAGTCGAAGCCCCCACTATTGATCCACTGGTCATCTCAGCACAAGTAGGTCCCGCTTGGATGAAGAGGATCTTAGTTGACTGTGGGAGCTCTGTGAATATTTTGTTCAAACGAGCTTATGATCAAATGAAAATGGAAGCCACGGACTTGAAGCCTTGTCAATCCTGAGTCCATGGTTTCAACGGAAGCACAACTATACCCACCGGAATGGTGGAACTGCCAGTAGAGTTGGGAGTTGGAGAACGTCGGAGAGTACGGATGTTGCAGTTCATTGTTTTGGACATAGACTCCCCTTACAATGCTTTCTTGGGCCGACCGGCCCTCGCTGAATTCAGGGTAGGCATCGCCCCGTGGTGTTTGACTTTAAAGTTTCCCACTGATCATGGAATAGGAATCATTCACGGAGATTAGGCTGCTGCCAGAGCCTATTATGTTGCTGAGCTGCGAGAAGCGCAACGAAAGGAGAAAGGAAAAAGCGTAGAGGAATCTCTCTGCGTCCGTTTCGCCGATAATTGACAATTAACGCCCGGGCCCAGGCCCGGGCACCCCATCCAATTCCTCATCTTGATCCAAGAGAAACTGAAGACGAAGGAGAATCTAAAGAAAGTCAAGCATCCCCGGCCGAACTGACAATTGACGTCCCAGTTGACAGTGATGATGATTCGAAAATGATAAAGATTGGATCTCAGCTAAGCCAGCAAGCTCAGGAGGAATTGGTTGAATTTCTGTTGGCAAATCTTGACGTATTTGCCTGGACATATTATGATATGTGTGGGATCTCGCCGGACATCGCGAGCCACACTATGAACATTGACTCGGGGCATGCCCCGGTCAAACAAAAAAGGCGCGGTATGGATCCAGAGAGATCTGCCGCCCTTAAAGAAGAAGTAGAAAAGCTTGAAGCAAACAGATTCATTCAAGATGCGCTATATCCTGAATGGGTGTCAAATCTCGTGCTCGTCCGAAAGCCAAACGGGAAATGGAGAACATGTGTCGATTATTCCAATCTGAATAAAGCGTGTCCCAAAGACAGTTTCCCGCTTCCTAGAATCGATCAGCTAGTAGATTCGACGGTTGGACATGAACTTTTATCCTTCATGGACGCGTATTCAGGCTACAATCAGATACCGATGCATTTACCCGATCAAGAACATGCCAGCTTCGTAACCAATCTGGGACTTTACTGTTACAAGGTTATGCCGTTCGGACCCAAGAACGCCGGGGCTACTTACCAACGATTGGTCAATCGGATGTTTGCTAATCAAATCGGGAAAACAATGGAAGTATATGTAGACAACATGCTTGTGAAGTCACGACTCTCCACCGACCATGTAAAAGACCTAGAAACTATGTTCAACATACTTCGGGAATACAAGATGAAGCTCAACCCACTGAAATGTCACTTTGGAGTTGCATCCGGAAAGTTCCTTGGGTTCATCGTTAACGCCCGGGGAATCGAAGCCAATCCCGAAAAGATTTGGGCAATCAGAAATCTTGAAACTCCCAAAACTATAAAGCAAGTCCAGAGTCTCAATGGAAAGGTAGCGGCATTGAGCAGGTTCATTTCAAAGTCCACTGACAAATGCATTCCCTTCTTCGATCTGATCCGAAAAGGGAAACGAAACTTTGAATGGACCACGGAGTGTGAAGGCGCTTTCCAAGCACTAGTTCAACATCTATCCACACCACCAATACTGTCAAAGCCTATTGATCATGAGAAGTTGTATGCATACTTGGCGATATCAGAAAACGCTATCAGCGCTGCCTTGGTTCGAGAAGAAGACGGGATACAGAAGCCAGTGTACTATGTCAGCAAACGATTGACTGGGGCTGAAAGGAACTATCCAAAGCTAGAAAAGTTGGCTTATTGCCTAGTAATCGCATCAAGAAAACTCCGACCGTATTTCCAAGCACATCCCATTGTTGTTTACACCGACCAGCCGTTACGACAGGTCCTTTCGCGGCCCGAGACGTCTGGTAGGTTACTCAAGTGGAACATCGAACTGAGTCAGTTTGATATTGCTTACACTCCGAGACGAGCAATCCAAGGACAAGTCCTCACTGATTTCATAGCTGAATTCACCGTTCCAGAGGACTTTCCCGAAACCAGTAAATCCTCCGAATATGTCTGGAAGCTGTATACCGATGGTGCATCGAACGACCGGTGTTCGGGCGCTGGTGTTGTGCTCGAAACCCCCGAAGGCCGATCCATATGCTATGCTATGAAAATCGATTTTCATGCGACTAATAATGAAGCTGAATATGGAGCCCTCTTAGCTGGCTTGAAACTCGCCAGAGATCTGAAAATTATCGCTGTGGAAATTTATTGTGATTCACAATTGGTTGTGTGTCAAGTACGGGGAGAGTATCAGGCAAGAGATCGAAGGTTGGCTGCTTACTTAGCTCGAGTTCAGGAAGCATTGAATCAGTTCGATTACTAAGCCATCTATTACATACCTCGGGAGCGCAACCAAAAGGCCGACTCATTGGCAAAGCTAGCCAGCACAGGTGAAGCTCAGCAAATGGGACTCGTTCCCATAGAAATGATATCTTCCCCGAGCATCGACCGGATAGAAATAAACTGGGTATGCGAAACCGTTCCCGAAAAGGATTCATGGATGACCCCACTCAAAAATTACATTAAGCACGGAACCCTGCCGGAGCGCTGGAGTGAAAAGAGACAAGTCCTTCGGAAGGCCTCATGATTTACCATCCAGAATGGACTCATGTACAGAAGAGGGTACTCAGTTTCCCTACTCCGGTGTATCGCTCACGATGAAATCAAACAAGTATTGCGCGATGTGCATGAAAGAGAATGTGGCGATCACACCGGAGGGCAAGCACTTGCCAAGAAAATACTTCGATATGGATACTACTGGCCTACCGTGAATCGTGATGTGTTGGACTATGCAAAGAAATGTGATAGGTGCCAGAAATATGCCCGAATTCCTAGAGCTCCTCCTACCGAGATAACGCAAAAGGTCAGCCTGTGGCCGTTCGCAATGTGGGGCATCGACATCATCAGTGCTCTACCTCTGGCAAAAGGTGGTGCGAAGTACGCCATCGTCGCAGTTGATTACTTTACAAAGTGGGCTGAAGCCGAAGCTCTCGCTACCATTACAACGAAGAAAGTAATCAACTTTGTGGTTCGTAACATCATCTGTCGATTCGGTCTCCCACACACCATTATTACAGACAACGGAACCCAATTCGACAGTGCTGAATTCAAAGATTTCTGCAAACGATTTCACATCCAAAAGAAATTCTCCGTAGTTGCACACGCTCAGGCAAACGGATAGGTCGAAGCAGTTAATAAAGTTATAAAGTCCATCCTGAAGAAACGACTGGAAAAGGTCGGGGGCAAGTGGGTCGATGAACTTCCTATGGCTCTATGGGCTTACCGAACAACCCACAAGACCGCGACCGGCCACACTCCGTTCTCTCTTTCTTACGGTTCAGAGGCCATTATTCCAATCGAGCTAGAAGTACCTTCTCATCGTGTGACATACTATGATCCAAAGACAAATGCTATATTACTTGCTGAATCTCTCGATCTACTAAATGAGAAGCGTGAAGAAGCTGATTTGAGGGCAGCTGCGCATCGAAGTCGAGTCGCCCGATTGTACAACGCCAAGGTCCGTCCGCGAACCTTCGAACTAGGCGATCTCGTCTTAAAAAGAATCTATCCGGTTCCTTCGCATATGAAGCCGACATGGGAAGGACCGTATGTTATTGAACGAAGGCTCGAAGATGGCACATTCAAGTTATCGACCGTCGACGGTCTTACCCTGCCAAGAGCTTGGAATAGCGAGAGCCTTCGCCGCTATTACACCTGACAGGCTATTTTATCCATTTAGTTTACTTTCCTTTTCTGCAATTTGTTTATGCATTTCGAAATTAGAACTTGTAATAAGGCAACTGACTTTGCCATACTTTCTTATTTCAGCAATAAAATGCAACCTCTTCGAGCCAGAGCTGTGATTTACTTGAAATACTTCATATGACCATCGCTATGCACGAAGAGCTAAGTTTCACCATACGGTGGGATTTATTCAAATAGAGAGTGACTGCGATGCAACCAATCACTCGCTAAGTGAAACCCGAGCTCGGGGGCAAGCCATCACATCAAAGTCAAAAAAGGATTGACACACGACAATCCTTCATCAACTCCGATTTCCCAGAATGCGAACCGGAGTATAAACATCAACTCCGAACTCCCAGAGCGCGAGTCGGAGTATAAACATCAACTCCGAACTCCCATAGCTCGAGTCGGAGTATAAACATCAACTCCGAACTCCTAGAGTGCGAGTCGGAGTATAAACATCAACTCCGTATTCCCAGAGTGCGAGTCAGAATATAAACATCAAATCCGTATTCCCAGAGTGCGAAGCGGAGTATAAACATCAACTCCAAATTCCCAGAGTGCGGATTGAAGTATAAACATCAACTCCGTATTCCCAGAATGCGAAGCGGAGTATAAACATCAACTCCAAATTCCCAGAGCGCGAATTGGAGTATAAACATCAACTCCGAGTTCCAGAGCGCGAACCGGAGTATAAACATCAACTCCGTATTCCCAGAGCGTGAAGCGGAGTATAAACATCAACTCCGTACTCCCAGAGTGCGAGTCGAAGTATAAACATCAACTCCAAATTCCCAGAGCACGAATTGGAGTATAAACATCGACTCCGAGTTCCCAGAGCGCGAACCGGAGTATAAACCTCGACTGCAGATTCCCAGAGTGCGAAACGAAGCATAAACACCAACTTCAAGTTCCCGAAGCATGAATCGAAGTATAAATGTCAACTCCAAACTCCCGGGGCGCGAGTCGGAGTACAAACGCCGATTCCAAGTCCCCAGACCGCGGACATATGACTGAAACTTAAGCCGGTGTAACCAACCGCCAGTAAACAAATGTGAATCCCTGGAGTACGGATATGATCATCGACAATCAGACAAGCGTAAAAAAGCCACTCGGTCTCCACTTGACTCAAACATCCGTTCAATGGCACTAGGCTCAACATGACAAAAGCAAGAAGCAATCGCTGATTGATATTCTACAACTCATCCCCGAGACTGGGGGGCAGGACTCAAGCATCGACCATCGACTGAAGCGATGCGACGCAAAAATTCAACTCGCTCTGCGGTCGCAAACCATGTCCACAGTTTCCGAACTTGGCGAACAAAAACAAACTTGATTCGAAAGCTAAAACTTCACAAGTACACTTCAGATATTGAAACACTTGGACGAATACACAATGACAGAAAAGAAGCCAAAAAAGAGAAGTTTCATTTCTATCATTTATAAAAGAAGTTCGTGTACAAGTTTCCAAAAAATTCCTACTAGTAGGGGCCGAACCCGCATCTATACACGGCCAACAAAATAAAAGTCAAAATACACCTGGGAAGCATGATTAATCTTTCTTCTTCCTTGGCTTCCTCCTCGGTGTAGACCCGCTGGAGCCACCGCTAATCTTCCTCTTCGAGCTTTTGCTTTTCGGCGGTAAGTCTTCAGGCGAGGGCATTATGTCAACCTCCTCCTCCGAACTCGTGTGAATAAGAATGCTCCCTGCGGGCGTAGTCGGAGGAACATGATCAAATGTGGAAGATGTCATGGCCACACTAGTGTCTGAAAATGTACCGCCAGGCGATATCATTCTAAGCGGAGCTGAACCAAGTTCCGCCGTCCCACCTCCAAAACTGCCACCATGCGCTGCAGCGTCCATTTCAGCGGCAGTTTGTGCCAAGATTTCCTCTTCGGTACTCGAACGAGCCTCGCTGGGAGCGCCATTAGTCGGCATCGAAGAGCTTGTGGCAGGAACTCCTCCGCCCATGACGAATGACAAGTCAGCCAAAGGATCGCCATGACGATGAAAGAGTTCTTCCATTAACTGCTCATCAAACACAATCATACTCCCCTGCGTGTCATCAAGCGGGGCAGTTGTAGTCGTGATGATCGCTTCGGTAACGATAGCCTCCTGTGTCTGGTGTAATTCTTGGGTAGCAGGAGGCCCGACATGTGCAGCACTAATCACTGGACAAAGAATGAGAAAACTGTTGGAACTTAACTCGATTGAAGATTTCGACTTAAGAAAGATATGTGGAATGTTCAGAATACCTTCCTCAGTTTGACTCGTAGGCGGCAGAGCAGCATCAGTGACTTGCGCTACAGCCGAAGACATCTGCGGTTGATCTGGATTGTATGCAGGAACAGCCTAGGGATCGACCGCGGACGAGGATTCGGGCTGGGTTGACGCGAGAACTTCAAGACTTGCTTCATGGTGGTCAACTCCAGAGCCCTCTCCCACTTCAAAGTGCTGGGTGCCAAGTCTTTCCTTCTCACGCAGAATCATCGACTCATGGAGAATCTTCTTTTCATCCTCAGTCAGAATGCGATTCTCGAGTTCGAATTCATCCACGGACTCTCCCTGATGCGCCTCCTTCTCCTCCTCAACCAGTCGGCTCCAAGCATTATAAAGATGCGTCGAAAAATCATCGAGCCAGGCTAGGCCCCTGTGCCTCAGCACGTTAGCATTGTAAACAACGAGGAGGTCTTCGATGTCAGCCTCTAGCCTGGACTTGGCCAACTTCACTTTTTCCTCCACCTCAGCCTCCACCTTGTGGACTTTAGCCACGGCCGCTTCCCGTTCACCCCTGAGCAGAACCGCCTGCTCGCACGCCTCCTGGGCTGCGGTGTTCGCATCATCTTTTTCCTTGGCCATGTCAGCAAATTTGGCCTTGAGTTCATTAAGCTCCTTGACCGCCGCATCCCGCTCGGTGGTGACTTTAGTATTCCGGTGGCCCATCTCCTCCACTAGGGCAACGTGGGTCTGTCCCAACCTCTCCATTGCCGCCTTCGCTTCATCATCCTTTTTAATGGTCTCAATCTCAGACTTCCGAGAAGACTCGGACTCAGTAGTAAGCACCTGAATGATCCGATCCCTTTGAGCGAGCTCGGTCTCCATCTTCTCAAGCGCTTTGGCTCGCTCAAAGGCTACTTTGGAAGCTTTCTCTACAGCCTTAGCCCACTCTTGGTATTGGGTGTAGATGTCGTGGACATAATCATGCATCGTGCCTTCTACCCCTGATGGAATTCTCTTCAAGTGAGGAGGGAAGACATAGCCATCGAAGCAGATATTCGGAAAATCCTTCCTCATCTGAGCTAATTTAAGGGCCCCTTCTCCTGTGGGCTCGGCAGGGACCTGCTCTGTAATCATGGAGGCCGTAGTCTCAATTCTCTGAAGATGAGTTTCGGACCTAGAAGCATGAGAAGACGGCCTGTGACGAGGAGGCTTTGGTGGATTTGAAGTTTGAACAGGAGGAGGAGATGGAAGTCTAGGAGGAGGAGAGCGTGATCTAGACCGATGTCTATACTCTCTATCCCTATCACGCCCGTACCTGTCCTGGTTAGAGTACTCGCGGTCGCGATCTCTATCCGAGTCCCTCCTGCGGGAACCATAATAGGAAGAAGAATTTCGGGCCGAGCAGAGATTCCCAAGCATCGATCCTCTCCCAGACATGGTACCTGAAAATAAGAAGCGAGGAAAGAGTTAGTGACTTCCTAAGTTGAATGATTTACAGTTGTGAATCATGCGGTGTAGTGAAGTGTATGCTTGTGCAATCCCCCGACCAACCAGAAATGTCGGCCGCACTCGTAGCAAGCGACCCGCTCAGTTCAAGAGCACTGTCAAGCTCCTCCATCCCGGCGTCGTGTTGAGACGACACAAAATCCGAAATCGGAACATCGGCAAGCCCTTCAAAAAGATTCTCTGCTGGCGGGGGAGAAGCCTCCGCGATTCTAATCCCCGGGACGGGCAAAGACACGACCACAGATTTAAATCTCTCATATTTAGGGCGTTTGTGAGCAGCAGCCTTGCCTTTTCTACTTCCTCCCGAATCTAGGACATCGGTAGGCCCAGCTGGGAGCTCGGTATCGGTAGGCGTTCTTTCTGGATCAACTTCTTCGGTGATCACAACTGTGGGCGCTTTGCGCTTCACCCGTCTCTTCGGGACCACTCTGTGTGTCCCTTCCAGATGTATGCTTTGCCTCCGTTCTATCAGCCCGACAACCCTCAAATTCCTGTCGGTCAGGACTAAGTCTATGTGCCTCTCTTCGCCCGGAAACGCTTGAAGAATCCCAACAAGCTCTCTGAAGTATGCGCCATCGGGACGAGAGATTGCGGCTATAGGAAAGGAAAAGTATGTCGGTTTTAAAGTCAGTTACTAGTATCTCAATGATTTGAGAGAGAAATGGCAACACTTACGTCTATCCAACCACCGCCCAGCAAATCCAGGGGGGCACCGAACGTAGAACCATTCAATTTTATAGTAACTTAGCCTTCCCCAGGAGCCCAGTACAATGTGGAAGCTTCTGACCGCCTCCAGGAAGGTGAAAGAAGGGCTGTCTCCACGGCTCTTGACGTTGAATAAATATCTAATTTCGATCGGCTTCGGCGGTCGAAAGAGGGTCTCCATAAACAGGACAAAGGTGCTATTCAACAAGGCATACCCGTTGGGATGTAGCTAAGATGGAGCTATGCCAAGAAACAACAACATCTCCCTTATATATTCATTGAAGGGAGGAAGTGTCCCCATTGTGCAAGGGTGACGGTTGAAAGCAGTAAACCCCTCCAGGGGATTGTGTGGCCTGTCAGTCGGCCCAGGAAGTAGCACGTCGTCAAGTGACAAACCATGCCTTAAGCAAATCCGTCCTAGCATGTCTTCGGAGATACCCGACGGCACGGAATCTGTTGGATTGAGAATAAACCGAGCACCCGGACTCTCGTCCGGAGGTGGCTCTATAACTTCGGCTTCAATAACCGGTATCTCTATGGTTGGAGGAATAGAACTTGGGAGTTCCGGCTGCTGAGAACTTGAAGGGTCCATGACTAGCTAGCTTATAAAAAATCATTGTTAAACTGACAAATAACACTCGTGCATCCCCCAGTGTAAAGTGTGTGAGTGTGTTGTGCAGTGCAGTACTGTATATTATTTGAGAAGATCAACCGGATTGAGGAAAGCATGTAAACGACGAGACTTCGGAATTCAGTCGGAAGGACCGTCATCGCTGACCGTCACAACCGTGCCATCCAATTATTAGCTATCAGTCCAAGTTAAAATGTGTTATTATTTTAGTAAGTTCCAGTTTCATCGACAAACTTCAATAGGCAATCAGGTGTGCGGTGAAACAATTAAGTCTAGTTAAGCAAATCTGAAGCTCGTCGGAGTTAAGTGGTCAAAGGCACTAGAATTTTCGGTATCGTCGATATTAAATCAATGGTCTAACATCAAAAGTTCAAGTTCAAGACAATCACTTCGGTTCAAGTTCGAATCATTCGCTAAGGCTCGAGTTCGAATCGATTGTTCGGGGTTGTGCAGTTCGACTCGATCCAAGACTACGTGCCTCGACTCGGTCCAAAGCCACACGCTTCGACTCAGTCCAAACCATGCGCTTCGACTCAATCCAAAGCCTCTGCTTCGACTCGATAAAAAACTACGCAGATTGACTCGATCTCAAGGCACTCCACTTCGAACCGTTCCAAGGCCACTATTTCGACTCGATCAAAAGATGTACTTTTCGACTCGATCCAGGGCCATCTTTTTGAGTCCATCAAACACATCCCCTTCGTATCGATCCACAGATTTAAAGCATTCGACTCGATGCGAAGCTCCACCATCGATCGGTACGAAGGCCTCCGCCTCATCATCTCGAAACCCCTACTCCAGATCGACACGAAGTTGAGGCCAAGGAATTTTCGATCGATCATGACTCTGATCGATTTGGTGTTAAGAATCGAGTCTCCTCGTTTACGTGATGGTTTCGCTCAATGGATTACCTAAAATTTGTCAATTGGTTCAAATAATCGAAGGTATGAAGCAGTTCGAAGGCAAGAGTGTTTTTCTCCTTTGTTTTCTTGAGTCTCTGAGCGATACGAAGGCAAGGCAGGAAGACGAAAAGTAAAAAGTGAAAAACGGCTAAGTACGAAGTATTTATATGGACTCGAAAGTAAGGGGAATAAACGATTCATATCCCGGTGGATTCGAACACGTGCTTCGACTCCCTCTTTAGTGCGTTGATGCGGAGCTCCCCTTCGCATCGTTTGTCTTCGACTCCCTCTCCGGTGCAGCAATAAAAGACATCACTTCGACTCCGTCTCTTGTACATTTCGACTCGCTCCTCTGTCTCCTGTATGTTTCGACCCCGTTTCCAGTACATCGATGCGAAGCTCCCCTTTGTGTCGCTTGACTTCGACTCCATCTCCGGTGCAGCAAAACAAGCGGCTCGAATCCATCAGGGAAGTGCACTTCGACTCGCTCCATTTCGACTCGCTCAGTTCACAGCCATCGGGGAAATTTACTTCGACTCGCTCCACTTTGACTCGTTCAGTTCGCGTCCATCATCGAGTCGGACAGGCACTTCGTATCCATCGAACCCTGTGTCTATCGATGCAAAATTCATGTTCGTGTCCATAGTTTCCAACTCCTTCCCTAGAGCATCGATACGAACAGTCAGTTCGAATCCATCAAATCATGGCTTCCAGAGGCCAACTTCATCAACTCGACATCCTTACTTCGCATCCATAAATCCAATAAAAATCATCTTCGATGTTTCAACCCTTCACATCGATTCATGAGAGGATCGTTACGAAGGAACATTCAAAAGCAACCATCGAGCGTTGTTGCAGCGAATCTCACATTGGTTCAGGAGAGGATCGATATGTAATTCAAAAAGTAAAATAAACTGACAACGACTCGTGGACGTACAAACGTCAACGAGAGTCAGTTAACATATATGCATGAATGTCGGACTAATATTCAATATTCCAGATTTTCAGGAATCAGAAATTCATCAAATAACGATTACAACAGCAAACGGCTAATCACTGGCATACAACAATCAGTTTCAACAGTACAGGGTACAACAGTTGACAGTCAACAGTTTACATTATTGAGAAAAATCAGTCAAAGATTACAGCTTTCATTGAAAAAGCGATAGTTATCCAAACTAAAGATTGCAACGTTTCAAAGCACATCATGTTTCCACAAGACGTACTTTGTGGGGCAAATGTTATCCCGCCTTTTGGCAAGGCCGTGACACCAAGGAATTGACTAGTAATCAATGACGGCCCGTCCTAGAGATCAGTTATACATAGACTCACTATGGATATCAACAAATTTTGTCCGAGTCCGGATCGATCCAAAATTGGTAGGATATGACAAGCTAAGCCATGAGAGCCAATGTTCCAAATCTCAAGTCAATCCGAGTTCGTATGCTCAAGTTATGAACGATACAAAATTGGACGAAAATCAATCACCGTTCGACTCGCTCCCTTCGACTCGCTTCGCAACACTCAGATGCGACCACTTCGACTCGCTTCGCTCAGAGGCCAACTTCGAGTCGTTCAGGTTCGACTTGCTTCACAGCCATCAGAAGTACCTACTTCGACTCGCTTCGTTCAGATGCCCTCTTCGACTCGCTCCATTCGAACCACTGATCGACTCCATCAACTTCGACTCCATTGACGAAGCCACTACTCAAACCTATCAGGACGCTCCATTTTGACTCGCTCGACCAGTGCATACTTCGACTCGCTCGATCTGGACACACTTCGACTCACTCAATCGGTGAACATTTTAAACAACATCAAGGGCAGAGTGAGATTCAGGCGCCACGTCACCGAGTCGAATGGAAGCGAGTCAAAACGAAAGCGAGTCGAAGGAAACAGCCTACCGAAAACCTCGTTTTCGTATCGATCATATCTCCTAATCTACAAGTCCAAATGATATGAAATTTTCACAGAAGACTACGTGCATGCTAAAGAATTTCCACGCCAAATTTCGACTCCATTGGATGAAATCTTGATCGATACGAAATCTGTTCGTATCGATCACGGATCGGACCAAAACTTCATGGGCTTAGGCTTGCAGGCCTGGTCACGTGCCAGAGAGGGTCTCTCGAGATCTGAGCGAAATATCAGCCTCCTACACCTATAAATAGACCCCCAAAACCAACAGAAAAGGGGTTCTTCTTCCTCTTTGAGATCTCCAACGCCCGGACTCCGCCAGATCCAGATCCAAACTCCATTGCTGCTGCTACCAACGAATTTCACTACTGCAAATCATTGTAATTCGCTGTAATTTGTTGAAATCAATTGTAAACATCAAAGGAAGATCAATAAAGCAAACTACTTCATAGTGGACGTAGGCAATACGCCGAACCACTCTAAATTCTTGTGCCTCCCTTCATTTTAATTATTCTCATTTCTGAAATTTGGAGTTTTTGTTAGATAATTCCTCTTTTTCCATTTAATTTCTTCACTTTATCTCTTCAAAAACTTCCGAAGAGTGTTGTGCCCAATTTTGGAACAAACACTTGCCAACTCCTATCTGCGGGATGCGGTCATCCAACTATCGTGTTTATCACTAACCTTCCTCCGGTGCGCGCAGGCTCCTCAGCCCTACGCGGGGCTTGCCCTTGATTGTGGTTTGACGTCCCCTGTCCGCCATCCTGTGGAGTTCTCACGAACTGCTGCAACTTCTTTTCCCGAATCAACTTCTCGATAGCATCCTGGAGATGCCTGCACTCGTTTGTATTATGCCCATAACACTAATGAAATCGACAATACTTTCCAGTTTGTTTCCGTGCCTCTGTTGATTCCTTTGGACACGGCTTCTTGTATTGAAAAGTATTATAGGTGGATAAGTAGATATCCTCTAGAGATGCGTTTAGAGGCATGTAGTTGTCATACATGGGAATCCTAGGCTTTGGTCTCCCAGGTTCCCTCTTCCGGTCTCGATTCCCCTCACCATTTCTCTTCTGTTGATTCAACTAATTCTGAACATTAACCTGAACCTTCCATGAACTCTCATTAGGCTTCTTTATTACAATATTGTTTTGTATGGCTTCTCCTCTTGGTGCCATAGTATTTCTTTTTTCTAAAGGACTTGGCCTCCTCCTTCCTCATAAACCGAGTCGCCTTTGAATAGAAGCGTTCCAACGTGGTCGGCGGTTTTCCAACTAGCCAATCACCGAACTCAAATTCCAGATCCACCCCTCTCGTCACAGCCATCGGTATAACATGGTCATTTGGGTTACTGACTTCTGTAACAGCGATATGAAATCTTTCCAAGTAGTCCTTCAACGATTCCCCCGGAGCCTGGATTATGCTGGATAGTGACATCACGTCTTTAGGATGGGTGGCGTGAATCCGGAACTACTCCACAAATTTTGTTGCCAGTTCATCAAACCTTGTAATCGATCGTGGGGGTAATCTTGTAAGCCACATTGTCGCAATCCCAAAGAGGGTTATAGGAAAGCATCTACATTTGGTTGCGTCATTGGCTCTCGCTGAGTCCATCAACCATTCATACCTCATGATGTGCTGCTTGGGGTCGGTTTTTCCCTCATAGGCAGGCATCGTAGGCATGTTGAACCTTCTCGGGTACTCCATATGTAAAACGTTGTCAGTAAATGGAGTATAGCTCCTCAAAATTCCCTAATCGTCATTCGTCAAACCCTGGTTCTCCCTCATTAGATGTCTGACCATTGCCGATAAGTCCAGTGTTTGGATGGGTGGTGCCAAGTGGTGGCTGCGCTCCACCTCACGTAAATCATCTGATCGATGTCTACGGGCCATTTCACGCCTCCTTGGTCTATCATCCTCTTGATGTGCACCTTGAGCATTCATCTCGTCGTTATTCCGGAGGGGTAGTTGGTCAGCATTCAAACGGACTCCTGCATCCAAGCCTCCGAAAACGAATCCGGATCGATTCCCCTAGTGCAGCTGGGGGATCCCTCCTCTGGAGGAGGGATCAGCACCGACCCGTCTTGGTAGACCATGATGGTCTGCCAAGCGATGCTTTGACGTCCCTGCTTGCTCTCCTTCAACCGTGCTACGTCTACGCCTATGATGCTCATCTTCTGATGAGGCTGAACTCTCCGACGCCGAGTAAGAAGCAAGATCCCTTCTATCACTTTGACGCTACTGTTGAGCAATCTGGTTCATTAGGTTAGCATTAGTTTGGATTTGCTCGTTTAGCTACCGACTGCTCTCCATTAAATCCCCCATCAAGTTGTTGAATTCTGCTCTAGTTATGGAATCAGTGGGGTTCTGGACTTCAACAGGCTCCACATTCAAATTTGCAGGCCGGTTGCTTGGAGCTCCTTGTTGAATGCTGGCAGTTTCATTTGCATTAACATTCTGGGAAGTTGATCTGGTATGCCTCACCATTTTGAATTTCTTTGCTTAGATTCTGGTATATCTAAGTAGTATATGCAAGCCTTTGAAGATGAATCTGGATCTCCTACAAGGGATTTTCTAAATCCAGTAACAGCAAAGGGGATCCTAACGGGCTGAGAATCAGTTTCTCAGTGAAAGCACCAAAATGTTTGCAACCAAATTGGCCACAAACAACCAAGAACAGATTTAAGTAGTGAAATAAATGAAGAAACTAAATGAAAAGAGAGGAATATAACAAAATAATAGGAAAAACACAATAGAAAGCAGGAACAACAAGATTTATAGTGGTTTGGCGTTGATTTCCTACGTCCACTTTGAATATTCTCTTTATTGCTTTTCAATTAACTTATTTACAATCAGAAATAGCAAGAAACAGCAAGAGACAAGAGAATAATGAATGGAGTTGATTACAATAATTGTGTTATTTAATCGACAACGTAAAGATCCTCAGAATAACCCCCTAGGCCTGTATTTATAGGTGAAGGCGACCTCCAATCTGATTGGAACTTCGGCAGTAGGACCTTCTCAACAACATGAGCCCACCATAGGGAAGGCTAGGCCCAAATCACAATGGAGAGGGATCGGTACCGGTCCCTCCATATGTGGAATTTGGGGAAGCGATCCCTATGGCAGCTTCCTCATGCTCAAATATGATGGTATCTCAAATATCAAGACAATTAGACATGTGGAGCTCTTGCTTTTGCTCAATCTTTGGTTCGATCCTAGTCTGAAGATGCCGACCCCTTTTAAGAGCGACATGCCAAACCCTTGCACATGCCATGCTACTCCATCATGTCTTGTCGTGCCAATCCCTTTATCTCCATGTATATTCCCCGAATTCTATAATGTCGATCTAGAATGCTTCCAAAGTATAAACTGATCCCTAGTACTTAGGTCGCTATGCCGATCCCTCTGGCTTCCTAGAATTATGCCGATCCAATTCCTTCCAGTGTGTGCCATACCGATCCATATTATGAAATTCCACTATGTCGACCCCTTAGATTACTATCAGGGTCGATCCATCCACCACGAACAATGACGATCCATCCATTTGCTCATCTATGTTGACTATTTACTCAAGTCATCAGGCCGATCCCCATAGCTCCACCTTGTTATAACGATCACTTAAGTATTCCATCCATGTTATCAAATGACTATGTCGATCCCTATTTCATCCAAGCTAATTTCCATCCTTCTGACATCCTGCGCTGTCTACCTATCAACTCTATTCAATCTGGGCTTTGTATAACTGTCTGAACTCTATTTTTGGGTCCTGTATCCGTTGCCTCACGATCATCCTTCTTGCCAACAGTCGAATTTATCTTGCGCGATCAGTCCAATATAGTCGGGTCAGGATACCGGGTAACAGTGAGTGGAAATCTTAGCATTTTTATTTCATTAATTGATTAGTATATTATGGATTTGAATATGCCTTAGGAGTTTTGGGTTTACAAAAATAAAAAAAAATAACTCCCCAAAGTTCCTATAATTCAAAATGTCAATTCTGGTAGGAATTCTCAGTTGTTTACATTAAGCTGTTGGGATATATTGTTTTTGCAATTTTTGGTGATTTTAATTTCTATTTCACTCATCTTTGAATTATAATTTGATTATGAAGTTTCAATTAAGGGATATGTTGTAAAAGTATGAATTTATTCATTGTTTATACCATTTATTCCATATGAAAATAAAAGAGAAATCCCATTATTTAAATTCATTGTAAAAGAGGGGTTGAATAGAGATTGAAACTAGAATTGCAATTTCCATTTTGAGATTATTCCCTGATTTGATGTGATAGATTGAGTTGAAATTTTTATTATGTACAAGTCTATTAATTATAGTTTTTAGATATGAATATTAAATCCTTTGTTAAGGATATTAAAATCCCATGTTATGGATATTGGAAATTTGGCAGCATTGATAATATGGAAAAAGAACTTGTATTATTGTTGTCAAAAACGAATTGACATTTAACATTAGTTCGACGTAATCTTGCATGCATAGAAAATAATAAGTGCATATTTATTTATATATTAATTATTATAAATAGCCTACAGTTATAACGTATTAATTGTGTAGTTAATTAGGTAATAGTTGTTATTAATTCTCCCTTATGAAAGTAATTGATTATTAAGGTAAAATAAGAAGGAATTCTTATACAGCTTAATTAATGGACACAGTGAGGTGTGTATTATACATTAAGAGTGTTGCAAATATGACCAAGTCACAGGGATATCGCCTATGATAAGTAACTACAAAAGACACGAGGTTATTCCTAATTCTATCGGGTAAATCTGCCTAGCTAACCTGACTACCTGTTCCTATGAACGGTCAATGAGACATCTCCGTGGGTACGGGTCATAATGCGAGACTTACTTTAGGGTTTTGAGGTATTAGGTGGTTGTTTGAGGGCCTGCCTCTTTTCCCTAAGTAGAGTATTAAATGGTCGGGATTTGATTTAGGCACGGTTAAGGATATCTTAGAAAAGGTCCGCTTCAATAGGAAGTATTAAGTGTTCGAAGAGATTTCCATGCAATGTCATCTAGATTGATTCCTTTGTGGAGTCCACCTTGGAAATATGTATTAAATGATGGTAGCTTACCTCAATTGAGGTCTTAAATGGTCAGAGTCCGCCTATTTTCGATTAAAAGGTATTAAGTGACTTGGGTTCTATCTCTCACATTGTTAGACATTTGTGACGTTGGTTATAGGTAATGGGATTGGGAAACCTGCTTCAAAAATAGAAGGTATTAAGCGGTTGATTGTGGGCCCGCCTCCTTTCCTTATATGAAGTATTAAATGGTTTAAATATGTAAGACATATTCTTATTTAAATTATACTATCCAAGTACTAAAATAGTAAGGCTCGAGGTTTTTATTCACTGGACACTTGTTGTTTTGACTCCCTCCTCATTACAACACAAGTTAGAGAAGGATTCGATGATGCTTGAAGATGGCGAAAGTGAAGCTTGTGGTAGTTATTATCTATCTTTCCAAGTTACTTTCTATTGTGCCCATAAAATGTATTTTTGAAGAGTGTTGTAACTGTTTTTGTTATGTACTGTAACAGTTGAAATGATTTGAAATAAATGGGTACTATTATTGTTATTATATTTTATTCCTTCCACTGTTAGTTCTTAAAGAATAGAAAAATAGCTCTGTATTGTTTTTCTTTTTACTAACCAATAGTTAGCAGTGGAATGGGTCTAAGTTTCAATGAGCCTTTTATGGGTTGGAATATATGTCTTTTTCAGGGTGGGTTGTTACATACACGGGTCGATCGCTTGGGTACAACCGGTCGACCAGTTGTACATATGGCCGAACGCTATAGTTTTCCTACGTTTTTTCATTTTGGTTGATTCGTTTGGTTTTATTACTTGTAGTTTATACTTCATTTATACACTACATTGTACTAGATATACAACTTATATTAGAGAAAATCATATTAATTTTAACTTTTATTACTAGAAAACTCAATTTCATAATAAATCAATTCATTCCATTTCAATCCATAATTAAATCATAGATAATTCAAAATTAAGCCTAGATAAACAACATATCATCATCATATTAGTATTAAAGCATTATATGATGATTTATACAAGATTCACTCATGTTATTTCAATCAATGCCTCTGAAATGTTGAAACCGAATATCGCCTCCGCTGTTCTGCACTTTAGTTCCTAAAAACCTTCAAAATTAGCCTCCAAACTTATGTAGATATGCAGTACCCTCGGGGCCTTCATTTCAATACCAAATTTTCATAATTTTATTAAGTAGAGTGAAATTTATGACTTTTTGAAGATGGATTTATTTTGAAAAGTTTGGGGAAGAAAATGGAGTTTTTGAAACAATGTATGTACTTCTAATTTTACAGGTGGATGGAAATGAAATGGTAGAAATTCAAATTCAATTCGCTGGACCTTACTAAAACCCGAAACACCTTCCCCACATATCTCCTTCATATAGTTTTCAATTCAGACAGTTCCAAAAAGGTGCGCTCTACGCAATGACACAACTCTCTTCATCAAATTCCAAAGTTTGTAAAATGACCATTTTTCTCTTTATCACCTAGTAAAAATATCACTTTTATTTAATTTGAAATTTATTATTAAATTTACGGAGTATTAGAAAATACATGACCACTAGAACGTCAATCTAAAGTGACATACCACTTGCCATTTGAGTAAATGGTCCTTGATGATCTTTTTTGAATTTGAATTAAAATTAATATTTTACATAGTCAAATATTTCGATTTTAAGTTATAATTTTAATCTTTGTCTTAGATTTCATGGAAATCATTTTTTTCTTTAAATTACTTTAAGCTAAATGATATAAATTATATGTCTATGTGTACTAATTTCAGTTAAGTTAATCATTTAAATATTTTTAATACTAATACGCACACATATGCACATATTTCAAATTAAAACTCGTGAGTATTTTTCTAGATAAAATCTATTAGTAATTGATTAGGTTTTTAGTAGACATTCAATGGTTTGATTAAATAATATATATTAATTAATTTAAAAATAATATTTAACTAATTTTAGTTAAAAATAAAATATAGACTCCAAAAACTAAAATTGTATTGATAATAAATTATTTCAAATTGAATAAATAAAAAAATTGGTTTTAATGGTCGAATGTTTGATGTACATGGAGTTATGTAACGTATTTTAAATCTTGGTTTTGAACTAGTAACTTATTATCGAGCAAGATTGTACATGTTGGCCTGACATACTGGCATTTGGAGAATTTCTTCTCTACCAAAAATGGTTTGCAAATCCAATTTAAAATTTTAAATAGTGGAGCTATAAAGATGGTATCTAGGAATGAGATCCCTAGGGTTTATTTATAGTGAGAACTTAGAGCTAATGATGTCACCAGATCTTCAAATGTCTCAACTATTTTTGAGAAATAATCTTACTAGCTAACAAATTTTGGCATTACTCAAATAATTAAATATTTAAATCTTTGCCTAATTCATGAAAAACCAATATAAATTAAATAAATGCATATAACATTTATGCACATTTTATTAATTAATTTAAACAGTTTAAAAATTAATATATAACCATTATAAAATAAAATACTTCCATAATAATTTATGATATTTATAAATTATTTTATTAAATTTATTTCGGTCCAATATCGAGAGCCACAGTTGCGTGACAGTATGTGAGACTTCATCCCTTAGTAATATTTAAATACTTGAAATATTAAAGCTAGTAAGGGTTGTGCTGAAGCACAGTAGCAGACACGAGTTTAGTGACTTATAGATAATTTAGGTGAAGTCCTACTTCAAATCATTTTTAAAGTGTCATCTTTAAGTAATGATGGATTGTACATGTTAAGTCTTTTCGTCAACATTGTGTCACTTAGGTGTCTAGAGTTTTCTCAATGGTCACTACTTTAATAACACATGAAGTTTGACCTTTGAAGTCTATTGGTTCAATATGATAGTAGTTATTTGTTAACCGCACTGCTTTAACTATATATTTATGGATGCGTGTCAAGTTCCAGTTTCGATGACGGTACCCTTAATCAAAGAAGATTAATCCTCTCTAAATTAATATTGAACTTCATAAGCCTTGACACATACCTAACTATGTCATAATTATAACGACGCATATTTTACATATTGGAGGATCGTAAAATATTATTATTTTACTCGTATGAGGTCGTATGATTTTAAAATTTTGGGATATGATTCTTAGGACTAGTTTAAACACCTATGATTTTTTCGAATTTCTATGTGACAATTTTAACCCTAAAAATCTTGTTTGTGCTATAACTTTTGATAGGAATTGAATTAGGGTCTCAAACTAGTTCCATTGCTTCAGGATAATGGTTCCCCATTTCGTAAATGGTTAGGGAGTTATGCCTATTTTAATTTTTGAAAAACTATGATCAGAATTAATGCGTAATTAGTGAAGCCCGTTAGCTGACTCATTGGTCTAATTAGAGAATCCCTATAAATAGAGGCTGTAAGAGTCAAATGAAAACTTTTCCCTCTCATTTCAAATTAGGTCTAAACCCTAATTAGTCCTAAATCCATCCTAATTCATCCAGATCTCTCCTTAGATCAAACTAGATTGTTGATTGTTGATTGGAGCATTGTTTAGTTGATAGTGATCATTTATTTGCTTGATTTAGAGAACTTTCTTCCCTGATTGAATTGAATCTTCACTATTTGGATTAAATCTACACAAGAATTTGGTGAATTTGGTAATTGGTGAGTGGTTTATGCCTTCTCACTATACTATGCATGTTTATATGGTAGAATTATTGGGTCATAAAACATTTTCTAACTTTAATTACATGTTAAACTATGAATTTGGCCTGGATTGATTAGAAATCACCATTGCTTATGCTTATATATCCGTTCTATATGTAAATCTATGTTAGAAATTGATTTGTTTGACTTATTTTAATGAACTGCAAGTTTAATTGGATGAAATTGCTTGTTGTTCTATATTTGGATAATATTACTTGATGTTGTTTATTAGTGTTGTGTTTGCATAGAAAGTTAGGTCGGAGGGTTGAGCAAATCGGAGGCAAAGTTGGTCGGAATCGGACGAAACTTGGTAGATAGGCTCTAGAGGATGGCAAGTGGCTATGGATAATTTAGGTCGGTACCGAGTCATGGGAAAAGTGGGTATGACTTGGCCTTTGCTATGAGTGGATAGGGCTTGGTCAAATGAACTATCTATGGCTTGGTGTAGGAATTTGGTTAAGTGATGGATTGGGTAACGGGTTATCTCTAGAACTTGGAAGTGGAGCTTTGGATTGGGACCAAGTTATCAAAAAGGAATGAGTCAGGGTCTAAGGCACTTAAGGAAGAGTACTAGAGACAAGGAAGGAGAAGATAGTCAATTGTTGGCTAAGGGTTTAACTCGGTATCGAGTTAAGGGCTTAGGTAGGTACCGAGTTATCACATTTAGTGGCATGATTATGGAACTTTCAAGACAGGAAAAGGATGTTATGTAGGTCATGCTGGAGGTGTTGGCTTGTTCGCATTAAGGGTGGATGGTGATACAACAACATGATGGAAGGCTATGGTCTTCAGATGTTGGCTCGTGTTGGGAGTAGGTTCTGAAGATGGCGGCTCGTAAAGGAGCGAGCCGTAGGATCTGGGAATGTAGTGGTTGTTCCTTATGTATAATGAAACATGGATTGAGCAAGAAGAGCTCAGTGTCCAAATAGAGCAAAGGAGGGCTCGGTGTCCAAATATCTTTTGTTATGTGCTAACTCTTGGGTTGAAGGGACGGATCAAGTATGGTTCGTATACCTCTGTTCCTTACTATGTTTACATGTATAGTACTTTGAGATTCATTTACCGCTCATACCAAACTATTGTCTAACTTGAGGTTTTATGCTTTACTTCTTACTATCTCGGGTACTCTTAAATGAGTAGAGTAGATAACAGGTCAAGGTGACGCAATAGCTATTTAGAGGACAAGCTAGATGGGGCTATCCCGTATTATATACATATATGGAGTCTATACTTATTCCGTTAAGAAATGCTGTGGAGCCCGTGACAGTGCTTGCTTACTATTGTATTTGAGACAGTTGTCGAGTTTGATTCTGTTGTATAAACTCTATTATTGATGTATAACTCTGTGGATATTATACTCTGATGATGATGGTTTGTTCATATTTTTATTACTCTCTCTTCTTTTGTATATGTGATATTATATTTTTTCCATGTGCCGTGAGATATACAATAGGTTATATGATGCATTTTTTTATTTCAACCCTAATGATCATTCTATATTGACCAGGCATGGTTACAGCGCACTATTAAGTTGTATTTGTGCCGGTGACATAGGACGGTCGTCACATTTAGTATTAGTGCTTTGGTTACACGATTAACCTAAGTTGATACCGTGATCCATTAAAGATGGGGAATGTGTTATCGCTTTAGACTGGATCTAGAGTGTATATGCACGAGAGAGCGCGTACTTGTTATAAGCTTTAGTTTTCAAAACTATATAATAATATAGTATAAGTCACATGCACATGAGCACTATAGACACGGTTTTCTTTTATGAGAGACCGATCATTCTTGTTACAGATAACAATGAGCCAGTATATAAGGAACACTATGATATCTGCTTTAGGAGTAGAAGAAGGAGCGGGATCAGGAGCTGTTACGCCTGATTTCCAAGCCATGTTTAATGCAATGATAGCTAATATGATGAGAAGTGCTCATGGAGTGGTGGTGGGAAGTGGTACTCCAGTGCAAGCGCCTAGGGTTGATTTCATCAAGCTGAGAAAAGATTATTCCACTCTTGTACGGAAGCCCTTTCATGGGACAAAGTCAGCCATAGAGGTGCAAGATTGATTAGATACTTGCGAGCACATCTTCGATGATATGGAGATAGAAGATGCTATTAGGAGGAAGTTGGCTCCTAGGCAACTTCAGGGGTGAGCTATGAACTGGTGGAATGCTTTTGTTATTGCCACTCTAAAAGACCAGTTCTCCTAGGATCAGTTTAAGATGAGGTTGTAAGGAGAAGTTCATCCTGGTTGAAGCAGGGAGAGATATTAGTCTCAGAATATGTTGTGGAGTTTGACGCTTTGTCGAAGTATGGGATGTCATTCATCGACACTCCCATAAAGAAGAATGAGAAGTTCGCCATAGGATTAGTTGACTATCTCGGAGAAAAGCTAGTGGACCATATTGAGGAGCCTTTTGAGAAGCCGGTAGAGAAGGCACTTCTTTATTAAAATTTGTACCCTAAGGCTAAGACTGCTATTGTTGCTTCTGCTGAGAAAGAGAAACCAGAGCCGTAGCAAGGTGGTGAAGGCAAGAAGGAGTGGAATGGGAAGAGGAAGCAACCTCAGGGTAAGGGTGGAAGAAGAAGAGTAAATAGGATCCTACTTGTTTTAGATGCAATGAGAAGGGTCATCTGATTAAAGGTTGCATGGCGAGTGAGAAGACGAAATGCTACAACTATGATAAGCCTGGGCATTTGAAAAAGGATTGCCTAGAACCAGTGAAAGCTAGACAGATTGTGAAGGCGTATGATTAGGATGCAGTCCCAACTTCGTCGAGTGCTCCCTCGCTGAAGGAGAAGGGAAGGGAGTCGTAATTCAAGGTACGCTTTCTTTTGGTGATGTTCCTATTTGATTTTTTTTTGATACCACTGCTTCACATTGATGCATATGTAATGATCTAGTAGACAGATTGGGAGTGAGACCTGAGATAGTAGACCGACCCTTGATTGTGACAAACCCGGTTGGAGGTTTGACTAACCTGTGCATGGTTTGTAGTGGTTTATCTTATCAACTCATGGATGCTCTTTTGTTTGTAATGGTTTGAATTTCGTTGGGTTCAGGAATATCTTGGGAATGGACTGGCTAAAGAGGTATACAACGATGGTGGATATCGAGAAGCTGTTGGTGACAATCGAAGATGTGGATGGGCGAACGGTAGTGAGTAGCTACCTACCAGAGGATGGGGTGATGGTTAGCTTTCTATATTCGCTTGAGGTTCCATGGGAGGGGTTGTCATCTATGCATATCACTAGAGAATATGCAGATGTCTTTGAAGAAGTGACTGGATTGCCGTCGCATAGAGAGATTGAGTTTCGGATAGACTTGGTGAAGGAAGCCAGACTGATAGTTATGCCTTTGAGGTGTATGGCACCTGGAGGGTAAAAGGAATTGGAAGGGCAAGTGAATGACCTATGGAAGAAGGAGTTCATTCAAAGAAGCATATTTGAGTGAGGCATACCTGTTGTACTCGCAACTAAGGCGGATGGCTCTTTGAGGTTGTGTGTGGATTATCCTGAGCTGAATAAAGTGACAAAGAAGAACAAGTATCCACCCTCGTGTATTGTTGACTTGTTCGATCAGCTGCATGGTGCAAAGGTGTTTTCTCAAATGGATTTGGCAAGGGATTTCACCAGCTTACAGTAGTGAAGGAGAGTGTACCTATTACTGTGTTTCATACGCCGTCGGGTTTCCATGAGTGGTTGGTGATGTCATTTGGTTCGACCAATGCTTTGACATACTTTGTGGATCTCATGAATCGGGTTTTAAGACACCCGTTGAATAAGTTTGTGCTTGTGTTCGTGGATGATATTCTGATCTACTATAGAACTAAAGAGGAGCACAAGATGCACTTGAGGATTATGCTAGAGATATTGAGGAAGCACAATTTAAGAGTGAAGTTCTCTAAGTGTTACTTCTGGAGAGAAGAAGTGAAATTCTTGGGTCATATCATTTTGAGACAAGGCATAACAGTGGACCCTACAAAAGTGGCAGCAGTCCAAGATTGAAATCAACCCAAGAATGCTATAGATGTGAGGAGTTTTCTAGGATTGGTGGGATACTATAGATGCTTCGTAAAGGACTTCTCGAAGATACCAGTTTGACGAAGAAGAATCAACCTTTTGTATGGGATGCAAAGTATGAGTATGCATTTGTGATTTTGAAGGAGAGGTTGACAAGTGCACCATTGTTGACTATTCCAAGTGGGAAGGAGTATTTGACAGTATACATAGATGCTTGTGGTACTGGGTTGGGTGTGGTGTTGATGCAGAAAGGAAAAGTTGTTTCTTATGCAAGTCAATAGCTAAAGCCCTATAAGAGGAATTATCTAACTCATGATTTGGAGTTGGCAGCGATTGTTTTTGCTTTGAAGATGTGAAGACATTATCTATTGGGAGAGAGGCTTGAGCTGTTTACAGCTAGCACTAGAGATGTTGGGAAGTTTATCAATCAGACCTACTCTTATAGAAAGGATCGATACTAGTCAAAAATGGGATGCTAGGCTAGCGGAGATCATAATGAAGACAGTAGAGGGAGTAGAATCTGAAGATATGAAGCAATACGAACTCGACCGAGAAGGTTGGCTTCGTAAGGATGGAAGACTATTTGTTCCCAATATTGAT
Organism: Allium fistulosum; assembly: GCA_030737815.1. Taxonomy (NCBI): domain Eukaryota; kingdom Viridiplantae; phylum Streptophyta; class Magnoliopsida; order Asparagales; family Amaryllidaceae; genus Allium; species Allium fistulosum. The sequence continues at coordinate 645,320,525 of CM060901.1, read as the reverse complement.
GGGTTGCGAGATATAGTGTTAAGAGAGTGTCATCAATCTAGATTGACCATTCGTCCCAGTGGTAACAAGATGTGCCGAGATATGAAGTGAACCTATTATTGGGAAGGTATAAAGAGGGATGTTTGGGGATTCATCATGAAGTGTATGAACTTCCAATTAGTAAAGGCAGAGCAGAAGAAACCTAGTGGACTGTTGCAACCGATAAAAATTCCTAAATGAAAATGGGAGCAAGTATAGATGGATTTTATAGATGTTGTTAACTCAAAAAATGGATCAACGCCCTGGATTGAGTGTGAAAGCACCAGCCCTGTTCTTACAGAGCCATAATATAGAGAATAAATGTAAAAGAGCATAAATAGAAAGAATACAACAAATTTTTTATAGTGGTTCGGCTATTAATGAAGCCTACTTCCCTTTATTGTTTTTATTATTATTGACTGATTATTGTTACAAAGTTAATCGGATGACAAAGATCTTGAATATCCCTAGTTAGATCAAGTCCCTAATGTTAGAGTTCATTGGAGAATCACAATGAACCCTTTGGATGACTATTGTGAGGAAGGAGAAGAGTGAAGAAAGCTTTCGGCAGAGTTTCAGCTACCAGTCCGAAAGAAGATCCCGTTTATGTTGCAGGTAGGATTGTAGTTATAGAGTTTGGAGAGCTACTGGGCCAAGCCTGCTTGCCACATGCTTGCAGATCAACACAGGAAGGCGCACTGGAGGTTACACCGCGACCCGAGCTAAAAGGATGGATCGCTAGCGATCCATCAGTTATAGATCGCTAGCGATCCATAGGATTGGTTTGAAGGCGAGCCAACGCCTTAGCGTTCTCCCCTTGCCTTGCTTCATGAAGGTCGTAGATGATTGGTGAAATAGTATGGATCGCTAGCGATCCATATACTTAGCCTAATTTTGGACTTTGCTTTCTGGAATGCCTTTTGTTGTCTTGTGTTGATGTTGTTCGTGTAGTCTCGTAGCACGTTGCCTTATTTTGATGACGGTCTGCTTACCAGTTGTATTTGGCTGCTGGTTGGACTAGACGAACGCTTGTTTCTTGATTTAACTAGCTCAAGATCTCCTCAATCCTTGCCAATGCTCCTAGAACACATATTATAGCATGATGTAAGAAGGTTGATGGACTCATGAGCATATGTTATGGATCGCTGGCGATCCATGTCCTTAAGGAATTTCACTGTCTTCTCTTTTGACTTCCTTTGGCTTGTTGTTCTAGTCCTTTTGTTTGGCTTTTGAGCTATTCTGACTCGATCAAGTTGTTCCAACTTCTTTTGGATCCTGTTGGGTTAAAAACTCGAATAACATTTGCCCCCCCGGAGCATGATTCATTGAAAACAAGGCGTGCTCTAGAAGTAATCGTTTTTCTGTTTCTGCTTGTTGAATTTCAAGTAGTCATGTTAGGGCCACACGAATTTGAACTAGACTAGACAGTCGCTTGTTAAGTTTTTCCCTGGCCTGCCATTGCTTGTCGTAACGAACCAAAATTTTCTCTATAACTTCCTAACATGTCTTAAGTAGTATATGGTTTTCGCTAAACAAGTTTGAAACCAACCGTAGGCAATTCTATGGATCGCTAGCGATCCAATGACTTATGATTTTTTCTACATTCCGTTTGTTCCTATTTATATCCTTCGAGCCGACCCATTCCGGTTTCATCATACGACCCGAGCTTCCACCTTCTTGCGATTCGATCAACCATCTCCAGCGATCCGATCCAACTTTGTCCAAGCTTCCATCAACGCCGTTGCCGTTGACTCTAGAACTACGCCACTGCCTTGATTCTTGCTGCGCCAAACGCTAGTTCCTTTGTTTTCTTCCTTAGAACCAGATGAACCTCAACTCTGTCCTTGATGAATCAACAATCATCTTCTTTTCTATCAACTATCACACCATAGTTAGGTGCTTGCGTCTTACAAGTACTGCGGTCGCACCAAAGACATCCTGCAAGGAGAGGAGGAAACATACCATTAGGTGGTACGCTCCTATGTTCCGCTCTTACGGCTTCAGTGTTGAAGGATTAGACCTTGCCTACGCTTCAACCTGATTGTAAGCTAGCCTTGGGGCGAGTCATAAGAACAATCTTCTCTTTTTTTATATAAAAAGAAGTACAAAAGCGACTCAACCTCAAAGGAGAGATGCTCTCTCGATCGGTGGAGAACTCACTGCTTTTATATGATCCTAAGAACAATGGGTTGCTGCCGATCCATCGTGTTTAGCTGGCTGATTTGAAAACTTCAACTGTTTTTGCGTTTGGATCACCGATTGAGAAGTCCGACAGTCTTCGTGTTTTGACCATTAATTTAAGGTGGGTTTGCTGATTATGACATTCATTTATCACCCTGGAGATGGAGTTGCATTTGTTATGACAGTCGTAGAAAGTCCGAGTTGATTGCAGTTTAATGGAGGAAGATAGTAAATCGAGTCTTGAGTTCTTCACGGAACGACACCCGGGCCTTGCCCCGGTGCATGACATGTTTTGTTGCCTTCGTCCATTGAACCAAAATTGACTTGTGCTAGGTTCCATTGCCGAAACCGCATGACACATCGTGAATTGGTTTGATTGGTTTTGCTTTCTTTTGCACGCACGATGTACCTGTACCAGGAGGAACTTTCCACATCATTTCGGACAACGGATCCGTTAACGATCGTTGATCGATAACGCGTAAGTGTAGAAGAAGTAAATTCAAAAAGGAAATGATACGTGAAGTCCTTTTCCTGTTCAGTTGTGAGCGTAATATCTACACGGGATAGAGCGTTTGTAATGTTCAGGACACCGAGCCCACCACCGATAGATAACACACTACACTCACCCCGGTACATACTTGAAATCCGACATGTCAGCATGAACCAATATTTCTTCAGAATTCAAGTATAGTAGGGGGAATTCTTAGTTTAGAGTAGAATTACCTAACTGTTTCGGACGTAAATCCTGTTGTTTAGAATGAAGTACCCTTCTTCTCACCATAAGTATAGCGGAGGAAGTCTTGCACTTTTGGAGGCTGAGTCGTCATCTGTCTCCCCTCCTTCTTCTTCTTCACAGGCTGAATATGGCCAGATAGTTCCAGTCGGTCCGGTCTTGGATCAAACTCCTCCTAACTTTAGAGTTCTTCTCAATCCGCCGGAGAGAGCCTCCTCTGTGAGCCTCCCCGTGATTTCTGCTAAAGAGTTGCACAACATCTGCCTACAGTATGGCATTCCGAAGGAAGACATGCGCCTCCTAGAGAAGGATGAATTTGCTCATATGCCGCCTCTGGAATATACTGCTTGTCATCGGTATATGTGCCTGAATAGGGCAATTCCCCTCTTCAACGACTTTTTGAGATAAACCCTCTCGAACTTGGGAATCGCTCCATTCCAGATTCATCCCACCGGATATGTTATTCTAACCTTCCTACACGTTCTTTTCATGTGGACTCTCAACCGTGCCCCGAGCTTTGACGAGTTAAGATATTTTCTTTCATTCAAAAGAAGAGACGAGTGTCCATTTTTGGTGGTGATTGAGGCCCAAAGAAACCATAAAATTGGGTTGCGACTGCAGAGCAATTTATCTTAATTCAAGACTCAATACTTCTTTGTTAGATGTCCTGAGGGATTCAATCGTCTCTGGACAACATGGGGTAAGTTCTTTTTTTACTTATAGAGCTCCGATATGTTGCTACGGAATTTCTAACGAGTCAAATACTTCCTACAGTTATTCCAAGGCCGAAAAAGGACTTATCTCTTGATGAAACTTTCCGAACCCTGAAGGCCGTCGATGCCGAGGAGAGATCAGTTAAATTCTTGTTGATAGACAAAAACCTGCTTCGGTACGGACAGTTGCATCCAGGGAGATCTACAGTCCCAGTTGAGGTTCCATCCCCTTCTCGATCCAGGATACATATGCGATCCACTTCTTCGTTTCATGGTTTCGAAGAGGGCGTTTTTCAAGAGATGGAAGGCTTGTTCAGCGAGTCGGCTGAAGAGACTCATGACGGAAAAGACGCTATGACTGAGGCCATTTGCCCGACTAGAATGCCCTCGATTCTGGAAGAAGAGGAAGTGGATTTTAATCAAAGAGAAGGCAAGGCCGCGATAGACATAGAAAAGGAGGAGGGTGAGATTGAGAGCAGTAGCGATGAGTCCTCCTCCAACAACGACAATGATTTCTATGCAGAATCTGACGATGGATATTCTGAATCATGTGACGAGACTCTGCGGATGAGTCCCGTTGTCCCGAGCTCGCCTCCCCCATACATGAGTGGTAAGGATGATGCTCCAGAAGTCAGACAACATCTGGATTCTCCAATTAAAGATGCTGTCGTAGACTTCGGAGGTTTGAGCAATGTTTACGTCGATTTTGACGCACTCATGGGGGAAGACTTCAAATTTGAAGAGATGTCTCCTCGTCCGGGCCATGTTGTGCCAAAAGTTAGTCTGATTCCTTCCACGACCTCTGCCCGATCTGGTTTGTGAGTTTTAGGCTTTCCCCTAAACACATTACACGTTTCACTAGGGTTACACTCACTTATACACATATTTTTCATGCTTATTCTCCGTTTCTAAGGCTCTTTATTTATTCTTCATGTCAGGTACCAAAAGAGGACGCGGCCTTTATGACGATTGTGAGGAATTTACCGACTCTCAACGCTAGTCGAAACAATCCTCCAACCGTCACCAACCTCGCAAAACAGAGGAGGAATGGAGAAGAAGAAAAGATTCAGAGGATGAAGCTCGTTGCTGAGACGAGAGGGAATGGGGTTGAGTGTACAAAGGCGAATACGAGAAAAGAAATACTTTCGATGAATGAGAGGAGCCGTCTAAAAAATCAAAATTTGATCATGGTTCTCATTCTTCGAAACAACAGGCCTTCGCTCCGACACCCGCTTTAATCGGTGCTGAAATCCCAGTCTCTACTGTCTTCGTTCAATCTCCATCTCAAGTTCCCTCATCTCATGTGGCGCTTGCCCCCTCAGTTCTTCACACCCGCACCGGAGATCTGCCTATGTTCTTCTATCTGGTCCTCCTAGGCTTGAAGCAGCGCTCCCCTGGTGGCTTTTAAGGGGAGTAAAGTTTGATCGCGATCTTCATCCAGTTCGCCGAGATAGATACATGCCCCACCTTCAGGCAACCCAGAATGATTTAGGGCAAGTCGAGGGGTGGGAGAAATTGTGCAAACAACTGGAGGATACAAACTGCAATAACTATCAAGAAATCCTCTCCTTTGAATCAAGAAGGATGACTTCAAAAAAGCGTTGGCGGAACGTGACGCCAAAGTCAAACGGTTGGAAGAAGAAAGGGACGCGACGCTTCGAGAAAGTAAGAACAACACCTGCTTGCTGAAAGAGCTAAAAGAGGCCCATGAGATAATAGAGATCGTCTACAGGGATGAAATTAAGAAGGCTCAAATAGAAAAAGCCAAGTTGAAAGAGGAGACGGCGGCTTGCAGTGCGACAATTGAGGCCCAAAAGAAGACCATTTCCGGCCTCGACCTTATCATAGTGAGGCATAATAAAATGATCGTGGAATATGAAGAAGTCGTGAAGTCACGCGATAAAACCATATCCGACCAGGCTGAGACGATCGCCATGCTCCAGGATCAAGTTGCGCGGCTTAGCGCCGATAAAACTCGTGTCAAAGTTGAAAAGGCCGCCGTTACGGTGGATATTTGGAGCTTCAAAACACCTTCGAGAGAAAGATAGAGAAGATTGATGGACCATCTTAAACTTTTATGTCAACTCCCTGCTGCAACAGGGGAGTCTCAGTTACTTGGGCCCTAAATTTCCATGCACTCTCACCATGGTTTGGGAGGAATTCCTGACCCGTTTCCGTGATAGCGGGTATGTTTACACCGAGCGAGACCTAGAGAGCGCTTATCTCAATGAAGAATCAAAGAAAGCATTGCTAGAAGGCTGGGAAATTTTGCGAATTGAAAGGGAGAAGGAAGCTGCTGATGCTGCTATGATAATGACTGCCGAAGCGTTGCCGGAGCCATTTATTTTTGGTCCCGGCGAACCATCGAGGCAGCCCTGCGATCCACCGACAAGTTCTGGGCTTGAAGCTTCTCCACGGGTTGTGGAACCGTCCAAGGAGGGAGAAGGTGGTGAATATGAGGTTGACATTCTAGGTCACTTCTCTGGTGCAGGTAATCTTCTTGTTTCCCCCAAGTTCGAGAACTTTCAAATCACGCCGCAAGAGCAGGATGAACTTAACGCTTCCATTTTTGATCATATAGGTCCGTCTTTCTTATCCACTGATCCGCTGGTTTCCTCGGTGCCTAGACCTAATGCTATTTCAACCGCGTCCGTGCTCGTTTCTGTAGCTGCCCAGGTTGTCGTGTCCGTCTCTGGCTCGTAGCCGGGGCCGGAGTCCGAGAAAATCGCCGCATTACATGGCTTGGATGATCCTTCCGTATCTTTGGAGGGTGACTTCACGGCGGCTGAAGTTCGGGAGGAGGAGATTCAGATAGAGCAGTCGTGCAAATCTCAACAACAACTGGTTGCCATTAAGAAGGAGAAAGTTGAAGCAATAATGTCCTCAAAGAGCTCTCGCAGATCTCGGAAGGTAAGACTAAAGAGGAAAATTCTGAGATAGTTGAAGTGCGGGAAGAACACATCGGCACCGAGGAAATAGTTGACATTACCGGCAGCGATATTACTCTCAAGGCGAAACAGAAACTTCAGACGAAAGGCGGGAAGGGGAGTGGCAGAAAAAAGCGTTGAGAAGCTTGGATGGTGGTTAATCTGATTCTGAGTCATTTTGTGTTGTTTTGTTCAAGTGCGGAGTCTGCACTTACTGCTTTTTTTGTGTTGTCTGTACTTTTTTTGTCGGCCGGTATTGTGTGGGTATGGCCCCCGCATTTTGGCCTTGTAAAGAAAAGGGTTATAACTAATACATTGCTGACATTTTGACTGTAACTTCACTTGTCTGCTTATCTGTGTTCTGTGCACTTATGTCTACTTTGCTTACTTCTATTTTATTTTATATAGTCCTATGATTACTGTTAAAATTCTTTGTTTGAAGTAACAGAACTTGTGAAGTATTTTTTTGTTTTTGTTTTTGAGCATTTCTACTTGAGTACCGGTGTATGCCCCCAGTTCACAGGGCTGTTTATTTCGAACACTTAGCAAATGACCGGTGAGTTATGGTTTGAATAGTCTGCATACCAAAATGAATACGACTAAGTTACGATTTGATTTTTGTAAGTTTTACAACTTTAGTATACAATCTACGGTGTGTAACATAGGTATGTTAGAAATGTGCATAAAAATGTAAATTGAGTGCAGAATATATAGTTATAAGATTAACTATTAAAGAATTCAGAAACACTCTTCGTGTAAATGAATAATTTTTGCAAATTTTTGAAAGTTAAACCACTTATCACTCCTCAAGAACGTGAGTAAATACTTATGCACATTATTTCTTAGGAATTTTGTAATCTTCAAACACGCGCTTCATTTCTTAGAGCATGCAAATTGTATGAATTAACTATAGATAACTAAACGTTATCCACGTTAAATGTTATAGTTAATCATTGGGTGTCAGCAGCGGGAGTTTTCTACCGATTTGTAGCACTTCGATTTTGCTGGATTCACGACGTTACTACTGTTAACCCGCCTTTGAGCAAGGCCACATACAAGCGGATTTAATCCAATCAACTACATAAAGGTCGAAGTTTGATTTCACGAGTAACAAGCATGATAACGAACCCAAAACATAAGCATAGTCGGTGGACAAGCAGCGCAATATGTTTAAAATATGATTTCGACAAAGATCAAATCGTTGCGGGTTGCTTGGAATCTGCTCCGAGTTATTTCCTTGTTTACTCCGAGTTTCCAAGCAGATTGCTTCGAGTCAGGTAAGGATCTACTTTGGGTCTTCGTTAGGCTAGCCCACTCGCAGGTTACATTGAGTCACCACAGCACTTGCTTCGAGTCACCAATAGGTTTGCTTCGGGTTAAGAATATGACTGCTTCGAGTCAAAGACGCGGATCGATCAGCAGCCAAAGGCTCCACCAATTTCGTATCCATCAGACACCAATCCTTCGTATCCATCAAACAAAGATGGCTTAATTCGTATTGGTCGCCAACCGCATCTCTTTGTATGCATCATGCACCCATCAGATCGTATCCATCACCCCTACCTTAATTCGTATCCATCATCTGTGGGCATTTCGTATCGATCTCACCAATATACAACACATATCGCTCCTCCTCTCAAGAATTCTTATCAATCGATCAAAGATCGATATGAAGCATGCATCCCATGAACGATACGAGATGGCATTCTACCATGGATACGAAATGCTCATGGGCACATCGATGCGAATAGGATCACTCTCCATCGATACAAAGTAGCCCACATTTATCTACTTCGTATCAATCATGTTGATGTATATTTCGTATCGATCACCAAGGTGACCGATGCAAAACCATCAGTTTCCATCGATACGAAGCATGCATCCCATGAACGATATGAGATGGCATTCTACCATCAGTACGAAATGCTCAAGGGCACATCGATGCGAATAGGATCACTCTCCATCGATACAAAGTAGGCCACATTTATCTACTTCGTATCAATCATGTTGATGTATATTTCGTATCGATCAACCAGGTGACCGATGCGAAACCATCAGTTTCCATCGATGCGAAGCCAGCACCAAGTAATCGATATGAAGGACACATGCCAGCATCGATACGAAGTGATCTGCGAGCATCGATATAAACAGAACCTCAAACGATCGATACGAATGGAGTTCAAGAAAGGTGAAGGCTCGGTCAACACGACAAGAAATGTGGATCCACCCCAGTTTATCATTCCACGTCAACAAGCACGCATGTGCCTTTGATCGGCACGAAGGAGATGGAGGCGAAAGTATCGATACGAACTCATATCCGTGTTGGAGAAGCCAGTTCGTATCGATCATATCTCACGATTTACAAGTCTAAATGCCACCAAATTTTCACAGGAGCTTGCGTACAACCTAAAGAATGTTCATGATCAATCTCGACTCGATTGGGCAAGATCTTGATTGATATGAAATTCATTTGTATCGATCACGGATTGAGTCAAAATCGCATGGGATCGGTCGCGTGGGCCCGTGCACGTGCCAAAAGAGGTCTCCCGAGATCTGAGCGAGATATTTGCATCCTATGCCTATAAATAGCATCCTAAAGCCTACGAAAAAGGGACTTTTGGCTTTTCTACGTCCAGACTCTACCAGAATCATCGTTGTACTCGAAATTGGCTGTTGTAATCGGTGGTAATTCGTTGTAATCAGCAAGCAAACATCAATAAAGTCATCAAATTCAAAGTGGACGTAGGCCGGATTTCCAAACCACTATAAACCCTATGTTCTTTACTATTTTCCTCTTACTTTTTTGAGTGTTCTTCATTTTTAATTCTCTACATACTTGTTATTTGTGATCTATGATTGTGAACGGGTGCTTTCATCGACAATCGGGTGTTTGTGACCAATTTTGGCGCAAACATTTTGGTGCATTCACTGAGAACGCTAGCGCTCAGGAATTCTACAACCAGAACTTCGGATCTGAAAGCTTGAAGACTTGGATCTGGAAAGCTATGGAAAAGCAATCAATAAGGAGACAAAGAGATGAAAGGAGTCAGCATGAAGGGAGCCAGGAGGCTTCCTCTGGAGCAAATCACACCTCAATCTTCATCACCCGGGACGAGATGGAGACGATGATGGAAGCTATGCAGGAAGGAATGCTGAAAAGACAAGAGGAGATGATGCTGAACCTACTCCAACAAGCCGGACAAGCCAGAATGCAGAATCAAGGGAACGCTGCTGTAGGAGATGCTGGAGATAGAGATCAGGAGCGCGGAACAACCAGAATTCAGAATAGAGCAGGACCATCAGGAACAGCACCAATCTGGGGGGCACCCACTAGGAACATGTTGATCCAACCTTAGGCAGGATACCAGGTAGAGCAGTGCAACACGACGTTGGTAGGGGAATGGATACTCGTTTAAGAGAGAAGATTCCAGAACTCCCTCGGGAACTTGGGGGGCAAATTGGAGGCAATGGGCAAGGACTACACTTTGGCGACAACGATAGATTGGCAGATATGGTTAGGCGAGCCATGAGAGGCGGATTGGTGAATAGAGACCTGGAGGACGTGAATATGAGTCCCTTTGCTCCTACAATCAGGCAAGCTAGGAACCCACCTGAATTCAAGCTACCAACGCTGGAGACGTATGATGGGAGGACGGATCTTGCGGTTCATCTGACAAGGTATATGAGGCACATGGAAGTACTGGAGGCATCAAAGGAGGTCATGGCCCGGTGCTTCCCATTGTATTTGACAGACATAGCAGCTCTATGGTTTAGGCAATTGGAGAGTGGCTCCATTGGAACGTGGACCGAGTTGACCGAAAAGTTTATGAGGCAGTTCAGAGTTCACATTTCAAGGCCCAAGAATGTGATGAGTCTAGAGACACTAAAACAGAAAACTAGGGAATCTTTGAGGAATTTTCTAACATGATTTAATGCAGCAGCAACATCGGTGGATCGTCCAGATCCATCCATGGTCTTAATGGCAGCCGTAGCTGGCATAGCTGATGGAACGGAGTTCAAAAATTCACTGACGAGGGATCCACCTATGGATCTGGGAGAATTTTATCATGAGGCCGAAGGATTTCTGCGATTAGAGGATGCAAATGTTGAAAGAGGGGACGGAGAGGGAATAAAAGTTTATGCAGTCAAAGGCGAAAATCCTCTCGAAAAAGATTCAGGCAAGGATAAAGGAAAACGAAAAGCCGAGGATAACGGTGATTGACCAACACGACCACGAAAGGAACCAAGATTCACCTCTTATACGGAGTTGAATGAGACTTTGGAGCGGATCTACCAGGATACCAGGGGGCAGATTCCTTATCGAAAGCCAATGAGAAGGGATCCGACCAGCAATGAAAGAAGATCCGACAAGTATTGCTTATTCCACGAGTTGAATGGTCATAGCACGAATGATTGCAGGCACTTGAAGGATGAGGTTGAGGGGCATTCCGGAATGGTCTGCTATCGTAGTATGTGAGAAGGGGAGCCACGACGGTGGGATAAGAACGACCACCGCCTGCACCAACTGGGGACGACTCAAGATTAAGGCGTCAGCTTATCATCAACTGATTGAAATAATGACGAATAAGTGGCAAACTCCACACAGACACAATAAAGTCATTTTACACATGTACAGGATCACGAACGATTCTTAGGCATGCTCTGATACGACTATAAATCGCATCAGTGTAGGTGTTTGCACTTTGACGTCCCTATTTTGCTTTTGTTTTCTATTTCTCATGTTTGGAATTGATTTTGTTAGACATTTTTGTTGAAAGACTTATTTTGAATGTAAATATACTAATTGTGATTCCATAATGGCTAAGCCACTTACACATGTAAGGGATCATGAACGGTCCTCAGGCATGCTCTGAGATGGCAATAAACCGCCATAACCAACAACTCAGAAACTCACTCGAACGTGAAATCTGACGATAATGATACTAAGTCCCCCCCGGGCATACACAATTCGCCTCGAATGGCATCCGACCTCGAACGGTCACAATTTGCCTCGAACGGCATCTGACCTCGAACGGTCACAATTCGCCTCGAACGGCATCCGACCTCGAACGGTCATAATTCGCCTCGAACGACATCCGACCTCGAACGGTCACAATTCGCCTCGAACGGCACCCGACCGCGAAAGGCCATAGTTCGCCTCGAACGGCACCCGACCGCGAACGGTCACAATTCGCCCCGAACGGCACCCGATCGCGAACGATCACAATTCTCCTCGAACGGCACCAGACCTCGAACGGTCACATACCACCCCGAATGGCATACGATCTCGAACGATCGCCATTCGCGGCCTGGTGAATTTATCAATCTCTTTGCAGGTCTTTAACAGGATACGAACATCCAGCTTATCGAACTACAAAACACACCTTCCTGTCGCCATGCATGTTTTGGGGGGCAAAGTGTTAACCCGTCTTTGAGCAAGGCCACATACAGGCGGATTTAACCCAATCAACTGCATAAAGGTCGAAGTTGGATTTCACGAGTAACAAGCATGATAACGAAGCCGAAACATAAGCATACTCGGTGGACAAGCAGCGCAATATGTTTAAAATATGATTTCGACAAAGATCAAATCATTGCGGGTTGCTTGGAATCTGCTCCGAGTTATTTCCTTGTTTACTCCGAGTTTCCAGGCAGATTGCTTTGAGTCAAGTAAGGATCTACTTTGGGTCTTCGTTAGGCTAGCCCACTCACAGGTTACTTCGAGTCACCACAACACCTGCTTTGAGTCACCAATAGGTTTGCTTCGGGTTAAGAATATGACTACTTCGAGTCAAAGCCGCGGCTCGATCAGCAGCCAAAGGCTCCACCAATTTCGTATCCATCAGACACCAATCCTTCGTATCCATCAAACAAAGATGGCTTAATTCGTATCGGTCGCCAACCGCATCTCTTCGTTTGCATCATGCACCCATCAGATCGTATCCATCACCCCTACCTTAATTCGTATCCATCATCTGTGGGCATTTGGTATCGATCTCACCAATATACAACACATATCACTCCTCCTCTCAAGAATTAGTTGTTTGTACCAAAAATGGGCACAACACTCTTCGGGAGTTGTTTGAAGAAATAAAATGAAGATTATAAATGTAAAACAGAGATTATCTAACAAAAACTCCAATAAACAGGAATGTAAAGTGCACAGACAAGCAGTTTAGAGAGGTTCTGCGTATAGCCTACGTCCACTATGAAGTTTTGATGATTTTATTAATTCTCTTTCAATGATTACAAGCGTTTACAGCAATGAACAACGGATTACAGTTTAGAATTCGAAATTGACAGCAAAAGTAGGATGCAAATCTCAATCCGGCAGAGTTTGGACGCTTCAGAGAAAAAAGATCCTTTTTCCGTTGATTCTGGGGCTCTATTTATAGGCGTAGGAGGCTTGGATTTCGCTCAAACTCCGGGAGATTTGGCCTGACACGTGAGTGGGTCCACGCGCCCGGTCCCACCAAATTTCAGCTCCATCTGAGATCGATTCGAAACGACTTCGTATCGATCAGAAATTGTTCCAATCGAGCTGGAATTTGGCATGGACATCCCTCAGCATGCATGCAAGCTTCTCTGAAAATTTCACTGGATTTGGATCAGTGGATCGCGAGAAATTGTCGACACGAAATGGAATTGATCGCCGGCTGTTTCAATCGACTCCATGACCTCGTATTGATCCTTTCGAATCGATCATCTGCACGTGTTCTTGAAGTGAGGTGGCGCGCGCGCTTCGTCTCGATCCGGTCTTTGCGCCGCTTTGATTGCTTCGACTCCAGGCATCTCGCCTTGTTTACTTCGATGGACGACACGTCACCCTAGTTGGTTGACCCGCTGGATGTGAACAAATCATGGGTCGCGGGTTCGAAGCAAGGCTACCTAGATGGACACAAAGTATAGCGCTTCGATGGACACAAAGCGTAGCGCCTAGATGGATACGAAGTGTAGCGCTTCGATGGATACGAAGTGTAGCGCCTCGATGGATACGAAGCAGAAGTTGGCTGAAGGATACGAAATGTTTCAACTGCTGAGGTGTACGAGGTCCATCGACACGAGCTCGATGGATACGAAGGAAATCGAGTCGAACCTGGATACCTCGATGGATTCGAAGCTGATTGGTGCGAAGCTTGATGGATTCGAACTAGGGCTTCGGTGATGGATACGAAATTGCCCAGAGTGATGGATACGAAATCTGGGCTTTTCCCTCCAATTTGACTCGATCATAACTTGAGCGTACGAGTCCGGATTGACTTGAAACTTGAGGTGCTGATCTCTATGGCCTTTCTTGTCATGCCCTATCAATTGTAGCTCATTCTGGGCTCAAACAAAATTCAGTGATATCCATGGCGTGCTATCCTTGTTCTCTAGTCGGCTCCTTGGTGTCCTGGCCTTGCCAAAAGGCGGGATAACATTTGCCCCCCAAAGTACGTCATGTGAAAACACGACGTGCTTTGAAAAGTTGTATGTCTTCTTTGAATAATTTGAAAGCCGTACTCTTTAACCATCCTTATGTATCGGTCCTCTCATGAATCGATGCTAAAAGTTGGAAAGCTTCTCTTCGCATCGATGCGGGTCATCTTGATCGATACGAAATGGATTCGTATCGATGGTCGCAAGCCATGGCAGATTCTGTCTCGAATTGGCGACATCTGATGGATACAAATTGATTGTTCGTATCGATAGGTCTGCATTGTTCAAGGGTCGATTGTTGAAAAATTGTTATTTTTGAATCGATTAGTATCACAATGCCTCGTATCGATGGATCCTGTTGTCGATTTGGCTTCGAAGGAGGCAGAGTCCCCAGGATTCGAAACTGGCATTCGCATCGTCCCTTGGATTCGAAATTGGCATTCGCTGGACTGGTTGTGACCGGTCAAAATGACTGGGAGACGAAACGGCCCGATCTTCCTTTACCCTTCATATAAATACCTGGGACTTAGCCCATTCTCACTTTTTTTACCTTTCTACTTTTACTGCTGCCTTCTACTTCTCGCATCGATCCAGAAATTGTGAGAACGGAGAAGACTCGCAATATGCTCTCGAATCGATCAGATCCATACCTCCAATCCTTCAAATCTTAACCTCAACCTAGGTAATTAACCTCGAATCTAAGCAACGAAATCATCTCAGATCTACTCCATCTTCATCAACCACTGATTCTGGTAATTGGCAAAACCAGATCTGGACCAAGGCTTGGTTTTGAATAACCATGGCGATGCTCCTGTGGATTGGCGAAGAAGAAGCAGAAAGAAAAAACAGGAAATGGATCGCTACGGAGGCTTGCATTCGAATCGAGGCAGGCCATTATCACGCCCTCATTGGATTTCTGTATCGATCCCTGGAAATTCGACAACCATGGATCGGTGGCTTGACAGTCATGGATCTTTGAATGGTTGCTGCAAAGTTCTCGACCTCATATCGATGCGAAGTTTATCTTTGCGTTTTACACGAAAAGCGCTGATTTGAACGTGATCGATGTGAAGCCGAGACCTCTCTGACCGATACGAATTTGACAACCACGGATCGGTTCGAATTGATCGATACGAACTCGCACCCTGGCCATCGATTCGACTCGTGCCCCCCGGGATCGATACGAACCCGTATCCTGATGGATTCGAACTAGCCTACCGCGATCGATTCGAACTTTTCTCTCGATGTACACAAAATTGTGAACTCTTAACAGCATAACTCCGACGAGCTTCTGCCTTGCATAAATGAACTTGATCACAGAATTGCATATTTGACTGACTTTCGGAGCTCGTCGATGGAACTGCCATTTAATAGAAAAAGTACAATGAACTTTTTAATCTTGAATCGATCGTTATCATCTGGAGGGCGCAGTCGTGACGGTCAGCGATGACGGTCATGCCTGTCTGACTTCCAGAATCTCGTCGCTTGCACATTTTCTTTAACTCTGCAGAATTTGCTCAAGTCGCGCACAACACTCGCACTACACAACACATTCATGCACTTTACACTGGGGAATGCACGGGCTTTTTGTCATCTAATGATGGTTTCTCGTGAGTTAGCTAGTGATGGAACCGTCAAGTTCGCAGCAGCAAGAAACTCAGAACCCTATCCTTCCTAGAATTGAGATTCCGGTCATCGAGACCGAAGCTATTGGCCCAGCTCCGGACGAGTTGCCCGATGCGTCCTTCATTAACAGTCCACCTGATTCCGTCCCATCCAATATTTCTGAAGACATGCTGGGGAGAATATGCTTAAGGCATGGTCTATCTTTGGGTGAGGTATTGTTGCCTGGACCGGATGATAGGCCACATAATCCCCCGGAGGGGTATACTGCTTTTAACCGGCATGCGTGCGCAGCCGGCACACTTCCTCCATTCAACGACTATATAAGAGAAGTGTTGGCTTATCTGGACATCGCTCCGTCTCAATTGCATCCAAACGGATATGCCTCACTCAACAGCTTGTTCATTGTATTCATGGAGTACCTCCATCGTCCTCCCCGTATGACCGACATAAGATACTTGTTTAATTTCAAGAGTCGGACTGACAACCCATCTTATACGTTCTTGGAGTCTGTAAGGAACTGCCAAGTTGTCGCGGGGTCGTGGACTAGGCTAAGCTATTTTAAGTCGGAGTGGTTCTATGCTCGATGTCCTCCGGGGTTTGCCAGAAGATGGCTGTTCAGACGTGAGCATTGTCTTTTTTTTCAATTAATTGACAGGGCAATTTTCGGAATGAAATTAAACTTACGTCTTCTTCTCTTTTTCTTTCAGCTATCATCCAGCGGCCTGAGGGTGGCTACTATAAAGAGATAGTTCGGGTCCTCCAAGAGATTCCTAGCGGAGAAAGGAATATTGAACTGTTATTGACAGATCGGAATCTTAGAGTCCTTGGGCTGATCGGCCGGAGGCAGAGCATAAGACTCGATGGTGCATTAAAGACCGTCTCCAGGAAAAAGGTCAAGCGGATGAAGCCCAGGGTTGTGATAATCGAGGAACCTGATTCTGAGAAAACTCATACTGACGAGGAACCGTTGGTCGGACCTGCTAATGCAACCCCGGAGTCCGATGCAAAGAGGAAAGGCAAAGCAGTGGCCTCGAAACAGCCTAAGTCTGGGAGGCGGAAGTCTGTGGTTTTGCACCGTCCTTCGCCAGGAGTTAAGATTACGGAGGCGTCCTCCCCGCAAGCTGGAGATCAATTCGAAGGGCCTGTTGACCCTCCAATCCCGGACATCGAGCCGGAGCAACACGACGTTGGATCGGGTGGACCGCGACATATCGTCGATGTTAGCGAGCCTGATCCTGCCAGTGCGATTGACACTTCTGGTTGGTCCGGGGGGTTACACATTCACACACTCTTCACGGCACAACACACTTTTCTAACCGTAAACAACACATCGCAAACGGTTACTGGTTCTTCATGGTTTTCTTTTCAGGTACGATGTCTGGGCAAGGTTCTGTGCTTGGTAGTTTGAGCAATAAGCGCTGTTATCGCGAGCCACGCAGGAGAGAGGGGGAGAGGGATTACGACTCAGGACATTCAGGCCAGGAGAAGTCCGACAGAGATAGGGGATACGTTCGCCGATCCCGATCTCGCTCTCCTCCCCCCAGGACTTCTGCACCTCTTACGGCCGCGGTTACTTGTCCTCCCGAGACTTCACGGCCTAGGCCGCCTTCTCAAGCTTTGAGGCCCGATCCTTCGCGCAGGACTGAAATAGCCACCTCTTCGGCTACTGTACCGGTCCCGACCGAGGCGTCTAGTGAAGGAGCGCTTAAACTAGCACAGATGAGGAAGGAATTTCCTGACATCTGTTTTGATGGGTATGTCTTCCCTCCGCACCTGAAGAGAATCCCGCCAACCGCGGAAACCACTATCCATGACTATGTTGCAGACATCTTTTTCCAGTATAGGGAGTGGGGACGGGCCGCGAGGAAGGCGTCTAAAGTGGCATTCGAGCGGGGCGTCACCATCGAGAAGCTCGAGAAGGAGCTGGGTCGCAACGACCAAATCATAAAAGCGCTCAACTCGGAGGCTGAGTCTTCCCGTAAGTCTGAAATGGAGGCTTTAAAGAAAGTCGATGAAGTAAATGCTGTCATGGCCAGGATGAAGCAAGAGCACTATACTGCCATCGAGGACATGGGTCACAGGAACACTTCCATTACCGCCGAGAGGGATGCCGCTCTGAAGGAGCTTAATGAGCTGAAATTAAAGTTTTCAGAGATGGCGAAGGAAAAAGACGCAGCTAATGTCTCTGCGCAGGAAGCCTGTGACCAGGCAGTGACACTCTGAAAGGAGAAGGAAGCGGCTATACAACAAGCCCATGAAGCTGAGGCTGGGGTTGACGAGAAGGTACGACAGGCGGAGGCCAGGATTGAGGCCGAGGTGGAGGAGCTACTCGTCACTTATAACGCCAACGTGCTAAGGCACCGAGACTTGACATGGCTTGACAATTACCCTACACATCTCTATAATGCCTGGAACTTACTGGTTGATGAGGAGAGATCTGGGCACCCTAATGAAGCCGTTGATGAGTTCGAGCTGGAGAACCGCATCCTTAATGATGACGAAAAGAAGGTTCTTCATGACTCCATGATTTCCCATGACAAGGTGAGGCTTGGTGCCCAGATCCAGGAAGTCGGAGAGAGCTCTGGGGCAGAACACCATGTTACGAGTTCTGAGATAGTCGTGTCATCTCAGTCTGAGCCAACTCCGATGATCTACTCCCAGCCTATGCCGGCGTATGACCCAGATCAACCGCACTTATCTCCTATTAAGGAACATCCTTCTGAAGTAGTTCAGACGACCTCGAGCCAAACCGAGGAAGGTACTTTGAACTAACTTCTAGTATATTTGGATTGAAGAACCCGTGTTGAAATGTTGCTAATGACATGCCTTTTCCTTTGATCAGTGACAGGGGTTGTACCAGCCGCGCCTCTTACCATCCAAGAATCAGGTCAAGCACCAGGAGCCATCATCTCTGAGGCGACCTCCGTCGCGGCACTAGCACCAGTTGGAGTGACGCAGGGGAGCTCACTTTCTTTCGACGAGCAGATGATAAACGAGCTCCTTGGCCGTCAAAGTGATCCTTTTGCGGACTTGCCATTTGGCTTGGGTGGATTCACGACTACTTCTAACACCTTGTCCCAGACTACTACGGCCCCTAGCGAGGCCAGGGCATGACGGGAAGCGGCGATGTTGGCCGAGATTAATGCCGAGATGGCGGCTGCGGCGCACGGCGGTGAAGTAGATGGCGGAGCAGCAGCACAGTGCCCTACTCCTCTTATGACTGTGTCTCCTGGGGGCACACTTACTGATACTAATGTGCCAACCCCTCCTCCGGCTGCAGAGTCTGTTCCTCCCACTCCTCCCGCGGGAAGCATCCCTATAGAGTCCAGCTCAGATGAGGACGTTGACATTATGCCTTCACCCGAAGGGAGCTTGCCTAAGGAGAAAGGCTCCAAGCGAAAGGGTACTGGTGGCTCCAGTAGCTCCTCGAGGAAGAAGAAGCCGAGGAAGCAGAAGGATTAGATATTCTTTTCATAGGCAGTTAGGGACTTTTGTTATTTTTTCTGTCTTTTCCCTTTTGTAGGCTGTGTTTAGATGCGGGTTCGGCCCCTGCTAGTAGGAACATTTTGGAAAGAACTCATGTATGAACCATTGTTTTTGAGTTAGTTGGAATAAAATTTTGTTTTCTAGCTTCAGCTTGCGTTCCTTTCTATGCTTGAATATTGCAGTGTTCGGACTTTGGTCCAGTGTACTTGCATTATCTGATTGCTTCAAGAATAGCTCATTTTACTTGTTAAGTATGGGAATCTCGGACTTGAGTTGTGATAGGGGATCGTATCAGAGCTGAGCATCGCATAGTTTCGGGTAATGACTAACATTCGCTTCTGCCCCCAGTTTCGGGGTCAAGTTGTGATGATCAGCTTGTGATGGCACCAAGCGAGGACCGAGTGGTCGAACTACGCTTGTTCTCTTATGAATCGTTCCATCCACACTCCGGGGATATGCGTCATCTCGTAAGCGGTTGTTCGTACTTTGGGAACATGGAGTTGACTGACGTTTGTATTCTGCATCGCACTCTGGGAATGCGGAGTTGAATATTTATACTCCGCTTCGCACTTTGGGAATGCAGGGTTAAATGTTTATACTCCGTCTCGCGCTCTGGGAGGATGGAGTCAAATGTTCATACTCCACTTCGCACTCTGGGAATATGGAGTTAAATGTTTATACTCCACTTCGCACTCTGGGAATATGGAGTTTAACGTTTATATTCCGCTTCGCACTCTGGGAATACGGAGTTGAATGTTTATACTCCACTTCGCACTCTGGGAATATGGATTTTGATGTTTATACTCCGCTTCGCACTCTGGGAATACGGAGTTGAATGTTTATACTCCACTTCGCACTCTGGGAATATGGATTTTGATGTTTATACTCCACTTCGCACTCTGGGAATACGGAGTTGAATGTTTATACTCCACTTCGCACTCTGGGAATATGGAGTTTAACGTTTATATTCCGCTTCGCACTCTGGGAATACGGAGTTGAATGTTTATACTCCACTTCGCACTCTGGGAATATGGAGTTTAATGTTTATACTCCGCTTCGCACTTTGGGAATACGGAGTTGAATGTTTATACTCCATTTCGCACTCTGGGAATATGGAGTTGAATGTTTATACTCCACTTCGCACTCTGGGAATATGGAGTTTAATGTTTATACTCCGCTTCGCACTCTGGGAATACGGAGTTGAATGTTTATACTCCATTTCGCACTCTGGGAATATGGAGTTGATTTGTAGGATTGTCGTGTGTCAACCCTACTAATATCGGTGTCATGGCTTGTCCCCGAGCTCGGGTTTCACCTAGTGAGTGGCCGGTCGTATCACAGCCACTCTCCATTTGAATAAGTCCCATTGCGTGATGGGATTTAGCTCTTCGTGCATCGTGATGTTGTATATCGTACATAATGAATCACAGCTCTGGCTCGAAGAAGTGGCATTTTATTGCTGAAATAAGAAAATGCGGCAAAGTCAGTTGCCTTATTACAAAATTCAAATTTCGAAATGCAGAAACAAATTGCTAAATAGAATGAAATAAATAAAGCCTGTCATATGTAGTAGCGGCGGAGACTTTCGCTGTTCCAAGCCCTCGGTAAATCGAGACCGTCGACAGTCGATAGCTTGAATGTACCATCTCCGAGCTTTCGTGTAATTACATACGGCCCTCCCCAGTTCGGTTTCATGTGTGAAGGAACTGGGTAGATTCTCTTGAGCACGAGGTCGCCGAGTTCAAAGGTTCGAGGTCGAACTCTGGTGTTGTACAATCGGGCGACCCGGCTTCGATGTGCGGCTGCTCTCAAATCAGCCTCTTCCCGTTTTTCATCCAATAGATCCAAAGACTCGGCTAGGAGTATAGCGTTTGTTTTTGGATCATAATAAGTCACGCGATGAGAGAGCACTTCTGTCTCGACCGGAATAACGGCCTCTGAGCCATAAGATAGGGAAAACGGAGTGTGTCCGGTTGTGGTTTTGTGGGTCGTTCGATAGGCCCATAACGCCATAGGAAGTTCATCGACCCACTTGCCCCCAGCCTTCTCCAATCGTTTCTTCAGGATCGACTTTATAACTTTGTTGACAGCTTCAACCTGTCCATTCGCTTGAGGGTGTGTGACAGCCGAGAACTTTTTGCGGATATGAAACCGTTGATAGAAATTCTTGAATTCCGCACTCTCGAATTGGGCTCCGTTATCAGTGATGATAGTATGCGGGAGTCCAAATCGACATATGATGTTGCGAACCACGAAATTTATCACTTTCTTTGTCGTAATGGTTGCTAGGGCTTCGGCCTCAGCCCACTTTGTGAAGTAATCAACGGCGACGATGGCGTATTTCGCACCGCCTTTTGCTAAAGGTAAAGCGCCGATGATGTCAATGCCCCACATTGCGAATGGCCAGGGACTGACCATTTGGGTTATTTCAGTTGGCGGAGCTCTCGGAATTCGGGCATGTATCTGGCATTTATCGCACTTCCGGGCATAGTTCGCCGCATCTCGGTTCACTGTCGGCCAGTAGTATCCATATCGGAGTATCTTCTTAGCGAGAGCTTGCCCACCGGTATGATCGCCGCACTCTCCTTCGTGTACGTCATGTAGCACTCGTTTGATTTCCTCGTGGGCGATACACCTGAGGAGAGGAACGGAATAACCTCTCCTGTACATGACTCCGTTTTGGATGACGAACCACGAAGCTTTTCGCTGAATTTGTCTCTTCTCATTTCTAGGTTCAGGCAGCACCCCATTCTCAATGTAATTCCGATATGGAGTCATCCACGATTCTCTACTGGGAGCGGTTTCACATACAGAGTTCATTTCTATCCGATCGATGCTCGGAGTGGCCAAAGTTTCGACGGGGACAAGTCCCATTTGTTGCGCTTCACCTGTGCTGGCTAACTTTGCCAGTGAATCGGCTTTCTGATTGCGCTCTCGAGGCACATAATAGATGGCATAATAATCAAACTGGTTTAGTATTTCCTGAACTCGTGCCAAGTAAGCGGCCAGTCTTCGGTCTCTTGCCTGGTATTCTCCTCGCACCTGGCATACCACTAACTGCGAATCGCAATAAATTTCTACAACGATAATTCTCAAATCTCTGGCAAGTCTTAGGCCGGTTAGGAGGGCTTCATATTCGGCTTCATTATTAGTTGCACGAAAGTCGAATTTAAGAGCATAACATATGGATCGGCCCTCGGGAGTCTCAAGTACAACCCCAGCGCCCGAACACCGGTCATTTGACGCACCATCAGTATACAGCTTCCAGATGTATTCGGGGGATTCACTGGTCTCGGGTAAGTCTTCTGGAACGGTGAATTCGGCTATGAAATCAGCCAGGACTTGTCCTTGAATGGCCCTCCGCGGAGCGTATGCGATATCAAATTGACTTAGCTCAATGTTCCACTTGAGTAACCTACCGGACGTCTCAGGTCGCGTAAGGACCTGTCGTAACGGCTGGTCGGTGTACACAGTAAGCGGATGAGCTTGGAAGTAAGGATGGAGCTTCCTTGAGGCAATGACCAAACAATAAGCCAGTTTCTCCAGCCTCGGATAATTTCTTTCAGCTCCTGTTAGTCGCTTACTAACATAGTAGACCGGGTTTTGCACTTTGTCTTCTTCCCGGACTAGAGCAGCACTGATCGCATGTTCCGATACTGCCAGGTAGAGATATAGTTGCTCGTGGTCAACCGGTTTTGACAAGATCGGAGGTGTGGAGAGATGTTGAACTAATGATCGGAACGCGCCTTCACACTCCGTGGTCCATTCAAAGTTTCGTTTGCCCTTCCGGATCAGGTCGAAGAAAGGAATGCATTTATCGGTGGACTTTGAAATGAACCTGCTCAATGCTGCGACCTTCCCGTTAAGACTCTGGACTTGTTTTATAGTTCTAGGGGTTTGCAAATTTCTAATAGCCCAGATCTTCTCAGGATTCGCCTCTATTCCTCGAGCGTTGACAATGAACCCAAGGAATTTTCCGGATGCAACGCCAAAGTGACATTTGAGTGGGTTGAGCTTCATTCCGTACT
Organism: Allium fistulosum; assembly: GCA_030737815.1. Classification (NCBI taxonomy): domain Eukaryota; kingdom Viridiplantae; phylum Streptophyta; class Magnoliopsida; order Asparagales; family Amaryllidaceae; genus Allium; species Allium fistulosum. The sequence continues at coordinate 645,297,394 of CM060901.1, read as the reverse complement.
CCCGGAGGATGCTGAACATTGAATTCAAATCTCTGACGTGATCGGTGGAGAATCGGGACTTCACCAGCATGTCATCCATGTAGACCTCCATGGTCTTCCCAATCTGATCAGCGAACATTCGGTTGACCAAGCGTTGGTATGTTGCTCCAGCGTTCTTTAGACCAAACGGCATGACTTTGTAACAATAGAGCCCCAGGTCGGTCACGAAGCTGGTATGTTCCTGATCAGGTAAATGCATGGGTATCTGATTGTAGCCGGAGTAAGCGTCCATAAAGGATAGTAGTTCGTGTCCGGCCGTCGAATCTACAAGTTGGTCGATTCGTGGAAGTGGGAAGCTATCTTTCAGGCAGGCCTTGTTTAGGTCAGAGTAATCAACACAGGTTCTCCACTTCCCGTTCGGTTTCCGAACTAGTACGGGGTTGGACACCCATTCTGGATACAAGGCATCTCGAATGAACCCATTCGATTGTAGTTTATCGACTTCCTCTTTAAGGGCGGCAGATCTCTCTGGATCCATACCGCGCCTTTTCTGCTTCACTGGGACATGTCGCGGATCTATATTCAGGGAGTGACTTGCAATGCTCGGCGAGATCCCGCACATGTTAGAGTGTGTCCAGGCGAAGACGTCGATATTCGCCCGAAGAAATTCGACCAACTCCTGCTGTGTATGCTTGTTTAGTTGGGACCCAACTTTCAGCATCTTTGAATCATCATCCTCACTGATTGGGACGTCCACAGTCAGTTCGGCTGGAGAAGCTTGACTCTCCGTTGATTCGTCTTTATCCTCGTTGTCCCTAGGGTCCAGGTCTTTCAGGAATTGGTCGTGGTGCCCGGGCCGAGGCCCAGGCATCAATTGTCAATTATCGATAGAAAGGACGCAGAGAGATTCCTCTACGCCCTTCCCCTTCTCTTTACGTTGCGCCCCGCGCAGCTCAGCAACATAACAGGCCCTTCCTGAGGCCTGATCTCCTTGAACAACTCCAATCCCATGATCAGTGGGAAACTTCAGAGTCAGACACCATGGGGCGATCGCTGCCCTGAACTCGGCTAAAGCTGGTCGACCCAGAAACGCATTGTACGGCGAATCGATTTCTAGCACAACAAACTGTAACATTCGGACCCTCCGGCGTTCTCCAACGCCTAACTCGACTGGGAGTTCAGTTATTCCGATGGGTATCGTGGCACTTCCGTTGAAACCATGGATTCTGGATAAACAGGGTTTCAAATCCTTTGTCTCCATCTTCATTAGATCGTAAGCCCGTTTGAGCAAGATGTTTACAGAGCTCCCACTGTCAACCAGGATCCTCTTCATCCAAGCAGGACCTACCTGGGCAGATATGACTAGTGGGTCGATAGTAGGGGCTTCGACTTTATCGGCGTCTCGGCTCCTGAACACGATATCATCGGACATTATCTTTTGTTGCTTTGCTGGGGTTCCATCCTCGCAATTACTATAACATTCGAAGTCCGCATGCCTGATAGAACTGGCATACGACTCCATTTCCCCCCAGCTCCTGTCTGCCGGATGGGGACCACCACTAATTGTGTTGATAATTAATCTCCCGCCCGCACGAGCGGGTTCCTCCTCTCTTTCCTGATTTTGTGAACGATTTTGATTCGAGGGGCCCGCTCCGCCAGGCTGCGGCGCCCGTACAAACTGATCTAGCTTCCTCTCTTTAATCAGCTTTTCGATGAGGTCCTGTAAGTGCCGACACTCATTGGTATTATGTCCATAGCTCTCATGGAACCTACAGAATTTCCCTGTCTGAATCTGTCTCTCCGATGAGGGCATCGGAGCAGGCTTCTTATACTGTACAGTGTTGCAAGTCTGTAAGTATACGTTTTCCAATGACGTGTTTAGCGGTGTATAACTGTCAAACATCTGAGCTCTACGTCGTGGACCTCGGTTTTCGTCTCTCTTCTTATTCTGGCCATTATTTCCTCTCTGCTGGGTTTGCTTGTTTTGTATATTCAGCTGTACTTTCCCGGAACTCTCGCCGGACTGTTTAACTGCCACATTGCTCTGTATTCCCTCAATGCTGGGCCTCGCATCGTCCTGCTTCCTAGACTGTTTTGCATCCTCCTGCCGCAGGAATTGAGCGGCCTTGGAGTAAAAACGGTCCAACGACGCGGGCGGTTTTCCAGCTAGCCAGTTTCCGAATTCGGAATCAGGATCAATCCCCTTGGTCAGAGCCATTAAGATTGAATTATCGTTGGGATTGGTGATCTCGACGCATGCTGCGTGGAACCTCTCCAAGTAATGCCTGAGTGTTTCTCCAGGAGCTTGAGTGACGCTGGACAAGGTGTTGACGTCTTTTGGCCTAGCAACATGCATCCGGAATTGCTCCACGAACTTCTTGGCCAATTGATCGAACGAAGAAATTGATCTAGGTGGTAGGCGGGTAAACCACATTGTGGCGATTCCTCCCAGAGAGATGGGGAAACTCCGACACTTCACTGCATCATCGGCCCTTGCGGCGCTCATCGACCATTCATACTTCAGAATATGCTGGTTGGGGTCACTATTCCCTTCATACATCGGGAGAGTCGGCATTCTGAATCGCCTAGGGGGTTCGGCATGTAACACTTCGTCTGTGAAAGGGGTATGGCTACGGGAAATCCCCCAGTCATCATTAGTGAGCCCCTGACTCTCACGGATCATTTGACGTATCATGGTTGATATATCCAAAACGGGCAGATTCGGAGCGTGATGAGCTAAAGCGTGGTCGGGTTCCACGGTACGATTAGGGATCGGGCGCTGTCGACGATCCGTATCTCACCTCCTTGGCTCAACGTCTTCTGGGACATAAGGTTCAGGAGTATGTCCTCGCTGTTGATTGATCGGCTCAGATTGATTTCGGGTATCGACCCTTGTCTCTGCTGCGGCGGTTGTGGCGCGGTTATCCGTGGTGTACTGTGGGGCAGTACCTCCTCGTGTCGAGGGACCGGTTTGGAAACTGGTCGACGGTCCTACCCTCAGTTGCCCAACAGTTAAGGCGGGCTAATATTCAGCAGCTTGAGCGCGACTCCCCTCTAGTCGAGGACGGGTAGTTCGGTGGTGATAATCAGATGAAGCTGAGCTTTCGGTAGACGCTCTAGAGACATCATCTCTCCTGGACCTTCTGTGCCCCCGGCGATTTAGCTGGTTGGTCAGCTCGATATTGGCGCGTAACTGTTCTGCCAACTGCTGACGGCTTTGGGTCAGCTCCTGGAGCAATACCTGAAACTCCTGTCGGGTGACTAGCCCTGTTGAGTCTGAGTGAGTGGTATTGTCTTGATTGGAAGAAGGCGGCTGTGCGGGATTCTGCCTATCTCTGCCTTCTTGCTCTGCAGCGGTAGCGCCAGTTCTTGTGCTAACCATTGTCGGTGGTGGAGTCCTTTCCTAGATTTTGAGCAAATCTGAATAGAATGGAAGGATTCCGGACTGAATATCTGGATCTTCCTCTCAGGAGAAAAAGCTGGTTCTCTTAGTGAAAGCACCAAAGTGTTTATACCAAAAATGGGCACAACACTCTTTGGGAGTTGTTTGAAGAGATAAAATGAAGATTATAAATGTAAAACAGAGATTATCTAACAAAAACTCCAATAAACAGGAATGTAAAGTGCACAGACAAGCAGTTTAGAGTGGTTCGGCGTATAGCCTACGTCCACTATGAAGTTTTGATGATTTTATTAATTCTCTTTCAATGATTACAAGCGTTTACAGTAATGAACAGCGGATTACAGTTTAGAATTCGAAATTGACAGCAAAAGTAGGATGCAAATCTCAATCCGGCAGAGTTTGGACGCTTCAGAGAAAAAAGATCCTTTTTCCGTTGATTCTGGGGCTCTATTTATAGGCGTAGGAGGCTTGGATTTCGCTCAAACTCCGGGAGATTTGGCCTGACACGTGAGTGGGTCCACGCGCCCGGTCCCACCAAATTTCAGCTCCATCTGAGATCGATTCGAAATGACTTCGTATCGATCAGAAATTGTTCCAATCAAGCTGGAATTTGGCATGGACATCCCTTAGCATGCATGCAAGCTTCTCTGAAAATTTCACTGGATTTGGATCAGTGGATCGCGAGAAATTATCGACACGAAATGGAATTGATCGCCGGCTGTTTCAATCGACTCCATGACCTCGTATTGATCCTTTCGAATCGATCATCTGCACGTGTTCTTGAAGTGAGGTGGCGCGCGCGCTTCGTCTCGATCCGGTCTTTGCGCCGCTTTGACTGCTTCGACTCCAGGCATCTCGCCTTGTTTACTTCGATGGACGACACGTCACCCTAGTTGGTTGACCCGCTGGATGTGAACAAGTCATGGGTCGCGGGTTCGAAGCAAGGCTACCTAGATGGACACGAAGTATAGCGCTTCGATGGACACAAAGCGTAGCGCCTAGATGGATACGAAGTGTAGCGCTTCGATGGATACGAAGTGTAGCGCCTCGATGGATACGAAGCAGAAGTTGGCTGAAGGATACGAAATGTTTCAACTGCTGAGGTGTACGAGGTCCATCGACACGAGCTCGATGGATACGAAGGAAATCGAGTCGAACCTGGATACCTCGATGGATTCGAAGCTGATTGGTGCGAAGCTTGATGGATTCGAACTAGGGCTTCGGTGATGGATACGAAATTGCCCAGAGTGATGGATACGAAATCTGGGCTTTTCCCTCCAATTTGACTCGATCATAACTTGAGCGTACGAGTCCGGATTGACTTGAAACTTGAGGTGCTGATCTCTATGGCCTTTCTTGTCATGCCCTATCAATTGTAGCTCATTCTGGGCTCGAACAAAATTCAGTGATATCCATAGCGTGATCCTTGTTCTCTAGTCGGCTCCTTGGTGTCCTGGCCTTGCCAAAAGGCGGGATAACATTAGTATCAATCGATCAAAGATCGATACGAAGCATGCATCCCATGAACGATACGAGATGGCATTCTACCATCGGTATGAAATGCTTAAGGGCACATCGATGCAAATAGGATCACTCTCCATCGATACAAAATAGCCCACATTTATCTACTTCGTATCGATCATGTTGATGTATATTTCGTATCGATCACCAAAGTGACCGATGCGAAACCATCAGTTTCCATCGATATGAAGCATGCATCCCATGAACGATACGAGATGGCATTCTACCATGGATACGAAATGCTCAAGGGCACATCGATGCGAATAGGATCACTCTCCATCGATACAAAGTATCTTACGTTTATCTACTTCATATCGATCAACCAGGTGACTGATGAGAAACCATCAGTTTCCATCGATGCGAAGCCAGTACCAAGTAATCGATACGAAAGACACACGCCAGCATCGATATGAAGTGATCTGCGAGCATCGATACGAACAGAGCTACAAACGATCGATACGAATGGAGTTCAAGAAGGGTGAAGGCTCGGTCAACACGGTAAGAAATGTGGATCCACCCCAGTTTATCGTTCCATGTCAACAAGCACGCACGTGCGTTTGATCGGCACGAAGGAGATGGAGGTGAAAGTATCGATACGAACTCATATCCGTATTGGAGAAGCCAGTTCGTATCGATCATATCTCACGATTTACAAGTCCAAATGCCACCAAATTTTCACAGGAGCTTGCGTACAACCTAAAGAATGTTCATGATCAATCTCGACTCGATTGGGCAAGATCTTGATCGGTACAAAATTCATTCGTATCGATCACGGATCGAGTCAAATTCGCATGGGATCGATCGTGTGGGCCCGTGCACATGCCAGAAGAGGTCTCCCGAGATCTGAGCGAGGTATTTGCATCCTACACCTATAAATAGCATCCTAAAGCCTACGAAAAAGGGACTTTTGGCTTTTCTACGTCCAGACTCTACCGGAATCATTATTGTACTCGAAATTGGCTGTTGTAATCGGTGGTAATTCGTTGTAATCAATAAGCAAACATTAATAAAGTCATCAAATTCAAAGTGGACGTAGGCCGGATTGCCGAACCACTTTTAACTCTGTGTTCTTTACTGTTTTCCTCTTACTTTTCTTAGTGTTCTTCATTTTTAATTCTCTACATACTTGTTATCTGTAATCTGTGATTGTGAACGGCTGCTTTCATCGACAATCGGGTGTTTGTGACTAATTTTGGGGCAAACAATTCCTGATAATGGAAGTGGGTTGATCCTCGTCATTCCCGTGATGGATAAGTTTTTCGGCATTGCCAGGGCAATTCCGGTACTTAAAAGTGTGCACAGCTTTATAGGATGCATGGATTTTGATACTTCTCAACGTTGCCTATCTTTGGGCAATGTGAGGAGTTTATGTTTTAAGAGCGTGATTTCAAGGATAAAAATGTTAATGCGCGGCTTATGGGATGCGCGGCTTTTGATACTTCTCAATGTTGCCTATCTTTGGGCAATTGTGAGGAGTTTATGTTTTAAGAGCGCGATTTCACGGATCGAAAGTTAGTGCGTGGCTAATGGGATGCGCGGCTTTTTATTTGAGCCTTCCCGATGTTGTCAGGGCAACACCGGTTCTTAGAAGGTGGGGATCGGGTTCCATCGATCCAACGGTTTGAGTCGATTTGCTTCCATCGACCTGACGAGTAAGTGGGGCATACCTGAGCGTGATTCCACTTTCTTGAGTAGCAATTGTATGGTTTTGAGTCGATTTGACCCCGTCGACTCAGCAGGTTACTATTATGAACACGGTTTTGTTGGTTCAAAAAGCGAATTAATTTTATTAATAGAAGTTGGGCAAGTTTTTGCCTATTTACAATGCCCCCGACATCCCGGAATGGCTTATTTGCTGAAAAACAGAAAGTACTAAGGTAGTTTTCAGGTGAAGTAACGGCGCAGCGATTCGCTGTTCCATGCTTTGAGAATTTGGATTCCGTCGACGGTTGTCAGTTTGAAAGTTCCATCTCTTAGTTTCTGATTGATCACATACGGCCCTTCCCAACTTGGTTCGAAGGCTCCTGGCACGAGACAGACTCGTTTGAGGACGAGGTTTCCCACTTTGAAGGTTTGGTTGTGAACTCTAGAGTTAAAGTATCGCACGACCCTTTTTTGGTGGGCAACGGTCCTCAATTCGGCTTCTTCCCTTCTTTCGTCAATCATATCCAGTGATTCAAGTAGGAGCTGCTTGTTTTGCTTCTGATTAAAAAATTTCCTTCGATGAGAGGGGACTTTCAGTTTGACGGGAATCATTGCTTCTAAGCCATATGCCAAAGCGAATGGAGTGTGACCGGTTGTCGCTTTGTGGGTTGTTCTATAAGCCCATAGTGCAAGTGGAAGTTCATCAACCCAGTTCCCTTTTGCTTTAGTTAGTTTCTTTTTGATAGTGGACTTGATGATCTTATTTATTGCTTCCACTTGCCCGTTTTCTTGCGAGCAACTGTGGAAAAGCTCTTCTCAATTTGGAAGCATTTGCAGAAGTCTTTGAACTCGGGGCTTTCGAATTGGGTCCAGTTATCAGTGATGATTTTTTATGGCACACCAAACCTGCAAATAATGTTTTTAGTAACAAAATTAATGACTTCTCTATGGTAATGGTGGCCAGCGGTTCCGCTTCGGCCCATTTTGTGAAATAGTCAACGACAACTATAGCGTATTTGGCCCCTCCTTTGGCTATTGGCAATACTCCGATCAAGTCGAATCCCCATATTGCGAACGGCCACGGGCTGACCATCTGTGTTAACTCTGTTGAGTGAGTTCTTTTAATTTTGCTAAATCTTTGGCAATGATCACACCATCTGGCACAATCTACTACATCACAGTTCATTTTTGGACAGAAGTACCCGTACTGGAGAACTTTCTTTGCAAGGGTTTGCCCCCTAGTATGGTCTCCGCATTCGCTTTCGTGCACTTCCTTCAGGATCCGTCGAGCTTCGTCACCGGTCACACATCTAAGAAAGGGGGTTGAGAATCCCCTTCGGTAGAGTATCCCATCTTGTATTACGAATCGCGGCGCCTTCCGGAGAAGCTTTTTCCGTTGTTTCTGGTCAGTTGGAAGGGTCCCTATAAGTATCCTTGATTGGCGTCATCCATGTTTTCGGTTCGGTGGTGGTCTCGAGAATCTAGTCAACATCCATTTCGTCTATACTCAGGGTAGTTAGAGTCTCAACCGGGGCTAGTCCCGACGATTGAGCTTCTCCGGAGCTTGCCAGTTTAGTTAAGTAGTTAGCCTTAGTGTTTTGCTCTCGCGGAATGTGAGTTATGGTATAATGTTCGATGTCTCTTAGAAACTCTTGTACTTTAGATAGATACGGGGCAAGGTTCTCCCCTCGAGCCTGGTACTCGCCTTTTAATTGGCAGACGATTAGCTGCAAGTCGATGTAGATGTGAACGTTCTTTATTTTGAGTTCTTTCACAACTTTTAGCCCTTCTATCAATGCTTCGTATTCCGCTTCGTAATTTGTTGCGTGGAATGCCAAACGTAAGGTATAGCAAATGGCTCATCCTTTCAGGGTTTCAAGCACTACCCCCGCCCCGAACAGAGGTTATTAGATGCGCCATCAACAAAGAGTTTCCATTGTGTCTCCGCTTCCAATGGTGTTTCTTCTTCGTCATCCCGTATGATGAACTCGGCGATGAAATATGCCAGCGCTTGCCCATTTATAGCCTTTCTCGGATGGTAAGTAATATCATATTGGATCAGTTCGATGTTCCACTTGAGAAGTCGTTCGGAAGTTTCAGTTCGGTACAATACTTGCTTCAGAGGCTGATCAGTCAGTACTTTGATTAGATGTGCCTGGAAGTACGATCTTAACTTCCTACACGCGATCAGGAGGCAATATGTTAGCCTTTCCAACTTCGGGTAATTTTTCTCAGCTCCGGTAAACCGCTTGCTAATGTAGTATACGGGTCGCTAGATTTTTGCTTCTTCATGCACAAGAGCAGCACTCAACGCATGAGGTGAGATTGCTAGATAAATGAATAGGTCCTCTCCGTCCACTGGCTTTGATAGGACTGGCAGGGCTTCCATGTTTCGCAACAATTCTTCAAATGTAGTTTGACAGGCCTCACTCCATTCGAAGTTTTTCTTTCCTTTCTTTAATGCATCAAATAATGGTATGCACTTGTCGGTGGCTTTCAAGATAAATTGGCTTAATGCTACGACCTTACCATTCTAGCTTTGCAATTCTTTCTTGTTCTTTGGGGCTTGAACTTCTCGTAGGGCAGTTATTTGCTCTGGATTTTCTTCAATGCCCCTAGCATTTACTATGAATCCTAAGAACTTTCCAGAGGCTACTCCGAAGTGACATTTGAGTGGATTGGGTTTCACTCCATACTTCTAGAGTGTTTCAAACATTTCAGCGAGATTATCCAGGTGATTGGCAGCTACCCGCGATTTGACTAACATGTCATCCACGTAAACCTCCATGGTTTTTCCGATTTGACGCTTGAACATGGTATTTACCAATCTTTGGTAGGTTGCCCCAGCATTCTTTAAACCAAATGGCATTACCCTGTAGCAGTATAGTCCCAGATCGGGGATGAAGCTGGTGTTTTCTTGATCAGGTTCGTGCATCAAGATCTGGTTTTACCTTGAGTATGCATCCATGAATGATAGAAGTTTGTGTCCCACTGTCTCATCCACAAGCTGGTCAATTTTGGGCAGGGGGAAGCTATCTTTCGGGCAAGCTTTGTTAAGTCCGAGTAATCGATACAGGTTCACCACTTCCCATTGGACGTTTTGACTAAGACTGGTTAGATACCCATTCAGGATAAGTTGTGTCACGGATAAAACCGTTGGCCATTAGCTTGTCCACCTCTTCTCTTAACCCCTTAGACCGTTCACGGCCTAGGCTGCGCCTCTTTTGCTTTACTGGTGTGAACTTGGGGTCAATGTTGAGCGCATGACATGCGATTTCTGGTGATACCCCATGCATATCGGAATGCGTCCAAGTGAACACATCCAAGTTGGCACAAATAAATTTAGTAAGTTCCAACCGCATCTTGTTTGCAAGGTGCGATCCAATTTTCAAGACTCTTGTTGGGTCATCCATATCGACTGGGACAGACACCGTCAATTCTGCCGGTGCTGCCTGATCCTTCCCCGAACTCTTCTTTCTAGGGTCCAAAGCCTTGTCGAATCGGCTATGGTCCTCGAGCCAAGGGCGGCTCTATAGTTGCTATTCAGAAGGTTCACGAATGTGAAGAGTTCTCCCCACATCCTTCCCCTTTCCCTTCTTTTAGATTCGCGTAACTCTACAATGTAACATTCTCTGGCGGCGCATTGATCTCCTTTGACCACCCCGATTCCATTTTCCGTTGGGAACTTCATGGTAAGGCACCATTGGGCCACAACGACTTTGAAATTTGCTAGGGCGGGCCATCCTAAGAAGGCATTATACGCGGAAGTTTCGTCCACAATTACGAAGGTCTGAATGAGGGTGACTCTTCGATCACCCTCTCCAAGCTCCACTGGCAAATCAATCGTCCCTACGGGTTGTTTGGGTTTTCCAGTAAACCCTTGGATTTTTGTTTGGCATGCAGACACACTTTTCATGCCGATCGTCATTTGTTCAAAGATGCGTTTGAAAAGAATATTAACAGAACTGCCGCTATCGACCAATACTCGTTAGACCACAACAGGTCTAATTCCTACTGTCACCACCATAGGGTCGAGAGTTGGAGCTTTGATCCCTTCGGTATCTCTATTTCTGAATACAATAGCATCATTCAAAGTTTTTTGCTACTTGTGGAGCCTCATCATCGATTGTGAGACATGATTCCTTCAGAGCGTGCTTTAACGAACTTGCATACCACTCCATCTCTCCTCCAACTTCTCTGTGCAGGATGTGGGCCTCTAGATATCGTTCCAATGATGAGTCTCTAGTCAGTTTGCTTTGATCCCTCTTCACTGGTTCCGACTTGGTTTCTTCGATCTCTAGGAGCTGGAGGAGCCGCGGGCTGGTCAGGGTTATGTGATTTTCTCACATATTGCTGAAGCTTGTTTTTCCGAATCAACTCTTCAATCAAGTTCTTTAAGTGGCGGCATTCGCTTGTGTTATGACCATGCATCTCGTGGAAGCGGCAGAACTTCCCCGAGCGCTTTTGTTGTTCAGTTGCTTCCTTCTTAGGGTTTTTTTTTATATTCCACATTCCCTTGTGTTGCGGGATAGATGTTTTCCATAGTATCATTGAGAGGGCTGTAATCTTCAGGCCTGAAGCCTTTAAGGCGTTTACCGTTTCCATTTCTCTTATTGGAATTTTGATTATTCCTTTTCTGATTTTCATCGTTCCCTGTGATTCCTTCAGCAGTTCCGAAAGTGTTTGTATTCTGATTCATCACCACGTCACTCTACCCAATGTTCATCGGTTGCATGCCAATGGACTTCCTTTCTAGCTCCTGCGCCTCCTCCAATCTTAAGTATTAACTGGCTTTGCGATTGAAGTCCATCCTCATAGTGGGTTGCTTCATTTTGATCCACTTTCCGAATTCAGTTTCGGGATGAATGACATTGACCAAGGCCATGAAAACCATGTCCTCATTTGGATTACTCACCTCTATCACTGCGGTATTGAACCAATTCATAAAAGACTTCAGTGATTCATTTCATCCCTGGAATAATCCAGATAGGGACATCACATCTTTAGGTTGCGCGGTATGGAGCCTGAACTGATCGAGGAATCTTGTTTCTAGTTAGTCAAAAGTGGAGATGGATCTCGGCGGAAGCCTAGTGAACCACATGGAAGCAATTCCTTCTAGAAAGATGAAAAAATATCTACACCGAACAGCCTCCAAAGCATTTGCTCCGTCCATGTACCAACTATACTTGTACAAATGGGGTTTTGGGTCTTTTGTCCTGTCATAGGATGAAATAGTTGGCATCGTGAACTTTTCGGAATATCGCTCATTCAAGATCTCATCAGTAAACGGAGTCCGACTTTGTGTGGATCCCCATTCGTTATCTCTTCTATTTTTATTCTCATCCACCAATCGCTTAACCATATCCACGATAAATGCCTTTGATGTTCAGTAGTCTTGGGGACGACTGTTAGTCACTACACCAAGTGTTTGGTTTTGCAAACGGTCTTGGTGAGTGGGTTGAAGCATAGGCTCTCCTGTCTTTGGGAGAACCACTCCCTCGGGATCCCGTTGGCTCACGGTTGGCCTGACTGGGGCAGTTCAGACATTTCCAGCATTATTGAATGCATTGGCATTTTCTTCCAACTTATCATTGCCGAATTGTTCTCCATCTTCTGAGTCGGAGAGGTCCATAGCTATATCCTCTCGTGGGGTTTTCACCCCTTGGTTCAAGTTCAAAGTTGGTTGCCTTGCAGCAAGCGGATTACTTGTATTTCCTTTCTACGTTGATTCCCATAGTTCCTGCTGCCGCCCTTCTTTGCAGCTGCTTCCCGTTCTTCTGTTTAGGCCAGAAACGGAAGAATTTTCTTGTTCTATAAGAGCCGAGGGTTCAGCCATAGTTCTTGGAGCAGGATTTGACTGTAAGGTTAAAAGAGCATTGAGCTTATCCATCAGAGCTCTCTGACTACTTTCCATTTTTTGGTTGATTTCGTCAACCATTTTGTTCAACTCGTCTCTTGTAACGACTTTGCGTTGATTGGAAGATGTTGGCACCTGATCTCCTACATTGGCACCATTTACTTCAGTTTGCTGATAATTCATATCTTCTCCAGCTACTACTGCCCCTATGGACTTTCCAGAGGAAAATCTCTTCCTTCCGGACCCATTGATTCCAAGCAGCAGATTTTTCAAGCAAAGATTGAGGATCTAACTTATGGACCTATCTGATCCAAAGTGGATAGCTATATCTGAACTCTGAGTTGGTTTCTCGGTGAAAGCATCAAAATGTTAACCCAAAAAATGGATCAACACCTTGGATTGAGTGTGAAAGCACCAAACCTGTTCTTACAGAGCAATAATATAGAGAATAAATGTAAAAGAGTAGAAATAGAAAGAAGACAAGAAGATTTTTATAACGGTTCGGCTATTAATGAAGCATGCATCCACTTTATAGTTTTTAATTATCGACCGATTGCTATTACAAAGTTAATCGGATTACAAATTTCTTGAATATCCCTAGTTAGATCAAGTCCCCAATGTTAGAGTTCATTGGAGAATCACAGTGAACCCTTTGGATGACCGTTGTGAGGAAGGATAAGAGTGAAGAAAGCTTTCTGCAAAGTTTCAGCCACTAGTCCGGAAGATCCCATTTATGTTGCAGGTAGGATTGTATTTATAGAGGTTGGAGAGCTACTGGGCCAAGCCTGCTTGTCACATGCTTGCAGATCAACACAGGAAGGTGCACTGGTGTAACGACCCGTATTTTACGGATCGAAACATCGTGAAATAATTAACAATTGGTTGCATTGTTGATAAGTCGTTCATAATTTTTCTAAGTCCTAAGTCGGTTTGGACGAGTTAAGGGATAAGTCTGGGTCGAGTTGCCGACTTAAGGAATTAACCGATTTAAGGAAGTGTGGTTAACCGACTTAAGAGGTTTAGGCGACCTAAGGAAGAGTAGTAGGCGACCTAAGTATTCTGGGGTTAGGTCGGCAACGACCTAAGGAAACTGTCGTGAGCGACCTAAGTGTATGGGTGAGTTAAGTGTTAGGTCGGCAGTTCGAGTTAGCGACCTATGATAGTTAGGTCAGAGTTTACGACTTAGGTAGGGTAGCGACTTAAAATGTAGACGACTTAAGAAAGCCAGCGACTTATAGAATGTGGCGACTTAGTATCTTGGAGCGACCTATAGGTTAGCGACCTAAGAAGGTTAGAGTGTTAGCGACCTAAGAGTTAGGCGACTTAAGGAGTTAGAACATAACCCAGTTAGGTCGCGTGAGTAGTTTTGTAGTATGGGTTGTTAGGTCGCAGGGTATAGCTTAAGTGTTAGGTCGCGTGATTTCTAAGTCGTAAGTCGCGCACTTTGTTAAGTCGTAGGTCGCGCGAGTTGTTAGGTCGTTGGGCTTTGGCTTAGTAGTTAGGTCGCAGTCCAGTTGTTTGCGACTTGTGTTAGGTCGCGAGATTGTTAAGTCGCGTAAGTTTTAGGTTGCGTGCCAGCGTTGTTGAGTTATTAAGGCGCGCTAAGTCGTAAGTCGCTAAGTCGCACATAGGCTAAGTCGTTAAGTCGAAGACTGTTATGTCGCGTGCTATGTTAAGTCGGAGGGGCTTAGGTTGGAGAGGCTTAGGTCGGAGACGACCTATGGAGATAGCCGAGTTACGACTTAGAGAGATTTTCAGCTATAAATAGGAGGGTTTTTCTCACTTTTTGGGATCCGGATTTCGAAGCGACGAAGTGCTGCCATTTTCAGAGCTCGACTTCTACACTTCTTCACTTCTTTTCTCCACTCTAATCTAGTGCTTCCTTTCATCCAAATCGAAGATCAAGATTGAAGATTCAAGAGCTTAGATTGAAGATCTTTATCTTTTCAAGAGAGATTTCTTCGTTTGAAGCGGATTCGTGATAGATCAAGCTTGATCCTTCGCTGTCCAGATCTGAAGCATGTTGATTTGAGGTTGTTTAGGTGATTTGGTGAGTGGTGATTATCTCTCACACAGATCCAAAGGAGTAGATCGGATTGTTGGCTTGATTTGGTGTTAAAATAGTGATTTCTATGCATTTTTGTAAACCTAAGTGTAGATCCATGTAGATCCATTGTTCATGATGATTTGACAACCATTTTTGTATATGATTAACCTATGCAAGTTCATTCATCAAGTTGTAGAGATAATTCTCATGTTTTCATGCTTGTTAGACTTTCAACTCCTTAATTACGAAATTGCCATTATTGTTATAATTGTCCATTTTGCTTATATTTGAATGCTTGGTTACTTGGATTGATGTTTGACATGATTGGTTTCTGTGGATTAGATAATTGTTGATTGGTTTTAGACAAGGTGGTCGAAGATGATTCAAAAGCTAAGGGAAAGGCTCTTGGATTGGGAAAGCTGCTCGTGGCATATGTAGCGGGATGATGAAGCTCTTATGCATAGATTTGATAATGTGATGTTGAGATGAGGCTTTGTGAGGATGTAATGAAGCGAGGCATCATGTGATGAAGACTTGGTCTAATCCAGACGGGATCATTCCAAGCATGTTGATAACTCGGTGATATGATTCGAGTTGAGGATAATGGATGCTCGAGAGGCGCTTGAGCTAGTATGGAAATAGTCGTCGAGGAGGATGACTAGGAGGTTGAGATCTCATCGTTGTTGAAGGTTCTAGCATGCTCTAAGCAAGAGTACATGGGGACGCCCAAAAGACTAAGTTGATGGTCAAGTACTCTGGGTAGATTCGATAATCCTAGGCACGGGTCACGATGACGTGCGGGAGTTATGTCTAGAACCGGGGTTACCATTAGCCCTTGACGGACGGCTGAAAGAATGTGCCGGTCATTCAATTAACGGTGATATCGCAGCAATGATAACAGTGATAGCCAGAGTCATGGATGTTTGGTTGTATCGTCATTCGGTTTTAAGAGCGGTATTTCCTGGGTGCTTATCTGACCTTGGTATAGACCTTGGAGTTGGTACTTGGAAAACATCGCCCTTAACTCGAATGATTATTATTTTACCTTAAATTGTATGCTCTGCTATGTTGCTTCTACTTAGTGTGTGTCTGGGGGCTATCACTGTAGAAAGAGGTGGAGTGGGAGGGTTGTATTTCCTATTCCTTTTCCTTTATGCTCTTTTGGTATGTTGTTAGTTAATTTACTGCTCACTAAGACTGTTGTCCGACTCAAGGCTTTATGTTTTAATTCTTATTGCCTTGGGCTGTTCGTCCATTTTCGGGACGGGCAGACTAGGTAGCAGGTGACAGGTGCTGTTCTCTTCTCACGATGCTGATATCGAAGACGAGCTGGAGGGTTGCATATTATCTTCTTATTATATGTACTGGATGTTCCGCTGTTTTGTATTCTCTGAGTGTTATGTAGTGAGGCTTGATGTATTGGCTATTTGGATGCTTGTATTCAACTATTATGAAGTTTTATATGATGGCATTTTATTCTGTAAAGCTTCACTATATATATGTTCTATTGTATTTTGTCCATGCGCTGTGAGTAATACGATAGATTCTGTTGTTTTAATCTACCCTGACAATCGTCCATGGTCGCCTGGCACACTTTACAGCGCACTATCACTAGATTCGGTGCAGGGGTCATGGGCGGTCGTCACATTTGGTATCAGAGCCAGGTTAATCGATTTTACCCAACGCTCGCTGACGTAACTACGTATGAGAGACGTAATTGTATTTTGATGGATGATTACTATATATAATATAGTAGTTTAGCAGTAAGTTAGTCCTTTATGCAGTTGTTTCTCTAGATGTTCTGATCATTCCTTTTTATAGATATTGAGAATGAGTCGAAGAGGGAGACCAGCTGCTAGGGAAGGCCGTGCTACTGAGGGGACTGTTGATTATGCAGCCATGTTCGAAGCTATGATGACTTCGATCATGAGAAGGATACCAGTTCCGGGGGCAGCAGTAGATGTTGGAGTTCAAGTCCAAACTCCGAAACCAGTGGATTTTGCTAAGTTGTGCAAGGATTATACTGCTCTTGGAGGAAAGGTTTTCTTGGGAACAGAATCAACTATTGAGGTCCAGAGGTGGATAGATGCTTGTAGAAGGATCTTTGGTGATTTGGGAATTGAGGATGCAACTAAGAGGAAGTTGGCATCAAGGCAGCTTCAAGGGAGAGCCTTTGATTGGTGGAACTCTATTACCATCAATACTCCGGAGGAAGAGATTACTTTGGAGCAATTCCAAGTCAGATTTGAAGCTAAGTTCATTTCTACAGCTCAGAAGTCTGTTCTGTTCAAGAGGTTTGTGGAGCTCAAGCAAGGTGGAAGATCTGTTCTTGAGTATGTTTCTGAGTTTGAAGCTTTGTCCAAGTATGCTCGGTCATATATTGAATCTGCTTATCAGAAGAATGAGAAGTTTGTGACCGGCTTGGATAGTTATCTTGGGAGGCAGTTGGTGGATCATTTCGACGATTCATTTGAGAAGCTTGTGGAGAAAGCTCTTAGGCATGAGAGTCTGTTTCCTAAGGAAGGACCTGTTGTTGCTGTTACCAGGGGAGAGTCTAAACCACAGCAGGGTGGAAACAAGAAGAGAAAGCAGCAGCAGCAGCAGAAGGGTAAGGATGGCCAGAAGAAGCCGAAAGGCGAGGTGACTTGCTACAATTGTCAGCAGAAGGGCCATTTCTCGAAGGATTGTAAGAATCCGAAGGCGCCGGCGAAGTGCCACAACTGTGACAAGCCATGGCATTTCAGGAAGAATTGTCCAGAACCGAGTAGGGACAAGCAGATTGTGCAGGCTTATGCTTTGGGAGCTGTTCCGTCATCTTCAAAAGCTCCTACCGCAGAAGAGAAGGGAAAGAGTGTGGTGGTTCAAGGTACTCTTTTCCTATGTGGTGTTCCAGTTAGAGTTTTGTTTGATACTGGAGCGTCGCATTCGTTTGTTTGTAATGAACTCGTAGGCCGGTTAGGTTTGGAACCAGATATTGTTGATAGGCCAATGGTTGTGACTAATCCAGTCGGGGGTTCGTCTTGTTTGTGTATGTTATGCCATGGTCTGATTGTGTCGAGTCATGGTTGCTCTTTTGTTTGTGATTGCTTTGTTCTAAACTTTGCGGGGTTCGGAATTATTTTGGGTATGGACTGGCTTAGGAAGTATGCGGCAAAGGTTGATTGCGAGAGGTTGGAAGTGACAGTCGAGAATGTGGAGGGGCGAAAGGTTGTAATACGATGTAAGCATGAGGAAGGCGTCTTCATGAGCTTCATGTATTCGCTGGTTGTTCCACGGGATGGACTGTCATCGGTGCCAATCGCTAATGGATTCGAGGATGTCTTTGACGAAGTCAAAGGGTTGCCGCCGCATAGAGAGATCGAGTTTCGTATAGATCTAGTTGAAGGAGCCAGACCTGTTGTGATGCCTCTTAGGCGGATGGCGCCTAGGGAACAGCATGAGTTGAAGGTGCAAGTTGATGATCTTTTGCAGAAAGGATTCATTTGGCGTAGTGTGTCCGAATGGGGTGCACCAGTTGTGTTTGCAACCAAGGCAGATGGATCGTTGAGATTGTGTGTGGATTATCGTGAGCTGAATAAGGTGACTAAGAAGAACAAGTATCCATTGCCGAGAATAAATGACTTGTTTGATCAGCTTCACGAAGCTAAGGTGTTTTCCCAGATGGATTTGGCAACAGGATTTCACCAGTTGAGAGTAGCTAAGGATAGTGTGCCGAAGAATGCTTTTAGGACACCATCTGGTTTCTTTGAGTGGCTGGTAATGCCGTTTGGATTGACTAACGCGCCAGCATATTTTGTGGATCTTATGAATAGAGTGTTCAGAGATCAGTTGAACAAGTTCGTACTTGTGTTCGTGGATGATATTCTGATTTATTCCAGAACGGAAGAGGAGCACAAGACGCACTTGCGTATTGTTTTGGAAATCTTGCGGAAACATCAGCTGAAGGCTAAGTTTTCGAAGTGTCACTTCTGGAAGAGGGAAGTGAGGTTCTTAGGCCATGTGATTTCTGGAAGTGGAATAGCGGTTGATCCCGCTAAAGTGGCAGCAATCCAGGATTGGGTTAGACCTAAGAATGCATCGGATGTGAGAAGTTTTCTTGGATTAGCAGGATATTATCGACGGTTTATCAAAGACTTCTCCAAGGTAGCTGCATCGTTAACAGGATTGACGAAAAAGAACCAAGTGTTCAGTTGGGATGCTAAGTGTGAGCAAGCTTTCGGAATCCTGAAAGAGAGATTGACGAGTGCTCCTGTTTTGACTATTCCAAGTGGGAATGATGAGATGGTGGTTTACACCGATGCATGTGGTACTGGACTTGGAGCAGTGCTGATGCAGAGGGATAAAGTTGTTGCGTATGCCAGTCGACAACTGAAGCCGCATGAAAGGAATTATCCGACTCATGATTTGGAGTTAGCGGCAATTGTTTTTGCTCTGAAGATGTGGAGACATTATCTATTGGGAGTTCGATTTGAGTTGTTTACGGATCATAAGTCGTTGAAGTATCTTTTCTCCCAAAAGGATTTGAATCTTCGGCAGCAACGTTGGCTAGAGTTTTTAGCATCATATGATTTTGGTATAGCTTATACTTCGGGAAAAGGTAACGCAGTGGCAGATGCGTTAAGTCGAAGACATGCAGGATTGGGAGCCATGTTTTCAGAATGGAAGAGTCTCGAGTATTTAGCTGGATTTGACTTCAGGCCTAGATGTGAATTGGAACCTGAGATGTTGGCAAACTTATCGATAAGACCTTCTCTTGTGGAAAGGATTGGCGAGAGCCAAAAGCGAGACGATAAGCTTGTCAGGATTATCCGTGATTTGGAATCTGGATTGGATCCAGAAAAGGATAAAGGATTCGAGGTCGATCGAGAGGGTTGGCTTCGGAAGCAAGGATGACTAGTCGTTCCCGATATAGATGAATTGAGGAGTGAAGTTCTGAAGGAAAGTCATCACTCGAAGTTGACAATTCATCCGGGTGGAAATAAGATGTATCGGGATATGAAGAGAACCTACTACTGGGAAGGTATGAAGAAGGATGTTGGAAATTTTATTTCCAAGTGTATGAACTGCCAGTTGGTAAAAGCCGAATAGAAGAAGCCAAGTGGATTGCTTCAGCCATTAGAAGTTCCTACATGGAAGTGGGAGCAGATATCGATGGATTTTATTGATGGATTACCTAGAACAAGAACGGGAAATGAAGGGATTTGGGTCATCGTAGATCGTCTGACTAAGAGCGCAAGATTCATTCTTGTTCGATCGACTAGGACTGCATCAAAGTTGGCTGAGTTGTATGTGAAGTGGATAGTTCGATTCCATGGTATTCCGAAGAGTATAGTGAGCGATCGAGATCCATTGTTCACTAGTGGATTTTGGAAGAGCTTCCAGGAAGTTTTGGGAACCGAGTTATGTTTGAGTACAGCTTATCACCCTCAAACAGATGGTCAGACCGAGAGAGTCAACCGAGTTTTGGAAGATCTTCTTAGAGCATGTGTTTTGGACTTCGGAGGATCATGGGAAGATCACCTTCATTCGGTGGAGTTTGCGTACAACAACAGTTACCAGTCAAGCATTGGTATGGCACCGTATGAGGCATTGTATGGAAGACCGTGTAACTCTCCGACATGTTGGTTGGAAACTGGAGAAAAGTTGATACTTGGGCCAGAGATGATTCGGCAGACTTCAGATTGTATAGAGATCATTCGGCAACGAATGAAGGCAGCCCAAGACCGTCAGAAGAGTTATGCCGATAAGCGTCGAAAGGATTTGGAATTCGACGTTGGTAATATGGTTTTTGTGAAGATTTCTCCACTTAAGAATGTTATCCGATTCGGGAAGAAAGGGAAATTGACTCCGAGATTTGTTGGACCATTTCCGATTATCGAGCGAATTGGAAAGCTCGCCTATAGATTGGAGTTACCTGAGAAGATGTCGAGTGTGCACAATGTTTTTCATGTATCATATCTACGGAAGTATGTGCACGACTCGAATACTGTGGTTTCTGCTGATAGCTGTGAAGATTTAGAAGTTGATCCAGTCGATCGAAGACCTCGTAAGCCGCTTCGTGTTGTTGAAACCGACACGAAACAGCTTAGGAGGAAGGTAGTTAAGTTGCTCAAGATATAATGGAGTGATGATGATAACGACTGCACATGGGAGGTGGAAGAGAGGATGAAAGCAGCTCATCCCGAACTCTTCAAGGTATGGCCCTAAGGTGTCGTCTCATCTCGCGATATTGTAACTTGTTCTAAGTCTTAGAATTCTGTACGCTAAGTTAGAATTGGATGCATGGGTTGTTGATTGCTATGGATGGTAGGCGTACAGAATAATCTTTGATTGCTTTGTTTGCTTGGAATTTCGGGGGCGAAATTCCTAAGGGGGAGAGAATGTAACGATCCGTATTTTACGGATCGAAACATCGTGAAATAATTAACAATTGGTTGCATTGTTGATAAGTCGTTCAGAATTTTTCTAAGTCCTAAGTCAGTTTGGACGAGTTAAGGGATAAGTCTGGGTCGAGTTGCCGACTTAAGGAATTAACCGAGTTAAGGAAGTGTGGTTGACCGACTTAAGAGGTTTAGGCAACCTAAGGAAGAGTAGTAGGCGACCTAAGTATTCTGGGGTTAGGTCGGCAACGACCTAAGGAAACTGTTGTGAGCGACCTAAGTGTATGGGTGAGTTAAGTGTTAGGTCGGCAGTTCGAGTTAGCGACCTATGATAGTTAGGTCAGAGTTTACGACTTAGGTAGGGTAGCGACTTAAAATGTAGACGACTTAAGAAAGCCAGCGACTTATAGAATGTGGCGACTTAGTATCTTGGAGCGACCTATAGGTTAGCGACCTAAGAAGGTTAGAGTGTTAGCGACCTAAGAGTTAGGCGACTTAAGGAGTTAGAACATAACCCAGTTAGGTCGCGTGAGTAGTTTTGTAGTATGGGTTGTTAGGTCGTAGAGTATAGCTTAAGTGTTAGGTCGCGTGATTTCTAAGTCGTAAGTCGCGCACTTTGTTAAGTCGTAGGTCGCGCGAGTTGTTAGGTCGTTGGGCTTTGGCTTAGTAGTTAGGTTGCAGTCTAGTTGTTTGCGACTTGTGTTAGGTCGCGAGATTGTTAAGTCGCGTAAGTTTTAGGTTGCGTGCCAGCGTTGTTGAGTTATTAAGGCGCGCTAAGTCGTAAGTCGCTAAGTCGCACATAGGCTAAGTCGTTAAGTCGAAGACTGTTATGTCGCGTGCTATGTTAAGTCGGAGGGGCTTAGGTCGGAGACGACCTATGGAGATAGCCGAGTTACGACTTAGAGAGATTTTCAGCTATAAATAGGAAGGGTTTTTCTCACTTTTTGGGATCCGGATTTCGAAGTGACGAAGTGCTGCCATTTTCAGAGCTCGACTTCTACACTTCTTCACTTCTTTTCTCCACTCTAATCTAGTGCTTCCTTTCATCCAAATCGAAGATCAAGATTGAAGATTCAAGAGCTTAGATTGAAGATCTTCATCTTTTCAAGAGAGATTTCTTCGTTTGAAGCGGATTCGTGATAGATCAAGCTTGATCCTTCGCTGTCCAGATCTGAAGCATGTTGATTTGAGGTTGTTTAGGTGATTTGGTGAGTGGTGATTATCTCTCACACGGATCCAAAGGAGTAGATCGGATTGTTGGCTTGATTTGGTGTTAAAATAGTGATTTCTATGCATTTTTGTAAACCTAAGTGTAGATCCATGTAGATCCATTGTTCATGATGATTTGACAACCATTTTTGTATATGATTAACCTATGCAAGTTCATTCATCAAGTTGTAGAGATAATTCTCATGTTTTCATGCTTGTTAGACTTTCAACTCCTTAATTACGAAATTGCCATTATTGTTATAATTGTCCATTTTGCTTATATTTGAATGCTTGGTTACTTGGATTGATGTTTGACATGATTGATTTCTGTGGATTAGATAATTGTTGATTGGTTTTAGACAAGGTGGTCGAAGATGATTCAAAAGCTAAGGGAAAGGCTCTTGGATTGGGAAAGCTGCTCGTGGCATATGTAGCGGGATGATGAAGCTCTTATGCATAGATTTGATGATGTGATGTTGAGATGAGGCTTTGCGAGGATGTAATGAAGCGAGGCATCATGTGATGAAGACTTGGTCTAATCCAGACGGGATCATTCCAAGCATGTTGATAACTCGGTGATATGATTCGAGTTGAGGATAATGGATGCTCGAGAGGCGCTTGAGCTAGTATGGAAATAGTCGTCGAGGAGGATGACTAGGAGGTTGAGATCTCATCGTTGTTGAAGGTTCTAGCATGCTCTAAGCAAGAGTACATGGGGACGCCCAAAAGACTAAGTTGATGGTCAAGTACTCTGGGTAGATTCGATAATCCTAGGCACGGGTCACGATGACGTGCGGGAGTTATGTCTAGAACCGGGGTTACCATTAGCCCTTGACGGACGGCTGAAAGAATGTGCCGGTCATTCAATTAACGGTGATATCGCAGCAATGATAACAGTGATAGCCAGAGTCATGGATGTTTGGTTGTATCGTCATTCGGTTTTAAGAGCGGTATTTCCTGGGTGCTTATCTGACCTTGGTATAGACCTTGGAGTTGGTACTTGGAAAACATCGCCCTTAACTCGAATGATTATTATTTTACCTTAAATTGTATGCTCTGCTATGTTGCTTCTACTTAGTGTGTGTCTGGGGGCTATCACTGTAGAAAGAGGTGGAGTGGGAGGGTTGTATTTCCTATTCCTTTTCCTTTATGCTCTTTTGGTATGTTGTTAGTTAATTTACTGCTCACTAAGACTGTTGTCTGACTCAAGGCTTTATGTTTTAATTCTTATTGCCTTGGGCTGTTCGTCCATTTTCAGGACGGGCAGACTAGGTAGCAGGTGACAGGTGCTGTTCTCTTCTCACGATGCTGATATCGAAGACGAGCTGGAGGGTTGCATATTATCTTCTTATTATATGTACTGGATGTTCCGCTGTTTTGTATTCTCTGAGTGTTATGTAGTGAGGCTTGATGTATTGGCTATTTGGATGCTTGTATTCAACTATTATGAAGTTTTATATGATGGCATTTTATTCTGTAAAGCTTCACTATATATATGTTCTATTGTATTTTGTTCATGCGCTGTGAGTAATATGATAGATTCTGTTGTTTTAATCTACCCTGACAATCGTCCATGGTCGCCTGGCACACTTTACAGCGCACTATCACTAGATTCGGTGCAGGGGTCATGGGCGGTCGTCACAACTGGAGGTTATGCCACGACCCGAGCTAAAAGGACGATCCATCGGCTATGGATCGCTAGCGATCCATAGGATTGGTTCAAAGGCGAGCCAACGCCTTAGCATTCTCCCCTTGCCTTGCTCTATGAAGGTTGTAGATGATTGGTGAAATAGTATGGATCGCCAGCGATCCATGCTATATGGTGTGCCAACGATCCATATACTTAGCCTAATTTTGGAATTTGCTTTCTGGAATGCCTTTTGTTGTCTTGTGTTGATGTTGTTCGTGTAGTCTCGTAACACGTTACCTTATTTTGATGACGGTCTGCTTACCAGTTGTATTTGGCTGCTGGTTGGACTAGACGAACGCTTGTTTCTTGATTTAACTAGCTCAAAATCTCCTCAAACCTAGCCAATGCTCCTAGAACACACATTGTAGCATGATGCAAGAAGGTTGATGGACTCATGAGCATATGCTATGGATCGCTAGCGATCCATACACTATGGATCGCCGGCGATCCATATCCTTAGGGAATTTCACTGTCTTCTCTTCTGACTTCCTTTGGCTTGTTGTTCTAGTCCTTTTGGTTGGCTTTTGAGCTATTCTGACTCGATCAAGTTGTTCCGACTTCTTTTGGATCCTACTGGATTAAAAACCCGGATAACAGATGCATTGCCAAGGACTCGAACAGGATACGATGACATTTGGGTCATAGTAGATCGGTTGACCAAGAGTGCAAGATTCATACCTATTAAGTCAAGTAAAACGGCATCCAAGCTAGCAGAGTTTATGCAAAATGGATAGTACGATTTCATGGTGTGCCAAAGGGCATTATGAGTGATCGAGACCTATTGTTCACCAGTGGTTTTTAGAAGAGATTACAAGAAACATTAGGGACCGAGCTGCATCTTAGCACAGCTTATCACCTGCAAACAGAATGGCAAACCAAGAGGATAAGTCGTGTACTGGAAGATCTCTTATGAGCATGCATTATAGACTTTGGAGGATCCTGGATGATCATTTGCATTTGGTAGAGTTTTCATACAACAATAGTTATCAATCGAGTATTGGTATAGCACCGTACAAAGCGTTATATGGCCAACCATGTAACACTCCTTTGTGTTGGTATGAAGCAGGAGAGAAGCTGATACTTGGGCCAAATATAATTAGATATACTTTGGAAAAGATTGAGGTCATTCAGCAATGAATGAAAGCTGCCCAGGATCGACAGAAAAACTACACTGATAAAAGACGAAGAGATTAAGAGTTTTCTATCAGAGACATGGTATTTATGAAGGTTTTTCCTCTAAATAATGTAATCAAATTTGGTTGAAAATGGAAGTTGGCACCAAGATTTGTAGGTCCTTTTTCGATAGTTAAGAGACTCGAAAAACTGGCATATAGGGTCAACTTATCTCAGAAGATAGTGGGAGTGCACAAGGTTTTTCATGTTTCTTATTAACAAAAGTTTGTGCATGACTCGGGCGTGATGATCACACTGGATCAGCTAGAAGATGTAGAAGTAGTACCAGAAGTTGCTAGACCTCATAGGCCGCTTTGTATTGTTGGGACGATAAGATACAACTTATGAGAAAGACGATGAAGCTAGTGATGGTACAATGGAGCGGAAGTGATGACGATTGTACATGGGAAATGGAGGAGAGCGTGAGGACTAAGTGTTTGGAGCTCTTCGAATGGTAAGATCCATCGTTTAGCATATCTACTTCCACCATTGTATATTATATTATATAGATTAGTATTCCGCATGCTAGGATAGTTCACCTACACTATTGGTTGCATGATTGCATGTTTGATATGCTTATGATTGGTAGGCATATGGGATAACTATGATTGCTTATGCCTCGACTTGTATGGGATTTCGGAGGCAAAATTCCTAAAGGGGGGAGAATGTAACGACCCATATTTTACGTATCGGAGGAACATAAAATATTATTATTTTATTCATATGAGGTCATATGATTCTAAGATATGATTCTTAGGGGAATTTTACACATCTATGATTTTTTATGAATTTCTATGTGACCATTTTGACCCTGAAAACCTTGTTTGGTATATAATTTTTGATAGGTGTTAAATTATGGTTTCAAGCTAGTTCCATTGCTTTAGGATAATGGTTTCCTATTTCGTAGAGTGGTCATAATAGAAAAAAGGTCTTACGTTTAGAAATTTATGTCTGTTTTAAGTTTTAAAAACTATTGGTCAGAATTAATGTATAATTAGTGAAGCCCATTAGTTGGCTCATTAGTCTAACTAGAGAATTCCTATAAATAGGGGCTGTAAGAGTCAAATGAAAACTTTTCCCTCTCATTCCAAATCAGGTCTAAACACTAATTAGCCCAAAATCCATCCTAGTTCATCCAAATCTCTCCTTAGATCAAAACTAGATTAATGATTGGTGATTGGAGCATTGATTAGAAGGTAGAGATCATTGATTTGCTTGATTTAGAGTATTTTTCTTCACTGATCGAATTTGATCTTTGTTTCCCGGATTAGATCTACACAAGAATTGGTTGAATTTGGTAATCGGTGAGTGGTTTATGCCTTCTCACTATACTATGCATGTTTATATGGTAGAATTATAGGATTTAACATGTTCTAAATTGACTTTTGGCCATAAAACCTTTTCTAACTTTAATTACATGTTAAATTATGAATTCGGCCTAGATTGATTAGAAATCACCATTGCTTATGCTTATATATTCATGCTATATGTAGATCTATGTTAGAAATTGACTTATTTATCTTATTTTGATGGATTGCAAGTTTGATTGGATGAAATTGCTTGTTGTTCTATGTTTGGATGATATGATTTGATGTTGTTTGCTAATGTTGTGTTTCCATAGAAAGTTAGATCGAAGAATTGAGCAAATCGAAGGCAAAATTGATCGGAATTGGATGAAACTTGGCACATAAGCTTTGGAGGATGGCAAGAGGTTATGGACTAACTCGCACAACATATGGAGCTAAGGGTTAAACTTAACCTTGAGTTAAGGACCAAGTTGCTGATGAATTAATAGTTAGGTCGGTACTGAGTTATGAAAAAGGTGACTACGACTCGGTCTTTACTATGAGTGGATAGCGCTTGGTCAATGGAGCTGGTCTATGGCCTGGTGTAGGAATTTGGCTAAGTGATGGATTAGGTGATGAGTTATTTCTAGAACTTGGAAGTGGAGCTTTGGGTCGGGATCGATTTATCAAAGAGGGATGAGTCGTGGTCTAAGGCATCTAGGGAAGAGTACTAGAGATAAGGAAGGAGAAGTTACCTAATTATTGGCTAAGAGCTTAACTCGGTACCGAGTTAGGGGCTTAGGTCGGTATTGAGATATCACATTTAGTGGATGGATGTGGAACTTTTAGAGTAGGAAGAGGATGCTCTGTATGTCGTGCTGGAGGCATTGGCTTGTTTTCATCAAGGGTGGATTGCAATATAATAGCATGATGAAAAGCTATGGTCTTCGGATGCTAACTCATGTTGGGAGTAGGTTCCGAAGATGGTATCTCGTAAAGGAGGGAGCCGTAGGATCAAGGAATGTGAGGGTTGTTCCTCATGAATAATGGAAACTGGATTGATCAAGAAGGGTTCGGTGTCCAAATGGAGCAAAGGAGAGCTCGGTTATATATGCTAAGGAACCGTTGACACTCGAAGAGTTTTCAGTTGTACTCGAAGTAGGGGTATTGTAAGTGGGGATGTCCATGGGTCAATGGAGGGACTTGTATATTTGGACCTGTAGCTTTGGATCTAGTGTTCAGCTGGGGCTGCGAGAAAAGTATCTAGCTTTAGGTTGTGAGATACGAGAGTATAACAAAGAACTAGAATTTCCATTAGTCCTTGGCTTAGGGGTCATACGTATTGCCATATATTTAGGGCACATGGATGGAGTGATAGCTAGGATTTATTGATGGATGCTATGATTTCTATGTTTGCTTTGGTTACTTTCTTAGGTAGGCTATCACTCAAAGATATCATGGGAAGTAGGTATTGGAAATAAGAATACCTGGAAGACTAATATCCTTTATCTGGATTGGTAGTATATCTTTATAATATTGTAGAGTAGCAAATTATAGTGTATGTGCTAACTCTTTGGTTACTGGGACAGGTCGTGTATGGTTCGTGTACCTCTGTTCCTTACTATGTTTACATGTATAGTACTTTAAGATTCATTTACCGCTCACACCAGACTGTTGTTTGACTCGAGATTCTATACTTTTCTTCTTATTATCTCGGGTACACTTAAATGAGTAGAGTAGATAACATGTCTAGGTGATGCAGTAGCTGTTTAGAGGATAAGATGGATGGGGATATCTCGTATTATATGCATATATGGAGTCAATGCATATTCCGCTGAGCAATGCTGTGGAGCCCGTGACAGTGCTTGCTTATTATTGTATTTGAGACAGTTGTCGAGTTTGATTATGTTGTATAAACTCTACTGTTGATGTATAACTCTGTGGGTATTACACTCTGATGATGATGATTTGTTCATATTGTTATTACTGTCTCTTATGTTGTATATGTGATATTATATTTTGTCCATGTGTTGTGAGATATATGACGGTAATATGATGCATTTGTTTATTTCAACCCCGATGATCGTCCTATATCGATCGGGCACGGTTACAATACACTATTTAGTTATATTTTTGCCAGTGGTATAGGGCGGTCGTCATAGTAATGCAAACCAATATCACGTAGTTGACCATAGGTAAAGTAAGGTCTTCACTCATAAGATCAAAGAACATTCAAGTTGAAAGACTAATGCTCGTTATGTAAGATCTTTTTCTGTCTTAGATATGCTAACTTGTATAAAACTATTAGTGAGTCATTTTGTAATCATTCCAAATGACCACAAGTACGTAATTTACTGATGCCCCGAATAGTCATGAGAAAATCACTATCCACCATAAGGATAAAATCATGAATACTAGTCTAGCTGGTGTGTGTGTGTATGTATGTGTGTGTGTATCATTCTTGACACATCTTTAACTAGGAACTTTTCAGAGTATGTGTTATGTTTATTTGGATGACCCAATACTCATGGTTTTCAAATCTTTTGCAACTGTGGTTGACTAAACACTTTTTCCTTGGAATTTTTACTTATAAGTCATAATGTACTCGCAACATTATGTATATATATACATATAAAAGAAATAAAATCGAAAGAAGACATTATTTCAAATAAGATCTTTAATAAAAGTTATGTAATTAATTTATATAATTTCCCATGGAGCATACCATTAACTCTACCAGCTTATGCACTCGGTGTAGTACGTATATACTTAATTAAATCACAAGGCAATAGTAAGTGTATTCTTAACTAATTATGAGATACTAGAGATTTTTTTCCATATGGAAACAAATCTCTAGTGTCATATAGAAACGACGAATCTCTACGAAGAGGTGTCTGGACGAAATGTCAAAAGTAATATCAATGATAATAAGCCAATATCGAGGTTTGTGTTTATCCTCAATGGAGGGACTATAAACTATAAATGTTCCACCTGAGAAGTTGTGTCATATTCAAATATGAAGGCTTAGTACATCACCTTGAATATATTCATAGGAAACACTATGAGTGTGGAAAATTACAAATGAGCTATGAGTAATTCCTATCATTGAGAGTCCAATACACAATGAATTATGATAACAATCATGCAACATAGATTTCAATAGAATAAAGAGATTGTGGAAGATCGTTACATAGTTTCCATAAGAACCAGATGATAAAAGCTTTATTAGTGATAGGGAAGAAGTTTCGAAACTAGTAGATACAAATAACAATATTGAAAATCAACTCACTATGGCCCTTGTCGGTTTCTCTAGGAAGACAGATTGAAGGAATGAGTGCAGTGCACAATAGCTGACCATAAGTGCAAGTGAAATATTGATATAGCTAAGGGTGTGCCATAGGAGTAATTATGTAATTTGGTTATGTAACTTAAATCTTATGAGAAAGCTTGTTCAAAATAAACATATGTTTTTGTTTTGTTTATGTTATATGTAAATATATATATATATATACTATTTTGAGTACATCATTATACACAAATTGAAATCCGCAGGACAAAGTGTTCAGTTGATCGCAATTAGAAAGAATTCATAATTATGAGTCTTGAATCTAATAAACAAAGCTTATCCAAATGTTTATAGTCAAATGTGTTTCAAGAATGAGATATTGATACACTGGTTAAATTAGTGTATGTAAAGCACTCTGTGGGATGTCTAGCGATTATCATGACCATTGGGGCACCAAG
Source organism: Allium fistulosum (assembly GCA_030737815.1). NCBI lineage: Eukaryota > Viridiplantae > Streptophyta > Magnoliopsida > Asparagales > Amaryllidaceae > Allium > Allium fistulosum. The sequence continues at coordinate 645,267,461 of CM060901.1, read as the reverse complement.
ATGTTACAAATGTGTAATTTTTCAACAGAAATACAAAACGAATCACAGAGTTTTCTATAGTTTATTGTAGCTAAGTCGAAGAGAATATGTAATGACCCAGAAATTTTGAACATTTGAAATAGAATATTTAATTGAATTTAAATATTTGAATGTTGATTTAATTTGAATTTCAAATGTAAATATGAAACTGGCAATTTAATTTGTAAATTTAATTGTTGCAATTGGGTAAAAATTTGAATCTTCAATTTTAAGCTTGTTAAAAATAATATGAAGTCTTGGAAAATTCATATTAATAATACTGAAGATAATGGAAGCTTCATAATTGAATTTGAAACTGTTTTGTTCAGTTTTGAAATTTTGTTGTTTAGACTGAATTTAAAAATAGCGTTCCGGGGCGCTGTCTCGAAATTCGACGAAACCTGTTCCATTGGATCTGTAATATTGAATTATTACCGAGTTTCAATTTTTGTAGCGTTCAGAGTCGTTATGTGAGCGTACGGTATAAAAACGCCTAGAAACAATTAATCGTTTTAATTTAAATATCGTTTGTCATTTCATCTGTCAAAGATTTCTTTTCCATCAGCCGACTTACTTTTTCTCTACTCAGTCACGTTCTCTTGTCTCCCTCGTTACTTTTAAAAAGAAAGGAAAAGAAAAATGCTCAGCAATCATTTTAAAAGCAAAGCTGAACGAAGAAATAGATTAATGGCTGCAAGTTCCTCTCGTCATAACTCAAATAAATTTTGTTTGTTCAAATAAAAAAAAGGGGAACCCTCCCAGTTCAAATAAAATCGAAAGAAAACGAAACCCCGTTCATTCTGAACATTCGAAATCGAATGAAGCCCTCTCGTTCTTCTCCTCTAGTAATCGCGAGCCGCGATTTCAAAGCAGTGTGGAGGCCGCCTCTAGTTAGGGTTGCGCGGTGACGAGCTTGAGAGTGGTGGTAGTCGAGCACTTGATGCTCGCATGGTGGAGTGTCTGGGGGAAAGTCGCGACGTGGGTAGGCAACGACGAGAGCGAGTTCGATGTCGCGTTCGCGTGATGCTGGGGTGGTCGTGGAGTTCGTCGAGGCAGTGGAAGGGCGGCGCGATGGCAGGTTAAGGAGTTTTCAAGGAGGATGAGTTCTTCGATGATTCGTGTGCAGCCTGTCTCTTTGGGAAGGATGGTAGGGCTGTGGTCTGGTGAGTTATTGTGTTGTTTGTTTTAGGTCAATGTTTAATCTGATTTAGGTTTTGGAAATTTAAACTGTTAGAAAAGAAAACGAAAATTTTAATAGCAGCAAGGCCTATTTAGTTTTCAAGATATATATATTCAGAAAGTAAAAAATTTGTTTAAGCTAGTAAATAAAAATAAAAATGTAAACAGAAACTATATGCATGCATAAGATTTTGGGAATATAAAGGAGTTTATATAAAAGTTAGATTTTTAAGCCTATATAAATTATTTTATATGCAGTTTAGAAATGGAAATCTACCAGTTTATTTTAATAATGTATATTAGAGATTAAGGTGGTTAATAAATTTATTTAAATTATTTAGTTATTAAAAGATATATTAAAGGAAAATTAGTTTACATTAAAATTATTAGTTAGAATTAATGTGCTAACTAATTTGAATTTATTAAAAAGGAAATTTAATGTTCAAAATTCTCGAATATTAATAAATGGTATAAATTGTTTATACAAGGTCTAATACAATGAAGGGAAAACAAATTGGATTGGAAATGGATTGCAAAATAAAGCAAAGGTGAGATCTTCTCACTCAGATTTAAAATTGAATTGCAGTTATTGATTGTGTTGATTGCTGTTGGGATGTGATATTAGATATAGTAGGATATATCTATATATATAGCAATATATATATATAGGCATATGTATATATTGCAGTTGTGATTTCCCGCATTTTATAGCGGATGAGACCCTATTGCGCCACATAATAGCGGATGATATTTTATAAATCCTATATACTGCAATATTCCACCTCGAAGTGGAATTGGTATTGTGCTAACATCTATGGATGTAGGGAAACAGGTTGGAGGGATCCAACTGGATTCCTCAAATTATTTGAATAGTATTTCATATGTGAATGATGTGATTATTGATAATCTGTGGATGATTTATTGATAATTGTAATTGTTGAAGGCTAAAAAAATTTAGCCGAATGTATTTTTGGTATCGTTGGATACCAGAAATGAATATAAACTGCATTTTGAAATTAAAGTGGAAAACTTTAAGTAAATTCATTTTTAAGAATTAAATTTATTGAAAGAAGGAATTTTTAAAGCATAAAAAAATTGATTTTCGAAATCTTACCGAATAAATTCCAAAATATGGGAAAAGATATTAATGAATGAGTTTTGAATAATATTGTTAAAAAGTTGAAGAATTCATTAAAAAGGGAATTTTGAATAATTGGAAAGAATAAAAGAATTTATTTAAAAGTGATAAACTTTTAGAAATCAATTTGTAATTGATTTGGTATTTGACAATGAATCTTTGAGAAATCGATTTGGAAATTTATTTGGAGTTGAAAATAAATTTAGAAATCAAATTTGTAGTTAATTTGGTGATGGAAAATAAATCATTGGAAAATTTATTTGAAATTGATTTAGTGTTTGAAAAATGAATTTGGAAGTCGATTTGCAAATGGTTTGTTATTTGGAGATAAACTTAGAAATAAATTGCAATGTTTTGTTCTATTGAAACAAAACTTAGAAATCAATTTGTAATTGATTCGATATTGAAATAAAATTGAGAAATCAATTTGGAATTTGATTTTGGGGTTAAAAATGAATATTTGGGAATGTAAATTCAAAATGGAATTTATGAAATGAAAGGGAAAGTTGTTTTAAAAATAAACGCTGATTTATTTTTAAAGCGTGAAAGTAAATTTACGGATTTGGAACGTAAATTTAAAATAAATCGATAAGGATTTATTAAATTGGTTTAAATGGACAATTTTGAAATGGAAGTGTATTTTCCTTGAAAAACCAAGTATATTCCAAAGTAGCTTTTAAAATATAAATTAAAAGTTCTAAGTGGGTTTTAAAAAAATATATAATATATTCCGTGTAAGGAAATTGATTTTCAAAAGTTGAAAGGTGAAAAGTAATTTGAAATTTATTTTCAAATATGAAGTATGGGGAAGAATAATATATATATATATATATATATCTCGTGAAGATATTTTGAAATTAAATAATTTGGGAAAATTATTTGAATCTGATGATTGTTGTGAATATTGTTGATAGTTAAATCACCGACTATCAATATTTGCCTTTGAAATGGCACTTGATTTGTTTTTAAAACAAACGTTTATTATTCGGTTTAGCCGGGAAAGGACCTTTGTGTCAGATAAACCATTTCGAATAATGATACAACGATATGGATCGCATTTGCTATATTACAGCATGATAGGGGGTTCTCGCTTCGCGGTTTGGTGGCGAACGGGAGACTCTTACCCCTACATGTCCCTGAGAGGGATGGGTTGGTTATGCAGTCGAGAGGCTGGCCGTAAAAGCACTTGCGAGGTACCAATGTAAGCCATGGTGGTTCTGGGATGGTTGCAAAGCCTACCAGTGTATGCCACTGTAGGGATGGTTGAAAAGCCTACCAACCGTTACATTTGGTATCAGAGCATCCGGTTAAGCGACAACCCTGCTCTGTTGGGTATTACTCATTAGAGATAGAGTCAGTAGTACTCTAGAATAAGTTGAGTGTAATAATAAATATGAGCGCGTATTTGTTAGTGAATATAAAAATTTGTTTTGTATTGTGTTGACTTATCGGTTGATTGTTTATAGATTCTGGTCGGTGCAGTCTGGCCAACTGTAATCGATAGGGATTTCTAAACTCTTAAACAAGATAAACTGACACAGTATTGTTTTTAAATAGGGTAAATGAAATAATTTTGCCCAAAACTATTTCTGTATAGAAAAGAAATGATTTCTATGAATTATCATAGTATATGGATGCTTGGTTGTTAGGAAGTGATAATATTGAATTATTATCATTGTTATATGAAAATCAAATAAGAAATAAAATGATATAACCGAAGATTTAGAGATAAATTCATTTAACAAATGAAATTTATAAATATGAATTGAAAGTATAATAAAATAAAATCCATATACGAATGAGATTTGGGAATGTGAATTGTAAATGTAATTTACAAATTGAAATGGGATTCCAGAGAAATGTTTGAAAATAGAATTCATTAATGAAATGTAAATAAGTTGATAACTTATAAAATATTTGAAATCTAATTGGAATGAGATTCAAAGTGAAAATGAATGAATTAGTGAATGAACAAATGAGTTTACATTTGTAAATAAATGAATTAAAGAAATGGAATGAAATTTGATTTGAATAAAGTTGAATAAAAAATCCAAACTTGGGAAAATAAAATAAAATAAAATGGATTGAGTTTAAGTAAACTGATTTGATAAATTATTAATTCACGAAATAATGAATTGGAGATTGAATTGATTAAACTAAAGTTGAATTGTAAGCTAAATTTAAAATGGTTTGGATTTGTATATAAATTCAAGTGGGTAGTAGAAATAAATTGAAAATTTCCTTGTTATTGATAAAATGAATTCACGATGAATTGAATATGGAAATGTGAAATTTAAAAAGAATAAGTGAATGAACTAATTGAATTAAATTAGTAAATGGGATAGATTTAATAAATGAAAATCAAATCAAGAATTGAAATTGGAAATTGTTTACAAGGAAATGAATTTGAGTTTTGAAGTGAAATAGCTTAAGTAAATATCGAATAAATGCTCGACTTAAGAAAATTTTTGTGAAATGGTTTCAAATGAAATGAATGAGAATATGGAATGTAAATTTATTTGAAATGGAATCAATTTAAATGATTGTTAGCTTAAGTAATCATTTAGTTGCATGAATATTAACAAATCTGAATAGAAAGAATTATCGTTTGACAAAAACGAGATTGTATAAATTCTATGAGTTAATAAAAGCAAATAGAAATTGATTTTTGTATCGATTGAAATAGATATGAGTTAGATTCGTTTAAAATTGAATAGAATGGAAGAAAATGAATTGTAAACCATTGAATTGAATAAAAAAAATGGTATGTGAATTGGTCGTAAGCAACTAAAGTTGTATTGAAATTTTATAAATTGCTAATGGAATTTATTTTGAATGCATTGCTTATGAAATCTATATATTCGCTATTGAAATAAGTGAAATGTTAATGAATTTCCTATATTTGTCACTTACCTGTTTAAATTGAGTAAGTACAGGTGCAGGGAAGCTGTTTGACTGGTTTTTGTTGTGCAAATGCTAAATAAATAAGCCGCTTTGCTTTAAAATGGTAAAAGGTACGCCTACGCAATAAAAATAGGAAATATGAACTGTTTTTCTGCCTTTCCGACCGAGTGGGTCGATGTATATATATTCATATCTTTTGTCATATTGCAAAAGCTCCTCCGTACAATGGAGACTACCAAAATTTTCTGAAAATTTTGGGAGTTAGAAAATTTTTGGAATTTTTGAAATTTTTTTCACTAATGACAAAAGATTTAAAATTAGAATTTGAAATAAAGGTGAATAAAACTCAATATTCGAAATTAGAAGATGAATCGAATTGAAGTAAAATTCGAAATGAAAATCTGAATGAAAAATTTGGAAATATAAGTATTGAGATTTGAAATGAATTCAAATAGATTTGAAATTGTAAATTGAATTCAAATGAAATTGAAAATGCAAAGTATAAGGAAATGAATATACAACTTTGTTCATGAAGTGAAAATGAATATAAGAAATACTTATATTGCACTTAAGAAATGAATGAATAAATTCTTAAGTAAATTGGTATTGGGAAATCCAATAAGTGAATTGGGACATTATTGTTCAGTAAAATTTACAGGGATTGTAAAGGCTAAAGAAAATGGAATTGGATTTTGATTTCGAAGATGAATTTGAAATGGTTCGAAAAAGGTATGTATTTAAAATTCCAGTATGAGATTTGATGTGATTCAGATTTTGCCACTTGGCATTTTGTTTTCTTTTGGGATTTGAGAGTCGGTAGGGACGTTTTGTAGTCGTACCGTGTTAGCCGCGCAAAGGAGACGCTGGCGAAATTTTTCGAAAATTTAGAGTGTTAGAAATTTTTTGAGAAATTTTGGACAATTTAGAATTTGAGTTTAAATTTAAATTTGAATTGTGAAGTAAAATAAAGTTGTTTGAAACTATGAAAGTGTTTGGAAAGTTAGTTGAAGTGATAACGAATCTTTAATAAAAAGATTTGGTTTTGAAAATTTGTTAAAACTATTTGGATTTAAGAAAATAGTTAATGGGAATTGGAGCATTTTTCCTAACTTGTAATTTCGGGACGAAATTCTTTTATGGAGGGAAGATTGTAACGACCCAGAAATTTTGAACATTTGAAATAGAATATTTAATTGAATTTAAATATTTGAATGTTGATTTAATTTGAATTTCAAATGTAAATATGAAATTGGCAATTTAATTTGTAAATTTAATTGTTGCAATTGGGTAAAAATTTGAATTTTCAATTTTAAGCTTGTTAAAAATAATATGAAGTCTTGGAAAATTCATATTAATAATACTGAAGATAATGGAAGCTTCAGAATTGAATTTGAAACTGTTTTGTTCAGTTTTGAAATTTTGTTGTTTAGACTGAATTTAAAAATAGCGTTCCGGGGCGCTGTCTCGGAATTCGACGAAACCAGTTCCATTGGATCTGTAATATTGAATTATTACCGGGTTTCAATTTTCGTAGCGTTCAGAGTCGTTATGTGAGCGTACGGTATAAAAACGCCTAGAAATAATTAATCGTTTTAATTCAAATATTGTTTGTCATTTCATCTGTCAAAGATTTCTTTTCCATTAGCCGACTTACTTTTTCTCTACTCAGTCACGTTCTCTTGTCTCCCTCGTTACTTTTAAAAAGAAAGGAAAAGAAAAATGCTCAACAATCATTTTAAAAGCAAAGCTGAACGAAGAAATAGATTAATGGCTGCAAGTTCTTCTCGTCATAACTCAAATAAATTTAGTTCGTTCAAATAAAAAGAAAAAGGGGAACCCTCCCAGTTCAAATAAAATCGAAAGAAAACGAAACCCCGTTCGTTCTGAACATTCGAAATCGAATGAAGCCCTCTCGTTCTTCTCCTCTGGCAATCGCGAGTCGCGATTTCAAAGTAGCGTGGAGGCCGCCTCTGGTTAGGGTTGCGCGGTGACGAGCTTGAGAGTGGTGGTAGTCAAGCACTTGATGCTCGCGTGGTGGAGTGTCTGGGGGAAAGTCGCGACGTGGGTAGGCGACGACGAGAGAGAGTTCGATGTCGCGTTCGCGTGATGCTGGGGTGGTCGTGGAGTTCGTCGAGGCAGTGGAAGGGCGGCGCGATGGCAGGTTGAGGAGTTTTCAAGGAGGACGAGTTCTTCGATGATTCGTGTGCAGCCTGTCTCTTTGGGAAGGATGGTAGAGCTGTGATCTGGTGAGTTATTGTGTTGTTTGTTTTAGGTCAATGTTTAATCTGATTTAGGTTTTGGAAATTTAAACTGTTAGAAAAGAAAACAAAAATTTTAATAGCAGCAAGGCCTATTTAGTTTTCAAGATATATATATTCAGAAAGCAGAAAATTTGTTTCAGCTAGTAAATAAAAATAAAAATGTAAACATAAACTATATGCATGCATAAGATTTTGGGAATATAAAGGAGTTTATATAAAAGTTAGATTTTTAAGCCTATATAAATTATTTTATATGCAGTTTAGAAATGGAAATCTACCAGTTTATTTTAATAATGTATATTAGAGATTAAGGTGGTTAATAAATTTATTTAAATTATTTAGTTATTAAAAGATATATTAAAGGAAAATTAGTTTACATTAAAATTATTAGTTAGAATTAATGTGTTAACTAATTTGAATTTATTAAAAAGGAAATTTAATGTTCAAAATTCTCGAATATTAATAAATGGTATAAATTGTTTATACAAGGTCTAATACAATGAAGGGAAAACAAATTGGATTGGAAATGGATTGCAAAATAAAGCAAAGGTGAGATCTTCTCACTCAGATTTAAAATTGAATTGCAATTATTGATTGTGTTGATTGCTGTTGGGATGTGATATTAGATATAGTAGGATATATCTATATATATAGCAATATAAATATTGGCATATGTATATATTGCAGTTGTGATTTCCCGCATTTTATAGCGGATGAGACCCTATTGCACCGCAAATAGCGGATGATATTTTATAAATCCTATATACCGCGATATTCCACCTCGAGTGGAATTGGTATTGTGCTAACATCTGTGGATGCAGGGAAACAGGTTGGAGGGATCCAACTGGATTCCTCAAATTGTTTGAATAGTATTTCATATGTGAATGATGTGATTATTGATAATCTGTGGATGATTTATTGATAATTGTAATTGTTGAAGGCTAAAAAAATTTAGCTGAATTTATTTTTGGTATCGTTGGATACCAGAAATGAATATAAACTGAATTTTGAAATTAAAGTGGAAAACTTTAAGTAAATTCATTTTTAAGTATTAAATTTATTGAAAGAAGGAATTTTTAAAGCATAAAAAATTTGATTTTCGAAATCTTACCGAATAAATTCCAAAATATGGGAAAAGATATTAATGAATGAGTTTTGAATAATATTGTTAAAAAGTTGAAGAATTCATTAAAAAGGGAATTTTGAATAATTGGAAAGAATAAAAGAATTTATTTAAAAGTGATAAACTTTTAGAAATCAATTTGTAATTGATTTGGTATTTGAAAATGAATCTTTGAGAAATCGATTTGGAAATTTATTTGGAGTTGAAAATAAATTTAGAAATCAAATTTGTAGTTAATTTGGTGATGGAAAATAAATCATTGGAAAATTTATTTGAAATTGATTTAGTGTTTGAAAAATGAATTTGGAAGTCGATTTGCAAATGGTTTGTTATTTGGAGATAAACTTAGAAATAAATTGCAATGTTTTGTTCTATTGAAACAAAACTTAGAAATCAATTTGTAATTGATTCGATATTGAAATAAAATTGAGAAATCAATTTGGAATTTGATTTTGGGGTTAAAAGTGAATATTTGGGAATGTAAATTCAAAATGGAATTTATGAAACGAAAGGGAAATTTGTTTTAAAAATAAACGCTGATTTATTTTTAAAGTGTGAAAGTAAATTTACGGATTTGGAACGTAAATTTAAAATAAATCGATAAGGATTTATTAAATTGGTTTAAATGGACCATTTTGAAATGGAAGTGTATTTTCCTTGAAAAACCGAGTATATTCCAAAGTAGCTTTTAAAATATAAATTAAAAGTTCTAAGTGGGTTTTAAAAAAAATATTTGGAAATATATTCCGTGTAAGGAAATTGATTTGAAATTTATTTTCAAAAGTTGAAAGGTGAAAAGTAATTTGAAATTGATTTTCAAATATGAAGTATGGGAAAGAAAAATATATATATCTCGTGAAGATATTTTGAAATTAAATAATTTGGGAAAATTATTTGAATCTGATGATTGTTGTGAATATTGTTGATAGTTAAATCACCGACTATCAATATTTGCCTTTGAAATGGCACTTGATTTGTTTTTAAAACAAACGTTTATTATTCGGTTTAGCCGGGAAAGGACCTTTGTGTCAGATAACCCATTCCGAATAATGATACAACGATATGGATCATATTTAAGACTGGTGATGAAGACCGGATATTTGTGAAAACGATAGGATGACCTATCGATTGTCTCTGCACCGTTAGCTATGGTATAGAGATTTCCTTTGTGATTGGAAGTTTTATCGGGATTGTGAATATCCGGATTGCAAGGGCTTCTTTTGGAAGTGCCTTCGGTTCTGTTCGAACCCGGAACATACTTGTATAGTTACGTGTCTGATATTACGTTTTGAGATATAAAGCTGATTTCTTTCAAATACATTTCTGTTGGTGGCGGAGAATTTATTCTCTTAGCTTAACACCCTTCTCTGAGACGTACGAGCTCAGAGGTTATGTAGTTGAAATTTATCAGCGATATATTCCCAATTTGGTAATGTGGCATGCTGAGTGTTGCTGTAATGATGATTATTTATTGATCATTTGTGATCAAAGCATGGCTTTGTGAAAAGCGTAGCTTTGTGGACGAGACTTCGTCAGACCTCACTCCCCGGAAATGGTCGAAACATGAATGTTGCGGCAAGGTTATGAGGGTCGCACCCTTTAGGGTATGTCATTTCCTTTTGGAAAGGGGTGGTATCATGGTATGGAGCCCAGATACTTACTCATGTAGACACACCTTATTTATTATGTGTGATGTTGGTTACCGAGCGCTCGGATAAAGGTCCTAAAGGACCGGGGGATGACATATTCGTGAGTTACCTAGTTACAGGGGTAACCCGGCTTTGTTGGCAGAGAGCAGTTTGTCTCTCGGGACGTCCAGCCAGAGGCGATCCCATTCGGCAGTAGGAAAGGAAGTTCCTTAGCCTGGCCATTTGTTGGAAATCCATTTCCCAATACGAAATTTGTACGGTTTTAGTTGTAGAACCTGCCATTTACTTATGGTGGTCACCACTGTTTAGATGGTAGCTATAGTAGGCATAGTTCGGAATGTCTATGCTAGCTAAGATTAATATTATACTTTCGAAATGTTTTCTACACTAGACATTAATGATAATAATCCAATGATTGGCGTAGTAAGCATCTTTGACTATCATAAGAAGAAATCTCCTCCAATTCTGCGTTTGCATTGTGTGTGTGGCGGGAGGTCTTATGGTAGTTTCATTTTCCAAAAGCATTGCGAATCTGTTTTATTTTCTTTGTGAAAATAACTGTTTTACGATCTCACACCAATCACCATGACTGACTCGGAGTTTATTGTTCCCTTCTAAACTCTGGGTGCCCATAATTTTCCACACGGGCACCCTAGAGTTATGTTATCAGGATATTCTGGATATTCTGGAGCTTTGGAAACAAGCTGGATGGCGAGACGTACTCCCGTACTTGTTTATTTATTCCGCTGTGTATTCTGTATGAGGACAGGTTTATATAACTGTCCATTGTTGTATCGAGTTGTATATTGACTCTGATTGATGTATGTATAAACTGATATAGTTCTTTGTTTTAAAAGACTAGTGATTATTTATTATATCTTGTTCCGCTGCGAATGTGAGATTCTGATATTGTTTCTGTTTTTGTGTTTTTCTATTCTCCTTTTCTTCTGTCTTCTTCTACCTCTTCTTTTAACCCTAATGGTTCGGTTTTCCGGCATTTGATTGAGCGGCATTTAATACAGTGGACGTATTAATGTCGACTTTCAAGCGTCGAAAAATCGCAACCGTTACAGAATATCTCATGTTGCGGTATGCAGTAGCCTTCCGACTTAAGAGCACTGTGAATCTTGTTTGTAGAGACCATGCTTTGATTATAGACAATTACAAGACAAACTCATCATGTTACAACCATAGTTGGGTATGTGTTAAAACACATGAAAAGAAACACTGTTCAAGACGATGTATCTCCTTCAATACAAAAGGTTAATGTCATCGTAATTGGAAGTCAACTCAAAATTAAAGTTTTTGGCCAAAACAATTAGGTTAATCGATAAATTTTGTCATATTGAACCAAGTGACTTTAAATATTGAGCTTTGCAATTAACTGTGGATATTATTAAAGTGCTGACCATTGACCAAGCTCTTAATGTTTAGGACACATAGTGTTCACGAAGAGATAAAACGTGCACAATGAAGGAACTGAGCACGTCGAAAGCGGATGAAATAGGTAGACTTAAAAAAAACTCCTATTTTCGATCAATTGGGCCTATAAACTCTAAAGGGTTATTAGATCCTATCTAATATATTTTAAATAAACATCTTTATTTTATTTTATTTGTTTTAAAAGGTTTTTTTGTAAGTTTTAATTTATAAGTGTACCAAATACACTTATGTGTATATAGCGCATATGCTATAAGTATGAAGTGTAAATGGTTTATGTGACCATATCTAGGCGCTAGGATTGACATCGCAACAGACCCATTTGTCCCTTTATATTTGCATTTGTTGTCCAAAGTTTCGTATGTATATATATGTGTGTGTGTGTGTGTGTATGTATATGTGTATGTGTATATGTATATATGCGTGTTAATATTAAGTTTGACTATATTGTATGTTTTATAATTCTAAAATTAACATAAATTTAGTTTCAACTAGGAAGAGTTTGAAATTAAGTTTTACAAATATACAAAATCTCACCTTATGAATTTAATTTAAAATAACACACACACACACACATAATTGATTGCAAATTATAAACCTTAAACTTAGAAAGGAAACAAAATATTTAGTGGAAATTAGGTTGAAGGGCTTCTATTCTCAGGGTAATAAGTTTTAAGGACAACACTTCTAAATAATTAGTTTTAAGGACAATTTACAGGATAATGATAAATTCATTTATCTTTTTAAGTTATACAGGAAAATGATAAATCCTTTTATCATTATTTCTGTATAACTGAAAATGATAAATTCTTTTATCTTTTTCCTGTAAAATGTCCTTAAAACTAATTTTTTAGAAGTAGTGTCCTTAAAACTTATTACCCTGCACAAATAAGCCCTTGAAGTGAAAATCCCCAAATATTTATGTTTTACACAGAAGTCCAATTATGAAATGTAGATTGAAATAACCATTACTTTTATATAAACAATAACTAAAAGAACTATATTCAAAATGGTAACCATATAACTTAAGTAATGGTTTTTAAGGTTAGTTTAAATGATCAACATGTATAGTTTAATTATTTTTGCGTATACAAATGTTATAAAAATATATCACTTAACAAAATAGTTTTTTAGTCTAAATTATTTTTTAAAACAATAAATTCCAAACAAAAAAATTGAACAACTTACGCACATGTAAATTTGACGAAAATGTATTAAGATCTAAATTACACAAAGAATATCAACAATAATCAACGGAGATGAAAGATCTAAAATATATCAAATAATAAACATATATTCAATAAAGATGTAGAATAAAAGGGGATTTAAACTAAATCAACTTGAACATAAAATTATATGAGATGTAGCATGCACAGAATCTAAACCATGTGGACATACATATGATTAAATCAAATTAGAATCGTACCTTAAGATGTAGTCAAAAGTTGTGCCTTAAATGATGAATGAAGCTCCTAGATTTGATTGAATCGACTTCTAGATTTTGCAAGAATCAATAGAGATAACGACCACCTTTTATTTTATTTTAATTTGATTTTATTTTTGGGATTTTTTCTTCAATTGTGCCATGGAATTTATGCCATGAGAGGGTGAAGAGAAGAGAGAGAAAAAAGTAAGTTGTTGGTAGGAATTCTAGAATGAATAAAAGAGAATTTGTTCTAAAGGAAATGTTGAAACCTTTCAATTTCCTCCTTTAAAACCTTCGCTATTTAATTCCTCATTAAATCTCACCAAATCCTCTCTGCTTCCTCTTCATATTTATGGTAGCAAATAGAATGAAGAGAAAAGGGAAAATCATTTCAAAATTTATTTTTAATTAAGTCATAAAGCTCAACACTTTGTAATTTAACGAAATTAAATAATTAAATTAAAAGGGTAAAATCGTAATTTTAACATAGAGGGAAAATAGTAACTTTCTACCGGAGTTGGGATCAAGTTTCAGTATCTATTCCGTTGTGTCCAGAATGTCATTACAGTCAGAAAACATATATATAATTTACTGAATTTGGTTATATGGACTAGAAATTAAAAGAAGTCAAACAACCCATTTGTAATTTCGTAATATATTAATTTCGAAATTTTAACCTAAATATTATATTTTTCAGCCTATAAATAGATCATTAACCTTATTTCTTTTTCTCTAATAATCTTACCTCCATTTATAAATCCCTAAATTAATTATAAATCCACCAAATTAAATCCAAATTAAACAAATTTATATATGAAACCGATCACCATGAAGAGTACTACGAAAATAAATTGAAATTATCAAGAGATTTGGCATTTTAAGGTGGGGAATTTTTGAACAGTGAAGATGGAGGAGGATCTACATCAAATTGGATAGGATGCACGGCTAATCGATCAGTGGGATTTATATATTTGTGTATAAGTTAGTAAGATATAGTAATTCATCCCTTATGGTCGTAAATCATGTTATAAATTATGTAACTGAAATTTAAAAAGCGGTTTTTTTATATAAACACAATTAAGGGTAGTATGCCATGGCTAGATGGTTAAAAATCTAATTTTCATCGACTGTAATTAGCAAAATATAATCTCCGTCTAATTAAAAAGTGCAAATTATACAAGCATCACAAAATAAACATATTGTATATTAAAATTATAGTTCTCAATGATACGAATCCATTGGTGGTGTTCTTTTGTCAACTATGTGTATGGATTGATCAGAAAACGCATCGGAAGTTTGGTGAACATGGACCGCCCATTTTATCCAATGGTGAAACGACAACGATATGGTGATCGGGGAACATGGGTGTGTAGAGGATATCGAGTAGGTGCTCATGGTGATCTTTGATCATCTCGAGTCAAAGCGAGACAGCATAGATATAGCCATAAAGGTCAGTGGTGGCGAAGTTGATCAGTGATAGTTGACGCAATGATGAGGGTTTGGTTATGTGGAATGCACGATATGGAGTCCAATGGTGGTGTCTGATTGGCGTATCTTGGTCCATAGGGATGCTGGCAATGGTCAAAAGTGGATGCTGGTAGGTTTCATCATGCATGCGTCAGCAAGATGGCAGTAATGAAGAAGACATGAATTATAAAGTAATGAATTAAATAAATATTTAATTATGTCCAAATAATTAAATAATACATAATCTTCAAATGCCCACAACTCTCGCATCTCACGTGTGGTTCGTTACATCAGATCATGGAAAAACAAGAATCGCTTTGGTATTTTGATTGCGTTGTTTTGAGATGTTTCAGAAAAGTGTCTTAGTTTGGATAAGTGCGTTATATATCGTTCGATTGGCGATTGTGAGGATAGACATTCCGGTATATTTTTTAGAGTAAATGAGTTCTTCGGTGTATATGGTGACATCTAACGACGGCGATTGCAAGTATATGCGTTAAGGTATATTTTTCAAAGGAAAGGAGTTCTTTGGTGTAACCATTAACATTCGACGATAGCATTGCGGTGCAATTTTAAAAGGAAATGGGTTCTTCATTGCATGGTTAACGATTATGGGTACGGTACACTTTTTAGAGGAAATGAGTACTTCATTGTGACCGGTGACCTCTAATGATGATGATTTCGATAGTGTAAGCATTATGGTACAATTTTCAGAGTAAACAAGTTCTTCAGTATAACCAATGATGTCTAGCGATAGCGGGATGAGACATATAGTGTTTCAATAGGGAGTTGTGTATGGTTTGATGATACGGTACGTTTAGAGTAGTTGATTCCTCAATGTACGATTTAGCGATAGTGGGTTGAGACATATGGTTTCTCAGTGGTGAGTTGCTTACAATTTCGGCATGTGAGTTGGGACTTGGGATCAATCGTGTGCATATGACTAGGCATAAGATAGGGTTTCATGATGAGCTTAGCATATGATGTCACTATAGTATTATATTATGTTTAACTGACTTATTGGGTGCAGGTGACACAGGTTAAGGTATGGTTTTCGAGCATAAGTGTTGTTTTACTAGCTAATTAATATTATACAATTATATGATGCATTTCACTCACCAGACGTATGTCTAACCCCCTCTATCATTTTCTTCTTTTTAGTTATACTCTAATAGATCAATAAAGAGGATTGTGGTGACTTGGAGGCGTGATGGTACGATGGAGAGACATATTTATTTGTCTATTCGCCATCTACTATTTATCTTAGTTATTCCCAAACATTAGGCTTATTTTGTTACTAGTATAGAGAAATGTTGTGAGTGAAGTTTATTTGATACGGTATTATTTTGTTCGTTTGAAATTATTATATTATTGATCATCATATTTTATTCCTTCTGGTGTGAGTTTCAAAAAGTGCAGAATATTGTAGATAACTCTGTGTTTTATTTATATTTTACCTCAAAACGATCCGCCGTCCACGAGGTTTGTGGTGTCCACTTCATTTTATGTATGAATCGGTATGTCATAGATATTGGGTTGTTGCATACAGAAAAACAAAGGTTGAAGATTTATTTCGTTCCTTTAGTTGCTCCTTTGGATTTAATCTTTAATTTAAATGCTCCTTTGGATTTTCAATCGCATTTTAAAAAGCCTTATCTCCTCCCCAATAAGCATGGTTGGCCAAAAAAAGGCATGCGGGCCTCAAAAATTTCCCAAAACCACTTGATCAGTCCAAACACAAAATTCTTGGTTCAGTGATAACAATTATTATTAACCATACTACTCTAGCCAGAGACTTTAAATTTAGTTGACTATAGTTTACCGTGATACTAAGCTCATATAACTAAGGAGACGAATTTTTATTGAATAGCGATTCACTTTTTATGTTTCAACTCAAACCCAGCTATAGTCGTTATAATCAAAGTGAAGTGTGCACATTGAAGTTCAACAATATTCTCAAGTCGAGAGAGCTGTGTAATATCGTCACTTTGAGATTCTCTATTCAGCATTAGTTATATTAACCAATAGAAAACTCTCGAGTGAGTTATTTCATAGTTATCTAATAACTATCGGTACGTAACTCCTTGGTGCCCCCGAACAGTCATGAGTAATACACTACCCAACATTTAGAAAGTGTTACACACTCTAGTCTCAATGGATATAACGATATCCCATCTCGAAATATCTTCACTGGCAATATTTAAAAAATATGTTATTTTTAATGTGATAAATTTCTCATGGATACAACACACTGTAATTACTATCACATCATTTAAGATTTTTCTATTTAATACACTTTAAATTAATTACTTAATTAATTATATTACAATATAACAAGTATGTAATAGAAACAAGATGCCTTTTATTTTGAATAAGATTGGTTATGGAGTTAGATATATAACAAATTACATAATCTCTCCTAGGGCATACCCGTAATCTCCCACCTGCACTTGGGGTCAATTATAGAATCTTATTCTAACTCCTTCAATCAATTTCCTCAAAAAATGATTGAGCCAATTCCTTAGTGAATAGTATGCTATATTGTTTTGAAGGAACAAGTCCAGCACGTAGTGGGTTAAATGGGTGAATATAAAAATATCCATTTTTAGGTCTTATTCAGCTTATGAAGACTAAAATAATTTAGATTCAATCTAAATAATTTTAAATAAAATCTTGATTTTATTTTAGTTAGTTTATATAAAAGATTTGACTTTTTTTATGTAATATATATATATATATAACGTATATGTGTATCAAATACACATATACGTGTACAGTGCACGTGAAACATATAGATGTGTAAATGGTTTAATGTGCCCGTATATAAATTTTGCTATTTACACCGCAACAAATACATTTGTCGCATACATTTGTTGTCTATTATATAGTTTGAAAATAATGCGTATATATAAATATAAATATTTTATTTATTTAAATAATTTTGACCAATACTATATGACAGAAATCTAAAATTTCTTATGCTAATTTAAAATTTAAAGCAAGTTTGTATCTAATATACATAGACATGATATGATAGAATATTTATTATTATTTCATTTATTTAAATAATACGACCAAGTCAAAGTAGTTTAAATTAATATCTAAAATTTTCATATGTTGTTTAAATTAAAAAACAGATTTAGACTAATATCAATTTTTAAATTTCAAATCCAAAAGGGTATTATGTGTGTATACATTTATATAATAATAAATCTTTTTTTTAAAATACATATACATAAAAAAATTATTTTTTATTTAAAATACCTATATTTATTTATTAATTATTAATTAGTAAATATATACATACATGTATTAAAATATTTGTCTAAAATTTTCAACAATTTTTCTGTCAAATCTGTACGAATTTGGCAAGAATTTTTATAAAAGAACATACATTAGTTTTTTGTAAGTATTTAAAATATCTACATTATTTATTATTATAATACGAAAATGTTTTTTCAATTCTGTAAACATATTTTTTTTTTAAATTAATTTTAAAATTAAATTTAATACAAAACGTCTATTTTATATTTATATATTACATACAGTTATTATAAAATTATTAAAATAAATTAAATTAATACGTTTTAAATTTTTGAAAAAGTCATTTTTAAGCTTGGCTAAAAACAAAACATAAATATGTAAATTTACAAAGTTATTATTTTTTCAATTTTATATATGTATATATAAATACAAGACTAGACAACAACTACATACGTGAATTCGTTATAATGAGATACAAGCAATATGGCTGAGATGAATAACATACACAAATATGGAATATTAATAAAATAAGATCATTACCAAATGTAGCCAGTGATGTGCACCTTGAATGTTGAATATAGATCCTCAAGATCCAATCTAGACTTCCCTTGAATTTGCAAAAAACAAGAGACGAACACCACCCTTTGTTTTAAATGATTTTGGTTTGGATTTGCTTTGTAATTTTTGGCCTCGTGTGATGACTGGCCTATATAACCCACAAAAGTCGACATGAATACATCCACGGTATTCACATATCGAACATCCAAGTGTCAGAAAGACAGATTGTTAGGGTAAAAGAAAAGAAAAAACAGAATAAAATCTCACATCGAGTAATATATAATATACAACAAACCTTTACAAAAGAAAACTGTAACATACATACATCAATCAGAGTAAACTAACCAATCATCAGCCTGGACAGTTATAACAGCATGTCCTCATAAACGTCGATAAAGACAAAACAAGAATGCAGCGGAAAATAAAATATACGTGAATACATCTTAAAGGCGTCTAGCTCATCTCTTGAAGCTCCAAAGCAATCATACCTAAATCTAGAATATACTCAGGTTAACCCGAGCATTATAAGAAAATAACGCCTGGATCAGTCTAGTAAACCAATGTGAGAAACACAAATTATACGGATTTTTAATGTTATAAAACCTTTCAGAAATAAAGGTATCTCGTAAGACATAAACACAGATGGATTTTTACCTTACGATAGCCAAACCATTTTAAATAGAAAATCAAATGATATTATAATAATGTCTAGGGTTTAAAATAAATTTATAACATAGTTAGAATGCTTGCATCTCATGTTCCAACATATTTGGGCATAATTAAGTCCGTAAGGCACTTATTGAAGAATGAATTCCATATAATGACAAGGCTACCGGGGTACCGTCTACCACAGTACACCTCTAGAAAAACCTACCAAGGGCCTCAAATGGACCCCTGCAAATCAGGACTGGCCTATCCCTTACTGGATAGTATCGAATATGTCATCATCCTGGTTGCCAGCCAACAACAACATCGAGTCACTAGCATACATAAATGGGTCAATATCAATCAAGATCGGGTGATGACTATACCCTAAAGGTAGCGAACAACTTTTCCCTGAAGCATATCCCCTGTTTTAGTAATTATCGGGTATGAGGCTTGAGGCAACGTTTTATCTTTTTAGCGAATCCCACTTGGAATGCTAACACTGCCCTTTAGGTAACAATGTAATGCCAGCATTCATTCATACAAGTTGTTCAGGATATAAACAAACCGAAGACACTATTTCTACTACATCTTTAGGATTATTAACAAGTAGCCCTTGTACTTCAAAGAATTCCATCTTTAATTTCCATCATCTCAAATTCGAACGTTTATATTGGTTCAAAGTGGTTTATGGATAACTCATGCTTATCCAATCCCGATCTCTCCGAACCAACAATCAACAATTTCAAACAGGCCAAGATTTGATAGTCGATTGTTTAACTATCAAATAAACAAACAATCCAACTAGAAATTTAATTTCACATGGAAACCAAACAAAGTTAAGCACATAAGCAATTACTAAGCCTCTTTAATTAATATTTTCATTAATTAAAACCACTTTGTAAGTACTTGTTTCAAAATACATTTACAAAGATATATTCCCAAACCCTCTCTGCTTTTTTCAATACTTAGAAAAGTATTTATATATTTATCCCAATGGTATAAGTATATTTACAAACCATTTCACTTTCAATACTTAGAAAAGTATTTATATACTTATCTCAACGGTATAAATATATTCACAAAATCTTAAGAAAGATTCCACTTCAAAAACCATACTTGTTTAGGTTAAAAACAAATTTTATTTAAAACATAGATAACAATAAACCCAAAACACTTTCGGTGTAAGTAATAGGTTCGTATGGAAATTAAACCAAGTATATTTACCCCCACTTTTCGAATTCAAACTTGTACCATCTCTCGATTAACAATGTTGTCAGACAAGTTAGCATACTATCCTTGCCTTGACATACATTCTTAATTCTTAGGATAGGGACTAGTTTCCCTATCTTAGAATTTGGTGTTAAGTATGAAAAGAATACTTTTAATACCACCATAATTTTAAATTGACCATTTATAGAAATCCAGTCTCTCCTTTTTATAAATCTTCTTTATATTTATAAAACTCCTTTTTATAAATCTCATTTCTATTTATAAAACTTCTTTTATTGATCTCATTTCTATTTATAAAACTTCTTTTACAATCCCTAAATATAATTATAAAACTCCTTTTATAAATCTCCAAATTTATTTATCACACATCTTCAGTTTCAAGATAGAACCCAATATTTTCCATAAAACGAGTCTTATATCACTATAAATTCACAAATATGATTTATTATACCAAATTATAAAAATGTTATCATTTCCCCTTTTATAAAATACCATTTATAAATCTCTCTTTCTATACAACATTTTATATAAAACGCTGCACCAATATTCATTCCAAAATATTGTAATCTTCTTTTAAAATAGAATTACTTTATTATAAATGATAAATCCTTTATTTTCCTCTAAAGCAAACATTCTTTATTATATTAATATTTGTGTAAAATAAATACTTTTTGAAATACTACTAAAACATTTCCAAAAAGGTTCGAGTAAATATCAGGGTTCCATAATACCTACCAGTTTTTGAAAACCATATGTTCAAGATACAAACTAAGCTCAAGAATACAAAGGAAGTCTTAAAAAGTTGGTCCAAAAATATATATGGAAAAGGCATAAAGCTTTTCGGTGATCAGAGGATTCAACTTGAAACCATTCAACAAGAAATGATGGCTAACACACTCAATATAGAACTGTCTAATAAAGAACATAACACATGTGAAATTCTTTTCAAAGCTGACGCAGCGGATTAATCAAAAACAAGATAGATCGATTAACGTAGCAATCAGTGGATTGAGAAATACTGAAATGCCCAAATCCATTGATCCGAAGATGCCGAATTCTAGCTATCTCTGACACGTTGATCGCGCACGATACCGTGAAGAGAGATCTACAATTCTTCGAGCGTTGATCAAGCGCACTTGATTCCGTGAATTGGCTTCAACGATTGAAGATTCGAGCGCACTCGAATGTCGAAGGTGGAGATAGGAGATACACTCAACTACCGATTTTAATTGAAAGCACAAAGCTAACAAACAAGAATTTTATTCAAAATCAACAACCGTTACAAATGATATAACTCGCCTATTTATAGGCATACAACACAACTCTTACAACACAATCCATAGGTCTTGGATGACCTAACACTTAGAATATTTACAACACTTAACAGAAATACGAGCCACAGTACAAACGACTCAACAACACTCTTTACAAACGACCTAAGAAAATAGGGTACCGACTTAACAAAGTATTTAACGACCTAACAAAACAGTGGTCTTCCGACTTATCAATTATCACACGACTTATCATTACTTCGCGACTTATCAGTATCTCACGAGTATCTCGTTCGCGACTTTATAACCTGGCAACGATTTAAGGAAGGCGGCATGTAATTCAGGGGAGAGAGTGACGACTGACTGGAAGCGACAGATTCAGGGAAGGGTTTAAGTCGCGGTGGCGTCTTAGGGTTAGGTCGTGGATGTTGGTTCACGACTTAGGGATAGGTCGGAAAGCTTCTGGGATAAGGTCGCGTGAATATTGTCTCTGGAAATTTAGGTCGTGGGAGTGCGTAATTAGGTCGCAGTCCTTAGGTCGTGGTGGAATTATATCGCGGGGAAGGATAGGTCGCGGCATGGAAGCGGTGTGAAGTTTAGGTCGCGGTGAAGTTAGGTTTAGGTCGTGGAGGGGTTTAGGTCGTACGCGACTTAAGTTTAGGTCGTTGAGTGATTTCGCGGAAGAAGTTAGGTCGCGGAATGGTATTGAGGTGGAGTTAGGTCGTTGTCGAGCTTCTTTAGGTCGTTGCCGAGCTTCGTTAGGTCGCGCAACTTCGCCAATCAAGGTATGCACTGCATCATCCTTCCCAGGTTGAGAAAAATTCGTCCTCGAATTTAAAAGTTCTTCCCCATTGGATTGTTCCTCTCCATAATAAGGTATAAGATGTTTAACATTAAACACGTCAGAAGTGTAAACATCCTCTGGCAGCTTCAACTTATAAGCATTTTCATTGATCCGTTTTATAATTTCTACTGGACCAATCTTTTGGGCTTTCAACTTATTATAAGCACCCACTGGAAAACGATCCTTTTTCAAAACAGCATACACCCAATCACCCTCGTTGAACTCCACACTTCTTCTCTTTTTATCTGCAGCTTGTTTATACTTCTCATTCGTCTTCTTCAAACGTTCCTGGACGATTCTATGACAATCTTTCAACTCATCAACGAAATCTGACGCCCGCTTAATTACTCCTTGCGGTTGTGGTACTACCGTTAAATCCAACGGCCCCTTTGGCAAGCTTGAATATACCACCTGAAATGGACTGAATCCCGTACTACGGTTGACAGCATGATTGTGTGCGAATTCTGCCTGACATAATTTCATATCCCATCTCTTCAAATTATCCTGCACAAGACATCGCAACAAATTACCCAATGATCTATTCACAACTTCAGTTTGTCCATCTGTCTGAGGATGATATGCACTACTAAAATTCAGCTTCGTCCCAACCATCTTCCACAGACTCAACCAGAAGTGACTCAGAAATCGAGTATCTCGATCGGAAACAATAGATTCAGGTAATCCATGTAAACGATATATTTATTTAAAGAATAACTGAGCGACTCGAACGGCATCCGCTGTCCTTTTACATGCGATAAAATGTGCCATTTTAGAAAATCGATCAACCACCACATAAATGGAATCGTTTCCCCTTTGAGTTCGAGGCAAACCCAAAACAAAATCCATACTCACATCAACCCAAGGCTTAGTTGGTACAGGTAACGGCATATATAATCCAGCATTGGTCGCAGTTCCTTTCGAAATCTGACAGATAAGACATCGCTCCACAAATTTTTTCACTTCTTTCCTCATCGATGGCCAAAAATAAGATTGAGAAATCAGCTGTAATGTACGGTCTCTCCCAACATGTCCTTCTTCATGTAGCTCTCTTACAATCTTCATTCTCAAACTACAATCAGGTATGCATAATCGATTTCCTTTGAACAGAAAACCGTCTACCATCATAAACTCATCCGTATTCCCCTCCTTTACTTTATCAACAAACTTCGCAAAGTAAGGATCATCGACAAATAATTCTGGCAACATATCAAATCCCATCACTTCAACCTTCAATGTAGTTAACACGTGATTTCTTCTACTCAACGCATCAGCCACACGATTCATCACTCCCGATTTGTGTTTCACAACAAACGTAAACTGTTGCAGATATGCAACCCATGATGCATGTCTTGCTGAAATCTTGTCTTGCCCTTGCAAATGTTTCAACGCCTCATGGTCAGTGTAAAGAACAAACTCTTTCTGAAATAGATAGTGTCTCCAGTGTTTAATAGCTTGCACAACAGCATAAAATTTCACATCATATGTACTATATCTCATCTTTGCTCCCGATAGCTTCTCACTGAAGTATGAAATAGGACGACCCCTCTGACTCAACACTCCTCCAATCCCAACCTTTGACGCATCAGTATGTAGTTCAAATACTAGCTGAAAATCTGGTAGCACTAGAATTGGTGCAGACGTCAGCAACTCCTTGATCTTCCCAAAAGCATCCCCTGCTTCCTTTGTCCATGAAAATTGTTTACCCTTCATACAATCTGTGACAGGCGCCATCACACTACTAAAGTGTGGAATGAACCTTCTATAGAATGAAGCCAACCCGTGAAAACTATGAACTTCTGTTATTGTTTTGGGCTGTGGCCAACTTCTGACTGCTTCAACTTTACTCTGGTCCACCTGTATACCTTCTTTCGATACCACATACCCCAGAAATAAAACACTCATCGCCATGAAAACACATTTCTTTGTAGCAGCATAGAATTGTTCTTCACGAAGAATAATTAACACTTTCTTCAAATGTTGAACATGCTCCTCCGTACTAGCACTGTAGATCAGAATATCATCAAAGTAAACCACCACAAATTTCCCAATGTACGGTCGGAAAATTTGATTCATCACCCTCATAAATGTACTTGGTGCATTCGATAGACCAAACGGCATTACCAGCCATTCATACAATCCTTCCCTCGTCTTGAATGCTGTCTTCCATTCGTCCCCTGGTCTAATGTGAATCTGATGATAACCGCTCTTCAAATCAATCTTAGAAAAGATAGTAGCTCCGCTTATTTGATCTAGCAAGTCATCCAACCTCGGCATTGGAAATCTATATCTCACAGTAATCTTATTCAATGCTCGACTGTCAGTGCACATTCTCCACGTCCCGTCCTTCTTCGGTACCAACAAAGCTGGCATAGCACATGGACTCAAACTTTCCTGCACACGTCCCTGCTCAAGCAACTCTTCCACCTGCCTCCTCAATTCTTCATGTTCCTTCGGACTCATTCGATAATGTGGTCTGTGTGGCAACATTGCTCCCGGAACAAGATCAATTTGATGTTGAATGTCTCTCAGTGGCGGTAACTCCTCTGGTAACTCCTCTAGAAATACATCTTCAAATTCTTTCAATACCGGTTTCACTTCCTCTGGAATCTCAACCACTTCTTGACTCTCTCGCCCAATCAACAAGAATACTTCCAGCTCTTCCTCAACCTCCTTAACAAATTCCTTCAAAGATAATAAAGTTTTCAGCTCTTCAATCTCTTCTGTCTTACTTTCTCCTTGTGGTCTTTTCTTTGGAACTAGGATAATCTTCGTACCTTCAAACATAAAGCTGTAGCTATTGGTCCGACCGTCATGCTGTACTGCTCGATCATACTGCCATGGTCTTCCCAAAAGTAAGTGACAAACATCCATCTCTACTACATCACACCAGATTTCGTCTTTGTATTTCTTCCCAATAGAGAGTGGAACTCGAACTCGTCTATCCACTTTTACTTCTCCTCCTTTTCTCAACCATGCTAACTTGTATGGATTCGGATGCTTCTCTGTCTTTAACTTCAACTTTGTTACAGCCTCGGTGGAAATGATATTGTCACAGCTTCTTGCGTCAATCACAAATTTACACACCTTTCCCAATATAGTACATGTCGACTGAAAGATATTACTCCTCAACCAACTAGCCTCTTCCTGCTTCGGTGTCAAACATGACCTTCTCAGCATTAGATTACAACCTTCATCTCCTGACGCAATATCCTGCTCATCCTCCTCAACTAGACTAGAACAATCGCCATCAACCTCCTCATCCTCAACTTCTGCAATCATGGCTCTCTTCTTTGGCTTTGGACACTCATTGCTTTTATGACCCATCTCCTGACAATTGTAACATTTGAAACTGTTGTTAACCTTCGCCTTCTCAGCCTCCTTCACCACTGGTTTACCGATGGGTTTAGAAACATTAGAACTCCCACTAACACCCTTCACTTGATTGTTGGAATTAGTAAACACACCACCTCCTCGTCGTCCCTGCTTCTCCCAAGCCAACGCTTTCTGATGTGCTTCCACCATAGATCTTGGATCGAACATATTAACCATATCCTGAATCTTCATTCTCAATCCCCCAATGAATCTAGATGTCAACTGCTCTTCCATTTCCATAATATCATTCCTCGCAATAAGCTGGTAAAACTCATCTGCGTAATCATTAACAGTCTTCGTGCCCTGCCTCAAGTTCTGCAAACGTTGATACATCAAAGATTGATAATTGTATGGTAAGAACGTTGCTTTCATTAATTTCTTCATCTTCTCCCAAGATTCAACTTTTGACTTCCCCATTCGTTCACGTGTAAGTTTGGTTTGCTGCCACCATGCCAAAGCTCTACCCCTCAACCTTGTAGCAACCAACTTCACTCTACGATGTTCTGGAACTTCTTTGAAATCAAAAATTTCTTCAACATTAGCCACCCAATCCAAAAACTCCTCAGCCTGCATACCACCTTTGAATTCTGGAATTTCAGTCTTCATCCCAGATTCCCACTTGTGATCGTACTCCGACTGATTCCTTCCTCGTCCACGTCCTCGTCCATGAACACTACCACCATCATACTCTTCTTCACAATCTGATGTATATCGATGTCGATCCTGACCACCAACATCTCTACCACCACCATTTCTTCCACCAGCATTCCGACGATCTACATTCCTCCGATCTCGATCGGTCACATTTCTATCCCGACTTCGATCTTCAACATTTCTATCACAATCTCGATCCACGCTTCTATGATCACTATCAACACTTCTCTCTCGATTTGAATGTGGTGAAGCTCTACTTCTCCCATGGCTCGATTCAGGTGATACTCTTCTCTGATTTTGACTCATCTCCAACATCATCCTCTCTAATCGACCAATCCCTTCATTAATCTTCTCATTAAAATTGTCGTTAATTCTTTGCTCCATCTCATCGGCCTCTTCTCTCCCATACAAAGCATCAATGTTGCGATAACGGTTAGCTCTTCTCGGAGGCATGATCACTCTTCAACAAATTCCAACAAAAACTTCACTTCGATCTAAAAATCTTCAAATCAAAACTACCCACTTGTTGAAATCTTCAAAAATCTCCAAACGAACAAATCTCTTCAAAATCTCGATAACCCACTTCTCCAAATGATGTAAATCTCGCACAACTCCAAAAATATACGCAAACTCCTTGCGTTCTAGCTCTGATACTAAACTGACGCAGCGGATTAATCAAAAACAAGATAGATCGATGAACGTAGCAATCGATGGATTGAGAAATACTGAAATGCCCAAATCCGTTGATCCGAAGATGCCGAATTCTAGCTATCTCTGACACATTGATCGCGCACGATACCGTGAAGAGAGATCTACAATTCTTCGAGTGTTGATCAAGCGCACTTGATTCCGCGAATTGGCTTCAACGATCGAAGATTCGAGCGCACTCGAATGTCGAAGGTGGAGATAGGAGATACACTCAACTACCGATTTTAATTGAAAGCACAAAGCTAACAAACAAGAATTTTATTCAAAATTAACAACCGTTACAAATGATATAACTCGCCTATTTATAGGCATACAACACAACTCTTACAACACAATCCATAGGTCTTGGATGACCTAACACTTAGAATATTTACAACACTTAACAGAAATACGAGCCACAGTACAAACGACTCAACAACACTCTTTACAAACGACCTAAGAAAATAGGGTACCGACTTAACAAAGTATTTAACGACCTAACAAAACAGTGGTCTTCCGACTTATCAATTATCACACGACTTATCATTACTTCGCGACTTATCAGTATCTCGCGAGTATCTCGTTCGCGACTTTATAACCTGGCAACGATTTAAGGAAGGCGGCATGTAATTCAGGGGAGAGAGTGATGACTGACTGGAAGCGGCAGATTCGGGGAAGGGTTTAAGTCGCGGTGGCGTCTTAGGGTTAGGTCGTGGATGTTGGTTCACGACTTAGGGATAGGTCGGAAAGCTTCTAGGATTAGGTCGCGTGAATATTGTCTCTGGAAATTTAGGTCATGGGAGTGCGTAATTAGGTCGCAGTCCTTAGGTCGTGGTGGAATTATATCGCGGGGAAGGATAGGTCGCGGCATGGAAGCGGTGTGAAGTTTAGGTCGCGGTGAAGTTAGGTTTAGGTCGTGGAGGGGTTTAGGTCGTACGCGACTTAAGTTTAGGTCGTTGAGTGATTTCGCGGAAGAAGTTAGGTCGCTCAATGGTATTGAGGTGGAGTTAGGTCGTTGCCGAGCTTCTTTAGGTCGTTGCCGAGCTTCGTTAGGTCGCGCAACTTCGCCAATCAAGGTATGCACTGCATCAAAAGCTCTACATGATGAAAATGAAATGACTAAACAAAAACTTGGCAGAGATTTCCATTTCTTTAGAGATAGAAACACTGAATTTTTTCATAGGCCACTCAAAATAAAACAATCCAAAACTCAAGTCGATATGCACGGGAACTGCAAACAAACTCCAGAAGGAATTCATGAGGCTCTTTGAATTATTTTACCAGCACTTCCAATCACTACCCTACTATCCCTTCCACGCTCACTCATATACCAACTGTTGATCTCCCAACCATCAATGCTCATGAAGCTTTGGCTCTAACTACAAATGTCACAAACACTAAATTTAAAAATGCAGTTTTTGGACTCAAGTCTTCTAGTTCGGGGGGGGGACCAGATGGGTTCAATGCTTTCTTCTTTAAACATTGTTAGGATATTATCTCTCCCATTTTCCTATAAGCTATTCACCACTTCTTTAATACCAATAAGCTTTTTGGCGGTATCAACTCAACTAATCTAGCCATGATACCAAAAGTTGATAATCCCTCCTCAGTTGATCAATACAGACCTATATCATATTGTATAGTTATTTACAAGACCATCACCAAGATTATTGTTGTCAAAATGAAGCCCATCCTTGCAAGAATAATATCACCAAACCAAACTACTTTCCTCCTTGTAAGAAGCATTATAGATAATATCCTTCTGACACATGAGCTTCTCAGAGGCTACAATAACAAGATCATCTCTCCATGTTGAATGCTGAAACTAGACATCCAGAAAGCTTTTGACAGTCTCCACTGGGATTCCGTTATTTCCATCCTTCTGAAAATGCACTTTCCTAAACCATTAATTGCTTGGATAAACACATGCATCGCCACAGCCAAATACTCCATAATGTTCAATGGCAAAATTACTGTCTACTTTAGCTCACATCATGGTCTGAGACAAGGTGATCCTATCTCTTCACATCTCTTTATTATTGTACATCATGGTCTGGGACAAGGTGATCCTATCTCTTCACATCTCTTTATTATTTTTATGGAGTATTTATGCAGTTTAATGTCCCTTCAAACAAGAAATAATAACATTTCTCTCCACCCTAGATGCGAGATACCAGAGATCATTACACTTTTATTTGCTGATGATTTAGTTATCTTTGCAAAACCAAACATGAAAAGTATCATTACTATTAAACTTATCCGCACTCGAGTCTGTCACTGGTCTTAAGATAAATCTCATATTCTTATTGCTGTGCTCAATGCATCTAAATCCTCCTCCATAATAGCACTTTCCTCTCTTCAATATATGCCTGACCATTATGTATATCTTGGCATCCCCCCGACTACCACTAGGATTTCTACTAATTAACGTCTTCCCTTGTATGAATCTATCATTGGAAAATTAAGCAGGTGGCCTTCTCACCTTCTCTCACAAGCCGGTTGCCTCACCATCATTAACTCTATAGCCACTATCATGTCTTCTTACTACCCAAGAACATACATCTTACCAAAGAAACTTCTATCTATGATAAACAAAGTATTAAACCATTTCCTTTAGTCAGGAAGTTGCTACTCTAGAAAACCAATACCATGTGCCTTCAAGAAGATAAATTTTCCAAAGAGCATTGGAGGACTTGGTATCTTGAACTTAAAGAGCTGGAATATTATCGCGCTTTCCAAGCACCTTATTGTTATTCTATCTGAAAAGAACACCCTATGGGTGAATTGAATGAGAATAAACTATCTACAAAACAAGCACTTCTGGGCAATGACAACCCCTCAAACTGCTTGTTGGTTCTTTTGAAGTTTCCTCTATCATAGAACCATGCTTCTCCCTATCATACAGTACTCAATCACTTCCTTATCCAATTACTCCTTCTGGTATACCTCTTGGGCTTCGAGTGGCCTAATTCTTCATGTTGTCCTCACCTATAACTAGAAAATTTCGACTGGTATACCTGATAATGCCCTCGCTCGAAACTATATCCATAACAATAGAGCTTTTTTACCATACTCAAGTAGTGCAACCGTCAGAGCTCTGTGGATTACAATTAATAATAAACCATGTCATGGATGTTTGATTAAATAGGGTGCAAATCACACAAGTCACACCATTAGTTTGGTCTATCACTTCCTTATTAATAACATCAACTGGAATAAAGATCCTTGGTACAAGAGGATATGGAACAAATTCAGCTCTAAAAAGAACAACCTGATGATGTGGAAAGTCATATATAACGCTTGCTTGACCTAGGACAAACTGTTGGCAGGGGTTATGGGATTGATATGAATTGCTACTTCTGTGAAGTACATATAGAAACTAGAAATCACCTCCTCTTTGAATGCATAGTGACACATTGGATTCTCTTAAAAATAATGCTGCTGGGTGGTTACACTTAAACATATAATGATGCTACTAATTATTGGAAATGGATCTTCAATAATACTACAAGAAAAAACAATGAAAGTCTTATGCTTCGGAATATTATGCAAACGTTCATCACTGTTATTTGGCAAGAGAGAAATGATAGACTCTTCGCTCATAAAATTCAATCTCCAGAAGATATCTACATGAAAGCTGTTGGAATGGTTTGACGTTCTACCTTGCTTCAGACCAGAAACAATGAATTCAATATTCCTGACAGATAGAGTATTTAATTCCTTATTTCCTTGTCTCTCCTATGTTTTTATGCTCCTGTTTGTTCCAGTGTTCTATTAATTTTTCCTTGTTTAGGTTTTTTCTTTTCTTTTTTGATAGTTTTTTTTCCTTATCCATGATACGACGTTATCATAGTTTGGTGTTTTTGTTTGTATATATTTGTTTTTCTAGTTAATAAAATGGTAGAGGACAATTTCAATCCCATTTTCCCTTTCAAAAGATTGAAGTAAAATAGAAAAGTACAAATCCTATTTTTAAATAAAATGCCGCAGCAAATTTCAAAAGTCACATTTAAAAATCATTTTCCAAATCAAAGCAATTTTTCAAATCCAAACAGTAATTAATAGTATTTTCAAAATACTATAATCTGGACAATAGCTACCCTAGCACTTAACCAATGCTACTGCTACCTTTATCACTAAAAATGTTCAACCTTTAACACATTTCAATGTCATATCCAATATTTTGATATTCAGTAATTTATACAACAAATATATAACTGAAATTTAAAATCAATAGTAATGACGAATCCAGATTCCTCTACAAAATTCCCTGTATTTCATTTTATGTCATTCGCTTTTCAAAGCAGAAACTCAACCAAACCAAATAAATAAATCATTCAAGCTCAAAAAATTATATCCACCATATATCAATATACTGTTCATCCAAAGGTGAGATAACTCACCAAAATTCAAGTGGATGATTAAGCATTCTAGTTTATTCAAAAATCGAACGACATTCGATTTTAGCTCAAAGTTTCACTTGCTCCAAACTTGACGTAACTAATTTCAATGCATAGGTAATGCTCCTACGAACGCAATGCAAAAGACTACGTCTCAATTAGACCTCGTATGAAGAAAATATGAAGTTTACTAGCTTTGGGATTAAATTAAATTAATTAATTATACACTAATCACCTTCCCTCTCCTTAATAACTTTCTTCCTTATTCCATAATCACCCTTCTGTACATGTTGATACACCCATCTCTAAACCCATGCATGCACCACCAAACTCGATCCACAGTCCACGAAATCAAGATTTGACTTCGCCACTACGCTCCTCATCGCATGAGCTACTCTCCCGAACCATCCATCTCAAGCTTGGCCGAACCATCGAAGATGAGACCTGCAGCTTAACCCCTTCGACCATGAAAAGTCGTGACCTCCAATTTCTCACCGCATACCACCTAACTCGGTCGCAAGGTGCTCCTTCGCACGATAAACGGGTTGAAGCCAACATGTTGCCTATCCCCGCCTCTAGCCACCAAAGTTTGAAACCCTAGTTTCCAACCTCCATGTTGATCATCCCACTTTTCTGCCGCATGCTTCCAAATCAACTAAGATGCGAAACTATTCATCCCATGATTTCAATGGATCCAGTATCATGATTTTTAGTGGTTTATATCTCACGATTTTGATTTTAATAGTGATGGTTTGATTTTCATGTTTACAGGAACAGGAGGAATGAAAAGAAAATGGGAAAAAGAAGAGTGAAGAATAGTCTAGGGATTGACGTTATTAAATTTTACAATTTCCAACACTTCGCTACATAGAATCATATTTGCGTACGAACCGCAAACGATGGAAACAAAAATACGATCATGCACAACTATGCGACACGATCCTAAAACAACAATAAAATACATTGGTTATTTTATTTTGTGAAATTTCAAAAATACCAACGTTTGCCAAAAAATATGTCAAACGGTTATTTAAATATTTCCTAAATTAAAAATTATGGAAAAATCCTATAAATTCATTTTAAAATACGCCATCGACAATTAAGTCATTTTATTAAAAATTGGTTTTCTTATTACTTATTATATTTGAATCAAATTTGAATATTTAAATAAATTAAATATTCATATTCGAAACTTTAAAATTTTTGGGTTATTTCATTCTTCCCTCTTAAAAGAATTTTGTCCACAAAATTCCCAAAGGAAGAAAAATGTCTTCTAACCCTTGCACCTTTAAAATAAATTATGTTACGGAAAAATTCGACAGCATCTTCTTTGCGCGGCTAGGTCCAAAAAAATTACAATATCAACATAAGCTTATATCTGAAGACAACACAACAACAATATATACTTATAATATACCATATAGAGTGTGTATGACACATAACAGACACACTTGTTAATCATTAATACGTACCAATTTGTCGAGAAATCAAACTCTACTCATTAAACAAAAAGCAACAAGAAAGCCTTTGCTTCCGTATACCCGAATCTCACTTACATATCCCCAAAGAGAGTTAAATACGATAGTGAAACAATAAAATATATTCAAACATGTATGATGCATGTATCTCATTCGTACGCAATATCAAATCCTATCACTTGCTCGAATACACAAACTTCTCTTCCGAACTAGTATCGCTCACTCAACTTCTCTAGTGCGAACTCCGATCAGGTTCCTTGATTAGAAACCTCCGTTCTCCTTACATAGCCATATACTAGGATAGAAAACATCATAATCATAACAAAAATCTGTATCAAGTGTTTGCCGTCAAGAGTCGAGTGAAAAATCCTTGTTTGGATTGGTGTAAATCGCCTTGAAATCATGTAATTGAATCTGGATCAAAAAAGGTTATGCGAATAAAATGATCTATGTACAACTTACGTATTTATTCCATTGATTTCTTAACTACACTAATTCTTTTTAATTCGCATTTATTTACACCAATAGTATATTTCATTTAATACTAAAATCATTTATGAACCATTTCATAACCAATTACTTAAGTCTATCAACATTTTATAACTCAAGTTATTCATATAATACTCTTCTACATCCTAAGAGTATATATACAATATCAGATTTCTTTACTTAACCAGGATGTTCAATAGATTTAAAACTTGTTTTAACTTACTATCTTTCCTGTCTAGAGTTATGGAACTCTATTTTTATATTTTCACAAACACTTAGCTTCGAGTTCTCAACTATTTCAGAAGTTTTCGATTGTCCAAAATCACTGAAAATTCCATTTTACTTCAACAAACGAAAACAACCAAAAAATATATCATAATGAGATGCACAAACCAAGCTACCCGGATGCATATGATACATTCATCCATAAAATCACATAGCAGAGAACTTAAGAACTAAACACCGGGTTTTATTTCAAATCATTTTGAAATGATATTAATAATATACATATCTCCTTTTGTATGTCAAATCATACTCTCAGGATTAAATCAAAATCTATTTTACCAAAACTAATCTATAGCAAACTACTATGGTAGCATTTCCCCACTTAAAAACTCGAAAACGAACACCGATGATGCTGCAATCATCACCAGAATTATTTTCCAGCGATAGAAGTAATTTCAATGCTTTCTATCTCTTTTAAAATTCTTTTAAAATATCTCTATTAATCAATACTTTCAAATAATATCATTATTCTTTTCTCCAAAACCTTGAAAAACAATTTTCGAAAAACACCAGGATCTAAGTTCTCAAATTCTCAACTTTAAATCCTTTTTATTTATAAACCATACTTATATAATTTCACTTTCTTACATAGAATCACTTCACAACTGTTCGTCTTTGTTTAGATTATAATAAACAATTTTATTTAAAATTAATTTTAACCCAACATTATCACAGAACGCCTTATAGTCAAAACTATGAAACTTAATTCATAAGGTGTTCGTTTCAATGTTCCCACAATTACTATCTACCCAACCCATGCGGTAAAAGGTAAAACTGCTCATAAATTGGTTGAGCACAATTCAAAAATCAACAAACAATAGTCAATAACCCTAATCTGGATGAGCACAGCTAACCAAACAATAAATGATAATAATCAAATATTATCATTTCCTAACAAACAAACACATCATAAATTACTATATTAATTTTTGAAAATTATTCTTTTATTATAAATTATAATCCTAGATAAATTATTTCATCTACCCATTTGTAAAACAATACTATGTAGGTTTACCTTGTTCAAGAGTTTAGAAACTCCTATCGATACAGTTGTTCCTTCTGTATTGACCAGAATTCATAAACCATTAAACAAATCAATCAACACAAGATAAAACATTTTTATAGCACTAACAAATAACCGCTCTCTTATATATGTACACTCAAACTAATTCTAGGGTGTTGCTAACCCTATCTTTAATGGGTTTACCCTACTAAAGCCTAGGTGTTCACTCAACCTAAGCTCTGATACCATGATGACCGACCTTTTCGATCCTCAAAAGTCGACACTAATACATCCACGGTATTCATGTGTCAAGCATTCAAGTGCCGAAAAGACAGATTGTTAGGGTGTAAGGAAAGAAAAGACAGAACATAATCTCACATCATAATGAGTAATATATAATATACAACAGATCTTTACGAAAGAAAACTGTAATATACATACGTCAATAAGAGTAAACAAACCAATCATTAGCGTTGATAGTTAGAACAGCTTGTCCTCACAAATGCTGATAAATTCAAAACAAGAAATGTAGCGGAAAATAAAATATACGTGAATACATCTTGGAGGCATCCAGCTCGTCTTCTAAAGCTCCAAAGCATCCATAACTAGATCTGAAATATACTTGGGCTGACTCGGGCAGTAGAAGAAAATAACACTCGGATCAGTTATAACATCCCTTATTTTGAGGCTCGAAACTAAGCGCTACGAATGCTGCAATCATCCATAATATTAATTTCCGGTGATAAAATGCGGCTATGTTAATCAGATCAGTAACATCAAAAGCACATGCATAATAAAAAATTTAAACACAATTTAATGGCAAACTTTCACATTTCATTTCATAAATAATATTCCATATTCATTACATAATCCCATTCACAATCCCACGTTCAGAGAAAATATAATTATTACAAAATACTTCAAGCGTGACATATGAAGATGCTTGGTTGATCAGAGTCTAATACTAAGCAATTATGCAACTTTCCGTTACATCCATATAGAAAATTAAAACAACAGAGCAGTATAGATAAGAACTCCTAAATAGCTAGATTGCCTCGTGTACGTCTCTGGAAGCTTATCCGTCCTACTGCAAACTGGAAACCTTTACTCTCGACCTACTCAAATGAGTACCCGAAAGTTTAAGGGGGAAAACAAAAACTTCATGTTAGACAAATAGTCTGGTATGAATAATAACCTACCATCTCGAACCAAATATATATATATATATATATATATATATATATATATAGTGAGACCACGCCGTTAAGCAGAACAGGTTTTCTCCTCACTAGTATCTTAACCAAAACACGTTAACCATATACTATGCTCCTACATCCACACTGGTTAGAACATTAAAAATAAGCATTTACAGTCAAGCAACATATAATGGACTACCAATCCCAATTTACTAGACTATCCGTCTTAATTTCATCTGACCATCCATCTTAATTCCAAATGACTATCCGTCTTATATTTATGTGGACTACCCATCTCATATGCAAACATTTTTCTATAGATTATCTATCCCCTTCCTTATGGACTACCCATCGCACATAGTTTCATTATCGAAGTTATGTGGACTATCCATCTCACATATTTCATTTAATTAAAATGATGTGGACTATCCATCACACATCCCATAGATTTCCTAGGCTGACTATGAACCCTTCATTAACTATATAGAGACTATCCATTGCTGGCATCATGTGGACTATGCATCACACATTCCATATTTTTTCTAGGTTAACTATGAACCCCTCACTTATTAATTTTAATTTATGTTTAACCTAAACGTTCAACCCAGTCTATTGGTGTCCCCAATAAAGTTGTGTACCCCTTAAGCTTATAACATTTCAAAATGATATGCATTGGTACCCCCAATGATCTATGTCAAAATTATAAAATAACATAAATTAGTATCCCCAATGGTCAGCGTCAAAATTATAAAATAAAATACTTTGGTATCCCCAATGAACAATGTTGCACTTATCATACTTATGGGCCCCCACCACTTATATAGTAATATAATGAACATGCGGCATTCATGCCGCAATTAAAATATTGAACCTCTCTCTAAGGTTAGGAAACAAAATTTTGATTTTATAAATCTTGTGGCTAACTGCCAAAATCACAAGGTTATCGACTTCATAAAAACATAGGCTATCTCGCCTTTAAAACTTACTTTTAGTTTGCATAAAACCAGGCCCCACCGGCATTGAAATAAAATGTAGCGGCATCAATGTCACATGGCATTATCGGCAAAATCAATCACTTGTGGCATTAATACTATAACATCGAAAAACATAGTACTTTGGCTCTATGCTATAAAACATAGGGTATTGGCATTGGCAACCCACGATATAAATTTCCTTTATATCAAAATCAAGTAATAACGGCATCACCACCGTAAAACGGTTAATATCAAAAATATTTCTTATGGAATCACTGCTTAGAGCTATGGCATTGATATAGAAAACATGCGGCATCGCCGCCTTAATATAGTTGGTACCGAAATAGTAGCATGCCGCGTCATTTAAAACTATGGTGAAAATTTGTGGCATTGCCAGGCGGCATTGATATGCGACATTAAGACATGCGGCATCAACGTCGTATGGCTTAGATTTCAAAACAAAGGCAAAGTATGTCGAGATGGTTCTGGGTGAATTACGATATTGCATTGCCGCCTTTGATTGAATGCCGACATGGTCCACATCGACATGGTCAGAATCATTCCATAACTACTTAAATTGTTATCATAGGCTTCCCCCCATATCAACGTCGACACTCATAGCTGCGACACTGCTTTGGCTTCGGCATTGATATAGGCAGCATGACATTATCGTAGTTACCATGAAAACTGTTTTATTTCTATACAAAAAAATCTCTTTACACCAACTCTAATTCCCTATCAAATTTCTATTGGTTAAAAACAAATATAGCCATTTCCTTTTCAGAAAACTGCCACAACTAGGTTTACTTTTCCAAAACACATATCAACTTTAATTAATTAATATCCTTAATCAATTATTAATTTAAATTCTTATCTAGCATAATAAATTCATAATTAATCATAATCACTTGGGAAAATCTCCAAAAATTACAAAAATTCCGAAATATCATATTCTTCACCTTATAAAAAATTTTGGGCCAAAAACATTAATTAACTATTTTTAATAATTAAAACCCAAAGTAAAAGCTATTCCTTCTTAGGAAATTCATAAAATATTCATTTTAAATTAAAAAATAATGAAATTAAAAACTCATCTCCAAAATAACGTTTTACTCAACATCTCAGAAAATAAAATTGATTGGAGATTAAAAACTTAGGTTTTACCCATAAAACCCATTCAAATAATTTCATAAAAATATCATAATTCACTATTCTATCCAAACAATAATCATACAACCAAAACATGACATAAATCATCAAAATAATTTGGGTATTACCTATAGTTGAATGCGAAAACAAACAATAGAGATGGTTCACTTATTATTCACCTTAAATTTGGATGTTGGAGTTGAGATTTGATGTTGTTTTAGCTTCCCTAAGCTCCTTCTTAAATTCCCATTTTGATTTCGTCTTCCCTAGCTTGTTAATGGCCAGCCCTAAGAGTTTTTTTTCTTTTGATTGATTTGTTGTTGTAGAAATGAGAATGAGTAAGGGAGAGAGAGGGCTTAAGGGAAGAAAATGAGGTTATATTCCTAATTTGCCCCTTCCATTAATTATTTCTTTTATTAAGTTTAATACAATCTTACTTAATTAATTAGTTAAGGCCTGACCTTATTAATTATCAAATTTCATCCCCTTATCCCACTACATATTTTATTTAATCTATCCAATTAAATTTCCTGAATAATGTTAAACTAAAATTAGGGGTGTTACAGGCTCCCCTCGTTAAATAATTTCATCCTAGAAATTCAGTAAGGACTACATAACAAGCATATCAAACATGCAAACAATGCTAGTATATCCTACCAGCTAAAAAGTCTATATACAACAAGAATAGAACATACCATCATAACAGCTCAGGATAAGTATCCCTAATCATGAATTTTGTCTCCCAAGTACAGTTTTACTCATTGTCACTCCACTAGACTTTTACCAATCTGACTGTCTTGTTCCTTAGCTTCTTCTCATCTCTC
Source organism: Allium fistulosum (assembly GCA_030737815.1). NCBI lineage: Eukaryota > Viridiplantae > Streptophyta > Magnoliopsida > Asparagales > Amaryllidaceae > Allium > Allium fistulosum. The sequence continues at coordinate 645,228,530 of CM060901.1, read as the reverse complement.
ACTACGACACGAATTGATAGTCTTACCAAGGTCAGATCCGGTTCCACTACTAAATCTTCTAATGCAATCGGAGTAACAGCAGTCTCTGAATCATGCACATACTTTCTGAGATGAATAACATGAAACAAATTATAGACTCCTACCTAACTACTTAGTAACTCTACTCGGCGCGTGAGTTTTCCGATCCTCTCTATAATAGGGAACGGTCCAACATAACTCGGTGCCAGTTTCCTTGACTTTCCAAATTGTACCACACCCTCCATCGGTGATACTTTAATGAAAACATGATCTCCAACCGATAACTCTAGATCCTTACGCCTCTTATCTACGTAACTTTTCTGCCTAGACTGAGCTTTCCTCATCCTAACTCGGATTAACTCAATCTTTTATGTAGCTTCTCTTACCATATGGACCAAGAACCAATCAGTCTTTGGTGATTTGCACAACCATAGAAAGCTTCAAAAGGCGTCATTCCTATACTAGTCTGATAACTATTATTATAGGCAAACTCAACTAAGTGCAAATGGTCTTCCCATGACCCACCAAAATCTAGTACACAAGCTCTCAACAAATCTTCAAGTACCTTATTGACTCTCTCTATCTACCCATCCATCTATGGGTGATAAGCGGTACTCATCTTAAGCTTGGTACCCAACACTTCCGGTAGACTCTTCCAGAATTCACTACTGAACAAAGTATCTCTGTCACTAACTATATTACTAGAAATCCCATGCAGTCTAAAAATATTCTTTATAAATTACTTAGCTAATATAGGTTCCGTCCTTGTCGATTTGACGGGAATGAAGTGTGCACTCTTGGTCAGTCTATCCACTATAACCCAAATACTCTCATTTCCCCTATTCGACCTTGGCAACCCGTCAATAAAATCCATGGATATAGAATCCCATTCATAAATTGTATATCTAAAGGCTGAAGCAACCCATTTGGCTTCTGATGTTCGACTTTTACTTATTGGCAATTCACACATTGCTTTACCCATAAGCCTACATCCCTTTTCATACCTTCCTAGAAGAAACTTCTTTTCATATCCTGATACATCTTAGTTCCTCCAAGATGTATAGTAAACTTCGATCGATGACATTCCCTAAGAACTTCCTTCTTTAGGTCAACAACATCTAGAACACATAACCATCCCTTCTTCCTTAACCGTCATCTCTGGTCAATAATAAAACCTTTTAGATGATCAATCTCAGTTCCACTTGGTTTCTAATCCTTTTGGCTAGTAATGGATCATCTCTTTACTTAGAAGCCATCCTTTCAATCAATACTGGTCGAACTTCCAAGCAAGACAACATGGCTATTCTTTTACTAGAACTAACAGTCGATCTTAACTGCTCCCTACAGGTAGTCAACGCCTCCCAATCCTTCCATTCTACCAACATATCTAACTTCACATTATGATATTTTTTGTTAAGTTCATCCACCACTTTGTTTCCTTTCCCTGGAGTATAACCAATACCAAAATCATAAGCTGCTAAAAACTCCAGCCGCCTCTGCCATATCATATTCAACTCCTTTTGAGAGAATAAATACATCAAAGACTTATGATCTGTATACAACTCAAATCTTTCTCCTGAGAGGTAGTGTCTCTACACTTTCAATGCGAAAATCACCGCTGCCAACTCCAAATCATGAGGTGGATACCTAACTTCATCTAATTTGAGCTATCGATAAGCATAGGCAATTACTTTACCCATTGCATCAACGCAGCTCCTAACCCTGTTCCACATGTATCTGTATAAACCACTGAATCCCGATTCCCATCTAGAAAAACTAACACAGGCGCATTGGTCAACAAATTCTTTAACTTAAGGAATGCTTCCTCACATTTATCAGACCAAACAAACTTTACGTCCTTCCTGGTAACTTTATTCAAGGGTGCTGCTATCCGCGTGAAATCCTTGATAAATCTCTAGCGATAGCCAGCTAATCCAAGAAAAATTCTTATCTCAATCACCGTTTCAGGTCTCTTCCAATTATTAACAGCTTCAATCTTAGCTGGATCCACGGAATACCGTCTCTCTGAAACTACATGACCAAGAAACTTCATTTCTCACTTCTAGAAATGACACTTTAAAAACTACGCCTTTAGTTGATGTTGCCTCAACGTCTTAAGCATTATTCTAAGATGAATATCATGATCTCTTTCATTCTTAGAATATATCAAAATATCATCAATGAATCCAACACGAACCCAAGTGCTCTTGGAAAATCCGGTTCATCAAATCCATAAAGAAAACAGGCGCATTAGTCAATCCAGATGACATTACTAACCACTCGTACGAACCATATCTCATTCGAAATGCTGTCAATGGAATATTGTCCTCTACCACCCTCAATTAATAGAACCCTGTCGCCAAATCCAACTGGAAAAAATACTTTGGATCTATTCAACTGATCAAATAAATCATCGAATCTATACAAAGGATATATATTCTTTATTGGCTTCTCATTCAGCTTACGATAATCAATACACAACAAATGACCCATCCGGTTTTTTACGAACACCGCGGCCGCTGCCTAAGGCAAATTTCTTGGTCTAATAAAACTCTTTCCTTCTAAATCCACTAGCTGTACCTTTAACTCCTTCATCTCGGTAGGTGTTATCCTGCTAGGTTGTCTACTATTGGGCAGCTCTAGGTACAAGATCTATGCAAAACTCCATAGCTCGTTTCGACGGTAGTCTTGTAATCGACTCAAAAACATATACAAATTCTCTTGCAACTAAGAATTGATTTAGCTCATCTTCCACTTCTGTGGCACCCAATAAAGCAGAAACTTCTTAACTGGAATTCTCAACTAAGTATATGATTCGGTCACTACTATCAGGGTATCTCAATGATATACAAATCCATACCCAAATAATCCCAAAACCCGCAAAATCAAACATAAACAAACTGCAAGCAAAAATATAACCTAGCAACTCAAATTCTAAATGGTCACATTTCATCCTTAGAGTAGCATACCCTCCTATTGGATTCGCTACCCTTAAGGAAGTAACAAGGTATGATGGTTGTAAATTTAAATTATTTACTAAACATAGAGATAAAAGTATGTGATGCTCAAGTATCAAACAATACTTTAACCGGTATGCTATGAATCAAAAGCATACCATCCATCATAGACTTTCCTTTCTCAGCAGCGGTCAGTCTCGATGCAGACGGCTCCAAACCAAACACCTTTTTTTTACAAGCCTTCGCAGCCTCTGAATATTTGTTCTTGTAATGCTCCACTTGGTCGTAGTTAAAGCACTTCACATTCTGCCTTCCCACAGCCATCTTTCCATAACCATATCGACACACATGAGCATAGTGCCCCTTTTTATCACACTTATAACAAACAATGTCCGCTTTCCCATTCTTGGTAGCTCCACCCTTCTGAGCTCCCTTCTTCTCTTGAAGAACTTCATCTTGTTATTCTCAGGACTCTGGGTTTCCACTAAATTCTCTTTCCCAAAAGTCGCAAGCATCTCCTCATTCCTTATAGCCATTTCCACCACTACATTACTCGGATCTCGGAGGTGTAGCATAGTCGCTTTCGCAATCTCTATCCTCAATCCCTAGAATAACTTCTCATTCCTCTTGATAACAGAATCAATAGTAGCATATGTGTACCTAGACAGCTCATCAAACTTGGTAGCATACTCCAATACAGACATTTTCCCTTGCTCCAATTCCATAAACATTCTAAGCAGGAGTGACTTGACTACTTCAGACAAAAATCTCTCCTCGAATCTCCTTCGAAATTCAGCCTAAGTCAGTTTCTCTTTTGGAACGCCAATGGTTACCATGTTCCACCAGTACAGCGCAGCACCTTGCTACTGTCTTGAATCCAATCTCCTTTTATGCTCGTCATTCAAACCTAAGTCAGCAAAAATCCTCTTGCAATGCAATAGCCAGTTTTCCACTTCAACGACATCTTCAGTTCCAAGAAAAGGCCTTCCTCCAGGACTAGTATAATCTCGGTTCAGCTTAGCATAGTTATTACCAATAGGCACTCCGGGATTAACTCCTCCTGCATTAGCAGCATTTCCACCAGCTACTCTTGCAGCTGCTCCCGCTTGCATCAGGCTGACGAAGAACCGATACATAGCCCCCATATCTACTGGTGGGGTTCCAACGCTCACATTAGCATTTACATTTTGGTTAGCATTTGTCGGTGGACCCAGATTCCTTGTACTGGGTCGAGCATTTCCGTTGGTTGTAGTGGCTTCTACACCAAAATTCACTCATATGTTTTCTGGTTCCATATCTTGTTTTCTCGTAATCAGCATACAAGCCCTAATAAGATACAGAAGAATGGTCCAAGAGAGAGGGGAGAATACATACTTATATATAGCAAATACAAGTACTTTACTATAGCATTATCCCAAACCCCAATCTTATTCTCAGATTCATTAGATTATGTTTTCAAAATTCTTTTAATCTTTTAAGTTTTACATAAACCTATGCTCTAGTACCAACTTGTATCATCCTCCATTTTGAGGTCCAAAATTAAGTGCTATGGATGCTGCAGTCATCCACAATATTAATTTACGATGACAAAATGCGTTATGTTAATTATATCAGTAACATCAGAAACACACGAATATGAAAATTTTTAAACATAATTTAATGGAAAACTTTCACATTTCATTTCAAAAATAGCATTCCATATTCAGTACATAATCTCATTCGCAATCCCACGTTTAGAGAAAATATAATTATTACAAAATACTCAAAGAGTGTCATATGAAGATGCCCCTTTGGTTGGTCAGGGTCTAATACTTGGCAATTATGCAACTTGCCATTACATCCATACAGACAAAATCAAATAACATAGCGGATTGGATAAGAACTCCTAAATAGCTTGATTACTTCCTACACATCTCTGAAAGCTTATTTGTCTTACTGGAAACTTGGAAACCCTTACTCCTAACCTACTCAAATGAGCACCCAAGAGTTTAAGAGGAAAAACAAAAACTTTGGATCAAACAAACAGTCTGATGTGAATAATAACCTACCATCTCGAACCAAAAAAGATATCGAGTGAGACCACGCCGCTAAGCGAAACATGTTTTCCCCTCACTAGTATCTTAACCAAAACGCATTAACCACATACTATGCTCATGCATCCACAATGGTTAGAACATTGAAAATAAGCATTTGCAGTCATGAAACATATACTGGATTACCCATCCTAATTTATTTAGACTATCCGTCTTAATTTCATATGACTATCCGTCCTAATTTCAAATGACTATCCATCTTATATTTATGTGGATTACCCATCTCACGTGCAAACATTTTTCTATGGATTATCTACCCCCTTTCATATGGAGTACCCATCGCACATAGTTTCATTATCAAAGTTATGTGAACTATCCATATCACATATTTCATTTGATTAAAATGATGTGGATTATCTATCACACATCCTATAGTTTTCCTAGGCTGACTATGAATCCTTCATTTACCATACAGAGACTATCCATCTCTGGCATCATGTGGACTATCCATCACACATTCCATAGTTTTCCTAGGTTAACTATGAACCCATCACTTATCAATTTTAATTCATGTTTAACCCAAACATTCAACCTATGTCTATTGGTGCCCTAATTAGGTTATGTACCCCATAAAATTAACATCTCAAAATGATATGCATTGGTACCCCGGTGATCCATGTTGAAATTATAAAATAACATACATTGGTATCCTCAATGGTTAGTGTAAAAATTATAAAATAAAATACTTTGGTATTCCCAATGAACAATGTCGTAGTTATCATACTTATGGCTCCCGATTACTTATATAATAATATAAAGAACATGTGGCATTAATGCCACAATGACAATATCCAACCTCTATCCAAGCTTAGAAAACAAAAACTTGATTTTATAAATCTCGTGGCTAACTGCCGAAATACTAAGGTTATCGACCTTCTTAAAAACATAGGCTATCTCGCCTTTAAAACTTACTTTTACTTAGCATTAAACCAAGTCTTATCGGCGTTGAAATAAAAAGTAGCGGCATCAATGCCGCTTGACATTATCGTCGAAATCAATCACTTGCGGCATTAATACTCTAATGTCGAAAAACATAGTACTTCGGCTCTATGCTGTAAAACATAGGGTGTCGACATTAACAAACCACGATATGAATTTCCTTTATATCGAAACCCAGAAATAGCAGCATCACCCCAGTAAAACAGTTAATATCGAAAATATTGCTTATGGCATCACTGCCTAGAGCTATGTGAACGGTATAGAAAACATGCGGCATTGCTGCCTTAATATAGTTGGTATCGAAATAGTGGTATGCAACATCATTTAAAACTATGGTGAAATTGTGTGGCATTGCCAGGCAGCATTGATATGCGACATTAAGACATAAGGCACCAATGCCATATGGCTTAGATTTCAACACAAAGACAAAGGATGTCGGAATGGTTCTGGGTGAATTACGATATTGCAATGCCGCCTTTGATATGATGCCGATATGGTCCATCATTTTATAACAACTTAAGAAGTTAGCATAGGCTTTCCTCCATATCAACGCCGACACTCTTAGCCGCGGCACCGTTTTGGCTTCGGTATTGATATATGTGGCATGACATTATCGTAATTACCATAAAAACTATTTTATTTCTATATAAAGTAATCTCTATACACCAACTCTAATTCTTTATCAAATTTCTACTGGTTAAAAATGACTTTACCCGTTTTCTTTTCAAGAAACTACTACAATCGGTTTTACTTTCGCAAAACATATATTAACTTTAATTAATTAATACCTTAATCAATTATTAATTTAAATTCTTATCAAGCATAATAAATTCACAATAAATCATAATCACTTGGACAAAATCCTCAAAAATCATAGAAGTTTAGAAATATTATATTCTTCACCATATAAAAATTTCGGGACCAAAATCATTATTTTACTATTTTTAATAATTAAATCCCAAAATAAAAGCTATTTCCTCTTTAGGAAATTCATGAAATATTCATTTAACTTGGAAAATTATAAAATTAAAAACCCATTCCAAAATAGCGTTTTACTCAACATCTCAGAAAACCAAACTGATTGGAGATTAGGAACTTAGGTTTTACCCTTAAAAACCAATCAAATAATTTTATAAAAATTCCATAATTCATTATTCTATCCAAACAATGATCATACAACCAAAACATGGCATAAATTATCAAAGTAATTCAAGTGTTACCCATAGCCGAATTCGAAAACAAACAATAAAGATGGCTCACTTATTATTCACCTTAAATTTGGATGTTGGAGTTGAGATTTGATGTTGTTTTAACTTCCCTAAGCTCCTTCTTGAATTCCCTTTTTGATTTCATCTTCCCAAGCTTGTTAATGGCTGGCCCTAATAGTTTCTTTTGATTTCTTTGTTGTAGTAGAAATGAGAATGTGTGGGGGAGAAAGTGGGCTTAAGGGAAGAAAATGATGTAATATTCCTAATTTGCCCCTCTCATTCATTCTTTCTTTTATTAAGTTTAAAACAATCTTACTTAATTAATTAGTTGAGGCCCGACCTTATTAATAACCAAATCTCATCCCTTTATCCCACTACATTATTCTATTTAATCTATCCAACTAAATTTCTTGAATAATGTTAAACTAAAAGTAGGGGTGTTACATCAATCTGGTAAACCAGCATGAGTAACACAAATCATATGGATTTTTAATATTATAAAACCTTTTAGGAATAATGGTATCTCGTAAGTCCACACCGCACATAAACACAGATGGGTTTTTACCTTAAGATAACAAAACAATTTTAAATAGAAAATCCAATGATATTAAAATAATGTCTAGGGTTTAAAATAAATATATAACATAGCTGGAATGCTAGCATCTCACATTCCAACATATTTAGGCACAACTAAGTCCATTGGAGAATGGATTCCATACAATGACAATGCTACTAGGGTACCACCTGCCACAGTACACCTCTAGAAAAATGTACTGTGGGCCTCACACGGACCCCATGCAAATCAGGACTAGCCTACCCCTTACTGGATAGTACCAAATATGACATCGCCCCTGTTGTTAGCCAACAACCGTATAATGGGTCAATATCGATCCAGATCGGGTGATGACCATACTTTAATAGTAGCGAACCACATGGCCTTGAAGCATATCCCATATTTTAGTCATTACCGAGTATGAGGCTTGAGGCTATGTTTTACCTTTTTAGCAAACTCTACTTGGAACGCTAACACCGCCCTTCGGGCAACAATGCAATGCTAGCATTCATCCATATAAGTTGTTCAGGATATAAACAAACCGAAGGCACTACTTCTAATACATACCCAGGATTAGTACCAAGTAGCCTTGCACTTCAAAGAACTCCATTTTCGATTTCCTTCATCTTCAAGATGTATAAAATTCGTATGCCTATGCCGGTTCAAAGTGGTTTTCGGATAACTCATGCTTATCTGATCTCGGTCTCTCCGAAGCGACAATCGATAATTCAAAACTGGCCAAGATTTGATAGTCAGTTATCTAACTATCAAATAAATAAGCAGTCCAACCAAATATTTAATTTCACATGGAAACCAAACATAGTTAAGTACATAAGCAACCAATAAACCACTTTAATAAATATTTTCATTAATTTAAATCACTTTGCAAATACATGTATCAAAATACTTTTACAAAGATATATTCCCAAACCCTCTCTACTCTTTTCAATACTTAGAAAAGTATTTATAAACTTTTCTCAATGGTATAAGTATATTCACAAACCATTTCACTTTCAACACTTAAAAAGTATTTATATACTTATCTCAACTGTATAATTCACAAAATCTTAAGAATGACTCCACTTCAAAAACCATACTTATTTGGGATAAAAATGAATTTCATTTAAAACATAGATAATAATAAACCCAAAGCACTTTTGCTATAAGTAACAAGGTCTTTCAAATAAAACCAGGTATACTTACCCCACTTTCCGATTTCAAATTTGTACCATCCCTCGATTAACAATGTAGTCAGATAAGTTATCGTACTATTGTAACGACCCAGAATTTCCATCATTTGAAATTCGTATATTTAATTAATTTTAAATATTAATAAGTAAGATATGGAATTCGAATAAATTTAATTTCGAATGTCTAGATTTAATTGGATAATTAAATCGATAATTTAATATTGCAATTCTAGAAATAATTGAAATCTAAATTAAATGTGATTAAAAATGATTTAAAAAGTTATATTAAATCATATTGGAGTTAAAATGATGTTTGTAAACTTTTAAAATCGAATTAAAAGTTAAATTGTGAAAATTGAATATTTTAATATTTAATTGACGACTAAAAATAGTCATTTTTCAAACAGTCTCGGATTTCGACAAAACCAGTTTCATCGGATCGATAATGTGATATTATTGTAAGATTTCAATTTTCGTAGCAATCGGAGTTGACGTTTGCCCGGGGCAAGCCAAAACGCATCGAAATCGGTTTAAATCGATTTGATTTAAATTTGATCGTTTATTTTTGTAACTCTCACATACGATCGAATTAGCTCCCGAAACACGTTCCATTATGTCCAGAACGCAGGGTTAACCTTAGAAACGCCAGTCGGCACGCTCGATTTGGAGTTCGAAAATTTTCGGATGAATAGTGATTTGTAAATTTTCTATAAAAGCACCTCAACTCTTCACATTTGCAAACAAGAGATTAGGGTTTCAGCTCAAACCCTGGCCGCCAGTTTATTATCAATGGCCGAAATTTGTGCTTCTTCTTCCTCATTTATCTCGAAATCCATCAGCAATTAGCCAAAACGTTCAATTGGAAGTTTGTAGAGCACGTTGAGATCTTCACATCCAACGGTGGATTTTCGCTATCGTCGTCGTATGAAAGAGAAAAAAACTAACGTTCATCATCAGGTTGCACTCATTTATCATGACCAAGGCATAGCCGAGCTCCACCTTGCTTTGGCCGAGTGTAGCATTGTCAACGAGCTTCGAAGGGGTGGTTGCCGATCGTCGTGAAGTTCATCGTAGTGGTCGCGTTAATTCGAACTAGGGTTGGCGGCTATGGGTTTGTATACGTGCGTGATAGCTGGGAAGTTCGTGAGGGAGGGAAGAAGATCTCGTACGGCCGAGATTGTAGGGCTTCAAAATGAACGGCAGAGACTGAGTTTGGGTTTGTAAATAAAAATTAATAAAAGAATTTGTTTCAAATTATATATGCAAACTTTAAAATATCATATCTGCTTGATACGAGGTCGGAAAATTACGAAACAAATTGCGTTGAAATCGTCTCGATGAGCACTACGCAATGGAGCCGGTTTGGAGTCAATTGGAGTCAGTGAAAATTTTGAGTAAAATTAAACGCGCGTTTAATTTTATTTAAAATAAAACGCCGCAACCGTTATTGAATGCAAGGTGAGAACTCCTCACTCAATCGAATGTTTTGTTTCGATTTAAATTTTAAATAGTTAGATTTAAAATTGCTTGATTGTGATGATTGTTATTTATTGTGTTAAATAGACCCTATACGCCGTATATTAAGCGGAGGTTATTTATTAAAAACATATACCGCGATAATTTCACATTAAAGTGGAATTGGTATTATATATGTATATAGCAATATATATATTGGAATATGTATATATTGGGGTTGATTTCCCGCATTGTATAGCGGATGAGACCCTATTGCGCCGCATAATAGCGGATAATATTTATAAATCCCATATACCACGATAATTTCACTGTGAAGTGAAATTGGTATTGTGCTAACATCTGTGGATGTAGGGAAACAGGTTGGAGGGATCTAACTGGATTCCTCAAACATTTGAATTTATTTCCTATGTTGTGTGTTGATTATTTATAATCGTCGTGCGATTATGTTGTGATTGAATCTGTTGACGGCTATAAATTAGCCGAATATATTTTGGTATCGTTGGATAGCGAAAATAAATAAATAAGATTTTTGAAATTTAAGTTGAAAATTTATCGAAAAATTCATTTTTGATAATTGGATAAATTAAAAGGGGTTTTAAAAGATAAAAGTTTTATTTTTGAATTGTATTGAATTAAATTTCAAATTTGTATAAAAAGGCTTAATAAATGGATTTCGGAAGTATTAATTATAAATTGAAGAGTTTGTTTGAAATTGGATTTTTAAGTAGATTTGAAGAGCTAAAGGAATTTATTTTTAAAAGGAAATAATTCTGGAAATGTTTGGAAATTTATTTGATTTAAATTAATCAGATAATTTAATTAATCCTATCTATGAATGTTTGGATTACATTGGATGTTGAATTGTTTGACATCTTTTATGTGTGATGCTTTGTGATATATTCTGATTTGTGTGTGAATTGTGATCTATTTATCTGTGATATATACCTGTGATCTGTGAATGAAGATAAGCGGTATAGTTTATACCGCTTATCAATTATATTGTTATATTTGATCTGTGATTGTTGAATGTTGTTGCACTATTCTGTTAAACCCGTGGACTACACAATACACACACAAATGTGGATTTCACGTGGAAATCGGTTAAGTCACTGATTTTTATCAATTTTGGAAAAAATTGAGTTTTTGAATCCAAAATGGTTTTGGAATTGAAATTGAAAGTTTTTGAAATGAGTTCAGAAATAAAAGTTATTTTTAATAACTCAATAGAATTGGAATTTAAATCATTTGATTTAAATTTGAATTCAATATTTTGAAATTGAATTCAATGAATTGGGAATTTTGGTTTAAAAGATTTTATAAGTATAAAAGGTGTTTTTATGGGTTTTTAACCAATTAAAATACGGTCTTGGGGAAATTTAAATTTATAATTCAAGTTTTTTACTTGATCGACTTTAAACTGTGTAAATGTAACCAGTTTTTTCGAAAAAACGAAAACTATCTGTTTTCAAATAATAATGGCTTTCATAAGTGAAAGGATTTCCAATTTGTATCAAAAACATCTCTAGTTGAAATGAAATTGTAAGTAGTTTGGAAAACTATGAATTAACCTTTGTGACGATAATTAAACTTTAGTTTGAAATCAAAGAAGATTTTAAAAGGTGTATCTTTTATATTATAAAAGAACTGAATGGTGAATAGTTTTGAAAGCTATAAATTAAATCTTGATTTAAGGATTTAAATGGGTTAATCAAATTAAAATGGAAATTGATTTGGGAATCTGTGAATGAATCTTTGTGAAACTGGTTAAACTTTGTGAAGTAAATCTTTTTGTTTAAAGATTTAAAATGGTAATTTGTTTAAACCATTTAAAGGAAAGGATTTGGGTAATAAGTTGTGACTTAATGGAAATCCCTATACCCATATATTTTAAATATTGTGCTCACTATTCGGGTTAGTCGGGAAAAGACCTTTGTGTCATATAACCCATTCTGAATTAGTGATACGACGATATGGATCGTATTGAAGACCGGTGGTGAAGATCGGGTATTTGTGAAAACGATAGGATGACCTATCGATTGTCTCTGCACCGTTAGCTGTGGTATAGAGATTTCCTTTGTGATGGGAAGTTTTATCGGGATTGTGAATACCCGGATTGCAAGGGCTTCTTTTGAAGTGCCTTCGGTTCTGTTAGAACCCGGAACAGACTTGTATGGTTACATGTCTGACATTACATTTTGAGATATAAGGCCGATTTCTTTCAAATACATTTCTGTTGGTGGCGGAGAATTTATTCTCTTAGCTAAACACCCTTCTTTGAGACGTACGAGCTCAGAGGTTATGTAGTTGAAATTTATCAGCGATATACTCCCAATTTGGTAATGTGACATGCTGAGTTTTGCTGTGTGATGATCATTTATTGATCATTTGTGATCAAAGCGTGGCTTTGTGAAAAAGCGTAGCTTTGTGGACGAGACTTCGTCAGAGCCTCACAACCCGGAAATGGTCGAAACAGGAATATGCGGCAAGGTTATGAGGGTCGCTCCCTTTAGGGTATGTCATTTCCTTCTGGAAAAGGGTGGTATCATGGTATGGAGCCCAGATACTTACTCATGTGGACACACTATATTTATTACTGTGTGATGTTGGTTATCGAGCGCTCGGATAAAAGTCCCAAAGGACCGGGGTGTGGCATACTCGAGTAGTAGTTACCTAGTGACAGAGGTAACCCGGCCTTGTGTTGGCAGAGATCCAGTTAGGTTCTCGGGACGTCCCGCCAGAGGCGATCCCATGTGGCAGTAGGAAGTTCCTTAGCCTGACCATTTGTTGGAAATCCATCTTCCAATACGAACCTTGTACGGTATTAGTTGTAGAACCTGCTATTTAACATAGCAGCTATAGTAGGCATAATATAATGGTACCTATGCTGGCTAAGATTAATATTGTATTTTCAAAATGTTTTCTGCACTATGCACTAAAAATAATAATCCAATGATTTGCGTAGTAAGCATGTTTGACTATCATAAAAAGAAATCTCCTCCAATTCTGCGTTTGCATTGTGTGTGTGGCGGGAGGTCTTATGGTAGTTTCATTTTCCAAAAGCATTGCGAATATTTCCACTTCTTTTGTTATGTTGTTTTAAAGATAATAACTGTTTTATTTCTCACACCAGTCACCATGACTGTCCTGGAGTTTATTGTTTCCTTCCTAAACTCTGGATGCCCACCAATTTCCACACGGGCAGTCTAGAGTCAGGTTATCAGGTCATTCTGGATTCAGGAGATGCTGTGGAGCTCATTGGCGAGCTGGATGGCGAGGCGTATTATTTGTATATGATATTATTATTCCACTGTGTATTCTGTATGAGGACAAGTTAATATAACTGTCCAGTATTGTGTTGTATATTGTTGTGTAAACTCTGATGATGATGTAATGTATAAACTGATATAATTTTGATTTAAAGATTATTCATGTATCTATTATATGTTGTTCCGCTGCGAATGTGAGGTTCTGATATTGTTCTGTTTTTGTGTTTTCCTGTTGGTTCTTCTTCCTTTTTCTTCTGTCTTCTTCTACCTCTTCTTTTTCTCCATAACAATTCGGTTTTCCGGCATTCGATTGTTCGGCAGTTGATACAGTGGACGTATTAATGTCGATTTTCGAGCGATGAAAAGTCGAAAATGTTACAACTATCCTTGCCTCGACATACATTCTTAATTCTTAGGATATGGACGAGTTTGCCTACCTCAAAATTTGGTGTTAAGTATGACAAGAATACTTTCCATACCACCATAATTTTAGAATGATCACTTAGAGAAATCCAATCTTATTCCTTTTAATAAACTCCTTTTTATAAATCTTCTTTATATTTATAAAACTCCTTTTAATAAATCTCATTTCTATTTATAAAACTTCTTTTATCAATCTCATTTATATTTATAAAACTTCTTTTATCAATCCTTTTATAATTCGTTAAATATAATTATAAAACTCCTTTTATAGATCTCCAAATTTATTTATCACACATCTTCGGCTTCATGATAGAACCCAATATTTTCCATATAACAGTCATTCCATATATCACCACAAATCCACAAATATGATTTATAATACCAAATTATAAAAATGATTTCATTTCCCTTTTTAAAATATCATTTATAAATCTAATCTTTTATTTATAAAATACCATTTACCAATCTCTCTTCATATACAACATTTTATATAAAACGCTTCAACGATATTTATTCTAAAATATTATCTTCTTTTAAAATAGAATTACTTTATTATAAACGATAAATCCTTTATTTTCCTTTAAAATAAAAATTCATAATTATATTAACCTTTCTATAAAATAAATACTTTTTGAAAACATTTAAAACATTTTCAAAAAGGTTGGAGTAAAATAGAAAAGTATAAAAAATATTTTTAAATAAACCAGTGATCCATGTCTGGTGTCCCTAATTAGGTTATGTACCCCTTAAAATTAACATCTCAAAATGATATGCATTGGTACCCCGATGATCCATGTTGAAATAATAAAATAACATACATTGGTATCCTCAATGGTTAGTGTAAAAATTGTAAAATAAAATACTTTGGTATTCCCAATGAACAATGTCGTAGTTATCATACTTATGGCTCCCAATCACTTATATAGTAATATAAAGAACATGTGGCATTAATGCCACAATGACAATATCCAACCTCTATCCAAGCTTAGAAAACAAAAACTTGATTTTATAAATCTCGTGGCTAACTGCCAAAATACCAAGGTTATCGACCTTTTTAAAAACATAGGCTATCTCGCCTTTAAAACTTACTTTTACTTTGCATAAAACCAGGTCTTATCGGCATTGAAATAAAAAGTAGCGGCATCAATGCCGCTTGGCATTATCGTCGAAATCATTCACTTGCGGCATTAATACTATAATGTCAAAAAACATAGTACTTCGGCTCTATGCTGTAAAACATAGGGTGTCGGCATTAACAAAGCACGATATGAATTTCCTTTATATCGAAACCAAGTAATAACGGCATCACCCCAGTAAAACAGTTAATATCGATAATATTGCTTATGGCATCACTGCCTAGAGTTATGTCGTCGATATAGAAAACATGCAGCATTGCTGCCTTAATATAGTTGGTATCGAAATAGTGTATGCAGCATCATTTAAAACTATGGTGATAATGTGTGGCATTGCCAGGCGGCATTGATATGAGACATTAAGACATAAGGCATCAATGCCATATGGCTTAGATTTCAACAAAAAGACAAAGAATGTCGAGATGGTTCTGGGTGAATTACGATATTGCAATGCCGCCTTTGATATGATGTTTACATGGTCCATCGTTTCATAACTACTGAAGAAGTTATCATAGGCTTTCCTCTATATCAACGTCGACACTCTTAGCCGTGGCACCATTTTGGATTTGGCATTAATATATGCGGCATGACATTATCGTAATCACCATAAAAACTATTTTATTTCTATATAAAGAAATCTTTATACACCAACTCTAATTCTTTATCAAATTTTTATTGGTTAAAAACGACTTAACCCATTTACTTTTCAAGAAACTACTACAATCGGTTTTACTTTCCCAAAACATATATTAACTTTAATTAATTAATACCTTAACCAATTATTAATTTAAATTCTTATCAAGCATAATAAATTCACAATAAATCATAATCACTTAAAAAAATCCTCAAAAATCACAGAAGTTCCGAAATATTATATTCTTCACCATATAAAAATTTCGAGACCAAAATTATTATTTTACTACTTTTAATAATTAAATCCCAAAATAAAAGCTATTTCCTCTTTAGGAAATTCATGAAATATTCATTTTAACTTGGAAAATTATAAAATTAAAAACCCATTCCAAAATAGCGTTTTACTCAACATCTCAAAAAACCAAACTGATTGGAGATTAGGAACTTAGGTTTTACCCTTAAAAACCATTCAAATAATTTCATAAAAATTCCATAATTCATTATTCTATCCAAACAATGATCATACAACCAAAACATGGAATAAATTATCAAAGTAATTCAAGTGTTACCCATAGCTGAATTCGAAAACAAACAATAAAGATGGCTCACTTATTATTCACCTTAAATTTGGAAGCTGGAGTTGAGATTTGATGTTGTTTTAGATTCCCTAAGCTCCTTCTTGAATTCCCTTTTTGATTTCGTCTTCCTAGCTCGTTAGTGGCTGGCCTTAATAGTTTCTTTCCTTTTGATTGCTTTGTTGTAGTAGAAATGAGAATGGGTGAGGGAAAAAGTGGGCTTAAGGGAAGAAAATGATGTAATATTCCTAATTTGCCCCTCTCATTCATTCTTTCTTTTACTAAGTTTAAAACAATTTTACTTAATTAATTAGTTGAGGCCCAACCTTATTAATAACCAAATCTCATCCCCTTATCCCACTACATTATTCTATTTAATCTATCCAATTAAATTTCTTGAATAATGTTAAGATAAAATTAGGGGTGTTACATCAGTCTGGTAAACCAGCATGAGTAACACAAATCATATGGATTTTTAACGTTATAAAACTTTTCAGAAATAATGGTATCTCGTAAGTCCACACCGCACATAAACACAGATGGGTTTTTACCTTAAGATAACAAAACCATTTTAAATAGAGAATCCAATGATATTAAAATAATGTCTAGGGTTTAAAATAAATATATAACAAAGCTGGAATGCTAGCATCTCACATTCCAACATATTTAGGCACAACTAAGTCCGTTGGAGAATGGATTCCATACAATGACAATGCTACTGGGGTACCACCTGCCACAGTACACCTCTAGAAAAATGTACCGAGGGCCTCACATTAACCCCTGGCAAATCAGGACTAGCCTACCCCTTACTGGATAGTACCAAATATGTCATCACCCCTGTTGCCGGCCAACAACCGTATAATGGGTCAATATCGATCTAGATCGGGTTATGACCATACTTTAATAGTAGCGAACCGCATGGCCTTGAAGCATATCCCCTATTTTAGTCATTACCGAGTATGAGGCTTGAGGCTATGTTTTACCTTTTTAGCAAACCCTACTTAAAACGCTAACACCACCCTTCAGGCAACAATGCAATGCTAGCATTCATCCATATAAGTTGTTCAGGATATAAACAAACCAAAGGCACTACTTCTAATACATATCGAGGATTAGTAGCAAGTAGCCTGCACCTCAAAGAACTCCATTTTCGATTTCCTTCATCTTCAAGATGTATAAAATTCGAATGCCTATGCCGGTTCAAAGTGGTTTTCGGATAACTCATGCTTATCCAATCCCGGTCTCTCCAAAGCGACAATTGATAATTTAAAACTGGCCAAGATTTGATAGTCAGTTATCTAACTATCAAATAAACAAGCAGTCCAACCAAAGATTTAATTTCACATGGAAATCAAACATAGTTAAGTACATAAGCAACCACTAAACCACTTTAATTAATATTTTCATTAACTAAAATCACTTGCAAATACATGTATCAAAATACTTTTACAAAGATATATTCCCAAACCCTCTCTACTCTTTTCAATACTTAGAAAAGTATTTATATACTTTTCTCAATGGTATAAGTATATTCACAAACCATTTCACTTTCAACACTTAAAAAGTATTTATATACTTATCTCAACTGTATAAGTAATTCACAAAATCTTAAGAAGACTCCACTTCAAAAGCCATACTTATTTGGGTTAAAATTGAATTTCATTTAAAACATAGATAACAATAAACCCAAAGCACTTTTGCTATAAGTAACAAGGTCCTTGAAATTAAACCAGGTATACTTACGCCACTTTCCGATTTCAAACTTGTACCATCCCTCGATTAACAATGTGGTTGGATAAGTTATCTACTATCCTTGCCTTGACATACATTCTTAATTCTCAAGATATGGACGAGTTTCCCTACCTCAAAATTTGGTGTTAAGTATGACAAGAATACTTTCCATACCACCATAATTTTAGAATGATCACTTAGAGAAATCCAATCTTATTCCTTTTAATAAACTCCTTTTTATAAATCTTCTTTATATTTATAAAACTCCTTTTTATAATCTCATTTCTATTTATAAAACTTCTTTTATCAATCTCATTTCTATTTATTAAACTTCTTTTATCAATCCTTTTATAATTCTTTAAATATAATTATAAAACTCCTTTATAAATCTCCAAATTTATTTATCACACATCTTCGGCTTCATGATAGAACCCAATATTTTCCATAAAACAATCATTCCATATATCACCACAAGTCCACAAATATGATTTATAATACCAAATTATAAAAATGATTTCATTTCACGTTTTTTAAAATACCATTTATTAATCTATTCTTTTATTTATAAAATACCATTTACCAATCTCTCTTCATATACAACATTTTATATAAAACGCTTCAACAATATTTATTCTAAAATATTATCTTCTTCTAAAATAGAATACTTTATTATAAATGATAAATCCTTTATTTTCCTTTAAAATAAACATTCGTTATTATATTAACCTTTCTATAAAATAAATACTTTCTGAAAACTTTTAAAACATTTCCAAAAAGGTTGGAGTAAAATAGAAAAGTACAAAATATATTTGTAAATAAAATACTACAGCAAATTCCAAAAGTCACATTTAAAAATCATTTTCCGAATCAAAACTATTTTTCGAATTCAAACGGCAATTAATAGTATTTTCAAAATATTATAATGAGGCCAATAGCTACCATAACACTTAACCAATGCTACTGCTACCTTTATCACTAAAATGGTTGAACCTTTAACACATATCAATATCATATCCTATACTCTTGATATTCAACAATTTATACAAGTATATAACTGAAATTTAAAATCAATAGTAACGAGGAATCTAGATTTCTCTACAAAATTCCTTGTATTTCATTTTATATGTCATTCGCTTTTCAAAGCAGAAATTCAGCCAAACCAAACCAATAAATCATTCAAGCATAAAAACAATAATTTATATTTACCATATATCAATATATTGTTTATCCAAAGGTGAGATAACTCACCAAAATGAAAGCGGATGGTTAAGCATTCCAGTTTGATCTAAAATCGAATGGCGTTCGATTTTAGCTTAAGATTCCACTTGCTTCAAACTTGACAAAACCAATTCCAATGCATAGATAACGCTCATACGAGCGCAACGCAAAAGACCATATCTCGATTTGACCTCATATAAAGAAGCTATGAATTTTACAAGTTTTGAGTTAAATTAATTTAATTAATTAATCAATTATACACTAATCACCTTCCCTCCCCCTAATCACTTTCTTCTCCACTCCTTAAACGCCCTTATGTACATGCTGATACTCCCATCAACAAACCGAAGCACACACCACGAAACTCGATCCACAATCCATGAAATCAAGATCTGACTTCGCAACTACGCTCCTCATTGCACGAGGCGACCCATCCATCTCGAGCTTGGACCCACTATCGAAGACGCGACCTGCTGCTTCAACCCCTCGACCATGAAAATTCACGACCCCCAATTTCTCATTGCACACTACCAAACTCGGCTATAAGGTGCTCCTTCGCATGACAAATGCATTGAAACTAACGTCGTCGCTATCTTCGTCTCTAGCCACCAAATTTCGAAATCCTAGTTTCCAACCTCCACATCGATTGTCCTCCTTTGCTACCGCACGCTTCCAAACCAACGTATATCTGAAGCTCTTCATCCCATGAGTTCAACGGATCCAATATCATGATTTTTAGTGGTTTATATCTCATGATTTTATTTTAATGGTAGAGGTTTGATTTTCATATTTACAGGAAGAGGAGGAATGAAAAGTAAAAAGGGAAAAAGAAAAGTGAAGAATAGTCTAAGGGTTGAAGTTATTAAATTTTACAATTTCCAACACTTAACTACATAGAATCCTGTTCGCATACGAACCGCGAACGACAAAAACAAAAATACAATCGTGCACAACAATGCGACATGATCCCAAAACAATAGTAAAATACACAGGTTATTTTATTCTGTGAAATTTCAAAAATACCAACATTTGCCGAAAAATATGTCAAATGATAATTCAAATATTTTCCAAATTAAAAATTAAAGAAAAATCCTGTAAATTCATTTAAAAATACATCATCGAAAATTAAGTCATTTTATTAAAAATTGACTTTCTTATTACTTATTATATTTGAATCAAATTTGAATACTTAAATAAATTAAATATTCCCATTCGAAACGTTAAATTTCAGGTCATTACACCTTGGGTCCTTAAAGTTTTGTTTGGGGTAAGGAACAATAGAGATCAAAAAATGAATGAAAGTAGAGAGCTTTAAATAAGAATCTAACTGGAGAGAAAAATGGAGTACTCATTCTCTTGTACTAATTCAAATCATTATTTGAGCATTTTAAAACTCCGACTGCTCCCCTATAGCCGGCCAAAACAACGAGCAAAATGAGCCAACAAAATTTCCAAACATTTTTATATTTATTTAAATCCAATTTAAATATTTATCTATATTGTATATTAATGCATACATATATAACTTTTATATACGCACCCAATTAATTACTAATGGCATTCAAAATCAAAGCAAAATTTAATAACTAATACTTCATAAATATTAATTAAATTGATTAATTTATAATAATTATAAATTAATAAAATCATGTGGTATTTTACAGTATTCAATAATGCGGTTATGAGACTCAAAGGTGTAAATTCAATCAGCGTTTAATATCGAACAAGTCGAATATTAACATTCACACATCACCTTGGCTGGTGTTAACTAGGTTTTTAATCCAATAGAATTCAAAGGGAACTATAATATCTACAACAAGTCAAAATATCTCAAGGATCGACCAAGAAGACCGGAAGGAAAAGAAGAGAAAGACCAAAGAAGAAAAATACCAAAACAAGCTAAGGCAATGGATCGCTAGCGATCCATCCCCTATGGATCGCTAGCGATCCATAAAGCTTGCTCATGGATCCTCCAGTTCTCTTGCATCATGGTCTAATATGTTCCCTAGAGACGCTTGCCAAGTTTCATAGCATGCCAAACAATCTAGCTCGAGAAGTAAAGACTCACCTGATTCAAGTTGTTTGACCAAAAGCAGCTAACTTAAAATGGAACTATAGAATTCAAACGAAGTCGGATTGACTTGAAATTTAGGAGAACGTTTAGAAGACACAGAAGAAGGCTCACAAAAATGAGATCATTATGAGTTGATTTGATGGATCGCTAGCGACCTAACTAGATGGATCACTAACGACCCATCTAGAGTGAGCCCCACCACTTCAAATTTTGATGGTGGGTCCTGGACACCCTCTAGAGTGTTCTAGCAAAGTTTCATTCAATTTCGTTAAGATTTAGCGAGTTATGGATGATTCTTCTGAACCAGATGACCCATGAAGACGGATGATCAAACTAACTCCAAAAGACTTGAGATTTGGACAAGGCACTTAAATAGAAGATAAAAAGACAACAAAAGAAAGACCACTCAAAAATATGCTAAATGGATGAATTGCTAGCGATCCATCCCCTATAGATAGCTAGCAATCCATCAAGATAAGTCGGATCATCCTCAAACTTTCCAAGCTCCTTCGTAGCACTAGTAAAGGTTTCTGGTAGAAAAATATGCTAAGTTGATGGATAGCTAGAGATCCATCCCTTATGGATAGCTAGTGATCTATAGAAATGACTCAGACTGATTTGAGATTTTCGGTGATGACTTAGCATAACAACTGGACTCTTCTGCACTTGGACTTCTGGCCCAACATTCACTGAATTCCCTTATAAATACTCACCTACCTGCAACTAGAGATGGATCTTTCTGGGAAGAGAGCTGCCATTACATTATTGGAATTCCTTCACTTCTTTAACTTTCTTCTCCCTCACAAAAGTCATCAAAGGGGTTACAGTGATTCTCCAGTCAACCCTTGAACTTGTGACTTATTCTAACTCATTGTAACTTAGATCTAAGGACTAACTAGTTGATATCCAGTGAGATTCAACTCGTGTAATCATAATAAAGATTGATTAAAGTGGACGTAGGCCAAAGTCAGCCGAACCACTATAAGAATCCTGTGTCTCTTTTCTTACTTCTGATGTTTATTTGTTGTTTATCTGAGATTTATGCTGCTGATTATCTGCATTGGTGCTTTCACACTTGATCCAGGGTGTTGATCCATTTTTTGGGTTAACATTTTGGTGCTTTCACTGAGAACCTTAAACGAGATCTGAAGAACTGAAGTTTGAATCTAAGATTTAGAGAAATAGAGTAGACCTAATACTAGATCTAGATCTGTAGCAAGTCAACCGGAGCCTGGGGGAAGCCAAGAGGTGTCCTCAATTTCTCATCAATCCATCCATGTGGTTAGAAAAGAAACGAAAAGGACGATGAAAGAGATGCGAGATGGGACTTTGCCTAGGCCATAAGAGATGATGGATAGCTTTTTCCAGAGGATGGAGCAACATGGGATAGCTAGATCTGCAGGGAATAGGAATCAAACTCTAGGGAGCAAAACAGGAGCTGTCGGAGTTGGATTGGAACAAGGTGGAGTCTTGCCCCCATGCCCAGAGCAACCGATACTTAGGGGCAATGATAGAATCAACAATATGATCCAATGAAGGAGCATATGGAGTTAGAGCAAAATAAACTGAAATAATGCCCACATGACTTGGGGGCACGACAGATTTAGATATAGGATAAGCTTTAACGCCTGGAACGGGTGATGTTGGAGCTAGAGTAGCAAATTAGAGTACGAATACATGACCTCATGAGCCGAAACCAGAATCCCACAGTTGGAACAGGGGGCAGGTTCGTCCCTTACTCTCTACCTTCTGCTTTTTCTGCCTTCAATAACCTCGGGCCACTTGCACGTGTACGGGATCCCGAACGGTCCCTAGGCACGCTCTGAGTCGGATGCCTGAGATGAATATTTAAGACAACAATGACCCCTGATCGCTTGGATGTGTGCTAAACCTAGATTGGTTCCTGGTCGCACTCTGAGTTGGATATCTGGGATAATTGCTTAGAATAATAATCTCAGACCGCTTGGACGTGCACAAAACCTAGATTGGTCCCTTGCCACGCTCTGAGCCGGATGTCTGGGATAGACATTCATGATTTCTACTTATTCAATTTCTTATTGTTTGCTTTGATTTGAAATTCAAATTTTGTAAAATCCATATTTAATGTGATAACTGATTTTGAACGCTATAAAGTCCCGACTGGAGAGACGGGACCGGAGTGCAAGGTGCAAGTCCCTTTGCCAGAGAGCGAGCGGATGGACTTGTATGATATCAAACGCCATAGAATCTCGACCGGAGAGACGGGACCGGAGTGCAAGAAGTAAGCCCCCTCACCGGAGAGTGAGTGGATGGGCTTACTTAATCCCCCTTAACTTAATAAGCAAATAATCCGGAGAGATCATCCCCCTTAACTTAACAAACAAACGACCTAGAGAGATCGTCCCCTTAACTTAAAACATTAAACGATCCGGAGAGATCGCACATTAAACTAAACATTAAATAAACCAGAGAGATCGCACATTAAACTAAACATTAAACGATCCGAAGAGATCGCGCATTAAATTTAAACGATTAGGAGAGATCGAACCTTAAAACAGATTTGATTTAATAAAAGGATTTGAATGCCTTATAAATAGAATAAAATTAATAAATCCTAGATGAACACAGGATGATTTCGATATATGTTGTGATTCTGATATATGATGTGATTCTGATATATGATGTGATTTTGATATATGATGCGATTTTGATGTAAAGAAAAAATTAACAGTGATGTAAATCCCGAATGAACATGGGACAATTAAGATATGTGATGTAAATGGAAATATGTGATGTAATTGGAAACATGTGATTTAATTAGAGATATGTGATGTAATAACTCCAAATAAAACCAGAATGGTTGTGATGTATAGGTTGCCGTTAGGTAGAGTTTAGAGTCAGGCTATAACGGGTTTGGAACGACTTGTAATTGACGAAAGAATCCAAAGGAACTGGACGGTTTGCCAAGACTAAAGCCGCTGGAAAGCTCAAAAATCAAATACTCATTACTGGAACTTGTTCTGAAGCAAAACACACCTTTCATTCAAAAGGCGTACTTTGGGGGGCAAGTGTTAACTGAGTTTTTAAACCAATAGATTCAAAGGGAACTGTAATATCTACAACAAGTCAAAATATCTCAAGGATTGACCAAGAAGACCAGAAGGAAAAGAAGAGAAAGACCAAAGAAGAAAAATGCCAAAACAAGCTAATGCGATGGATCGCTAGCGATCCATTACCTATGGATCGCTAGCGAGCCATAAAGCTTGCTTGTGGATCCTCTAGTTCTCTTGCATCATGATCTAATATGTTCTCTAGAGACACTTGTCAAGTTTCATAGCATGTCAAACAATCTTGCTCGAGAAGTGAAGACTCACCTGATTCAAACCGTTTGACCCAAAGAAGCTAACTTAAAATGGACCTATAGAACTCAAACGAAGTCAGATTGACTTGAAATTTTGGGAGAAAATTTAGAAGATATAAAAGAAGGCTCACAAAAAAAATGAGATCATTAGGAGTTGATTTGATGGATCGCTAATGACCTAACTAGATGGATCACTAGCAACCCATCTAAATTGGGCCCCACCACCTCAAATTTTTATGGTGGGTCCAGGGAACCTTCTAGAGTGTTCCTGCAAAGTTTCAATCTATTTTGTTAAGGTTTGAGCGAGTTATGGATGATTCTTCTAGACCAGATGACCCATGAAGACGAATGATCAAACTAACTCCAAACGACTTGATATTTGGACAAGGCACTTAAATAGAAGATAGAAAAACAACCAAAAAAATCACTCAAAAATATGCTAAGTGGATGAATAGCTAGTGATCCATCCCCTATGGATAACTAGCGATCCATCCCCTATGGACAGCTAGCGATCCATCAAAATAGGTCGGATCACCCTCAAACTTTCCGAGCTCCTTCGTAGCACTAAGTAAAGGCTTCTGGTAGAAAAATATGCTAAGTTGATGGATAGCTAGCACTCCATCCCCTATGTGTAGCTAGTGATCCATAGAAATGACTCAGATTGATTTTGGATTTTCGGTGATGACTTGGCATAACAACTGGACTCTTCTGCACTTGGACTTCTGGCTTAATACTCACTGAATTTCCCTATAAATACTGACCTACCTGCAACTAGAGATGGATCTTTCTGGGGAGAGAGCTGTCATTACTCTACTAGAATTCCTTCACTTCTTCAACTTTCTTCTCCCTCACGACAATCATCAAGGTGGTTACTGTGATTATCCATCTTAAAATCATGTGTCTCTTTTTCTTACTTCTGCTGTTTATTTGTTGTTTATCTGAGATTTGTGCTGCCGATTATCTGCACTGGTGTTTTCACACTTGATCCAGGGTGTTGATCCATTTTTTGGGTTAACAGCTGGTGGTTTGATAGTTTGGCCGAATTTATTTTTTACACATTTTTCAGTAAAACCTAGTTTCATTATTTTAAGCATTATCTAGTAGTAATGATTATTTACACTTCTCTATGTCAAAACTATTTCACATTAGGACTTATGGAATTTGGTTTCCATCAAATTCCAATATCGTCCATATTCAACTCATTAAATCCAAATACAAAGTCATTAGTTCAGTAATAACAATTATTATTAACCGAACTGCTCTAGAGAGTGACTTTGACTTTGAGTTGGTTACAGTTGACCGTGATACTAATTGTAACATCTCCCATTTCAAAACCTGAAAATGGACGTTGATGATGCCGCAATGATCACCAGAATCATTTTAAAGAGACAAGGTGAGTTCAGTATTATTTTGCACAACATAAGTAAAAAGAGCAACTAAATAACTTTTTATTTCGTCAATTTGGTTTACATAATTCATTATATCACTTTAACCTAAATCATTCCCACACAAGGGTGAATACAATAAGAAAATAAGAGTATAGTGTTATGACCAACATATGAAGATGTCAACATAGACAATTAACAAGTTATAAGTCCTGGTTTTATATGGTGGAATTTTTAAATAACTTTTATTTGCAAAGATAAGCTTCCTGCTTCGTTCTCGAAGTCTTTATTTGTCTTTTCTAAGATGATACCTGTCTGTACCATAAACTCAACCTACTCGAATGAGTACCTGTGAGGTATGGGAAAATGATAAAAACAAGGTTTAGACACAAAGTCTGGCATAAGTAAAACATTACCCTAACAAGAAAATGTCTAGTGAGATCACACCGCTAAAGCATAGAATGAGTTTTCCCCTCACTATTCCAATCATCATCATTTACAAAATACTTCACAAATATGACTTAAGCATCTACATCAATTCTTCATAAGTGTGATATTTCTTGCACATAGTTTCGACTTTCTATAGTCCCATTTTAAATTTCCATATAGGCCTAACATTTTACCAAATATAATTCGGTGCTCATCACATAAGGATTCTTCTTTGGTGTTTTACCTTAATTTTGTTGCGAATGTATAATTAGGTTACCACCAAGGCCTTACACAGTTGTTCCTATATTATGTCATGAATTGGCAATCGGATTCAAGCCTTACTCCACCATTTACGCTTATTTGTCGTGAATAAGCAATTGGGTGCCACACAAGCCTTATTCCACCATTTACGCTTATTTATCTAAAATAGACAATTGGATGCTAAAAAAGCCTTACTCCATCATTCTTGCTTATTTTTCATGAATTGACAATTGGATGCTATACAAGCCTTATTCCACCATTTACGCTTATTTTTTGAGAATAGACAATTGGACGCTACACAAGCCTTACTCTGTCGTTCTCACTTATTTGTTGTGAATAGACAATTGGATGCTTATTTGTCATGAATAGACAATTGAATTCTACACAAGCCTTACTCCATCGTTCTCGCTTATTTGTCATGAATAGACAATTGGATGCTACATAAGCCTTATTCCATCTACGTTATTAATTATATTATCGTGGGTTTGACATTCGATTGCCACACGGGCCTTTCATTAAGCATCACTTCGAGCTTAGACACAAGATTGCCATTAAGGCCTTACATTACTAATCATCAAATAAGAAATTGGATTTTATATATCTTATTTCCACGAAGGCTTTCCTTTATTCCTAAATTAAATTATTCTTCATTAACTTATTATTTGCCCAAGGGAATTTTATACTTAAGAACAACTATCACTTGCACATAGCTTTACATTCTTAATTTAGTTCATTATCGCAAATCAAAGTACAAGGCCATCGCATATTAAGCCTCTTGGAGTCTTGGGGTCATCACATGTTGATATTGCCCTATCCGTCACGTATTGATAATTATTAGCTATCTTAAGTTAACTCTCTTAAGCGTTCGTGGGTTGATAGCATTCCCAAGCCATTGCGTGTTAACCCCTAAGAGCCATCACATGTTGTCTCACAAAGTTATCACGTGCTAACTTCCTTATAGTTATCATGTGCTGACTTTCATATAGCTATCGTGTGCCGACTTTCATGTAGCTATCGCATGCTGACTTTATTATATGCCATCGTGTGTTGACTCCATCATATGTCATCGTTTGTTGATAGCCTTGGTGCTATCGTGAGTTGAATATATATAGGGACTATCGTGGGTTAAATGGCATATTTGTAAATATATTGAAAATAGATTTATTGCCTTCTTAAGTCTCAATTTTACACCAAACCCCATTTGGTGTTGAAATCTTATTGGCTAATTTCTTACTTTACAGTTTTCTTTTCGGGACTTGCTGGTGACACTTCTAATTAATTAATTATCCTTAATTAATTAGTTCTTTCTTTCACCAATTAATTTATATAAAATCAAAAATTTATGGAAAAAATCCCAAAAATCAATTTAATAATATTTTACCTTGCCCCAAAAAATTGAGGCAAAATAATAAATTTTGTTATTTTTAATAATTAATTTAACCAAAATTGACCATTTTCTTAACTTAGAAAATTCACAGATTTCCCAATTTTACTCCAAAAATTATTAAATTAGAAACCCATCATTATTTCATTATTATGAACATAATATCCCATTTTCTAATCATTTGATTATGATTAAATCATGTTTTACACTAAACGTAAACAAATTTACTTCATTTAATTTCTAGGCATAACCATATAATGTTTAATCATTCAAACATTGTCTCCTTTATCAAAAACATCCATATATAGTCAAATCTGAACCTAAATGGGTTAGGATAGGTTTTAGAGAAAGTTCTATTCATCTTTAATTTAATTAAGGTTTATTTAAGCCACTTTAATGATGAAAGCTTGCTCTTTTATCTTTATCTTCTTCTCATTCCCTTTGTAAGTATGAATGGCCTTAGTTCTTTGTTTTCTTTCTTTAATTTTGTGGGAAAATGAGAGAGAATGAAGGGAGGATTGGAGTTTATGGAATTAATAATTTCGGCTTTGGGCTAAAATCCCATTCTAGCATAATCTTAATAAATCCCTAGCTCTCCTTCATCCATTTATTCATCCTTCTTTAGTTTACTTATCTTTGTTTTGACTCATACTATAATTTGAATAATCATTTATTTAATCCCCCATATGGTAGTCAAAAATATGGGGTGTTACAGTCTTCCGTCTTATAAGAATTTGGTCCTCAAAATTCAGACAAGACGGGATAAAGACCACTACCATCAAAACAATGTACACACAACATAGCAATTACACTAGTTCCCCACTAACATAAATCATCATCATTCATCAATCATTATGTGTTAGTATCGATGCTAACACATACAAACATCACATCATATCATCTTCCTAGTGTCTTTACTAGTCAATGCAACAAAACATACACGTCTTAATCATACATGTCAAAACAAATCGGTATAGATGTTCCTAACCCTATCTTCTACCTCCCAGGTACAATCATCAACATTGTCACTCCACTTAATGCAAACAAATTTGATAACTTTGT
Organism: Allium fistulosum; assembly: GCA_030737815.1. Classification (NCBI taxonomy): domain Eukaryota; kingdom Viridiplantae; phylum Streptophyta; class Magnoliopsida; order Asparagales; family Amaryllidaceae; genus Allium; species Allium fistulosum. Next base: position 645,199,182 of record CM060901.1, on the reverse strand, counting down.
TCCTTAGCTCTTTCGTATCACAACCTACTATCCTCTTCGGTTGTCTAATATAAGTTAAATCCGCCTCCACGGATAAGTCTTCTATCACCATCGATTCCACTACCGAACATGGGTCATGCACACATTCCTCAAATGCGATATGCGAAAAACATTATGCACACCTGCCAAATTTCTTGGTAACTCAACTTGATATGCGAATTTACCAATCTGCTCAATCATTGGAAATGGTCCTACATATAAAGGTGCCAACTTCCCAAAGTGCAGTACTCCTTACATCGGAGAAACATTCATGAACATATGACCATCTACCACGAACTCACGCTCTTTCCTTTGCTTGTCGGCATAACTCTTCTTCCTTGATTGTGCTGCCTTCATCCTACCGTGAATGAATTCTATCCTCTCATAGCATCTCTTACCAAATCGGGTCCTAACACAAATCTATCTTCCATGTCCAACCAACAAATAGGTGACTTACATGGTCTACCATATAGTGCCTCAAATGATGTCATCTCGATACTCGACTAATAACTATTATTATAGAAAACTCTACTAGATGCAAATGATTTTCCCGAGACTGCAATGCCCTATAAAAATTAATAAGAAATTAACTAATAAGAAAAGAATTAATTAATAAATTAATAATAATGCTAAAAATATAAATTTGTAAATGTTATAGTTTGGCCAGGAAAGTTGTGCCATTGCATTCGTGGAGATTTTCTAATTAATTTCCATATATAAAGTTTTGAAAACGGAGCTCAAACAAAAAAGTTGTTGATGTTTGAAGTTCACAGATTTAAATTAGTTTAAATGGAATTAAAATTTAAACAAATGATTGATGCTAAAGTTTGAAATTCAAAAGGTAACAATAATTAGACTTTGGGGTTAGGTAAACATTTAAATAAACATTAATGTTAAAAATTAATTAAGGTGTTAAATAAATAAATCAATGGCAAGAATATAACGGTCCCAAAATATGCCAACTAGTTGACCGCTCCAAAGGACCGGTCGACCACCTAGGATTGATCGATTGACTGGTCGATGTTGGTGGCGGCTAGGGTTTTGTGCATTTGAATGGTCTGGATTTTATTATTTTTAACCGACTTAAATCTGATGGTTTTGATGTTTTCTAACCACTATAAATAAGAGCTTAGCCCCCTCACTTTTATTCACATATTATTTTGGAAACCATATGAAGCTCTATCCGTTTCTCTTCAAATATTCATAAATTCCCTGAGGTTTCAGGTAAAAAAAATTAGGTGTTTATTATTCAATTTCTTATTCTATTCTTCTTCAATCCCCAAAATTTCTAAATCTAATCCATATACAATTCCCTTGTTGTATATTTCTAAAAGGAGAGAACTATAACAGATAGAAGCGGGCGTAAAAAATACAAAAAAAATGAAGAGCTAAGGACTTTTTGTCAGTGGAAATCTTAATCTTTCTTATTTTGGTAATTGTAAGTATTTGAATTGTATGTATTTGAATTGTAAGTTTCTGTTAATCTTAAATTTGCTATTCTTGTATAAAATAAGCTTGGTATGGATTCTATTTTATACAAGTCTATTGATTGAATTATGGATATTGGATATAAGTTATATTTGTTGATATGGAATCAGACTAGTATAAATTTGATGTTTTGACATTTAAATTTTAGCTTAGGACGCAATCCTCACATGCTTAGAAATATTTTAAGTGTGTGTGTATTAGCATAAATAGTATATAATTATAACGTATTAATTATGTAGTTAATAGACTATCAATTATTATAAAATCTCCCTTAGGAAAGAAGTTAATTGTAAAGATGCAATAAAAGTTTTCTTATAAGGTCTTGTATGGAATGCGGTGAGATGTGTGATAATATGTTAAGAGAGTGTTGTAAATTATGACTAAGTTACAGGGATGCGGGGTTAGTCAAAAGCACATGGAAGTCTGCCAACAAATCTGGCTACCAACAGTGTGACTTTGGTGCTGATGTGAGACATCGTCTATAATAAGTACCAATGGAGGACGCGAGGTTATTCCTAAATTCTATAGGGTAAACCTGCCTAGCTAATCTAGCTTCCAATACCCACAAATAGTCGGACTAATGTGAGACGTCATAGTTAGGTTACAGGTCATGATACGAGGGATCTACTTTTGGGGTTGAAGGCATTAAGTGACTGATTGAGGGCCTGTCTCTTTCCTGTATAGGAAGTATTAAATGGTCAGGGTTAGTGGTTAGGCACGGTAGAGGATATCTCAGGAAGGGTCCGCTCCGGTTTTGAGGTATTATGTGGCTATTGTATGGTCCACCTCTCCTATAAAAAAATTAAGTGGCCTGAAGAGATTCCATGCAATGTCATCTGGGTAGAACCGAAGAGGGGTCCGCCTAGGGATATGTATTAAATGACGGGGACCAGCCTTGAATGAGGTAGTAAATGGTTAGAAACTTCATAGTTTCCAATAAAAAGATATTAAGTGACTTGGGTATTATCTCTTACATTGTTAGGACATTATTGATGATAGATACGGGTTACTGGGTTGAAGGGGTAATGGTTCTGGAATTGGAATGGGAAAGCCTTAGGGCTTATATTTTGAAGACTTACAATATAGTTAGGATACGCAAGACATATTCTTATTTAAATTATACTACCCAAGTACTATTATAGAAAGGCTCAAGATTTTTTTTACCAAACATTGTTGTTCTGACCCCACCTCATTACAACACAGGTTAAAGAGAAGATGCAAATTTTTGGAGATGGTGGAGGAGACGCAGACTTATGGCAATTATTTAGCTATAGACATTATTTTTCATATTTTGATGTATTTTGAGATATTGTACCACGAATACTTGGCGTTGTTATATGGGATTATGTTGTTTTTTTACATTTGAAATTTTATAAATGGGTACTGTTTTGATATTATATTTTATACTTTACTTGAGATCATGAATGCGTAGATTGAAAGCTTTGTGTATTGGTCTTTAAATCAATTTTACCAACCGACAGCCAGCTTTGGAATGGGTCTATGATTCGATAGGCTTTTTCTGGGTCAAAAATTAAGCTCGTTTCGAGGTGGGTCATTACATTTGGTACCAGCGCTAGGTTACCCGATCAATGGAATAGGTATACATATGAGTAGCATACTTGTTATGTTTGAAAGTATTTTTCAAAAACCCTACTATATATATATATATACTTATTTTGAATGTACACCCAACTATCGAAGTAGCCGTGACCATATTCCGAAAGGATGGACGAAGCAATTATGAGGTGGGCCAATAAATTTAGAGTTAAAAGTATAACCCTACCCCGATTACCCTACAGGGCGGAGGTTGTATGTAACATCCTCCATTTTGAGGCCCGAAAATAAGCGCTACATATGCCACAATCATCAATAGTATTATTCTCTGGTGACAAAATGCAGATATGTTAATCATATCAATAAAACTAGAAGCATATGAATATGAAAAATTTTCAAACACATTTTTGTTAGTCAAATTTCATTACATTTCAGAAAAAGATTTCCACATTCATTACATATTCCATTCATTTTCCATGTTTAGAGAAACTATAATAATTATAAAATGCTGCAAGAGCGACATATGAAGATGCCCATTGGTTAATCAAAGTTTAATACTGGACAGCTATAAATTCGATCATCACATTCATTCAAACATAGCATAAGCTTTAAAGAACATAGCAGAAATAAAAGCTCCTATATTATCTAGTTTGCCTCCTACACATCTCCGAAAGTTTATTTGTCTAACCAAAAATTCTCTACTCTTGACCTATTCGAATGAGTACCCGAGAGTTTAGGGGAAAAAACAAAAACTTTGGTTAGACAAAAAGTCTGGTGTGGATAATAATATACCACCTTGAACCAAAACGGATATCTTGTGAGACCACACCACCAAGCGGAACGGGTTTTCCTCTCATTGGTATCTTACCAAAATATATCAATCATAATCATGCACCTACAACCATAATGGTTAGAACAAAATATAATATGCTCATATGCTTGGATGCATTCTGGGTAAGTCTAACTATACTGTCATCCTAGGGTTATGTCCACCCAAAGTTTACCCTTCCGAACAAAAGACTATCTGTCTCAAATCATAGTTTTTCTAGAGTCACTATTAACCTAATGGTTTTGCAGGCCAACCGATAACTTATCGGGCTGACTTAAGCCAAAACATAACCAGATGTCCATGAATCTCCAAATATGGTTAGGAGTAAAACAACTTTAATTTGGTGAGCATATAGAGCTACGAGTTCCTTTTTGTGCATAAACATCCTTTTGTCTCACTATTGACAAGTCCTAGGCACTGGAATCGCGGACCTTTACCAACCGGGGGCTAACGGCTGAAGCATAAGGCACGGCGCTACATCAGTTCCACATATAATCTTATTTGGTTTTAAATTCATAAGTCATTTCATTGGACCAGTTCATGACATCCTAACATAATTGATCTATTTGATCTCTAGGATTCAATTCTACCCACTCTAGAGTTTAGTCTATCCATATTCAGTATGAAGACAACCTGACTTGTAATTCAGCCTCCCAAAATCTCAAGATGCGGTGTTGGGTCATGAAATGTGAGCATGACAAAGATAAAAAATGTAAATTTAACTGATCAATTGATAATAAGAACATATAGCATTATTCAGTAAAATATGTTCAATCAATAATCACATACATGGAAAAATTACTTATAATTAAGTAAGATTTTCCATTGGCAAACTTCACACAAAATTGGGCTAAATCACCATTTATTTCCTTGAAACTAATTATCTTTAATATTGATAAACCACTTAAAATTATTCTTTAAAACAAGGAAAACATAATTCGTCGATGTTGTAGGTCCAAAAAGGTGGCATCAACATTGATGACATTTGTCCAAAGAGGTGGCATCAACGTTGACAGCATATGCCAGAAAGGTGGCATCAACGTTGATGGCATATGTCCAAAATGGTGGCATCAACATTGATGACATATGTCCAAAAAGGCGGCATCAACGTTGATGATTGTTGTCATCGTTGATGATTGTCGCCAATTTCAATGATTGGCGTTAACATTAGTGATTGTCATCAACACCGATGATTGGTGCCAACACGGAGATTGGTGCCAACGCTGATGGTTGGCGTCAACATTTGTGTCGTCTGATGGCATTTCTGTAATAAACTTGAAAACTGAATTATTTTCTTTTAAGCTAATACTTCCCCCCAACTCCTATTCTTTATCAAATTTCTATTGGTTAATAACCTTTTTATCATTTTCTTTTCAAAAAAATTGCAGTAGCTCAGATTTTATCATATTCAAATTATTTGCAACCATTCATTATTTATTATTATTTTAATATAATTATTAAGCTTTTCTAGCCTAATAAATCCATAATAAATCAAAAACACTTGGGAAAAATCCCCAAAATTCACCAAAAATAAGAAATAACATATTCTTTAACATATAAAAATTCCTAGGCCAAAACCATTATTTAATTATTTTTTACAATTAAAACCCGAAATAAATGCCCTTTTCTATTAGGAAATTCCTAAAATATTCTCATTTATTCGGAAAATTGTGAAATTAAAAACCCATCTCTGAAATTACGTTTTACACAATATATCCAAAAATTGAATAACTTGGAGATCAATCACCAAGGTTTAGCTCATAAACCTACCATAATAATTTCATAAAAGTTCTAATAATTCATTAATTAATCAAATAATGATATAATCATACATGGCATATCATAAATTCATCAAGGAATTAGGAAATTCATAAAATCTGAAATAACATAAGCATAAATGAGATGATTTCGTTATTATTCACCTCGATTTGATAATGAGACTTGAGATTTGAAGGTTGATTTAGTTTCCTTAGCTTTTCCTCTTGATTTATTAAGCTTTCTTCCTCTACTCTTCTTGTTTAATGGACGGCCTCCCCTTTCTTTTCTTTTAATATTTTTGATTTGTGTAAATGAGAATGAGATGGGGAGGGGAGGGTTTAAGGCATAAAAGATAAACCTATACCTACTTTGCTGCTCTTACATTCTCTTCTATATGAAGTTTTAAAACAAATCTTAATAGTTAATTAGTTAAGGCCTGACCTTGTTAGTTATCAAATCTCAATCCCCTTATCACACTACACATCACATTATTCTATTTAATTTATCTAATTAAATCTCCTTAATAATGTTAAACAAAAATTAAGGGTGTTATAGGCTTCCTTGCTTAAAGAATTTCGTCCTCGAAATTTGGTAAGGATCACAAATAAGCGTATCAAACATGTAACAACCAATGCTAGTATATCATACCAGCAACAAAGTCTATATAACAAGTATAGAACATACCATCATAATAACTCAGGATGTGTTTCTCTAATCTTGTCCTCCATCCCCCAAGTACAGTCTTTCTCATTGTCACTCCACTGGACTTTCACCAATTTGACTGTTTTGTTTCTTAACCTCTTCTCATCTCTAGCCATAACACGAATTGGTTGTCTAAAAATAGTCATATCTGGTTCCACTATTAAATCTTCCAATGTAGTCGGAGTAATAGTAGTTTCTGGATCATGTACACACTTCTTGAGGTGAGAAACATGAAAACATTATGTACTCCTGCCAAACTGCTCGGTAATCCTATCTGATAAGAGAGTTTCCCGATTCTCTCTATGATAGGAAATGGACCTACATATCTTGGTGCCAATTTTCCCTTTTTCCAAACCGTGCCACACTCTTCATCGGTAATACTTTGACAAAAACATAGCCTCCAACCGAGAACTATAAATCCTTATGGCTTTTAGATTGAGCTTCTTTCATCCGTGCTTGGACCAACTCAATTTTTTCTATGGCTTCTCTCACCATATCTGGACTAAGAACTAATTTGTCTTCTGTCTCCAACCAACATGCTGGTGATTTGCACGACCTTTTGTAAAGAGTATCGAAAGGCATCATTCCTATACTAGTTTGATAACTATTATTATAGGAAAATTTAACTAAGTGGAAATGGTCTTTCCATGACCCTCCAAAATCAAGCATACAAGTCCTCAGCGAATCTTCGAGAACTTTGTTAACTCTTTCCGTTTTCCCGTTTGTGGATGGTAAGTGGTACTCATCTTTAGCTTGGTACTTAAACTTCTTGTAGACTTTAACAGAATTCATTAGTGAATAAAGTATCTCTGCCACTAGCTATACTACTAGGAATCCCATGCGGTCTTACAATATTCTTCATAAACAACTTTGCTAAGGTAGGTGTCGTCCTTATTGACTTAACGGGGATACAGTGTGCACTCTTGGTCAGTCTATCTATCACGGCCATATGCTTTCATTTCCCCTATTTGACCTTAGAAACCCATTAATAAAATCCATGGATATAGAATCCCATTTCCAATATGGCACTTCTAAAGTTTGAAGCAATCCACTTAGCTTCAGATGCTCCGCTTTTACTTGCCGGCAATTCAAACACTGCTATACCCATAGGCTTACATCCCTTCCTAGAAGAAATTTCTTTTTATGTCTTGATACGTCTTAGTTCCTCCAGGATAAATAGTAAACTTTGATCGATGACACTCCCCAGAACTTCCTTAGGTTTCAAACATCCGGAACACACAACCGTCCCTTCTTCCTCAACCATCCATTATGGTCAAGACTAAAACCTTTTAAATCATCAACTTGAGTTCCTTCTTTAAGCCTTCCCATTCGTTCAGCTAGTAATGAATCATGTTTCTACTCAGAAGCATTCCTTTCAATCATTACTGGTTGGACTTCCAAACATGATAATATTGCGGTATCCCGACTAGAACTAGTCATCGACCTTAACCTTCCACCACAAGTAGTCAATGCCTCCAAATCTCTCCATTTTGCTAACATAGCTAACAGTGCACTCTGATGTTTTCTGCTAAGTGCATCTGCAACTTTGTTCCCTTTACTTGGCATATACTCAATCTCAAAATCATAAGTTGCCAAAAACTCTAACCATCTTTGTTGTCTCATATTCAACTCCTTCTGAGAGAATAAATACTTCAAAGACTTATGATCTATAAATAACTCGAATTGTTCTCCCAAAAGATAGGGTCTTCATAATTTCAAAGCAAAGATCACCACTGCCAACTCTAAATCATGAGTCAAATATCTAACTTCATGCGGTCAAAGCTGTCGAGAAGCACAACCAATCACTTTACCTCTTTGCATTAATACGGCTCCTAATCCTGCCCCGCATGCATCGGTATAGACCATTAAATCTTGATTCCCATCTGGAACAACTAACATCGGTGCATTGGTCAATAAATTTTTTAGCTTTAAGAATGCTTTTTCATATTTATCGGTGTCGAAACATATTTTATACACTTCCTTGTCAGTTTAGTCATAGGTTGCTGCTATACGAGAGAAACTTTGATGAATCCCCAATAATATCTAGCTAATCCCAGAAAAATTCTTATCTCAGTCACAGTCTCGGGTCTTTTCCAGTTATTAACAGCTTCAATCTTAAATGGATTTATGGATAACCCATTTTTTGAAACTACATGACCATGGAACTTCACTTCTTCTTCCAAAAATGGTATTTTGAAAACTTCACTTTTAGTTGATGCTGTCTCAACGCCTCTAGCACTATCCTAAGGTGAATCTCATGATCTCTTTCATTCTTAGAATATATTAGAATGTCATCTATAAACACTAACACGGATCTATCTAAATGCTCTTGGAAGATCTGGTTCATCAAATACACAAAGTAAGTAGGCACATTGGTTAGTCCAAAGGGCATGGCTAACCATTCATACAAACTATATCTTATTTGAAACGTTGTTAATGGAATACTATCCTCCGCCACTCTCAATCAATGGAACCTTGTTGCTAAATCTAATTGGAAAAATACCTTGGCTCCACTCAGCTGATCAAACAAATCATCTATTCCAGGCAAGGGATACTTATTCTTTATCGTCTTCTTATTCAACTTATGATAATCAATACACATCTTTAATGACCCATCCGGTTTCTTCACGAACGCCGCAGTCGCTCCCAAGGCGAACTTCTTAGTCTAATAAAATTCTTTCCTTCTAAGTCCACCAACTACACATTAACTCTTTCATCTCAGTAGGTGTTATTCTGCTTGGCGGTCTACTCACGGGTTCAACTCTAAGTACAAGATCTATTTGAAACTCAATAGTTCCTTTCGGCGGTTTAAAACTAGCTCAAAAACATCTGCATACTCTCTTATAATAAAAACCTGATTCACTTCATCCTCCACTTCCATTGCACCCAATAAAGTACAAACATGTAAACTCGAATTTTCTACTGAGTATATAATTCGATCACGGCTATTAGGGTGTCTTAGTGAATCTTCCTATCTTGGCAAAATATCCTAGCATCGTATTTGCTTAACCAATCCATACCCAAAATAATCCCAAAACCCACAAAGGTAAACACATACAAATCGCAGGTAAATGCATGACCTAAAAGTTCAAATTCTAAATGGTCACATCTTATCCCAAGAGTTGCATAACCACATATTGGATTCATAACCCTTAAAGAAGTAATAAGGTATGATGGTTCTAGCTCTAACTTATCTACCAAACATCATGAGATAAAAGAATGTGATGCGTCGATATAAAATAATACTTCAACAGGAATGCCATGAGTTAAAACTGTACCTCCCATCATAAACTTTCCTTTCTCTTCTGCAGTGGTCTAGATGTTGACGGTTCCAGAGCAAAAACTTTACCTTTTTTAGCCTTGGCTGGTACCGGTCATTCATTCTTATAATGCCCCATTTGATTGCAGTTATAGCTCTTCACAATCTTCTTTCCTGTAGCCTTCTTTCCATTACCAGAGCGACACTCATTTGCAATGTGCCCTTTCTTACTGTAGTTATAGCAAACAACATCCGCCTTCTTTTCTTGGCATCTCCACTCTTTTGAGCTCCCTTCTTTTTGAAGAATTTCCTCTTCTTACCCTGAGAACTTTGGGCCTCCATTGACTTTTCCTTCCCAAAAGTCGAAAACATCTCCTCATTCCTTATCGCCATCTCCACCAATACATTACTCGGATCTCGGAGGTGTGGCATTGTTGCCCTAGCAATCTCCGACTTTAAATCCTGGATAAACTTCTCATTCCTCTTAATCACAGTGTCTATGGTTGCGAACCCATACCTAGACAACTCATCAAACGTAGTGGCATATTCAAACACCACATATCTCCTTGTTCCATTCCATAAACTCCTAAGAAAGATTGACTTGGCTACTTCAGATAAGAACCTCTCCTTAAACCTTCTCCTAAACTCAGCCTAAGTCAGTTCCTCTTCTGGCACATCAACGGTTACTCCATTCCACCAATACAATGCGGCTCCTTACAACTGCCTCGAAGCCAATCGTTTCTTCTGCTCATCATTCAAGCCTAGATCTACAAAAATTCTCTCACGATGCAATAACTAGTTTTCTACTTCAACAACATCCTCTGTTCCTAAAAATGACTTTCCTCCCAAATTAGTATAATCACAGTTCATCTTGGCATAGTTATTGCCAACTGGCACCACGTGATTAGTTCCTCCCATGTTAGCAACATTCCCTCTAGCCAAACCAGCTGCTGCTTCAGCTTGCGTCGTGTTAACAAAGAACTGATACATAGTCCCCATATCTACTAGCGGGATTCTAGGACCAACATAAGCATTTGCATTTTGATTAGCATTTGCCCGTCGATCCTGATTCCTTCTAGTATTAGGCCGAGAATTTTCGTTTGTTGTGGTGCTTCCTTCACCTAGATTCACTCCTCCATTTCCTGCTTCCATATCTTACTTCCTTTAATTTCGCATATGTATCTTTGTAAGATATAGAAGAACAGTCTAAAAGAGAGGGAAGAATAAAGATATGATACATACTTATATATAGTAAATACGTATGTTATTATATCGTTATCCCATACTCCAATTTTAATCACTGATTTATTTGGATTATGTTTTCAAAAACATTTTAATCTTTTAAATTTTTTCATATACCTATGCTCTGATACCAAGTTGTAAATCCCCCATTTTGAGGTCCGAAAATAAGTGCTACTGATCCTGCAGTCGTCAATGGTATTATTCTCCAATGACAAAATGCGGATATGTTAATCATATCAATAATACCAAAAGCATATGAATATGAAAAAAATTCAAACACTTTTTCATTAGTCAACTTTCATTACATTTCAGAATAATATTTCCGCATTCATTACATAATCTCATTCATTGTCCACGTTCATAGAAAATATAATAATTACAAAATACTCTAAGAGTGACATCTGCCGATGCCCCTTTGGTTAATCAGAGTCTAATACTTGAAAGTTATAAATTCTATCATTACATCCATTCAAACATAGCATAAGCTTTAAAGAACATAATAAAAATAAAAGCTCCTACATTAGCTAAACTGCCCCTTGCATGTCTCCAAAAGCTTATTCGTCTAACCTGAAAATCCCTACTCTCGGCCTACTCGAATGAGTACCTAAGAGTTTAGGGGGAAATAAAAAACTTTAGGTCAGACAAAAAGTCTGGTGTGAATAATAATATAGTATCTCAAACCAAAACATATATCTAATGAGACCATATCGCTGAGCAGAATGGGTTTCCCTTCACTGGTATCTTACCAAAATATGTCAATCATAATCATGCACCTGCAACCATAATGGTTAGAACAAAATATAATATGTCTATATGCTTGCATGCATCCTAGGTAAGTCTAACTATACTGTCATCCTAGGGTTATGTGCACCCAAAGTTTACCCTTCCAACAAAAGACTGTTTGTCTCACATAGCTTTCCTAGGGTCACCATGAAACTAATGGTTCTACAGGCCAACCAATAACCTATCGGGCTGACTCGGGCCAAAACATAACCAAATATCCACAAATCTCAAAATATGGTTAAGAGTAAAACAACTTAAATAATCCGGTGAGCATATAGAGCTACAAGTTCCTTTCTGTGTGTAAACATCCTTACATCTCACTACTGACAAGCTCTACACACTAGAATCGCTGAACTTTACCAATTGGGAGCTAAAGGCTGAAGCATAGGACGCGACCCTACACCGGTCATACCTACAATCTTATCTGGTTTAAATTCATGAGTCACAGTTCAGGGCATCCTAACACAATTGATCTATCTAATCTCCTGAATGCAATTCAACTCACTACAGAGTTTAGTCTGTCCATACTCACTATGGGGACAACCTAACTGGTAATTCTGCCTCCCAAATTCCCAAGATGCAGTGTTGGGTCATGATATATGAGCATGAAAATGATAAAATATGTAAATTTAACTGATCAATCGATAATAAGAACATATAACATTATTCAGTAAAATATGTTCAATTAATATATCACATACATGGCAGAATTTCTTATAATTAAGTAAGGTTTTCCATTGGCAAACTTCCAAAAAATCATGCTAAATCACCATTTATTTCCTTGAAACTAATAATCTTTAACATTGGTAAACTACTTAAAATCATTCTTTAAAACAAGGAAAACATCATCCATTGATGTTGTAGGTCCAAAAAGGTGGCATCAACATTCACGACATGTGTCCAAAGAGGTGGCATTAACGTTGATGATATATGTCCAAAAGGGTGGCATCAATGTTGAAGACATATGCTCAAAGAGGTGGTGTGACGACCGCCCTACACCTCCAGAACCCAAAACACATAAGAGAGTGTGATGTTCCCATGCTTGGTCGATGTAGGGCGATCGCCAAGGGTGAAAAGAAAGAAAACCAAACACAAAACCTGTAGAACATCTCAAAAGCGCACATATAAAATGTAATATAACAACTCAGATGTAAAGCAAGCGAGACAGTGATATAATCAATTGAATCATAAATAAGGACATCAGAGAACAACTGGTTAAAACTTGAATAAAGAGTTTATACATCTCGCATCTCCTAAATAAACTCTAATACTGTCTCTAATAGTGCAAGTACCGTCATAGCTACATGATACCACACAGCGGAATCCAACATTAACAAAACAATGGAATAAAAGAATATACCAACCAGCTACCCACGACATAGCCTGCATCAACTTTCCATTTCCTCTTCTGCTCTTGCCCGTAAGTTCACACCTGTAGACACATGGAATAAAAAGGAAAAAGGTTTCAACTATTTTTGGGATTGTGCCAATTTCTATACACCCCAACCCAACTCAAGGGATCCAATGGCTATTGCATAGAAAGAACTGCCTACGTACCTCTTTAGGGGGATCAAGCCCACATAGTTCTTATTCTTGCTCTTCTCCTGCATCCTAATAATCGTTAACACAAAACAACCATAGCATCCATGTAACCATTTGCAGTCGTCACAGCTAATTCAACTAATGCAACCATTGCAATCATCACAGTTAGTGCAATCAATATAATTAATGCAACTATTTCAACCATCGCGACCAATGCAAGCACGAAACACTACTCCTATTCAAACGCCATATCACCAAAGGTACTCACCCACCATGTCAGTAAAGCGGCATTAACACAACTAACTACACACCGCGTAGTAGTAATAGTGAATAGGGTATTGGGTATGAACAATCATACCTAATATGCGCATGCATCTAAAGAGTTGGTGCATAAATACAATATATGATAAACTACTAGCATAAGATGAAAATATGGGATATAGGGGTAACGCACAACACATCAAGCACTCGGCATCCTTCACACAGCCTTGCATCTCTCACCCAAGTGCGTTGCGTATATGATAATTCATGTGGCACTACTACAAACCATGGACTCAACCGAAATCCCATTTAGGCGTTTCCATAATGGAACTCAAATATTATTCCATTCCGACCGGCTCCATAGTAGGACATAATCGCAAATCTCACTTGCAAGTCACTATCATTAACTTGCCCTTGTGGATAGCCAGGAAATCCCATCATTGAGTTGTCATCCTTAGGACGCCTCTAGACACCCTTTCTAAGTCATAGAGCCACCATGCCAAAGTTCCAAAGCCATCCCATCGTTAACGTCGAAGCATCACACCACTACTTCACTCATCGTTGCACGAAGTCCAAGGTCATCCCTAGTCATCCATGAGTCATCCATCCTTACTCCCCATCATACTCGTTAGAGACCCCCAAACTATGCCCTGAAGTATGTCCGCACCATACCCTAAGTACATAGTCAAGTTATGTGCTCCACCTCTACTGCTCCATCTTATGACCGAGCCAAGCTAGATGCAAGCCAAGACATGCCTAGCCAAGCCACCTTCCACGGTCCGGCTTCCACCATCGAACTACTATACACGCGGCCCGTCTCCACCTACGACCACCGACCAAGTTTCCTTGCCCGGTCACCAACCAAGTTTCCATGACCGGCCACTGATCCAACTCTACCACTGAATCGAACTCCATTATCGGCCATCGAACCAAGTTCCACTACCAAACAACCAACATTGTCCCGTCATTGCTCCACCATACCACCGAACCGATCTTCGTGCTTGGCCATCGATCCAGGCTCACCACCAAACTAAATATCTTGTTCAATCATCAAGCTGGTCCTACCATCGAACCAACTTCAATGCTCGATCATCGAACCACCATCCACCAAACCGGATATCCAGCTCGTCCACCACACCATCCCACCATTGAACTAACTCCCAACCGAACCAACCAATACCGGACCAAGCTTCACTAATAGAGGTTGAGACTTGAATGGGAAGTGGTGTAAAACGAGAATGATTTGGGAGGGATGGCTTACCTATTTATAGGAAAAACCCCAAGCACCCCCCGAACTGACCACTGCCGAACCAAGGCAACTCCTCTCCAAACTCCGAACACGCCTCACTGACCAGAGTCAAATCTTCAAATGGCCATATCTCCTAGCTAGATAATCCAAATTGCTATTATGACTACTCTACAAAAAAGAAAACCATCATATCTTTCCTATGAAAGTGGTCTCGGGTGCTAATTCGGCTCATGTCCAATGCTATAGCCGAAACAAGACTTTCAGGGTTAAAATCGTTTGGAAAAATTCTAAAAATAGGAAATGTCACTAATAGGCATTTCCTAAAGCTATAGAGTATACAACCTTAAACAAATTAAATAATAATATTTTAAGATCCTCCGGTACGTAAAATACAGGTTGTTACACTCTCCCTCCTTAGGAATTTCACCCTCAAATTCCCAACTCAAACAAGGCAAAGTCAAACATATCTACCCTATATGTCTATCATCCATTATCAAAATATTCAAGTCCTGCCTTTTATAGGAACACTACTCCTAGGCTGGTACATATCCTTAATACCTCCTACAAAACTCCAAAGTGCATCTCGGACTTCCTTCCTCCTAGAAGACAAGAATATCACCCATGAACACTAGTACAAGCCCATTAGGCTCCCGGCACTCCACTCTGTCTCCAAAAGTCATCTGCTCACTAAGTCACTAGATGAAAGGGTCTAACATATCAATATCAAATGATAATGATGCCCTTACCCATCTCCTTTGCCGATAGAGCACTCGACGAAGCTGGAACTGCATTCAAAGTGTAGGCAGACACATCTTTCTTATTCCTCAGCGATTCCAAACAATCTATCCTTGTATGCCCAGTGCACTTCTTTTGGCTTTCTCCTTCCCGAGGTTGCCTCTTCTCTCATTCCATTGTTATTTCACTTCTTCCTGCCTCCCCCGCTCACCTACGGCTTTGGTCTTCCTTTAGAAACAACAACCTCGACTTTTGGTTTCGGGTATAGGCTCTTATACTCTAATGCTTTCTCCACTACCCTCCCAAAGGTCTCGTCAATATGGCCAATCATCTAAGTAAAGAGCTCTGAGTAAGCGGTCCTCATGCTCTCCATGGACTCCCAAGCTAGCATGCTTCCTATCGAAAACAATAGGGTGCCATCCTCGTACTAAACACCCCTCGCCACCACAAAGGTGGATTAAATCATCATCAAGGTCTTGCATCAAACCGTTCCTACTACCACTAAGGTGAATTAGATCATCACTAAGGTCTCACATGGCCATGGCCATTAATCATCACCAAGATGCTACTCTATCCTAACCATTACCAAGGTATTGCTCCACTCGATCATCCTCGAAGCCTCGCTTCACCATGACCTCCTTCACGTCCCCAAAGTCTCACTTCGATATAACCATTTCTGGAGTCTTCCCCATCATGATCGTTCCCGGAGTCTCATCCTACTATAACTTTCACAAAGTCTATCAGATACGTGATAACTCGCTACAACAGAAAACTGATTTTCCAACGCCAAAATGGCGAAAACCTATTTCGATGCTATTTTAGCGTCGGTAAAACTAGAATGGAATAAAAGATTCCCATGCCTTTCTGACGTCACGCGTTGGATGTTTTCCGTCGCCTTTCGGACGCCTTTTTTCCAATGTCTTTTCGACGCCATTTTTTCAACACCTTTCCGACGCCATAACAACACCAAATTTAAAATACAATTTTCAGTTTCCCCATGCCTTATCGACGCCGTTTCTAAGCAATTTTTCAACGTTTTTACTGTATTTCTAACCCTCAAACTCAACATCAAATACATTAATTCCAAAAATACCAAACATGATCTAAAATACATATATCTCAACTAAATAAAATAATATCACCACCAACATTATAAAACAATAAAAAACAATGATATAGTTGATGAAACATTCAAATACCACATAACATTCATAGTATTATTTGATACAACTTAACTAATATCACATACATGCATGTCCAAACCAAAATCATGTCCATATATATATATATATATATATATATATATATATATATATATATATATATTACAATGTCTATAGTAAAAAAAACCATCACTGCGTATCAAACAAAAAACTTCACTTGTCTTCTGCATGGTCCTGGTCCTGGCAGGGCTTTGCTGCTTGTCCACCCATATGTTCCTCAACCAATCGTCTAAACATGACAATATTTAAACAAAATATCAATCACTTCAGTATTCAATATCAACCATTTTTTCCTCCATAAACCACCAATTATTTTCCCTGCAAATAGCTATAGTGCTTACAAATTTGTATAATAAATAGGAGTGGGTGTTAACTACAAAAAAATAGGATGTGGGTACAAATCAACAATGTTTTATACAAATGGAACTAATTTTCTCCTTCAATGTTTAATTTAGCATCAGTTCAAGTATGTAATTTTTACTGGGTTCCCTTTTCTTTTCTTTTTTCTTTTAATATACAAATGAGTGCAAATAATCCATGAGGAATGCATGATGGAATAATAAAAAGATATCACTTAAAACCAAACTCCAAACAAGGATTGGTTAGAGATATAATTGGAGCAGCTTCAGGTTCCACGATTTTGTAGAATAAATAGGTAAGAAATCATTGAATGTTTATTCAATTAAGTTCCATATTAGCAATCCATCTCATTTTATATATAGCTCTGGATGAAATTACCAAAAGTTAGCATATGTTGAAAGTTGTTAAAAATGACCAACTAGTCACGTACCATTATATAATATATACAAGAAGAACCGTTTAAATCTTCAAGTACAGAGTAGTATATTTTCAAGTTCAAAATTATCCCTATATTTTACTGTACAAGTGGACATCATATGTTTGTCAATAGGTACGAAAATGGATATTGTTCTACTAGAGAGCATATACTTAACCATGGTTTATATAAGAATCTTCTAAGGCCGATTAGAATGATAATTGACTATTATATGAGGTGGTAGAGTAGATTGATATATGTTCTGTATTTAATAGCATTAATCATATTGTAATCTAAAATAACAACTCGATTGCTTAGTTAAAATTGAAGTTACAACAAAAAATGTTTAAAAACATAGGGAATATAAAAATAATATTTACACCAGCACCTGTGATGGTCATAATCTTTAGTTCTGTCCCTTGATCGAGAACGGGAACCGTGTCATCTTCTTGAACTATGACTATGATTTTTGTCCCCTTCATTTCTATTTCTTGCACTTTCTCATTCAACTGACCTTTATTAAAAATATAATAAATAACATCAAAAGATAAGAATACAAGGTTTCATGTTTATGTAAGTCTGAGATGCAATTTCATCGAATTCGGTATGAAATGAAATTGGAAGGTTAGTTAAGGGTACCTTCTATCATCTACGGATCATTCTCGCTTGCGACTTTGCATTATTTCCTCTTGTTAAGTAATATATCAAAAGAGGGCTCTATGTTATTATTTGATGGATTTTATCCACGGCTTTCGAAGTCAATGATAATATTCAGTTGTTTAGTAGCAGCCAATAGTAAGATATTTCAAGAGAGTACTATAGAAATGAATGGATATTAAAAGCTAGATTCTTAAGGTAACTTGTTCAGTGTTATGAATACAAGGTGACTAATCACAGAGAACATATTCCAAATGATTTACTTGATTGATGGATTCCACTGTTTAGATAAAACATATGTATGCAAGATGAGTTTCCCCAAAATAAAATGAGAGATATGAACCAAGATTTAAAAAAAAAAATTAAACCTGCGTTTCTGCTAATTTCTCTTGAATTTGTATACAGCCCAACTGAATTTTTCCACCAAAATGCGATCACTATACAAGAAAACATGTATAATAATCTTTTCAAAGAAGTTCTATTTTAATATAAACCACAAAAATAAGTCAGTATAGACATTAATACACAATAATTCTACTACCACCCTTTATTATTGTTTGTTTAGTTGTATGTTACCACAATTCACAATCATATTACATATTCTCAATCGCAATATGATTGCGATCCGGAAAGCAGTATACATGCAATTCAGAACATCAATTTGACGATTCAAAAGGTTGGTCCAACGCTTCAAAATGTTTATTTTAATAATTTGAAAAACATACAACATTAATATGCATTAAATAACGATGACTACTTACAGAATATATAATAATAAGGAAGAAATATTCTAAAATTCTCAACGTTATGAAACTTGAAGGTTCGTGCACTTTCGAAGACACATAATGGTAGTAGCAAAACTACATCTTATCAATGACAATTTCAAAGCTAGCTTTACTGGTATAATTAGAAAGAAGTAAGATCCTTGTGTAATACTATTATTCTAGCATAATACTCTTATCTTATGCCTTCAACATTGGAACTGTAGACAAGCTTTTCAGCATTACATATTACTATACTTAATCCATAGAAATAAACAATTTTAACAATCATGATTTTATGTTTTTTGTAAAGCTAAATATAAAATTGACATTGCGTGTATTCATGACCAACTGTGGAGATGAAGTATGTATGTGATGGATTGTGCAATAATCTACGGTCTAAATTGAGTAAAGATGGAATATTTAATACAGAACAAAAACAAAAGGTTATTATAGCCACCGTTAGTGATGGACTTGACAACATCTCGAGAACAATAAGGAGTAGAATTAAAAAATAAACCAAATTATAAGAGAAAGAAAAGAAGGCATGCTGATTCTTTTAGAATGAGTCTAAGTCACTGCTTTGAACAAGAATAAATAAGCTACGACTTATCAGTATCTCAGGAATATACCTTATAACCATTCTCCAGTCACGCCGCCATCTCCTACCATCGATGTGGAATCTAATATCGCGTCTCCCTGATCAAGCCGCCCCTTCTTTTCCTGTCGTGCTGTCATCTCCTACCACAAACGTGGAATCTAATGTCGTGCCTCCCTGATTTAACTGCCCCTTCTTCTCCTGTCGTGTGCCATTTTCTTCTTTTTTTTCATTTGCATGAGTAATTAAATTTGGGCGTAGGGCATGGGGAATCTATTTTTATTTGGGCAATGTACGGTGAAAGTCGAAATTCGTGGGTTGGTGATTATTTGGAGTACGGAAACAAGAGGCATCGGAAAAGCGTGGGAAAGTACCAACCCCGTTTCGACGGCTTCTATATTTGACATTACAAATCTTGAAATAACAAACAAATTTTTTTTCGTTCTTTTAAAGGTTATTAAATTCGAATTAACGATTTTTTATCGTTAAATGAGTCGGAAAATTTATGAAAATTTCAATTAAAATTATCGTTTCTAATAGAACTAACATAATTTGTATTGAAAACGATTGATTTGAACCAACAAATCCATTTACATTAAAAAAGTTGAAATCCGACCATTGAAAAACGACATTGTTGTCCTGAATGCTCAAGTATAAAATTTTATGCTATTGCGAGTCAGTTTAATATACGATCCCGTAAGTTAATAGATCCTTTTTAGTAATCGACTAATATCCAAAAATATTTACATTTGATAAGATGAATGGTCAAAATGACTCATAATTACATAAAATCGTATATTTAAACTTCTCATACTGTATAAATGAATATGTATGGTCGAATTTCATAAATATCGAATGTAAGTAGGAATTTCTGTCAAAACTAGATCGTTTCCCGTAAATAAGCGATTCCATAATTTAATCGATTATTTGCAATAATTAAAGGGGGAATTAATTTAAAGGACAAAGATTTGTATATTTTTTGCCTCAAGGACACAACCTCAATATTTTTACCATAAGGACAAACATTCTTCTAAAAATTATTCATAAGGACAAATATTTTCCAAAATTATTCATAAGGACAACAAAACTACTACCAAGCTAAAAACTGATACCTAAAAACTGCTACCGATAACTAAAAACTGATACTATCAATGACTAAAAACTGATACCTAAAGAAAGTTGTCCTTCAGGATAAAATATTGAAGGCCTGTCCTTGAGGCAAAAACGCTGAAAATTTTTGTCCTTTACAATAATTTCCTGATAATTAAATTACACGTAGGAGTATTTACATATGGCAGGATGGATGGCCAAACGACACATAATTACACGAAATTGTATATTTAAATTTCTCATATGGTATTAACGAACATATATCGTCCGATTTTATAAATTTGAATATATAATAATATGAACCAAATAATAATATTTTAATTATAATAACATATATTATTAAAAACAAAATATATAATTTTGAAATAATTGAAATATATGTAATTTGAAAACTATGTAATGTTGTTTACTAAAATTATATAACACATGTAAATTAGTATGGAAAAGTAAAGGAAGATAGGGTAAATAAAAAAGGCATTGACATAGCATCGAAAAATACCGACGCCTTTCCGACACCATTTATTTACACGACAGAAACAACAAAGGCGTCAAAATGGCATCGGTATTTTCCAACGTCTTTCCGACGTCATTGTTATTTTTGTCGGGTAAATAAATGGCATCGTAATGGTGTCACTATCTGCTACCTAAAAACTGCTACCGATAACTAAAAACTGATACTATCAATGACTAAAAACTGATACCTAAAGAAAGTTGTCCTTCAGGATAAAATATTGAAGGCCTGTCCTTGAGGCAAAAACGCTGAAAATTTTTGTCCTTTACAATAATTTCCTGATAATTAAATTACACGTAGGAGTATTTACATATGGCAGGATGGATGGCCAAACGACACATAATTACACGAAATTGTATATTTAAATTTCTCATACGGTATTAACGAACATATATCGTCCGATTTTATAAATTTGAATATATAATAATATGAACCAAATAATAATATTTTAATTATAATAACATATATTATTAAAAACAAAATATATAATTTTGAAATAATTGAAATATATGTAATTTGAAAACTATGTAATGTTGTTTACTAAAATTATATAACACATGTAAATTAGTATGGAAAAGTAAAGGAAGATAGGGTAAATAAAAAAGGCATTGACATAGCATCGAAAAATACCGACGCCTTTCCGACACCATTTATTTACACGACAGAAACAACAAAGGCGTCAAAATGGCATCGGTATTTTCCAACGTCTTTCCGACGTCATTGTTATTTTTGTCGGGTAAATAAATGGCATCGTAATGGTGTCACTATTTTCTGACACCGTTCTGATGCCATTTTTCCATTTTACGACTTTTCGACGCCATTCCGACGTCCCGCCATTATGGCGTTGCAATGACGTCGGAAATTTTCGTCGTTGTTTTACATCTTTTCTAGTTGTGACTCACTTCACAACCTCTTAGGTGGCGGCATCTCATGCCATCCGGTATTCTTTCCGATACCTATCGCATATGTACTGCCCTCTCAGGACAAGCCAGACCATCTCACAATCCACGGTACATAGATGAGCGTCATCGCATACCCCTGCCCCTAGGAACAACCATCCTATCTAGACTTATCAGTAATCCTTTAAACATTCGACTCGATCCAAAACATATCATGCTCCTCTTCATCGCTTTATCTTGTCAAACATGCTTTCCTAGACTACTCTAGTCTCATCCCCTACTTTTTACTTAAAGCACCGATCAAATGGCTTGTGTTGTTGAACAAGGCCTCAAAGCCATCTCAGGTGCTCCAAAGCTTGCAAGTGGTTTTCTATTGCACCTCACCATCTACATCACTCGTGTGCGTTGGATATATGATAACTCGTATGTCACAATCGCAAAACAGGGACCCAATCGTAATCCCAGCTTCATTGGTGTTCGACTCCATGCTAGTTTGAAAGGCTGAGAACCAGGCTCACAATCACAAAAGCCCAAGGTAATCCACAATCGCAAAGGTCTGGACACAATCACAAATCCAGGTGGGAGCTACCCACGCACGCCTTCTACATGAACACATTAGAAGCCTCCGAGTTATCAACAATCCTTTTGCACACGTCTCATAATGGCACTCAATCATTATTCCATCACGACTATCTCCACAATAGGACACAATCGCAAATCCCACTCGTAAGCTCCCAACGTTAAGTTGGCATTTGTGGATCACCGCTACGACTCTTATCATAACGTCGTCATCTCTCACATAAGTGCTTCGGATATACAATAACACTCTCGAATGCTCAACTCATTTCCCACGTAGATACCTAAGGACTGGACACACAAAGATGTCTAAACACATGGGTACACACAGACTACCATGTCCTACTCACGAGCATCACAACCTCATGTTTTACCCTTCGAGCTATTACATAAAACTCATCCTTTCGGTACATCTCCGAATGTTATAGCCACCCGCCACATTGATTCATTGTACTTCATCAGTTGCCATCCCAAAGTCACTTAAAGCCTGCCTGGGGTCATCTACGCTTACCCCAAATGAACTCCTAAGACTACCAAGCAACCGTAAGCCTGGCTCCGAAGTCTATTGCCAAATTATGGGCTCCAACTATCTCCCAAAGCTCCAAGAAACTCTATGTAACACCTCATATTTATAGTAACATTATTTAGGATATTTAATTAGTTAAGTAAAATAAAATAATGTAAGTTGATTAACGGATTGAGATTTGTTATTAATAGGGGTGGCCTTGCCATGTTAATGAGTAAATCAAAACGAGATAATATGAAATAAAATAGACAAAGGGAATAGACAAGGGCAAAGTTGGAATAAGAATATTCTTATACCCTAAACCCTTAGGAATTCATTCATACATTCATTTAATTATCAAAAATTAAACTAAGTGACTAGCCACCATTAGAAGCAACTAGAGGAAGATAAGAGAATCAAAGGGAAGCTTAATCAACTTAAATCCATTCAAATCTCAAATCCTTAATCTCAAAAGCTAAGGTGTAACAACCCGCATATTTCATGATTGTATATTTAAATGTTTAATTTAAATATAGCATCGTTAATCGAATTAAAGTCCGAAATGTTACTTTTTGTAAATAGTCGAATTGGGACTCGAGACCACTTCCATTGAGTCCAAAATGGCGTTTACAACTTTTTTGAGTATAAACATCGATATGTTTGGAGTTGAGTAGAATTTTGCTATTTTTCTATTTTGGGCTTTGGGTTTGGGTTTCAGCCCATTAACCCATCTTAATACCCTAACTCAACTCCCCTTCATTCATTTCATTTCTCATTTCCTAACATTCAAGCTTTAGAGAAAAATGGGGGAAAAGATTGGAAATTAGAATTCCAAAACCCTAGTTTGTTTAGGAAATACAAATTCAAGTCCCAAATCAAGGAGAAGCTTAGCTTAGATTGGAGCTTCTTGAGTTGAAGTTGAAGAGGAATTGGCCATTCCTTTGTTTTAAAGCTTCTCATTCGTGTCTTTGAGTTTTAAAGGTGAGTTTTTGAACTCACATCTATGTCTATACCTTTGGTAGTTGTTAGGTAGGAATTCCTAATACCTATTGCTTGTCCATTTGCCTTTGAATTGAATTGGTTTGATGAATATTCCAATTTTTGGTGTTTTGAAGTCAAAAATCTTTAAAAATCCTATCTTTGATGTTTGAACACGTTTTTAGGGTGTATCGAAGAGCCTACAAAGCTGGGTTGTCGCTTGGCATAAATCCCTAGTCTCCGTTGCTCGTCCGATCGCTTCCGGTTAGGATTTTTGCCCTTCGTGGGGCTAGACTGATTTTACTGCAAATTACAGTTCAGTCGACTGAACTGTATAGTCAGTCGACTGAACCTGGAAACAGAATGTTTCTGGGTATCAGATCAGTCGACTGACTATACAGTTCAGTCGACTGAAACTGGGAACAGAAAGTTCCTGTCCCTGCATCAGTCGATTGAACCTGGAACCTGAGAGTTTCTAGGCATGTATCAGTCGACTGACCATACAGTCCAGTCGACTGAATCTGGGAAATCTGCATTTTGCCTATTTGAGGCAGTTTTGTGTGGGTTTTCGATTTTTAATCGATTCTTGTCTATCCGATTAGTTATTATCACTTATTATCGACTTTGATGACTTCTTTCTTTGGATTTTTGGGACTATCCGTTTGATGGATTTGATATCGATTTTTATGGATTTAATTCACATTGTCGTATGGGAATTTTAGGTGATTGAATGTTTCTACAATCATTTCTGTGGTTTGTCACTTTAAAATGCAAAGGAATCTATACTAGTAGTAAATACTCAAACTCTTTCACCAAAACGATTTCAACACTACTTTTAAAATACAAAGCTCGTTTTTAAAACCGTTTTCCAATCTATTAGTATATACAAACCTTTACCTCATTCGTATGAGAAATCTAATTAAACGGCTTAGCAAAATAAGTGGTATGAAACGCTTGCGTTTACTTTGTCGGTTAATTCTTATACTTGTTCGATTGAAATCTTGTGACAATTTTCGAGTGGAAATCTACAATTTGTTTGTAAATATTTAAGTTAAGCCAGTGGTTATGGGACATGAAGCTAAACTCATTTATTTACTAGCTTTGTGTAATCGACACTTCTTGATGATCGATGATGATCATTTTGTGGTTTAGACTAGCGATATGCGATGTCTCTTTGTCCACGTGGGGGACTGTACCCAGTTCTATTGAGCTTCGCCTCATTTTTATAGGCTAGCGACCTATGGTTTTTATGGAGTTGATGATTTCTAGAATTTGTGTTTCACCGATTTTTATGCGATTGGCATTGATATGTTTTGTCAATATTTGTGTTTTGGTGAATAATTTAAAGAATATGACATTCTTTTTGGTGTTTGAGAATATTTGAGATATTGTATGATTTTTGTTGTTATCTAATGTATACTTCTTATAGTATGGTATTATTGTTATCATACGTTTTTGTCATATCTCTTATCCTATCTCATTTTATATGATATTTATAGCTAAACTGATCCGTTTATTATTTTCTTCTTAAATAATACTCGGGTCAGGCCGAGGTATTTCAGGTGCTCCTGCTTGACTTCTTATCAGGGTCCGTCACCTGACTTTTGGCTAACTACTTTAGCATAGTAGTTTTTGTTAGTATACATTTGAGATAGAGACTCCTTGATGTATACTTATTCTTTTGTCTAGAACTTGTATCTATTCTTTTGTGATGTAGTGGATCTAGTTTGACCACTACTTTGATGTACACTTCTATGTGATATATTCATATCTGTTTCCGCCTTTGTGATATGAATATCTGTGACTGATTTGTGTTATGTTTATTTCTATATTTGTTTTCAAAGCCCACATAGCCACTGTGTGGTAGCTTTGAGTTTGTATTTGATATGTCGGATTTCAACTACGGAAATGAAACGTAAGTTATATTATCTGACATATCGGTACTCGCACAAAGCAATTACACAGATGGTCGCTCCTCAACAGCCTTATTCTTCGTGCTAGTCGACGGCATTATCCCGTAGTGTCCTTGGCTAGCGTGAGTATAGAGGTGGGGCGTCACAGCTTGGTATCAGAGCCAAACTTCGGAACAAGGATCATTGTCCTAAGTCTCTCTTAGGAATCGTGCCATAGGATTTAATTCGAGTCTTCGTACCGTTCTATCCTATTTCTTTTTATGATGCCTTATTTTATCAATCAAGTTTGTTTGATATACATTCTGAGAATAACCTTTTTCCTCTTCTTTCTTTCTTAAAGAAGAGAAATGGTTAGATCTGGCAGTCCTAGCACTGGTCAATCCAGTAGACCTTCTCTGGATGGCGTATTCATGTCTACCCAACAACTTTTGGATTTGGTAAAGAATCAAAGGTTTATCTGTGCTTTGAGTAAAAACCCCAAAAAGGTTTTACCTCTGAAATTAGAAGTGCCTTTCGACCAGTTTGTAGATATCACTCTTCGACTTGAAGAGGCCGATAAAGAAAGTGATGTTGAAGTTGTGGATGCCAAACAAAACTTCAACATCAACAAGAAGAGGCATATTAAGTTCAAAAGCCCTAATCCCAACAAGAAAGGGAGGGAGGCAATTTCGGTAGCAAAGACTCCTACCTCTAGTCGTGGACAATGCTACAATTGTGGTTCTATGGACCACTATGCGAATAAGTGTCCGAAGCCTCTTACTTGTCGCTATTGCAAAGGTTTGGGTCATCTTTTATTTTCATGTCTCAAACTTCAAAGTAGGAGAGAGGGAAAGCTGAATGTTGCGCAAGCTTCTAGTAACACTTCTCTTGGTCAAGGTATTTCTCATTCTGTCCTTGATGGCATTATTTTGTTTCGTGATTATCCTATTCGAATTCTTTTGATACGGGTGCATCTCCTTCTTTTATATCAAAAGAATTTGTTGATACTTTTTCTTTAAATATTACGGGTTTGATGACTTCACTGAGAATTGCGAATCCAGTTGGTGGATCCGCAACACTCAGTTTGCTTTGTGAAAAATGTCGAGATTATTTTATGTGATTATTCTTTCAGAGCCAATTTGCATGTTATGCGTTACTTAGGCTTCGGAATTGATTTTTGGGAAAGGATTGGATTAATCATTATGAAGCCCATATCCTATGTCCAGAGAGGACTATCCATCTTCGACATTCTCAATCTGTTAAGCAGATTTTTAATTTTTCTTAATGATTTCGATTTCCAATTCGGTGGCATCATTTTATTCTTTAAACCCACATGATGAGAAAAAAATGTTATTTCTCTCATTCTAGTAGTTTGTGAATTTTCCGGTATATTTGAGCTTGTCTTAGGATTATCACCTAAGCAATCTATTGTGTGGTGCTAAGGTCTTTTCAGCTCGACCTTGCCACCAGTTTTCATCAGCTACGAGTTGCGGAGGGTAGCATTCCACTTACAACATTCCGCACTCATTATGATTCTTGTGAGTGGTTCGTTATGTCATTCGGTTTGACGAACCTTCTACCTTATTTCATCCATCTTATGATCGAGTATTCTGCGAATATATCGATGAGACCATCCTTGTATTTATTGATTATGGATGAAAACAACAATTTAAAATTTGCAAATCTTTTTAATAAGATATTTATAAGTATGATTGGATTTTGTTCTTAACACGAGCAAAGAATATTCATAAAATTTTAAGTGACATGTTTATCATATAGAAGATGATATTGTGTTGGTTTGCCCATTGAGTGCTTTAAGAATTCTGGTCGATGCGCTTGATCAATATTATCGATAGGAATCTCCTAAACGCTATGATGAGACATTCAGACACAGTAAATTGACTTGTAATAAGTAATTTTTTCTAAAAAGATGATTACATAAAGTTCATTATAATTTTGAATGTCTTAGCTTTTTGGGAAAGAGGATCATTTAAAAGAACTCCTTTCCGATACTCCAATTCTTATGATTCCCGAAGGGAACCAAGACTTCACTATTTGTACCGATGCTAGTCGTATTGGTTTGGGTGTCATTCTCTTGCAAATGGGAATGTGTTATCACATATGTTTCCTGACAATTAAAGCTTGTCGAGACTAGATATGCCATTCATGATCTGGTGCTCGCGGCCATTGTTTTCGCTCTTAGAATTTGGCGTCTTTATCTTTTGGGAGAGAAATTTGTTCTCTACACCGATCATAAATCTTTGAAGTATTTATTTTCTCAAAAGGAACTTAAATTGCATCAACAACGTTAGCTCGAGTTCCTTGCATCTTATGATCTTGATATTCTCTATACTCCCGGAAACGGTAATCGAGTTGCCGATGCCCTTAGTTGTAAGAAACAAGCAGTTGTTTCAATGATGATATCCGAATGGATTGATCTCGAGACTTTATCCACTTGTGAGATTCGAGATCGTGATCCATTATTTACTAGTGGATTTTGGAAAGGTCTTCAAAAAGCATTGGGAACAAAGCTTAATTTTAGCACCGCTTATCATCCTCAGTCCGATGGACAAATATAGTGTGTGAATCAAACTCTTGAAGATCTCCTTCGTGCATGTGTTCTTGATTTTGGTGGAAGTTGGGAAGATCATGTTTCTCTTGTTGAGTTTTCCTATAATATTAGCTTCCAATCTAGTATTGGTATGGCACCTTTCGAGGCAGTCTACGGAAGGCTATGCCGATTTCCTTCGTGTTGGCTTGAAGCCGGTGAGAGGCTGGTTTTAGGTCCAGACTTTATTGGTGTTCATTTGTGTTTCACCTATGAGGGGTGTTGTGCGTTTCAGTCGATTGGGAAAGTTAGCACCTCGATATGTTGGTCCATTTCCCATCATCGAACGTATTGGTTCCGTGGCTTATTGCCTTTTATTACCGGCTCGATTTTCTGCTATTCATGACGTATTCCACATCTCTCAATTACAGAAATGCCTTCGAGATTCCGATTTTATTCTTGAGCCCGGTGTTATTGAGGAAATTGAAGTTTTGCCTAATTTGACTTATGAGCAACATTCTATTCATACCATTGCTTCGGAGGTTAAACGCCTTCGAAATAAAGATGTTCTTCTTGTGAAATTTCAATGGTCCTCAAATCCTAAGGATTGCTCTTGGGAATCTTGAGAATTCATCGAGCAAACACATCCGGACTTACTCTTTTGTGCTCTTTATGGTGAACTTCTCACTTCAAAATTTCTTCTTTTGTGTTGTTATGCCTTAGTATGGTTTTTACTTTTTATCTTCCTCTTAATTATTACGAGGACGCAATTTTTTAAGGAGGGGAGTCTGTAACAACCCGCATATTTCATGATTGTATATTTAAATGTTTTTTTTAAATATAGCATCGTTAATCAGATTAAAGTCCGAAATGTTACTTTTTGTAAACAGTCGAATTGAGACTCGAGACCACTTCCATTGAGTTCAAAATGGCGTTTACAACTTTTTTGAGTATAAACATCGATATGTTGGGAGTTGAGTAGAATTTTGCTATTTTTCTATTTTGGGCTTTGGGTTTCAGCCCATTAACCCATCTTAATACCCTAACTCAACTCCTCTCCATTCATTTCATTCCTCATTTCCTAACATTCAAGCTCTAGTTAAAAATGGGGGAAAAGATTGGAAATTAGAATTCCAAAACCCTAGTTTGTTTAGGAAATACAAATTCAAGTCCAAAATCAAGGAAAAGCTTAGCTTAGATTGGAGCTTCTTGAGTTGAAGTTGAAGAGGAATTGGCCTTTCCTTTGTTTTAAAGCTTCTCATTCGTGTCTTTGAGTTTTAAAGGTGAGTTTTTGAACTCACATCTATGTCTATACCTTTGATAGTTGTTAGGTAGGAATTCCTAACACCTATTGCTTGTCCATTTGCCTTTGAATTGAATTGGTTTGATGAATATTCCAATTTTTGGTGTTTTGAAGTCAAAAATCTTTAAAAATCCTATCTTTGATGTTTGAACATGTTTTGGGGCGCATCAAAGAGCCTACAAGGCTGGGTTGTCGCTTGGCATAAATCCCTAGTCTCCGTTGCTCGTCTGATCGCTTCCGGTTAGGATTTTTGCCCTTCTTGGGATAGACTGATTTTACTGCAAATTACAATTCAGTCGACTGAACTGTATAGTCAGTCGACTGAACCTGGAAACAGAATGTTTCTGGGTATCAGATCAGTCGACTGACTATACAGTTCAGTCGACTGAAACTGGGAACAGAAAGTTCCTGTCCTTGCATCAGTCGACTGAATTGTATAGTCACTCGACTGAACCTGGAACCCGAGAGTTTCTAGGCATGTATCAGTCGACTGACCATATAGTCCAGTCGACTGAATCTGGGAAATCTGCATTTTGCCTATTTGAGGCAGTTTTGTGTGGGTTTTCGATTTTTAATCGATTCTTGTCGATCTGGTTAGTTGTTATCACTTATTATCGACTTTGATGACTTCTTTCTTTGGATTTTTGGGACTATCCGTTTGATGGATTTGATATCGATTTTTATGGATTTAATTCACATTGTCGTATGTGAATTTTTGGTGATTAAATGTTTCTACAATCATTTCTGTGGTTTGTCATCTTAAATTGCAAAGGTTTCTATACTAGTAGTAAATACTCAAACTCTTTCACCAAAACGATTTCAACACTACTTTTAAAATACAAAGCTCGTTTTTAAAACCGTTTTCCAATCTATTAGTTTATACAAACCTTTACCTCATTCGTATGAGAAATCTAATTAAACGGCTTAGCAAAACAAGTGGTATGAAACGCTTGCGTTTACTTTGTCGGTTAATTCTTATACTTGTTCGATTGAAATCTTGTGACAATTTTCGAGTGGAAATCTACAATTTGTTCATAAATATTTAAGTTAAGCCAGTGGTTATGGGACATGAAGCTAAACTCATTTATTTACTAGCTTAGTGTAATCGACACTTCTTGATGATCAATATTGATCATTTTGTGGTTTAGACTAGCGATATGCGATGTCTCTTTGTCCACGTGGGGGACTGTACCCAGTTCTATTGAGCTTTGCCTCATTTTTATAGGCTAGCGACCTATAGTTTTTATGGAGTTTGGTAAATATTTAAGTTAAGCCAGTGGTTATGGGACATGAAGCTAAACTCATTTATTTACTAGCTTAGTGTAATCGACACTTCTTGATGATCGATGATGATCATTTTGTGGTTTAGACTAGCGATATGCGATGTCTCTTTGTCTGCGTGGGGGACTGTACCCAGTTCTATTGATCTTTGCCTTATTTTTATAGGCTAGCGACCTATGGTTTTTATGGAGTTTGGTTCATCGGGCGTTCGCTATACTACGTCGTTGTTTCGGATTATTTGAGTTTGGTTCATCGGGCGTTCGCTGTACTACGTCGTTGTTCCAGATTATTGGAGTTTGGTTCATCGGGTGTTCGCTGTACTACGTCGTTGTTCCAGATTATTTGAGTTAGGTTCATCGGGCGTTCACTGTACTACGTCGTTGTTCCGGCTTATTGGAGTTTGGTTCATCGGGCGTAACGTTATACTACGTCGATGTTCTGGATTATTTGAGTTTCAGGTTCCTCGGGCGTTCGCTGTACTACGTCGTGGCGCCGACTCTATGGTTAGCGACCATGGGATAGCGACCCATTTGTGATACATGTGTTGGTGAGTTTTCATGCTCCCGTTTGTGATAGGCCTTCCCCTTTTTTGTGATTTCTGGATTTCTAGTTGATGATTTCTAGAATTGGTGTTTCACCGATTTTTATGCGATTGGCATTGATATGTTTTGTCAATATTTGTGTTTTGGTGAATAATTTAAAGAATATGACATTCTTTTTGGTGTTTGAGAATATTTGAGGTATTGTATGATTTTTGTTGTTATCTGATGTATACTTGTTACAGTATGGCATTATTGTTATCATATGTTTTTGTCATATCTCTTATCCTATCTCATTTTATATGATATTTATAGCTAGACTGATCCGTTTATTATTTTCTTCTTAAATAATACTCGGGTCAGACCGATGTATTTCAGGTGCTCCTGCTTGACTTCTTATCAGGGTCCGTCACCTGACTTTTGGCTAACTACTTTAGCATAGTAGTTTTGTTAGTATACATTCGAGATAGAGACTCCTTGATGTATACTTATTCTTTTTTCTAGCAGTTGTATCTATTCTTTTGTGATGTAGTGGATCTAGTTTGACTACTACTTTGATGTACACTTCTATGTGATATATTCATATTTGTTTCTGCCTTTGTGATATGAATATCTGTGACTGATTTGTGTTATGTTTATTTCTATATTTGTTTCTGAAGCCCACATAGCCACTGTGTGGTAGCTTTGAGTTTGTATTTGATATGTCAGATTTCAACTACGGAAATGAAACGTTAGTTATATTATCTGACATATCGGTACTCGCAAAAAACAATTACATAGATGGTCGCTCCTCAACAGCCTTATTCTTTGTGCTAGTCGACGGCATTACCCCGTAGTGTCCTTGGCTAGCGTGAGTATAGAGGTGGGGCATCACATAAGGTGAATAATAAGTACATCTCATTTTCTAATTGTTTTCGATTTAAGATGAATCCGAAGTATTTTGCATGATTATGCCATGATTTTGAATGATAAATTGTTTATATATGCTTGTTAATGATTTATGCTTAATCATATAGATTTTATGATATGTTTTAATGTGAAAACCCTATGTAATGACATCCAAATGCCTTGTGATTTTAGATATAGATCAGAATGATATTTTAGAGATGTGTTTCAATTTTCATAATTTTTCGAATTAATGTGGATTTTATAGTAATTTTCTAGTGAAGAAAATGATTTATTGGGTTTAAAATAATTTACGGTTAAATAATATATAATTTGGGTCTGAAATTTATATATGTTAGGAAATATATTAAAAATGATTTTTTGGAATTTTTGTAGAATTTTCCTAAGTGTTTTGATGAATATATAAAATTATTTAAGGTGTATTTTATAAATAAATTAAATTGTTTATTTCTGAAATGTTGGCAACACTTTTAGAAAAGAAAATTAGCAACCAATAATATTTTGATAAACAAGGCAGGTTAGTTGAAAAGAAATTTTTTTAAACTAAAAACCAGTTTTTACTTGCTTTTAGCATGTTTCGCCACTTTTGGCACAGGGGTTCCGACTAAGTACTATCGCCTCCATGCCATCGAAACCAATGCACATAGTATCAATAACTTAATACAGCGTGAATTGGACTAAGGCGAAAGGCA
Source organism: Allium fistulosum (assembly GCA_030737815.1). Classification (NCBI taxonomy): domain Eukaryota; kingdom Viridiplantae; phylum Streptophyta; class Magnoliopsida; order Asparagales; family Amaryllidaceae; genus Allium; species Allium fistulosum. The sequence goes on along the minus strand of CM060901.1, from coordinate 645,166,008 downwards.
CTAGATCGAGACCAAAGGTTCTGAAGTGGTCGAAGCGTGTCTTTGCTTTTAAATGAAAAATGTGCCCGCTTTGCTTTCGACGGTATAACTTTCGACTTGGTTGGCTTTCGGTTGGGTCAATGTTTTAAAGGAATGGTTTCGAATGGGTTGGGCCTCTCATTTTAAGTAAATCCTTTCATCGGGGTCGAAGCCCTTAGCTGCCGCTTTTTTACCTTTCGACGCCAATGGTTTCGGAAGGTATACTTTGCTTTTAAAACTTAGTCGCTTCTCTAATGCTTTTGAAAGGTTGGTTTCGACACCATCACTTCTTTGCTTAGAAAATGCTTTCGAAAGAGTACTTTCGACTTAAATGTTTTATGACCTTTTTGCTCTGTTGAAGGTAGAACCCAAATTGTTTCGAAGAAGTTAATTTTGAATAGTTTCGAAAGGTGTTTCCACATGTTTTACTTGAACCCAAAGGCTTTCGAAAGGTTTGATGTTTTATTGCTTTCGAAAGGTTTTGAAGAATGGTTTCGAAGGGGTGGTTCCCCAATGGTTTCAAAAGGTTTGAAAGGAAAGGTTTTCCAATGTATTCGGAAGGTAATGTTTAAAGGTTTTGAAGAAGGATATCTAAGGTTTTAATGCTTTCGAAGAAATGGTTTTTCAACGTTTTCGAAAGGTTTATATGAATGGTCTCAAAAGGAATGTTTTGGCCTTTCGGCCTAAGTGAAAGAAGGGTTTTACTTGGTTTCGAAAGGGATACTTTCAAAGGTTTAAATGTTTTCATCAACAAAGATTTGAGTAAAGTATATATATAACATGGCAAGGTGATTTTGAGTAAAGCATAGAGTATATATTTTCCTTGTTTAAGTTTGGTTTAAAGGTTTTAAATCAATTTGAGATGAAAGGGTTTTCAAGGAAAATTTAAGGGAAGGTTACTCTAAGTAAAATGACTCCGATATTAGAATACAGATGGGACTGGTATAGGGTCGTGCCCTATACATTAGCTATTAGCCCCAACTAATTTAGCCCAAAATTCCAGTGTGTATGGCTTTGTTACAAGTAAGACTAGAATTATGATTACACAAAGAAGGGAATATATTTGTATATATATAGGTTATTGCTGAGCCCGCAAAACCATTAGGATCGGGTGACCCTAGAAGACGTTAAGTTAGGGACAGACCGTCCAGAAGAGGAGTATTTAACAGATAGTTAGGGACAGACCGTATAGAAGAGGAGTGTCTAACAGGTATTAGATTATTTTGATTATATTGTCTGGTAAGCCCGAGTCAGCCAATGGTTAGTAGTTAGCCAAACTAAACTATAGTGTTCGGACGGATAGTTCATTTGTTACATGATATGTATGTTTACATAATAATGCTTTACAGATTTAGCTAGTTTTGGTTGCAGGATAAAGGTTTGCAAAAGATATGTTTTAAAAGGATATTAGTGAGGGGAAACCCGTTCCCCTAAGTGGCGTGGTCTCACTTAATATCAAATAACCGAGATGTATATTATTATTCACACCAGGTTTTATGTCTGACTCGAAGTTTATGTTTCCCCCTTAAACTCTTGGGTGCTCAAAATTGATTTGAGTAGGTTGAGGGTTGAGGTTTTACAAGTTTTAGTAGGTTGACGAATAAAGCTTCCGGAGACAAGCAGGTGGCTGACGGATAGCTATTTAGGAGTTGTTTTGTTTTGTTTTATTCTTTTGCATTGTATCTAAGACAGTTATGTATATATAGTACTCTGGTCATCCAAAAAGGCATCTTCGTATGTCGCTCTTGTCGTATTTTCTAATAATTATCTGAACCTTGGAAACGATTATGGGATTATGTAATTTGATTGTGAAACATGTGTTTTGAAATGTAATCAGTCAAATGTTGTTTTTGAAATCTGTGATTTTGTTTAATATTCAAGTGCTACTGATATTATGGATATTAACATAGCCGTATTTAGTCGCCGAAAGATAATACTATGGATGACTACAACATCTGTAGCGCTTAGCTTTAGGCCTCTAGATAGGGGATGTTAAAACTTGGTATCAGAGCATAGGTTTATGAAAAACTTTAACTAAAAAAGATTTTTGAAAACATAATCCTAAGGAATTAGAGTAAGATCGGGGTATGGGATAACGCTATAGTAACGTACTTGTATTTGCTATATATAAGTATACGCTATATCTTTAGTTTCCTTTCTCTCTTAGGCTATTCTTCTATATCTCACGAGGCTTGAATATGGATATGGATGCTAGAAGTAGAAGAGTGAATCTTGGAGGAAGCACCACCATAAATGGAAATGCCAGACCGAATACCAGGAGAAACCAAGGTCAGGCACAAGCAGCGAATGTTGGTGCTTGAGTCCCGAAAGTGGATATGGGAGCTATGTATTAGTTTTTCAAGAATATGATGTGGACGGGTGTTGCTGCTGGAATGGTTGGAGGAAATGCTGGAGTTGGAGTTCAAGAAGCTCCAGTGGTCAACCATTATGCTATCTTGAGTAGAGATTATGCTAGGCTTGGAGGGAAGCACTTTATTGGAACTGAGGATTCTATAGAAGTGGAGAACTGGTTGCTGCATTGTGAGAGGATCTTTACAGACATGGGGCTCAATGTTGAGTAGAAGAGGAGGCTTACTTCGAGACAACTTCAAGGAGTAGCTTTATTTTGGTGGAATAGAGTGACGGCTGGAGTAAATGAAGAGGAGATGACATGGGCAGAGTTTAGGAGAAGGTTTCAGGAGAGGTTCATGTCTGTGATGGCGTAGTCTGCTTTGCTCAGGAAGTTTGTTGAGTTGGAGCAGGGGAAGATGTCTATTTTGGAGTATGCTAGAAGATTTGAGGAGTTGGCTAGGTATGGGTATGCTACTGTGGATACCGTGTTGAAGAGGAATGAGAAGTTCATAGAGGGTGGAAGCCTGAGTTGGCAAGGGCTACATTACCTCCTATTAGAGACCCTTGTGATGTGGTTGTAGAGATGGCTTTGAGACATGATGAGATGCTTTCTTATCTAGAGAAGAGTTAGGCGAAGGAGGTACAAGTTGGGCAAGGCCAGAAGAGGAAGTTCTTTCATAAGAAGGGTGCTCAGAAAGGTGGAGTAGCAAAGAAGGGAAAGTCTAAGGTTGTGTGCTTTAAGTGCGACAAGAAGGGGCATTTTGCGAACGAGTGTCGTACTAGAAAGGCGAAGGAAGTGATCGAGAAGAAGAACATCAGATGTTTTAACTGCGATCAGATTGGCCACAATAAGAATCAATGCAAAGAGCCCGCTAAGGATGGAAGAGGCATGGTATTTGCATTGGAACCTGGTACATTAGGACCAACAGCGCAGGAGAAAGGAAAGGTAGTGTTGGGAGGTACGCTTCAAATTCATGGTACGACTGTTAGTGTTCTGTTTGATACTGGTGCATCGCATTATTTTATATCTCGTTGTTTGGTAGATAAGCTTAACCGAGAACCCACATACTTAGTTACTTCCTTAAGGGTTGCAAATCCGATAGGAGGGTATGCGACACTTAGGATGAAGTGTGACCACTTAGAGTTTGATTTGTTAGACCATACCTTTGTTTGCAGTTTGCATGTGTTTAACTTTGTAGGGTTCAGAATTATATTGGGTATGGATTGGTTAAGTAAGTACGATGCTAGGATATTTTGCCATGATAGGAAGATATCGCTTAGACACCCTGACTGTAGTGATCAGATTGTATATACCGTAGAAAGCCGTAATTGTGAGGTGAATGCTTTGTTGGGTGTAGTGGAGTTGGAAGATGAGTTGAATCACGTTTTCATGGTTAGAGAATTCGCAGATGTTTTTGAAGCTGTAGTAGGATTGCCACCGAAACGAGCCATTGAGTTTCAGATAGATTTGGTGCCTGGAGCAGAACTGGTGAGTAGACCGCCAAGTAGGATGACACCTACAGAGATAAGGGAGTTGAAGGTGCAGTTGGTAGATTTGGAAAGTAAGAGTTTTATTAGGCCAAGTAGTTCATCTTGGGGAGCAACCGCAGTGTTTGCTAAGAAACTGGACGGATTATTGAGGTTATGTATCAATTATCTTAAGTTGAATGAGAAGACGATAAAGAACCGATAGCCATTGCCTAGAATTGACGATTTGTTCGATTAGTTGAGTGGAGCCAAGGTATTTTCTCAGTTGGATTTGGTGATAGGTTTTCATCAGCTTGGAGTAGCAGAGGATAGTATTCCTTTGATGGCATTTAGAACTAGATATGGATCATATGAATGGTTAGTTATGCCTTTCGGACTAACTAATGCACCGACATTCTTTGTGGATTTGATGAACCGAGTTTTCTGAGAGCACTTGGATAGGTTTGTGTTTGTTTTTATAGATGATATTTTGATATACTCTAAGGATGAAAAGGAGCATGAAGTTCATCTTAGAATTGTGCTTGAGATGCTGAGGCAGAATCAGCTAAAGGCGAAGTTTTCAAAGTGTCATTTGTAGAAGAAGGAAGTGAAGTTTCTTGGTCACGTGGTTTTAGAGAAGGGGTTGACAGTTGATCCAGATAAGATCGAAGTTGTTAATGATCGGAAGAAACCAGAGATGGTGATTGAGATTAGAAGGTTTTTGGATTAGCTGGATATTATCGGAGGTTCATTAAGGATTTTTTCATGGATAGCAGCGCCGATGACCAAGCTAACGCGAAAGGATGTGAAGTTTTTGTGGACCGATAAGTGTGAGGAAGCATTCCAGAGCTTGAAACACTTATTGACCCATGCACCCGTATTAGTTGTTCAGAAAGGAAATCAGGATTTGGTAGTTTATAAAGATGCGTGTGGAACTGGATTGGGAGCTGTATTGATGTAGAGAGGTAAAGTGATTTCCTATGCCTCTCAACAGCTTAGACCGCATGAGGTTAGATATCCAACGCATGATTTGGAGTTGGCTGCAGTGATTTTTTCTTTGAAGGTGTGGAGACATTACCTTTGGGAGAGAGGTTTGAGATTTATACGGATCATAAGTCGTTGAAGTATTTATTCACTCAAAAGGAGCCGAATATGAGACAGTAGAGATGGTTAGAGTTTTTAACCGCTTATGACTTTGGTATTGAGTACACACCAGAAAAGGGCAACAAAGTTGCAGACGCACTTAGCAGAAAGCATTAGAATGCAATGTTGGCAATGATACCAGAGTGGAAAGATTTGGAAGCGTTGTCGACTTGTAGAGTTCAATGGAGATCTGAGGCCGGATCTAGTGAAGGAACTGCTGTGTTATCTTGATTAGAAGTTCGACCAGTAATGATCGAAAGGATTGCTTCTAAACAGGAGGGGGTCTAGTGTTGGCTGAACGGATTAAGAAGTTGAAGGAAGGAACAGAGAGCGATGACTTGAAGGATTTTAGTCTTAACCAGAATGAGTGATTGAGAAAGAAAGGCAGGTTATGTGTTCCGAATGTGGGAGACATTAGGAAGGAAGTTTTGGAGGAATGTCACCGTTCGAAGTTCACTATTCATCTAGGAGGAACTAAGGTGTATCAGGATCTGAAGAGAAATTTCTTCTAGGAAGGTATGAAGAGGGATGCTAGCTTATGGGTGAAGCAGTGTCTGAACTGTCAACAGGTAAAAGCCGAACATCAGAAGCCAAGTGGGTTGCTACAACCATTGGATATTCCGATAAGGAAATGGGATTCTATTTCTATGGATTTTATTGATGGGTTTCCAAGGTCTAGTAGAGGAAATGAAAGTATATGGGTCATAGTGGATAGACTGACCAAGAGTGGTCATTTCATTCTAATTAATTCAACTAGGAAGACACCTGTTTCAGCGAAGTTATTTATGAGGAATATAGTTAGACTTCATGGAATTCCTAGTAGTATAGTAAGTGATAGAGATTCCTTGTTCACTAGTGAGTTCTGGAAGAGTCTATAAGAGATTTTAGGAACCAAGCTCAAGATGGGTACCGCTTACCATCCACAGACCGAAGGGCAAACAGAAAGAGTTAACAAAGTTTTGGAGGATTTGTTAAGAGCTTGTGTGTTAGATTTTGGAGGATCATGGGAAGACCATCTACACTTAGTCGAGTTTTCGTATAACAATAGTAATCAGACCAGTATAGGGATGACACCGTTTGAAGCTTAGTATGGAATGCCATACAAATCACCAGTTTGTTGGTTAGAGACAAGGGATAAGTTAGTTCTTGGTTCGAATTTAGTTAGAGAAGCTGCAGAGATGGTTGAATTGATTTGAGCTAGGATGAAAGAAGCTCAATCCAGACAGAAGAGTTATGCAGATAGAAGAAGGAAAGACTTGGAGTTCTTTGTTGGAGATCATATGTTTAATAAGGTATCACCGATGAAGGGTTGTGACTAGATTCAGGAAATCAGGGAGGTTTGCACCGAGATTCGTAGGATCATTTCCTATTGTAGAAAGGATTGGTAAACTCGCATATAGAGTAGAGTTACCAAGCACTTTGGCAGGAGTCCACGATTTTTTCCATGTTTCTCATCTAAGGAAGTGTGTTAGAGACCCAGAGACTACTATAGCACCGACCGTGTTAGAGGACTTAGTAGTAGAACCAAACTTGACTATAGTTAGAAAGCTGATTCATATAACCGTGGGAGATGAGAAGAGGCTAAGGAACAAGACAGTCAGATTAGTGAAAGTCCAGTGGAGCGACGATGAGAGAGACTGTACTTGGGAGACTAAGAGCAGGATTAGAGATGCTTATCTTGATTTGTGTGATGGTATGTTGTACCTTTTTGATTGATTTGTTGTTTACCATATCGTAATTTCGAGGACGAAATTCTTTAAGGAGGGGAGATTTTAACACCCCATATTTTAGTAACATTATTTAGGATATTTAATTAGTTAAATTAAATAACATAATGTAAGTTGATTAATGGATTAAGATTTGTGATTAATAGGGGTAGCCGTGCCATGTTAATGAGTAAATCAAAACGAGATAACATGAAATGAAATAGACGAAGGGAATAGACAAGGGCAAAGTTGGAATAAGAATATTCTTATACCCTAAACCCTTAGGAATTCATTCATACGTTCATTTCATTATCAAAAATTAAACTAAGAGGTCGGCCACCATTAGAAGCAACTAGAGGAAGATAAGAGAATCAAGGGGAAGCTTAATCAACTTAAATCCATTCAAATCTCAAATCCTTAATCTCAAAAGCTAAGGTGAATAATGATTACATGTCATTTTCTAATTTTTTCGGTTTTAAGATGAATCCAAAGTATTTTGCATGATTATGCCATGATTATGAATGATAAATTGTTTATATATGCTTGTTGATGATTTATGCTTAATCATATAGGTTTTATGATATGTTTTAATGTGAAAACCTTATTTAATGACATCCAAATGCCTTGCAATTTTAATATAAATCAGAAATGATATTTTAGATATGGGTTTCAATTTTTATAATTTTCTGAATTAATGTGGATTTTATAGTAATTTTCTAGTAAAAAAATGATTTATTGGGTTTAAAATAATTTACGATTAAATTATGTATAATTTGGGTCTGAAATTTAAATATGTTAGAAAACATATTTAAAATGATTTTATGGAATATTTTTAGAATTTTCCTAAGTGTTTTGATGAATATATAAAATTATTTAAGGTATATGACTTAAATGTTTTATATATTTTTTTGGCAAGGCCGAAATGTTTTATATATTTATAAAAGGAGAAAGGGTATTTTATAAATAAATTAAATTGTTTATTTTTGAAATATTTTCAGCACTTTTAGAAAAAATTAGAAACCATAATATTTGGACAAACAAGGCAGGTTAGTTGAAAAGAAATTCTTTTTAACGTAAAAATCAATTTTTACATGCTTTTAGCACATTTCACCACTTCCGGCACAGGGGTTCCGACTAAGTATTGCCGCCTCTATGCCATCGAACCAATGCACATAGTATCAATAACTTCGTACAAAGTGAATTGGACTAAGGCGGAAGGCACTAGTTATAGACCAAAGGTTCCCAAGGGGTCGAAGCGTGTCTTTGCTTTTAAATGGAAAATGCGTCTGCTTTGCTTTCGACAATATAGCTTTCGACTTGGTTGGCTTTCGGCTGAGTCAAATGTTTTAAAGGAATGCTTTCGAATGGATTGCGCCTCTCCTTTTAAGTAAATGCTTTAGTCGGGGTTGAAGCCCTTAGCTGCCGCTTTTCTACCTTTCAACGCCAATGGTTTCGGAAGGTATACTTTGCTTTTAAAACTTAGCCGCTTCTCTAATGCTTTCGGAAGGTTGGTTTCGACAACATCACTTCTTTGCTTAGGAAATTCTTTCGAAAGATAGCTTTCGACTTAAATGTTTTATGACCCTTTTGCTCTGTTGAAGGTAGAACCCAAATGGTTTCGAAGAAGTTAATTTTTAATGGTTTCGAAAGGAGTTTCCACATGTTTTACTTGAACCCAAAAGCTTTCCAAAGGTTTGATGTTTTATTGTTTTCGAAAGGTTTTAAAGAATGGTTTCGAAGGGGTGGTTCCCCAATGGTTTCGAAAGGTTTGAAAGGAAAGGTTTTCCAATATATTCGAAAGGTAATGTTTAAAGGTTTTGAAGAAGGATATCTAAGGTTTTAATGCTTTCGAAGTAATGGTTTTTCAACGTTTTCGAAAGATTTATATGAATGATTTTGAAAGGAATGTTTTGGCCTTTCGGCCTAGGTGAAAGAAGGGTTTTACTTGGTTTCGAAAGGGGAACTTTTAATGGATTCGAAAGGGGTACTTTCAAAGGTTTAAATGTTTTCATCAACAAAGATTTGAGTAAAGTATATATATAACATGGCAAGGTGATTTTGAGTAAAGCATAGAGTATATATTTTCCTTGTTTAACATTGGTTTAAAGGTTTTAAATCAATTTGAGATGAAACGGTTTTCAAGGAAAATTTAAGGGAAGGTTACCCTAAGTAAAATGACTCCGATATTAGAATACCAAATGGGACTGGTATAGGATCGCGCCATATAAATTAGCTATTAGCCCCAGCTAATTTAGTCCAAAATTCCAGTGTGTAGGGCTTTGTCACAGATAAGACTAAAATTATGATTACACACAGAAGGGAACATATTTGTATACAGATAGGTTATTGGTGAGCCCGCAAAACCATTAGGATCAGGTGACCCTGGGAGATGTTAAGTTAGGGACAGACCATCCAGAAGAGAGTACTTAACATATAGTTAAGGACAGACCGTCCAGAAGAAAATTGTCTAACAGGTGTTAGATTATTTTGATTATATTGTTTGGTAGGCCCAAGTCAGTCAAAGGTTAGTAGTTAGCCAAACAAAACTATAGTGTTCAGACAGATAGTTCATTTGTTACCTGATATGTATGTTTACATAATATTACTTTACAGATTTAACCAGTTTTGGTTGCAGGATAAAGGTTTGCAAAAGATATGTTTTAAAAGGATATTAATGAGGGGAAACCCGTTCCGCTAAGTGGCGTGGTCTCACTTAATATCAAATAACCGAGATGTATAGTATTATTCACACCAGGCTTTATATCTGACTCGAAGTTTATGTTTTCCCTCTTAAACTCTCAGGTGCTCAAAATTGATTTGAGTAGGCTGAGGGTTGAGGTTTTAGTAGGTTGACGAATAAAGCTTCCGGAGACGAGCAGGTGGTTGACGGATAGCTATTTAGGAGTTGTTGTTTTGTTTTGCTTTATTCTATTGTGTTATATCAAAGACAGTTATGTCTATATATTACTCTGGTCATCCAAGGGGGCATCTTCATATGTCGCTCTTGGCGTATTTTGTAATAATTATATTTTATCTGAACCTGGGAAACGATTATGGGATTATGTAATTTGAATGTGAAACATGTGTTTTGAAATGTAATCAGTCAAATGTTGTTTTTGAAATCTGTGATTTTGTTTCATATTCATATGCCTAGCTGTATTTAGCCGCCGGAAGTTAATACTATGGATGACTGCAGCATCTGTAGCGCTTAGATTTGGGCCTCTAGATAGGGGATGTTACACTTTATGTATTGCTCCAATGCCAACGCTCCAAATCACCACTCCATATTATGTCAAACATCCTTGTGTTCGACATGAAAATGCACTCCCATCAAATAGAAGCAACACTGAAAAGAATTTCCTATTCGGCTCCACTCAACACCGGACCGACAACTACCAGACAGGATTCCTATCTGGCCCTTTACTAGCCTAGCCAAGCTCCTACCGAACATAATTTCCTATTCGGTCCTTCACTACTGAGCCAAGCTCCTTCTCTTGCTAATGCCACCCGACAAATCATACCATGTCGGTCCGAGCTTTGCTGAACCAAAACCTATAGCTTTTTCAGCACATCAACATCATGCTGATTCCATCGTTACACTTATCAATTCGATCCCCATGCATCGTTTATGCTACGATATGACTCCAAACACTATAGAACCTATTCATCGAATTCCAGTCCCATGGTTCCTTCACTAGTTTTCTCCAATGGGCATTTTCAACCATGCAAGCATACAAGAAAACACCATGCCTACAAAACAACACTCGAACATGCAAACATGTGATAAGAACACTCTCTCGTTCTATATTTTTTTAACCTAACCAAAAGTGTAAATTAGCCTATCTTAAATGGTTAAGTCTACCCAAGGCTCAGGGAGTCACTAAACCTAAGCTCTAATACCGAATGTGAGGACCGCCCTACACCTCCGGCACCCAAAACACATAAGAGAGTGCGTTGTTCCCATGCTCGGCCGATGTAGGACGATTGCCAAGGATGCAAAGAAAGAAACTAAACACAAAACATGTAGAACATCTCACAGCGTACATATAAAATATAATATAACAACTCAGATGTAAAACAGGCGAGAGTGATAAAATAAATTGAACCATAAATAAGGACATCAAAGCGCAATTGGTTTATAGACTATATAAGAAGTAAAATAAAGAGTTTATATATCTCGCATCTTCTAAATAAACTCTAATATCGTCTTTAATAATACAAGTACCATCATAGCTACATGATACTGCACAACGGAATCCAACAGCAACAAAATAATGGAATAAAAGAATATACTAGCCAGTAACCCATGACATAGCCTGCATCCACTTTACATTCCCTCTTCTGCTCCTACCTGTAACATCACACCTGTACAGACACATGGAATAAAAAGGGAAAAGGTTTATACTATTTTTGGGACCGGGCTAATTTCTATACACCCCAGCCCAACTCAAAGGATCCGCTGCCTACGTATCCCTTTAAGGGGATCAAGCCCATGAGTTCTTATTCTTGCTCTTCACCTACATCCAAATAGTCGTTAGCACATAACAACCATAGCATCCATGCAACCATTTGCAATCATCACAGCTAACGCAACTAATGCAATCATCACAACCAATGCAATCAATATAACTAATGCAACCATTTCAACCATAGCAACCAATGCAAGCAGGAAACACTACTCCTGTGCAACCACCAAATCACCAAAGATACTCACCCACCATGTCAGTAACACATCGTTCACAACAACTAACTACACACCATGTAGTAATAACAGTAAATAGGGTATTGGGCATGAACAATCATACATAACATGTCCCTGCATCCAAAAAGTTAGTGCATAAACAATAGATGCTAAAATGCTATCACAAGTCGAAAATATGGGATATTGGGTACTGCACAACACATTAAGCACACGACATCCTTCACAGCCTCGCATCTCTTACCCAAGTGCGTTGGGTATATGATAATTTATATGGCACTACTACAAATCATGGACTCAACCAAAATCCCTTTCCATGCGTTTTGATAATGGACACAATCGTTATTCCATTCCGGCTGTCTTCACAGTAGGACACAATCGCAAATCCCACTGGCAAGTCACCATCGTTAACTTGCCCTTGTGGATAGCCGGCAAACCCCATCATTGAGTTGTCATCCTCAGAACGCCTCTAGACACCCTTTGTAAGTCATAGAGCCACCGTGCCAAAGTCCCGAAGCCATCCCATCATTAACGTCAAAGTATCATGCCATTACTTCACTGGTCACTGCATGAAGTCCAAGGTCATCCTGAGTCACCCTCAAGTCATCCATCCTTACTACCTATCATACTCGTTAGAGACCCTCAAACTGCCTTAAAGTACGTCCACGCCATATCCAAAGCACATAGTCAAACTCCGTACTCCACTTCTACCGCTACATCCTATGACTGAGCCAAGACATGCCTAGCCAAGCCACCTTCCATAGTCTGGCTTCTACCATCGAGCCGTGCTACATGTCGACCCATCTCCACTTTCGAACACCGACCAAGAATCCCCGCCCGGCCACCGACCAAGTTTCCACTACCGGCCACCGATTCAAACCTACCATCGAACCGAACTCCATGATCGGCCACCAAACCAAGCTCCACCACCGAACAACCAACCTTGTCCGGTCATCGCTCCACCATACCACTGAACTGATCTTTGTGCTCGACCATCGATCCAAGCTCACCACCAAACCAAATATCTTGTTCGGTCATCGAGCTAGTCCCACCACCGAACCAACTTCAATGCTCGACCACCAAACAACCATCTACCGAACCAAATATCCTGCTCGGCCATTGCACCATCCCACAACCGAACCAACGCCCAACCAAACCAACGCCTAGCCGAACTAACCAATGTCGGACCAAGCTTCACTAATGGAGTTTGAGACTTGAATGGGAAGTGGTGGAAAAAGAGAATGATTTGGGAGGGATGGCTTACCTATTTATAGGCAAAAACCCAAGCACCACCTCCCCCCCCGAACCGACCACCGTCGAACCAAGGCAACTCCTCTCCAAACTCCGAACACGCCTTCCATTTATTAGAGTCAAATATTAAAACGACCATCTCTTAGGAAGATAATCCAAATCGCTATTATGACCACTTTACGGAAAGGAAAACCATCAAATCTTTCAAATGGAAGTACTCTCGGGTACTAATTACGCTCCTATCCAATGCTATAGCCAAAATAAGACTTCCAGGGGATAAAATCATCCGGAAAAATTCTAAAAATAGGAAATGTAACTAATAGTCATTTCCCAAATCTATAGAGTCATGCGACCTCAAATGAATTAAATAATAATATTTTACGATCCTCCGATGCGTAAATTATGGGTCGTTATAGGTGACATCAACGTTGATGACGTATGAAAGAAAAGGTGGCATCAACGTTGATAACATGTCTACAAAGACGTGGCTTCAACATTGATGATTGCCGTCATCATTATTGATTGCCGTCATTATTGATGATTGCCGTCATCATTGATGATTGTCGTCATCATTGATGATTGTCATCAATACCTATGATTGGTGCCGACGCCGACGATTGGTGACAATACTAATGGTTAGCGTTAACATTTGTGCCGTATGATGGCATTTTTGTAATTAGCTTGAAAATTGAATTATTTCCTTTTAAAGGTAATACTTTCCATCCACTCCTATTCTTTGTCAAATTTCTATGGGTTAATAACTTTCTTTATCATTTTCTTTTCAGAAAAAATGCAATAGCACAGATTTTATCATTTTCAAATTATTTGCAACCATTCATTATTATTTTAATATAATTATTAAGCTTTTCTTAATTAATAAATTCATAATAAATCAAAAACATTTGGAAAAATCCTCAAAAATTAGAAATAACATATTCTTTAATATATAAAAATTTCAGGGCCAAAATCATTATTTAATTATTTTTAGTAATTTAAACCCAAAATAAACGCCCTTTTTTCCTTAGGAAATTCCTTAAATATTCCCATTGATTCGCAAAATTATGAAATTAAAAATCCATCTCCAAAATTGCATTTTACACAACATATCCAACGATCAAATTGCTTGGAATTAATTACTAAGGTTTTTCTCATAAACCTATCATAATAATTTCATAAAAATTCCAATAATTCATTAATTAATCAAATAATGGCATAATCATATGTGGCATATCACATATTCATCAAGCAATTTGGAAATCCAAAAATTCCAAAATGACACAAGCATAAATGAGATGGTTTCATTATTATTCACCTAGATTTGATAATGTGACTTGAAATTTGAAGGTTGATTTGGTTTCCTTAGCTTTTCCTCTTGATTTCCTAAGCTTCCTTCCTCTAATCTTATTGTTTAATGGATGGCCTCCTCTTTCTTTTCTTTTAATTGTTTTGATGTTATGTAAATGAGAATGATACGGAAGGGGGAGGATATAAGGCATAAAGGATAAACCTATACCTACTATGCCCCTCTCATACATTCTCTTCTATGTTAAGTTTTAAAACAAATAATAGTTAATTAGTCACTACAACAAAAACTACTATTAATTGCACTACAAAAGCGGAATAAATAGCGTTTGAATGGTACTTGCTGTCGTTGGTTATTTATGTTCAAAAACATAGCGTGGTACTCGCTGTCGTCTGGTAATAACATACGCACCGCATCTAAATAAAACTAAAATTGAAAAGTTAAAGCGGGTTAATATTTTCCATTCCCTCCTACTTTCTTATCCCAGTACCTACTGTCTTGAACATTCGAAACCCCTCTTTCGTCCTCATCCTTCCTTTCGAAACCCTAACTTGCTCTTTTCTTCGTCAATGCAACCTTCGGATCTGCCATCTCGCTTGAAGTTTCTATGGCCAGTAGGGTTGCAAGTAAGTTTCTTCTGTTTCTCAATTTTGCTCGATTTTGTTCAACTTCTCTCCGAAAACCTTAAGTTGCTCGAGTTTATCTACAAATTCTTACTTGTGTATGTGGTTAATTCTTGATTTTTGTTAAAAGCTTTTCCGTCTTTTCGAATTCGTGAACTTTTAATTCAGTTCCTACATACATTTACTGTGCAACTTTAATTCAGTTTGACTATAAGTTTGCTCAAACTCAAATGTCTAACCCTAAATTTATATGCTCAAATGAAGTTGGGGTTCACTTCAAAATTTAATAAGAGAAGATAACAGGTCAAATTAGCATACTATTGTTTTTGAAACTAAACTTCACTTCAATGTTATTACTGGTATACTCAAGTTTTTTTTAACTACTATTTTTTTTACATACAACACATAACAAGTGTTGTTTACTTCACTTCACCTGGTATTCCATTACAAAAAGCGCTATAACGATTGATGCCATAATAATATACATTTCAGTATGCATTTAGCATAGTAAAAGAAAGTACAACAACGGATGCTATATTTCTTGAAAAAAAAATCTTCATAGCTTTGGTATCTTATGAAACATGAACTTGGCTGACTTGTATAAGCATGCAGGCGAAGCACTTAAGATGGATGATGGTCATCTTGCATTTCTAAAGTTTATTTTATACGGTAAAAATTGATGTTAGATAATTAACCACTGTCTTTTTTCTTTCTGCAAGTAGTCATAAAGAAGCCATGAATTCATAAACTATGAGAAAACTCCTTGTACATAGTGAACTTATTATCGGTACCATCATACAATTTTAGCTTTAAATGGGTTTTACATTAAGAATCTATGGGATATGGGCTCTCTATATAACAGTGTTACATAACATAAAATTATTATTATATTCAGGCATATGGCCGTGAACTATTAGAAGCTCGTGAATTTTGCGTGAAATGCAGAACGGGAAAAGATGCAGAACTTACTCAGGTTTCAAGTATATATTGAATATGGCCCATCACACTCATTTGTCATTTTTGCTGAAACTTCATCTTTGGCGTAATGATACTGTATCTTGATCATTATTTCAGGCTTGGGATTTATATTAGCACGTGCTCAGGCGAATATATAAACAACTTCCAAATATCACTGCTTTGAACTTGCAGGCAAGATTAAAGGATTTATTTGAAGTCTAATGCTATCCTATTTCGCTCATTTGAATCATTCTGATGTACTTCTTAATGGCATGGTTACAGTCTGTTTCACCTAATTTGCTCAATTGCTAAAACTTAGAGCCTGCTATTCTAGGAACTCATCGTGTAGGTAACCCACTCTGTTTCAAACTTCCAGTATCTGTTTTATTTGGTTTGATTTGTACACTTAACTCAATCTGTATATAGTTTTGGTTAATGGAAGTTAGTCTGTTTTGTAAAATATAAGGGAAACAATTTAAATCCCATTTCAATCTACGCTTCTCATTTCGATTGATTCTCAAATTCTAAGTCAAAACTTTTAGAGAATAATTTAAACCCGTAGAAAATCATAATCAGTCTGTATTGGAAGACAACACTTCTGACATCTATGACTGTCAAGAGTTACCAGGAAATGTACCAAACACAAAACTATCCCCTCAAAATATATCACCCTATGGTCATTTAACGTTGCTCACTTCACGTCCTGAATGCTGTAAAACCCAGCTTAAACTCAACTAACGCAACCTGCATATACAGGGATTTGGACATTAACGAGGTCTGTGAGTTACTCAAGAGGTAATCAGCCAATGCTCCATGAATAACCCTCATATAGAACAGTTGCTCACATTCCCTAACATGCTTTTCTACTTTGGTTGTTCCACAGCTTCCGTAAAAGAAAGCTACCGGCATTCACCGAAGAGGAGGTGTAGTTTGAAGGCCAATCGCCCGTTCTCATTGGAAAAAATATCTCCAAAATAATCGACTCAAATCTGGCATTGGAATATGAGGTAACCTATATACCATACAAGTACACGTTTGACACTCTTATCTTTTTTGCCTTCAACGTCCCTTAGCTATTGAAATTTTTTGTCAGCAAGGGAAATATTTAATGTAATTTTCATTAAATTTGAAGTACATTCCATGAAACAATTTATTACTGCCTCATCCAAATCGTAGATTGTCCACTTTCAGCCATTATTTTACGATTTACTGCCTTTTAGTATATAAATCTCTCAACAAGCAAGTTGATTTCTTCAATTCCGCGACCTAATCGGTTTGTTACAAGTAATTTTAGTACAATTACTTATTTGTTGTTTTATAGCTTAAAATTCTCTGCCCGTTGAATTTGCTTGTGGTTAAATTTTGAAAAAAACTTTCTAACTCTTTATTGTACTACATGGAAGATACCGAGTCTTATTTAGTTAAAGTCATCTTGCTTTCTAAAGGACCTACTTTTCCGTTGCATGCTAATATTTGATAACCTTCTCAGTTTATAGACAGTTGCAATTAAATGACAGCCTTAATTCAAATAATCGTGTTTTTTGGGATAAATATTTTTTTAAATCTATGCCTGTGCTTATCCTTATACTACATGGAAGTCTACAAGTTACTATTCTATTAAGTAATATGTCTGATTATTTAAAGATAAATTACTGTTATATAAAATTTATCCATTAAATTAATTTTTCCTTTCATAGGCATTGCATTAATTTATATTTTCAGCATGATTGGTACAATTTATCATGTTTTATTTTGAATACTTTTTTTACTCATCCATATGCTCAACATAGCCTTAGATAAAGATCTAAGATTATTTTTCTTCGCAGTAATTTAGTTGATGATTTAGAGAGAACTTACTTTCATAATTTATATCATTGTTATTCTATTCATTTACTAAATAATTGACCTATGTCTTTTTTGGTCATTTTTCACTGTAATACTGATCTTATTATTAAGTCATCTATGTCTCTAAGGTTATTTAGGTTTACCATTGAGAAAATCATACTAATTCTAAAAGAAGCTATATTGGTATGAATAAAAAAAGATTGATATATCATTGATAATAGGTTGGTCCTTAAAATAAAATCAAACCAAATAGCACCTTAACCAAACAAATCATCCAATAGTAGTAAATATGATAAGTATGTTGCAAAATCATGCTCATATAATCCTAGAAAAACAAACCAATGTCATTTTTACCAAATATGTAGATTGGATGGATTATACAATCATTTCATGTTTTGACAAAATAAATTTTTTAACAGTACCTATATTATTCATAGTTCTGTCATCAAATTCATATAAAGCGATATAAACTTGTGACAACTGTATAGAAACACAGACAAATAGATACATACATCATGCATGCATGCATAAGTACATTACATATACACACACATTATTTACCTTAATTGAATAAAGATTTGACCAAAAATAGTTAATGTAATAACAATCCATATAGTTTACTTTCTGTTAAAAGTATTATGCATTAAACTTTTGCACATATGATAGCCTAAACTTGCCAAAACTATATTTTGTCTGACATTTTATCCCCAAAGCATACAATTTATTGTACCTACGCACATAATGCGATTGCTATAACTTTTACACTTTTGTAGTAAAGGATCTTTTCATTTCAAGGAAGAATCACTGGCTTTAATATAGCACTGGATGGGAATACCTTTCTTGCAACATTTGCAAGTCAGCTGTTGGCTAATCTGGTTCCAAAAATTACTGCCAGAAATGTAAAGCAGATTCAGAGTTTCCTTTTCGTAGGTAACACAACTACATATCCATACATTATCTTCTAATTTTATACTAAACGGATCAACCACTCTCAACTTCATGTACACACGCAGGTACCCTCTGAAATTGATGGTCAATGATGGTAGCTCTTCTACAGCTATTGTTCTATTCGACAAAGTGGCTGAATACCTCATAAAACACATAACCGAGTCTCTGTCCCGTGTGCGGGTCACCGAGGTACGCAAGATACATCCTCCCTTCACTACACAAACAAACGTCTGTCCATATAAGAACCACCTAACAGATTACAATACGTGCAGGTTGAAGGCATGAAGCGGGTTGCCAGTATTTT
Organism: Allium fistulosum; assembly: GCA_030737815.1. NCBI lineage: Eukaryota > Viridiplantae > Streptophyta > Magnoliopsida > Asparagales > Amaryllidaceae > Allium > Allium fistulosum. The sequence goes on along the minus strand of CM060901.1, from coordinate 645,147,392 downwards.
GCAACAATTCATTTGTACCACCGAGATTTTTCATGCTAAGCTTGACAAATTCATGGCGAGGAGTAGACAGCGAAAGCTTATTGCAACAAAGATTCCTACACGGGCTGATGAGGGCGGCTCAAAATCAACTGATGCATCCACTGCTAAGGTACAACTAAAATTGCTATCAAACTATCATGTAAAAGCATACCAGTTTACTTCCTTTTTCAGCATCTACAATGTGCAAGTTTTTATCCCAGTTCAGACATATATAGGTTTCTATCTTAGACATAAATTCAACAAATAATAGAAAGTACAACATGTAGATTTCAAGTGGAGCAACCTTAAAGCGCACCCAGTAAAGGTTATGCAAGGAAGAAAAATCATACGATCAACAACTAAAATGCTTTGCTCTGTCCTTATTTTACTTTATCTATGTGAACTATTATCATCAAGTACTGTCTTGGTTTCTGGTTTGTGTCTAACAATGAATTGCATATTCATGTCAATTACATTCTGCTTGCTATGTTATGATTTTATATACTTTTTCTTTGTCATTGCACTGTGCGTAAGCAAATTACCATTGCGTTGTAGCATCAAGGTTAAATTTATTGAAAAAGAGTTGGGTTATGATATCCAACTGCCGCACTCACAATTTCACATCCATAATTCCTACCGGATATATATGCTCCAACTAATACATAAATGTCAATTCCGCTTTACCTGAATGATAATAGGTTCATGTAGCACAAATAATAACAAAATGGCCTGACACGTAATAAATGCCATGTTTACCTGTTTTTTTACGATTTACACGACTACTTGGAAACCGAAAAATTTTCAGTACCAATGCTTCAGCTACCAGGGCATTCTCCAATCTTAATTGGGCATACCTGGGGCTATGAACTACATCTACAGATATACATGAATTTTTATGTCTTTGTACACACACATAAGTGCATTTATGAATATGCATCTACACACTTACTCACATACACAAATAGACAAAAACAAAAACACACGCCCACATGCAACACACACACATGTGTGTGTATATACATATATACATATACATACATACATACTTATATGTATGTATGTATGCATGCATGCATGCATGTACATACAGAAATGTTTCCACTGTGCCAAACAGGTACCTATTACCCATTTTAATAACCTACATCGCTAACTGCTGCTGCTACCATCTGGACATAATAGGTGTACATCCATAAAATGAAATAGTAAAATAAGTGTTAAATATCATGGGACTGCAATTCCATTTTGGAAATAGTATCGATAAGCCTTGTATTGGGCAAAAATATTTATATCACGTTTTGTCTTTACTAAAACTCTGTTAGGTGTATTGGACATAATAGGTGTCTTTACAAAACGTGTTTGTTCTAGAGTACTCAAAGGTAATGTTGTACTTCAAAATTTTATATAGAAACATAGCACAACAATGCTTAAATGAGTTCCACTTGATTATCTACAGATGAACTAATATTGTTTCTATGTAATTAAAAGAGAGCGTGCACTACGATGACACTTAACATATCTACACCCCTTGTAACAATACTAGAAAAATAACCTGTTATGTAAATTGGATTTAATTTTTTGATACTAATTACTTTCATTTCTATGAGATATTGCAAGAATTCAGTTTAACTCGCAAGGTTACATTCAACTTGAAGTAAATACTAATCTTGTATAAATTTTAAAACACTCCATAGAAATTCACCCAAGAGATCAAACAACCATTGATTTGTTCAATGTCTTAGACTTGAGACTAAAGTATACGTAATTAATATATATATATATATACATACATACACACACACATGGAAACCCTTAAATCCTTTGCAACCGTTAGATATGAAGCAGCAAGGTTCTCAAAAATAGAATTTAAATTATAAATCGTAATGTTCAAACATCAAAATTGATATGGGATTGAAATTGTAAATCGTAAATTCAAAAATTCATATTATAAGGTTTGTACATAATTTGAAACCGATCTTGATGTTTGACTTGAGAATGTAGATACACTACTCTGTCCTAATTAACTATTAAGCCTGTGACATCTGTACTGCTTTTCAATGCAATTCATAACTTCGATCTCGAACATATTGATGTCGACACTGCGTTGCAACTTGCTAGGGATTTCATCTATCTATTTCTATCCAACACTTTTTTAGGAGCTTTTGTAAGTTTTGAATGTTCATATTTTCCCTTTCCTTGTGGATCTCATAATATTTAACTATGATTTTGAAATATCATATGCGGACTGGATTGCTCAGTGCATACATCATCAAAAGGTTATATTTTGCCAGGTTTGTTTGATCAATTTCTCTAATGAAGGAAAATAGAGACTTGCTAGTCATAAACTAATACCCATGAATTTAGTGTTATTTGATGTTTGGTATTTGATGTTCCAGGCACTCTACTGATCGTGAAGTTGCACTCATGATGCTTATGGAAAACCTATCATACATGCTGGCTGAAGGGTTTTCTTTCTTTTTTCCAATAACGTTAATATTTTAATTTTACAATATTCCGATGATATTAGATGCAAACTTGCTTTCTAGATATTGTGTATTTGTCTAATTTTGTATGCAGTTGGTTTATAAATTTTATCTCTCTTTACGGGTTTATGTAAACTTTGTTCATGGATATTGTGTTCAACTTATTTTATGGAAGTGATTAATAGTTATGCTTTTATTTTACAATTTTTAGTTTGATTTGTTTATGTTATGTACATTAACTGATTAAAATATAATTAAATGTAGTTTATATTAATGATATGTGTGAATATTGCAATGGCACAACATTGCTGTCAATTCTTTGAAAAAAAAATGCATATCCCTACGACAGCGTTTATACATTGCTGTCAATTCATTGGAAAAAAATGCATATCCCTACGACAGCGTTTATACATTGCTGTCAATTCATTGGGAAAAAAATGCATATCCCTACGACAGCGTTTATACCTTGCAGTAGAAAACTATTAACAGCGTTTATACCTTGCAGTAGAAAAATTATTAACAGCGTTTAAAAAACGCTGTAGAAAGTGGGTTTTTGACAGCGTTTATATTTTGCAGTTAAAAATTTAGGGTCAACGACCGCATGTCGTTATACAGCGTTTTTAAAAACGCTGTGAAAACTTTTAACAGCGTTTTTCAAACGCTGTGAAAAGTCTTTTTTGTTGTAGTGTAGCTGCTATGCGTTACCACTAGTCCGGATCTGCAATTGGTATATATATCCTAGCATTGCCTCGAGTGCCATGTTCACATGCCCTATCGCGCCTTCTACAAGTTTGTTTTGTACCATACCTATGGAGTGCCCTCTGGGTAAACCTCACGAAGGAGCATACGGTACTGTATAGACTATGGGAATATATAAAATGTGTTAAGGGGGATATGTGTAACGCCTTAACGTTATTTTAATACTTTACTTTACTGTAGACACTATTATAATAGCGTATTGTACTACATAGTAGATAGTTTAACGGATCCTTAGGAGATGGAAATCCCGAACATCTCTTAAGTTATTGCACTCACGTTAGACACTGGATAGGAGGTGTCAAAACCCATAAACATCTCCAAAGCCATTACACTCATATTTGTTTATTGTTGATTTAACTTACATAAGATCTTTTAGTTCTGACTCGAGTGTTTTGTCTTTTCAATTCGCTCGGGTAAGTCTGAGCTTTTCAGTTTATCAAAGACTGCTTTCTAGAAGATAAAGACGAAGATTTTGTACTATTATTATGTATTATATTTATTCCACTACATCATGTTGTTCCGCTGCATTTATTTATTCTTGTTGTATGTAACTCTAATCTGTATTATAAAGGTATAATCAAATTGTTATTTGTAAAACAGCTTCATAAACTGTTTATTTGATTATTATATTTTGTCATTTCACTGCGAGATTCTGTATTTGTTTTTCTTTCTTTCCCCGCTTTTCTTACTTACCCCATAGCAATCTGCCCCTTTGAATGGTTTGAAACGGCATGTGTGTCAATTTAAACCGTCCAAAAAGGCAGGTCGTTACAGAATTTAAACTTTGCCAACTCATTAAATTTGTTCTCATACTCCTTTATGGTTATGTCTCCTTACTTAAGTTGAATAAACTCCTCCAACAACATTCCTCTCTTAGCCTTAGAAAAGAATTTTAGTTCAAACTTCCTTTTGAAAACTTCCCAAGTAATGGCATTCTCCTCCATTTCGGCTATAATAATTTTCCACCAATTAGCCGGCTCTTCCTATAGATGCCAAACTGCTAACCGCCTCTTAGTTCCATCACTCAATCCTAGTAAGCCAAATATCTTCTCATAGTTTTTTAGCCATGTATTAGTCACTGCATTTTGTTCTGTCCTAGTATACAACTTTCCATCTAAATTGGCAAAATCTTTGCAGAGTTTCAGGAAGTCCACATTCGGTAGTGGAACAACAACCACAGTTTTGACTGCAACAACTGGTTCGGTGGAGGTGGCAATGGAACTAGTCTGAGCAATGGCTTGGAGATACCTATGGAACCAAATGGGCATGTTCACGCCAGGAATCTTAGGGACATCCACTCAAGTATTGGTACCTGCTCCGGTATTAACTCCACCAATGTTGGTCCCCTTCCATTTTCCTTTGAATTATTCATGCTTCAGTTATCTGTAAATAAGATTCGTTAGTAACTCCTTAATTGATAACTAGATAATCAGAGACTGGAATTAGTTATTGTATATTTACAAATACTAAATTTAGCTCTTATATATTATATATTTGATAAAATATGCAAGTATGCTCTCTCAATATGTCCTAATCTTATAAATTACGCTCTAATATTGTTACTAGCCTTTCGACCAGGCAATATTCGGACAGATTAGACGAGTTAAACTCGGAGCTATCAAGGCAGGAAGCCTAGAGAGATAACCCCAGAATCCAGAAACCAAACACAAACAGAGTCATGGGATAAGTGCCAAGCCAGTATAGGAAACCAAAGCCTAAGATCCACCAAAGTGGTAGGTCGGTACCGACCCAACATTCTTCCACGTTGAAATCTCATCTTCTGCCTACATGTTCTATTCGATGCAAAAAGCCTACTTCGAGTGTTGTTCCGTTGATCCAATACAATTCTCTATCAATCTCCACAAACACTTGAATCAGCAACTCTACTCTTTCATAACTCCATCATTTGGACTCAGAAACAAGCTATTATTGATGCAAACAACTATCGAATCAGAAAGCAAACCATAAGACAATCCAACATCAAGAGTTGAAGGCAGCCAATTTGGAAATCTTATGGGTTGGTATCGACCCGTACTCTTGGAGTTGTAACAACCCATACAAGTTGATGAGGCGGCGACCTATTTTCATGGAGAAGCGGTCTATGGTGTGGAAAACGAGGTGAAGATCTTTCATGAGTGATCTTTGGCTCCCTGCCTCTATAAATAGGAGGGTATGGCTCATTTTCAGTATCTTTTGGCTTTGGCTCTTCTTACTCTTATTTCTTGTAATCTCTGTCGAAGTTGTACCGAGCCGTAAGAACTTCTACTTCCAAGTAAGAATATAAAAGCAATAAAATCATTAAATAGACATAGGCCTTGATTTGTTGAATCACCATAAATTGTTGTGTTTCCTTTTCTTACTAATTTTCCATTTATTTCTTTACTTTTTATTCTCTACATATTCTTCTGGGTGTTTGTGCCATTTTTGGTTCAAATATTTTGGTTCTTTCACTGAGAAAGATATTCTTAGACTACTTGGATCCATCATCTACTATTGGATTTCTTAATTCCAAGGGATAGATCCAATTCCCTTATCTTATCATTCAACTATTCAAATTTCCAAAAATCTAAGAGAAGCTATGTGCAATGGCCCCATCAAGAAGAGACCGTTCTACTAATTTCAGAGCTACTACCGAAGCTGAGAACCAAAATGCTTAGCATGTGGATGATGCTGCTCAACCAGAGCAACTGGAGATCTAAAATCCAGCTGAAGTTGTGACCAGAATGGAGATGGATCAGATGATGAAGCAGATGGAGGATAGATGTCAGGCTGGTCATAATAAAATGAATCACTAGATATAGGAAAGCCTAAGGCTGTTGAATCAGTTGACTCAAGGCTATCGTCGGAGAAGCAGGAGAGATTCCAATTCAGAGTGAGAAAGTTCCTCATCAATCGAGCAGATACAGAGAGATAGGAAGCAGAACATGACTCAAAACACTACTGAAACATCATACCAAGGAGGAAGATGAACTCAGGGCATGAGTTTGTGGATCGGTGAGCACGGGTCGATACTAACCAAACCGATGGTGGGCCCAGAGCTAGTCATTTGGAAGATGGCGTGTACTTGACTTCTAAGTGTGCTGTCGATGATCAAAATCTATAAAATCATGCTGCTGGTGATGATACTGCACATCAGAATCAAATAGGGGGTACTACTGGACGAATGGATCTCTTGGAGTCTGGAGAACCCAGGTATCAAGAGCTAAACCGAGAGTGTTCGTCGGGCCAGACACTCGAGGCAGACACTGATCACTGTCGTTTAATCGAACCTGTGGACCCTGAGTACTTAGAGGATATCGTCAGGAGATTGGTGAGTGAAAACAGGTTTAGAACCAATGATGAGTGGGGTACCTCTCCCAGTCTAAATCCATTTACTGAGAACATCCTACATGAGAGATATTCTGGAAGGTTTGAAATGATGACTATGTCGTTGTATAGAGGAACAACGGATCCTAGGTAGCATTTGATGAGATATAAGTGGCATATGGATTCTGCCAGAGCTTTGGATGCCATGAAATGCCACTATTTTCCAATTTTTCTAGAAGGAGTAACTACGATGTGGTTCACTCGACTTCCGCCGAGGTCCATATCGCCTTTTGCTGAGCTGTCATGAAAGTTTATAAAGCAATTCCACTTACATACTTCATATTTGAAACATATGATGTCTCTATCAAACCTCTTCCAAGTTGATAAAGCAATTCCACTTACATACTTCACATTATGCATTTGAAATGTTCTTCATGGAGCTATCTTTCATGCGCGGTCTGCAAGTCTACAGCTCACTTTGAGGGCACCAACTATTTCTGCTCCGGATGCCATCGAATGGTAGCTCATTCCGTAAACAGGTACCGTTTGTCGGATTCTTTGTTCTGCAGTTCTCCTTTTTTCCTTGGAAGAACAAGATAAGTACGACTGCTAACAACACGTTTGTTAGGTACCGGTTAAATGTTGACATATTGGACTCCAATACATCTACTACTATCACTGCTTTTGACAAGGAAGCGGAATGGCTACTTGGAAATAAGGTTGACGACATGCTCGTCGTACTTTACTCGGTAAGCGATAATATACCTATGCATTTTATTTTGCACTTTATATAACTATGCACGTTGTAATCAAAAGTGAATGTATGTGGATGTAAGTTTATCATATTACACTCTCATTGCTTACGTTGGAGCAGTCATCTTTGGTCATGCTCTTTTTACACGGTAAACTACACAACTGCCTACGCATACTAAGCGGGTTGTAAATAATATTACCCAGTTACACAACAGCCGTACTTTTATATGAGTATGGGTTTCAACCTGTTCTTTAACATGTACGTACTCCAATTTAGTTTAAATATGTGACCATTACTACCCATGCAAATGCTCAACCATACAACCAAATATTGCTATCGAACGTCTGATATTGTTGTGGACTACAAATTCTGGCCATCATGATCTGTTGCTTCCCAACGCTTTACAGCATACCACTGCTCACCCACAGTAGTTTGCTCATCTTGGACCGTCTATGTGGTGGACACCCCATTTACACCGTACCAAGTACGAGTTCTGCACTCAAAATTATGTGAGTATTTACTGTTTAAACAACTTTTACACATCTACGCTCTTTCCTACTCAAACTGCACTGCCACATCTACATCGTTTTTTTTGCCCTACTCCTAACTGCCCACGTAGGCATGGCGTCATCCACGGTTGCAGTAGGTTGCTCTTCTTCATTTTTTTATACCAGCTATATTATAAAATCAAACGCATGTACACTGCTATGCTTTGAACCTTGCCGACTTTACGTTACTAACGACGTGCTACAGCCATTGTGGATTAAATCACTGTTTCATTCTGTAGGAGAATAGGGTCGAAAAAATTGAGAAGATTTTCCGCAACCTCTCGGGTACCGAAGCGATGTTTGAATTTAGACCAAACAACTATGAGATGAACAATCCAGATGCTTACCTCACTGTCGGAAAAATCACCAAAAACTTATCTATGACCGAGATGGTTTGCTCTCAACCATGCTTATACATTAACCTATAATTTACATACTTAATTTCTCGCTTACTGACGATTTCCTCTGTTTCGGAACACTTGAAAATTACAGCTCACTCCACCTAGCGATCAAGGTTCTAACTTAGTTTCCTCTTCGATAACGGATAAGCAGGAGACACCACCGGACGCAGATATCAAAGGGAAGAAACGTATTGATCAGGTTTGATATACAGTTATTAAAATTATTTGTCTGTCCAACTGGTATCTCAGAAAGGACGTTCATTTGTTTTGCTAGGACGATGATGGTATCATTCATTCAGTCGTGCATGCTTCTGCTCCACCAGTCACCAGAAAGACAATGCGAAGAGGAATTGTAATTCGGGTGCAAAATTTTAACCTTTTTTTCCACCACTTCATGTTAACATTACTTAGTTCTACAGATTTGTTATTTCCTTCTGCAAAGTAGTACGATTACCGACAATTACTATATCTCACACACAACGCTTAACTGATCCTACTATGATGCGTTCTTCGATCGGTTCGCATCGCACGTATTTGCCAATATCGAGCGCTACTTGAGTAACGTATATATGAAAACTCCTTTCTGTAACTATTTCACCTTTCAAAACATTACTACGCCACTTCATATTCGGTTAACATCGTCACCATCTGCTGCAAATATATTTTCTTGCTTCTACACTTAAGCCATGTTTTTTTCCTATATCTACAGGATGTTGATACAGAAGATCAGAATGCAGTGTCTGCTACAACCAAGATTCGAGAGAAGAAGCAACGGAATTAGTTTGTACCATTTAATGATTTCACCACTGTAGTGCATTCACATTTTACCAGTCTGTACCTGTGCTTCTCCTTTCCATTTAGTCATCAACTCTTTTTTCTCCTTTTTTTCGATACCTTTTTTTCCTTTGTACATCGTGATGTATGACATTAACTTGGTTTGCTTTCATATGCGTTACTTCTGTGTATTTTTTATATCATGCTGCTCTGACTCTAACTTACTATGTATGATTACCGTTGCTGCATAGATTACCATTGCAAGTACGCACCAAGTTTGCCCGTACACGTGACTTCGATTTGCATTGGACGTTAACCTGCATTTGCAATATATGCTAACTACTCCGATGTACCATTACATATCCGCTGCTGTTACTATGATTCACGTATTATAACAATTCCCGTGTGCGAAGCACGGGCCACTCACTAGTTTTCCTAGAAGGAGTAACTACGATGTGGTTCACTCGACTTCCGCCGAGGTCCATATCGCCTTTTGCTGAGCTGTCATGAAAGTTTATAAAGCAATTCCACTTACATACTTCACATTTGAAACATATGATGTCTCTATCAAACCTCTTCCAAGTTGATAAAGGATTTATTGAATCAGTTCCACACTACTATGACAGAAGTTACAAATCCCAAGGATGACATAGTGCTGATGGCGCTAATCAGGGGGATTTATCCTGATAAGGATTTCGAGAAATGGTTGGAAAGGAAACTCTCGTCGACGATGGATGCTTTCTATAGAAAGGCCAATGAGTACTTGTGCCTAGAAGAGGCGTGCAATTGTCCCCGAAGGGATGGTGCTGGGAACTCAGATGAAGTGATACAAAGCAACATCGCTGTGAAATAGGCCGGAGGAAACTCTATGAAAGCAGCTGTTAATGCCGGGGATTCTAATAATCCGAGGAAAAGAAATCAAGCTCCAAGTGGCCAACGCTATGATAACAACAAGCACCCGAGGAACTTGAGATCAGAAGAATATACACTTCTGAACGATACATTGGAAAACATCTACCTTGCTACGTAAGGGAAGGAGCGATACAAGAAGCCACCCCAAAGAGAGGCGACTGATTAACAGAAGTACTTATGAAAATACCGTCGTTTCCATGAAATTCACGGACATAACATTAATGATTGTCGACATCTGAAAAGTCTTGTTGAGGAGATGACAAGGAATAACAAGCTCTAGCAAAACGTTAAGGAACCACCAAACGGCGGGGAAACTGCAAGACCCTAGGTTCTACCTGCTCTAGGAGAACTGCCTGAATCCAGTAGTTAGGGGCCAAGATGAGTTGATGAAAGACTGGTCATCAACTAACCAATCACCCATGGATGAAGTAGCAGCCTATGACAATGTTGCCTCGTTCTTCATTATCTAATTTCCTTTCGCAAATAAGCTTCCCAGTAACACTAGAGGCATTGCAAATAGGCAAGACTTCACATTTCTTCTACTTATTAACAAAATTTCCTTCTTGAGCTGATGGAACCATGCTCCTACAAGTAAATTTCGTGCACCACGTAGTAATCTGCATCATACTTCTTGAACCGATAGAACTGCTGGATCGTCGGTCACATTTGGTCCCTAACCTTCTGAGAACAGGTGTTGCTCCGCAAGATCGGGAAGGTCCGAACCGCCAGGTCGATGGTCACATTCGGTTTCGAACCTTCTGAAAACTGACGTTGCTCCAACAATGTTGGGAAGGTCCAAGAGATAACCTATCAGTTCTTGTCTTTTATAGAATAAAACATCTTTCTAAGTTAGAGACTTTTTTTTCCATTACTTAAGAGTTATGACTTGACCGACTCAAATGAATCTACATGTGAATAATGCAGGTGTACAGGTACACAGAGATAGGTGCCAAACAAACTTCTATGGTCCATGATCGGACCCCTAAAGTTATTCTTCATATCCAGAGATTGAAACCAGCTAACTCTTTCCATTGGGGTGGGAGGCAGGAGTGTATACTAAAATGGATGTGACCTGACCGACCATCAGCTAAATCTTACCCTTGATGTGAAGGCACGAGTATAAATTAAAATGGACGTATCTGACCATCCATCCTCTAACCCTTGTCCTTTATGAGGGGCAAGAGTATAAACCAAAAGGGACATAACGTGACTGTCTATCTATTAACTCATACCTAGAGTTCGGCTGAGCGCTAATGTCTAGCCTGGAGGATAACGAGACCGGTAAATCAAAATGGACGTGACAAGACCGTCCATCCGATAACTCATGCCTAGAGTTTGGTTGAGCGCTAGTTCCTTGGTCAGAGGATGGTATGACCGATAAATCAAAATGGATGTGACAAGACCGTCCATCCGATAACTCATGCCCAGAGTTTGGCAAAGTGCTATTGTCTTGCCCAGAGGATGGCGAGACTGAAGATCGATGCCCGGAGTTAGGCATGATCGTAAGTAAATATCAGGGATGAGGATGTCCAAATCACGGTCTGAAGTGGTTAACACAAACCGGTGCCTAAAGTTGGTGCAGTCAAGTCATGCATCCCAAAACGGATGCAAAACTTGCTACTCAAGGCAAGTCTCTTTAATCAGTGCCTGAAGTCTGGGGCGATCGAATGTTACTACCCTAGAAAGGATACCTAAACCACGATCTTAAGTAGTTAACCCTGACTAGTGCCCGGAGATCGGCATGGTCGAAACATGCATCCTCGAGAAAGATGTCCGACTTGTTGTTCAAGGAAATTTACTTCAATCAATGCCCGAAAGCAAGCGCGATTACATTTAAAGTTCCTCCAAAAGGAATGCTTAAATCACTTTTCCAGTGATTGAAGTTCGATCGGATTTTAGAATTAGATGTGGTTACATGTAAATGCCCAGAGATTGGCGCTTCAATGATTGCTTTATGACGAAAGGCGGCAAAGCACATAATGGGCTAATGATTTAGTCCAACAATAATCCTGATAAGAAATGGATCGCAAGTACATTGAATGGAAAGCACATTTCTCAAATACTTTGACAAATTCACACGAAGATTGGATGAAACAAAAGCCTTTGTTATTCACATTCGGAATAGAACTTAGAAAGAAAAGTACATTTTTTATTTACACCTAAGCTGAAAACAAAAGCGGAGGCTAAACCCGCACAACGCCGGCCTAAAACAAAAACAGACTCCTGCAACTGCAAACCAAAAGCGAGTCTAGCTACACAAAAAACAACAACACCACCACCAATAAAGATGATGACCTACCATGCATATGATCGAGAGCTTCCACAAGGGAGAGCACGTGTATACTTGTATGTAATCATATTCGACACCTAACGACTAGAGCCAAAGAAAAGAAGACTCATACTTGGAAAATCCATAAGAGAACTAGTTCAAAATTACTAAGCTCGGAATAATAGATCGAGAGAGCACACTCAAAGGATTTATTACGAGGTTGTTATTTTGAAAAAGTAAGGAAATTTGGAGATTCGTAATCTAAAATTTTTGAGACAAAAGTTTCTGATTAAAAGGGTTTTCAATTTACGAAATATTTAGTTTAAGAATTGGTTGAGTTAAAAAAAATTCAGTTCAAAGGCTTTCGATAAAGAGATTTTTCATTTTTGAAGTAAATGTAAAATAGAGCATAGGTTAGACTCAATGATTTTTCCTATTTTACAAATTTAGAAGTTCCTTTTTTTGTTCTTTCTAAAAGGGGAATAAATGAAAATGGAACTTCATTAAAATTAAGGTATAGAGAATACGAAGGATTGATGTAAAAGCCATTTAGTTATGAGAAATATAAATTAAGGCAATAATGGGAAATTTAGATAGTAATACCATTAGGAATTTATATAAAATACGATTAATAATCTAGTTAGAAAAAACATAGGAGAGAAGTAATATAGGAATATGATACGAAAATGATAGGATAGAAGTTATTCTTGTCTACTACACTTTTGATTGTTTAAAGTTATAGAAGACGATTTTGAAAAAAAATGATTAATCAGTATGGTAATTGAGTTTTTGAATGTTTTGGGTTAAAAATCCTACTTTAAAAGAAGTAAGTCTTTGCGGTAAAATTCTTTAAGAGGGAAATTATTTTGCTAAACAATTTTTGAATTTTTGAATTTAGGATTAAGGATAAAGCGGAAAATGTTTTGAAAAATTATGTTCGAATGCTTTTGAAATTTTTTGTTTAAATGCTTTTGAGCAGTTGAGTTTAAATGTTTTTGGAAGGTCTTGTTCAAGTGCTTAAAAAAAATGGAATAGATATATAGAATAAAATAAAATACGGTATTTATGCTTTTGGGAATTCGATTCTTCATACTACTTTGCAAGCTGGAAATTCTTTTGGAAAATATGTTTAAAATATTCTTTCTGAAATGAGAAATTTTCTAAATTTCAAATGTCACATACTAGCATAACAGGGGTTTCTAAGTTCATATTTTCAAAGATAAAGGTTTCGAATTAGGTACTTCATGATTGTGAATTTTTAGTTTTAAGAATGGTGAGGACTAAAATAAAAAATTATGGACTAGATAAGGATTATTACCTATGTAAGACAGGGTAAAGTTTATAGAATATGAATAAAATAAGAATAGTATGTACAACCTGATCTGAAAATTTGAAACCAGTCCCAAATATTTAACTTTAGAATGTTGGTAAAATTATAAAAATATTCCAGATCTATAATTGGGTTGTAAATTAGGTTACCCTAGTTAATTTGGAATGTGAATTTCTATGTTTTGATTTATTAGAGCGGGTTCTGTGTAACTTCCATAAATTACCCAATTCTAAAATATGTGTAAAAGCATGTCATTTAAATTAACAAAGGATATACCAAAAAGAAAAGGAGATGTCTAAGATATGGATATCCCGTGGTTTACACTGTCTATTTCAATAAAATAAAAGGAACAATTCCTTGTAATTTCAAACGAAGCAAAGATCTCACTTTTGTTTAATTTATGGAAAATTTTAATGGTAATCCTTTTTGGAAGGATAACTCTGATAAATTAAAACGTGGAAAGAAATGTTCTAGTATAGAAAGTAATAGTCAGAAATAGGAATATATAAATATGTATAACCGCACTTACCCATTAAAAATAAAAATATATAAATTGCAAAATTTATGACAATATTTGTATTGGCTATTTATAGTGAAGTAATTATAGAACTAGGATTTATGGACATTAATTACAGATTTAATGGGCAATAAATTTGTAATTAACAGGGATTTAAAAGGAATTAAATGAAGACTAATTAAGGAATTTAATATGATATTTATGGAGGAATTGAATAGGAATAATGGGTGGGTTTTGAAACGGGTAAATAGATTAAAGGAGTTAAATGAGGATTGATTAAAGATTGTTCGATTTTGACATTGATGACCACTTATTACGGGTGATAGACATTTATTAGAAACCAAGAAGGAGAATTAAGGAAGGTGGGTGATAGTGGAATAACATACTAAGAATATCCATCTTAATTTAGTAAGGAGTGTTAGGACCACAGCATCATTAACATCAGTTGATGATGAATGGCAGCTTTGTAACATCCCTATCTTGAGACCCGAAGCTAAGCGCTACAGATGCTGCAGTCATCCATAGTATTAACTTCCGGTGACAAAATACGGTAATGTTAATGGTATCCATAATATCAAAAGCACATGAATATGAAATAAAATCAACACAGATTAAAACAACTTTTCTGATTACATTTCAAATCAATATTTCATATTCAGATACATAATCCTAAAACGATTCCTAGGTTTTGATCAAATATAATTATTACAAAATATGCCAATAGCGACATATGAAGATGCACCCTTGGATAATCAGTGTACTAAATAGACACATAAGTCTTAATACATCACAGCGAAAATAAAACTAAATAGCCCCTATATAGCTAGCCTTGCCTCCTACACGTCTTTGGAAGCTTTATTCGTCCAACCTACTAAACCTAAAAAACCTTAACTCTCAATCTACTCAAATTAATTTTGAGCACCTGAGAGTTTAAGGGGAAAACATAAACTTCGAGTCAGATATAAAGCCTGGTGTGAATAATACTATTACATCTCGGTTTACTGATATTAAGTGAGACCACACCACTTAGTGGAATGAGTTTCCCCTCACTAATATCCCTTTAAAACATATCTTTTCGCAAATCAGAATCCTTCAATCAAACTGATTAAGACAATAATAGCAATATCATATATGCTCATAAATCGGGCAATAAATGGACTATCTATCCGAACAATATAGTTTTGTTTGGCTAATTCGGGCCTACCAGACAAAATAAATAATCTAACATCTATTAGACACACTTCTGGACGGTCTATCCTTAACTTACTCCTCCCAGGATCACTTGATCCTAATGGTTTTGCGGGCTCACTAATAACCAATTCTCCTTCTCTGTATATTCCTTTCTGTGTGTAACATCATTTAAGTCTTACCTGTGACTAAGCCCTGCAAACTGCAATTTTGGACTAAATTAGCTCGAGGCTATAGCTAACGTATAGGGCGTGACCCTATACTAGTCCCATCTAGTATACAAATTTCTGAGTCATTACTTAGGATTAAGTACCCATCAAAATTTTCCTTGAAAACCTTTTCAAATTGATTTAACCCTTTAAATCAAACTTAAACAAGGAAAACATACTATTTGCTTTATTCAAATCTCTTTTCCATGATATATGCTTTACTCAAAACATTGTTGATGAAAACCTTCGAAACCTTTGTTTAAAACCTTTAAACACTCTATTTCGAAATCTTTGAAGGTACTGCTTTCGAAACTATTGAAAGTACCCCTTTCAAAATAAGTTAACTACTTTACTTTATAACATTAGGCCGAAAGGCTAAAACATACCTTTCGAAACCGTTTACAATAGACCTTTCGAAAACATTGAAAGAGTCCCCTACGAAAGCTTTATAAAACCTTAGACATTGTTTGTACCAAAATTGGGCACAACACTCTTCGTATATGTTTGAAGAGATAAAATGAAAAAGGTAAATGGAAAATGAAGCAGATCTAACAAACACACCAATAAATAGATAAGAAAATGCATAGAAACACACGGATTTAGAGTGGTTCGGCAAATTGCCTACATCCACTATGAAATGACTGATGTTTATTGAACTTTATTCGCTGATTACAAAAGGTTACAGCAGTACAACTGAAATTTAATGGTGATTCCGGCATAGTATCAGCGTAGAGAAGCCAAAAAGTCCCTTTTATGTAGGTTCTGGGCTGCTTTTTATAGGCGTAGGCTGAGATCTCAGGAGACCTCTTCCGGCATGTGAGTGGGCCCACGCGATCGATCCCACGTGATTTGCATGCAGTCCGTGATTGATACGAACGAAATTCGTATCGATCAAGATTTGACCCAACCGAGTCGAAATTTAGCATGAACATTCTTTTGGTTGTACGCAAGCTCCTGTGAAAATTTGGTGACATTTGGACTTGTAGAATGTGAGCTATGATCGATGCAACCTTGGGTTTTATGGAGGCTGTCTTGTTCGAATCGATACCTTCGTACCAATCAATTTGAATCGCTTTTGAACACGTGCATGCAAGTTGTCGTGGCACTAACTCCTCGGATCGATCCACATTTCATGCCGTGTTGACTGCTTCCTTATTTGTATCCAATATTGATGCCTTGTTCGTATCAATCGTCTTCGGCCTTGTTCGTATCGATGTTGGCTATTCTGTTCGTATCGATCGTATTTGGTCCTGTTCGTATCGATCGATTGATCTGTTATATTCGTACAAAATCGAGTGCTTGGTTCTATTCGTATCGATGGGAATTGTCTACTTCGTATCGATCTGTGGTTGATCGATACGAAGTATGTATGATGTTTGATCGACACGAACTAGACACTTGTATTGCAGTCGATGGATACGAAATGGGCAATAGCTGATCGATTCGAAGTGGGCCTGCCTTTTGATGGATACGAAATGATGGACGCGAATCGATGGAGACGGCCTAACCGATACAAAATGATGGATGCGATTGAGATGATTTCTTCGGCTTGCATCGATTATATCTTGAGCATACGAACTCGGATTGACTTGAAATTTGGAACGTTGGCTTTCATAGCTTTGCTTGTCATGTCTTGTCAATTGTAGCTCGATCCGGACTCGAAAAAAATTCATCGATATCCATAGTGAGCCTGCGTATAACCGATCTTCTGGATGGACTGTCCTCGGTTTCCAATTAAGTTCCTGGTATCACGGTCTTGCCAAAAGGCGGGATAACATTTTCCCCCCAAAGTACGTCTTGTGTGAATATGACGTGCTTTAAAAATCTGCATCCTTCATTCTGAAAAAGTTCTATCTAATTCGCTGAGTAGCTGCTATCTTTTCGTCAAAAGATGTAACCTTTGATTGAAACGACAGCGATGTAGATGTCGAACTGTTGATTGTCAATGATCATGCAGTGTTTTGTTGTAACTGAGTGTTGAGCGTTAGCAATTTGTTGTTCACTGTTGTAATTGTCACTTGTTGAGCATCCAACTCCTGTAAATTTTGAAAATTGAATATTAGTTCGTCATACACGTACGTATGTTAACCTGACTCCCGTTAATGTTTGCACGTTCATGAGTCATTGTCAAGTTTTTTGTATCGAGTTTCATATCGATCCTCTCTTGAATCGATGTGAAATTCAAGTTGTAACAATGTTCGATGGTTGTTTTAAGTCCTTCATTTGTATTGATCCTCTCCTGGATCGATCTGAGATGTTGGAATGTATGCTTCGTATCGATGGTTATGTAATATTGGGTCTCGGATTGATGGGTACAAGAGTAATGCTTTGTATTGATGGGGTTGAACGATCTAGACATAATCATGCAGTGATGCTTCACGGAGGATATGCCATTTCTCATTCGTTTATTCAAGAAGAATCCCCGATTGTGGATAATCTTTGATAGGAGTCATCAATGACTCTTTTTCTAGATCCATCTCTAAGATCTAGTTGATCTTCATATGTCAATGCTTGGAATAATAAGTATTTCAACTGAGACAAAGTCTATTTGTCGCTCATCCCCAGAACTGGCTAGCTTGGCCACTGATTCGGCCTTTTCGTTTTGTTCTCTGAGGATTTGTGTGGAGGTCTAATACTCAAAGTCGCCTAGTAGCTCTAGGATCCAGCTAAGATAAGGAGCGAGACGTTGCCTATAGTCAGATAGTCTTCCCTGACTTGGCATACCACTAACCAAAAATCGCATAAGATATGTATAGTTTCCACTCCTAGTCTTCTTGCAAGTTTGAGCGTGGCGACCAAGGCTTCATACTTAGCTTCGTTATTTGTTGCAGGAAAGTTGAGTTTCATGGGCATAGAAGATCGATCGTTCCTCAGGAGTCATTAACGCAACTTCGACGTTAGAAAGCCGATTATCGGAAGTTCCATCTGTGTACGTTCTCCATCGGGTGGACGGTTCTCCACTGTTCTTCAGATAATCGTCTGATGTAGTGAATTCAGATATGAAGTATGCTAATGTTTGACCATGGAGAGCTCTCCGAGGGGGATAAGTGATATCAAATTGGCTTAGCTCGATATTCTAATTGAGTAACCTTCCAAACATTTAAGGTTTCTATAGGACCTATCATAACGGCTGGTCGATATAGACGTTAATGGGGTGAGCTATTCAATAGCTCGCTTTCATCGTATACTAGTCTTTGGATTCGTTTCTCTTCTCATAGCATTGCGATGCTTATGGCGTGTGTTGACACGGCCCAATTGATGTATAAATCTTCGCGATCCAAAGGTTTGGGTAAAATGGGAGGTCTCTTTAAGCGATCTATCAGAGCTGGAATTGCATCAACGTAGTTGTTAGTTCATTCAAAAGTTCTCTTCCCTCTCTTGGTCAGGTTGAAGAAGAGAATTCACTTGTAGATGGTCCTAGAGTTGAATCAACTTAGGACGTTAATCTTCCGACTTGGGCTTCGTACCTGCTTGGTTGTCTTTGGTACATGGGTGTCTCTAATTGTCGGAATTTTCTGGATAGCCTTGATTCCACGAGAATTGATGATGAAAACAAAGAATCTTTCTGATGTAATGGTGAAAGAGCATTTCAAAGGATCGAGTTTCATCCTGCAGTTGTTGGAGAGGATTAAATATCTTTGCCAAGTCATCGATGTGGTCATTTAATGGTCATGATCTCACGAGCATATTAACCAACTTTCATCGATCGGCCGATATGATTTTTGAATGATCTATTAATCGTCCTTTGGTAAGTAGCATAAGCGTTCTCAAGTTTGAATCCAGGGATTTCAGCATAGCACTATAGGCCCAGGTCAATAATGAAACAGTTGTATTCCTGGTCTGGGACATGCTTTAGTATCTAATTGTATCTGGAGTTTGCATCTATGGATGTGAGTAATTCATGTCTGATGGTCGGGTCCATTAGTTGGTTGATCATTGGAAGCGGAAAGCTGTGCTTTGTCATACCCCATGCAAATATGAGTAGTTGACGTATGTCCTCCACTCTCTGTTCGTTTTTCTTATAAGTAAAGGATTGGATACTCATTTTGGTTGGAGGGCATCATGGATGAACCCACTAGTTTTGAGCAGATTCGCCTCCTCTTTAAGTGCAACAAATCTCTCTGGATCCATGTCGCATCGTTTTTGTTCACCGAGACATGCCTCGGGTTGACATTTAATGCAGGGTTCTTCATGGCCGGCGAGAGTCCATATATATATATGAGATCGAGTCCAAGCGAACACATCAAGGTTCACCTGAAGTAAAACAGTTGACTCTTTCATCATCATTGTGCAGAGTTATGATCTGATATACAATACTCGTGATGGGTTGTAGGAGCTTCATGTGTTTATTTGCAATGGTAAATGATCAGGCTTATAAGGACGTTGAATCAAAGGATTAGTAGAATTTAGCCTTGCACTGCATGCTGCTACATAGCTGGCTCCAGCTTTGAGATTGAATTTACTTATGTTTCTGAATGATGAGCTTTTTATTCAATGTACTCGCGATCCATTGCTCATCGTAAGGGTCAGAATAATGATTAGCTTCCATAAGTCCGGGTATTGATCCGATGACTCTATCTCTAGGCATCCTTTCGGTTGCAACCTAGAGTTGTTATGAATATCAGGTATGGGTCATAGGTTCAATTTGTCATAGTCAACTCTCGGATAATCACTCTTTTGCTCCTAGTCTCGAGTTGGCGGATGCATTACGTGGATGGTCTAGTCTCGTCCTAGCTATGTTTATACTGTAGTTCAAGCTTTAAGAACCAGAGTTGATTGATGAATGGTTGAATCATATTAATCTTATCTTCTTGCTCGTGCCCCCAAATTTGGGGAATATCTCGATGAGTGGCAGGGTAGATAATGTTCGCTTCAATTTTGTATTCTATCCCATTGAACCATGGGATCGAGTTAACCGATGGAAGGATGAGTCATGTCTATCATGCATTATGTTCTAGTTCTTTCCTCTAGGCGGAATACATTGTTTCTTTGCCGACATTCGGACATAAGCTAGATTCTGGATGGTCAATGACATTCACTTCGCTGCTTATGTCGCCATACTTTGGGAAAAAACTGAAGAGTGAATCGTCCAGTCAGATCCAATGCAGGATTGATGCTCCCCTTGTCGAATCCAGGGTAAGAATTGGTGCGTGGACATTTAGGTTGCACTTGTTGTGAATTGCTCGTTTAATCGGATCGTGTTATGAGTCAAAGAACGAATGGTCGCAATGCATTCTTTTGGAGTTGGGCGATCAACCATGTCCATTTCAATTTACGTTCTCCCGTTAGATCTAGGGATAAAGTCAGCTCAAATGCAGTCATGTCATGCTCATTTGGTCTCATGCTTTTCCTGACAGATCGAAGGAAGGCGATGGAGGATGAACGATCAAGTCACACTCAGTTGTGGTTTATTCTTCTATCCATGCTCCGTTGGTCAAAGGTATTTGATGGACGTTTGGGTCACATCGATTTGTAGTCGAAGAGGATCGATATTGACCGTTGATTGAACGGCATGATGTAGAATGCTCGGACCTCATTTCCTGTCGATTCAATGGTATGATATGAAAGGTGCAGATCGATATTACCCGTCGATCCGGCGGTATGATATAATTTGTTGCCCATAACTTTGGGCATCATTCTGATTGGTTAGCATTAGGGTCTCCTTGTAGTCGTTGCCTTAAGTTGTAAAGGACGCTAAGTTGGAAATGTAGTGAGTCACCTTTCTCTTCTTTCGGTGATTTGTACTTCTGCCCCCAGTCTTGGGTTAGCAGAGTTAGTTCGTGGATGGTCTAATTGCACCTGTAGTGAGTTTGTACTCCTCGTGTCAAGTTTAGGTCAGAGTTGGTGAATGAATGGTCGAATCACATTCATTTGTTTGTCTATTCTTGTAGCCACACTTTGGGGATCAGAGTCAGTTGAAGGGCCATTCATCACACCTATTTGATGTTTATACCCCTGTCCACACTCTGGAGACTAAGATTTTTTTTGTAGAAAATGGTTGGACCGCATTTTCCTTGGTCAATTCCTCTGCCCCCAGTCAAGGGCAAAAGTCGAAGTGTGGTCGGTCAAATTACAACAACTTTAGTTTGATGCTTCTCCCACTGAACTATAGGAAGGAATTGATTGACGGATGGTTAGGTCACATCCGTCCATGTTGCACGCACAATCCGTCGGATCACAGGCGAGAGTTAGGACATGAACGGTCATGCCACGTTCATTTGCGGTTGGATGGTAGTAACATCCATTTAGAATAGGACGTTCAGCTAGGTCCGTTTTGCGAATCAGCGTATCCTTGTCGAATCAAGGAAGAAATTTTGTCTTGTAGGGTTGGAGTGCATCCCTATAAAATTATGTTATGGGTCCCATGCCGGGGACAAGAGTTGATGCATGGACGGTTGTGTCACGCCCGCTTAGTGCTGGATGGTCGGATCACATCCAATTTTGTGTGTTAAGTGTGCCCTCATGTCAGGGGAAGATTGGAAAGCAGACGGTCGAACCACATCCGCTTTTTGTACTACAGAACTTGCTGAGGAACCAGAGCCGATAGATGGATAGTCGAATCGCATCCCTTTTGGTATTCATATTCCAAACCATGCTTTGAGGACTGGAGTTGGTTGATGGGTTATCAGTCAAACCCATTTGGTATTTATACTCCAGTCCGCGCTCTTGGGACCAGAGTTAGTTGAAGTTTATACTCCATTTCGCACTCTGGGAATCTGGAGTTAGTTGATGTTTATACTCCAGTTCGCACTTTGGGAATCTGGAGTTTTTTTATGTTTATACTCCAGTTCGCACTCTGGGAATCTGGAGTTTTTTTATGTTTATACTCCAGTTCGCACTCTGGGAATCTGGAGTTTGTTGATGGGTGGTCAGTCACACCCATTTGGCATTCACACTCCAGTCCGTGCTCTCGAGACTAGAGTGAGTCGGTGTTTTATACTCCAGTTCACGCTATGGGAATGTGGAGTAAGTTGATGGGTGGTCAGTCACACCCAATTGGTGTTTATACTCCAGTCCGCGCTCTCGGGACCAGAGTTAGTTAATGTTTATACTCCAGTTCATGCTTTGGGAATCTGGAGTTGGCCGACAGATGGTCAGTCACATATGTTTAGGCATTAGGATTTCGTTCACACTCTGGAAACAAGAAGTTGATCGGGTACGTGGATGGTCGTATCACATCCACCCCGAGTAGGCAAGCGAAGTCGTTAGATGGACAGATCAACCCTCCTCGAGCTTGCAAATATGAAGGGCGAGGTCGTTAGATGGATAGATCCATCCTCCTTAGGTTTAGGTTAAACATGGGCGAAGTCGTTAGGTGGAAGGATCCACCCTCCTCGAGCCCATGTCCGTAGGTTTATGCTCCAGCTCACACTCTGGGAGCCGGAGTTAGTTAGAGGATTGTCGTGTATCAATCCATTATTGTCGCAGTGTGATGGCTTGTCCCTGAGCTCGGGGTTTCACTTAGTGAGTTATCGGTGGGATCCCGATTAATTTCCACTTATATGCCCCTCAACGAAGGATGAGATTTAGTTTATGGACGGTTAGATCACATCCATGTTCATTTGGATTCCACTTTTGCTAAGCCTAAGGAGAAAGATTAGTGTTCTGGCAAGCTTTGTGCTCGAGCATAGGAAAGGATGGTCGAACTACATCCACTTTGAGTTGTGTATTTTCCCTTAAGTCGGGTGCAAGAATTGGAGAGCAGACAGTCGAGTCACGTCCAATTTATACTTTGTATTCTTCCGATCGAGCTGAGGAAGAGAGTGGAAATGACAGCTCGTGATGGTTAGCGAACAGTCGTTGATGACTTTAAATTGAGGGTTGGCCTCTGATGAAGTCGGTTTAAGGCATGATTGTTTTACCGAATCACAGATGCAAACTGGGGAGTGAACGGTCAAATCATATCCACTTTAAACATGTGTTCTCAAATAACCCCAAGTGTCTAATGTAGGATTGGATGCATGGATGGTGACGTCACGTCCACCCTTGGTGTGATTCCGATTTTATCGGGCATTAGAAGAAGCATAAGTATTTTGGCGAGCTTCAAGTACGAGATGGAGAGTGCATTGTTGGGACATATAACTCTAAGTCTTTCCTAAATCTCCTAATTAAATTGCATAGGTGGATGAGTGGATGGTCGGTTGCATCCACTTTGTACTGGAGTCCCGACCTTGTCGGTCTCTTGTGCTTTGATGCTCTACCCCCAAGCCAGGGGCATATAGTAGCCTATTAGTGGTTGAATCAGGCTTGTCATAATGATACCTCGATGACTTGATCATAGTCGCGGAGGTTGTTTGTCATCGAACCTTGAGTACTCGATTACCTGCACCATTTGCAAGTAGTTTAATTCAAGTTGGTCATACTTCGCAACGTAAATGAAATTGAATTAGAAATTATTCAAAAGAGATCAAATCAAATCTCATCGATAAGTGAGGCAGCATCGTATGCTCCCTATTGCACTTCAGTCCAGCCCTTCTCAGTTAGAAGTCGAATGCAAGTGGTTCAGTTTGATCAAATTTCTTGATCGATAGGGGTCGGGGGTTCTCTGCCCTTTGCTTTATGGGGCTTGCACATATTGTCGAAGCTTTCCTTTCTGGAGTAGCCTTATGGCGCCGGCATCCATGGTAGCCATCTAAGGAAGAGGAGCTTCCCGATTTAGAGTATGAAGTAAGTTTCCTCTTTATCTTGCCACATTGATTCTTCATCTAGTTCATCAACTCAATAATGGCATGGATATGCTGGTGTATTTGTTGGCGGCTATCCACTAGTTCTCTTGTCAAAGTCTGGGAATAAGCTCTTGTGATGATTTCTTTTATGAGTGTTGGCAGCAACGGGCTGTGGATTGATCAATTCGTCGGCTGCCAGCTTCTTTATTCCCTTCGGCAATATGAGAAGTAGAACTGGTACGTCTAACCACGATTGACAGTCTTCTTTGAGGAATGGGGAAAGACATCTGCATTTGATGGCATACATCACTCTTGGCGAAATCCACGTGCCATTCCCACTTCACAAGAGAGTGTCGGGGGTTGCATTTCCATAGTACACTGACATAGTCAACATGTTGAATTTTCACTGGAAATTCTGCATGTAGGATGGTTTCAACGAATAGGTCTCGACTAGGAAAGGTTCTCCGATCGACATTATGATTAGGTCCATTTTATGGCTACGAGGTCTTGTAACACTGGTGAATGATGTATGCACGATTTCCCAACATTCGAGTGGTTTGGTGATGCCGATTGGATGGTGAGTTGGTTAAGATGGGGTCATAAATTGGTAATCATTTTTAATTTTCATCTAGGTAGGAGGCCCATATAAGGTAGTAAGGAAGTCCTCTTAAGGTTGTATGTCATGCTTCTAGTCATATGGACACGGTATGTTTAAGAGGCGAGTATTTGAAGATGGTTCAGCAGCGACCAGCTATGTTTTGAGTTGGTAGAGTAGACAGTGTAGGGCAGTCGTCATATTAGCCATCGTACCATAATTGTCAATTCTGGAGTTTAAAAGCTGGTCAATTGGAGGAAGTTACAGTCCACTTTAGAAGCATGATATATTAACCAACTCTAGTTCTTGGCATATTAGCCAGGTTCTCCAGCCTCTGGGCACCGATTGAGTAGTATTCTTTTACCCATTCCTTGATTGCAATTCAGCATTTGTTGCTGTGACCCCCTATGTCTTGTTTAGTCATCGAACAACCAGAAGCACGGATGGAATGTTCCTTCATTAAATTGATGATTTAATTCACTATGTGGGTGCTCTGCGCTACGGCTAGGAAATTTGGGTCGTACCCGAAATTTTATTTTTTTTGAAATTTCGTATCGTTCTCAGCAACGTTTGAACGATACAAATGTAGGTGAAATTGAATGATCTGAAAAGTGGACACTTGGATCGATACGAAAGGCACATAGCTGGATCGATACGAAGTTGTATCTGATGATTGATACGAATTGGATGCAGCTGGATCGATACGAAGTTGATCGACATGAAAAATGATCGATACGAAAAGTGATCGATATGAATAGTGATCGATATGAATAGTGATCGATACAAAAACCGATCGATACGAAAGTCGATCGATACGAATGTTGATCGATATGAAAAGTGATCGATATGAAAAGTGATCGATACGAATAGTGAACGATATGAAATTCGATCGATACGAATGTTGATCGATACGAAAAGTGATCGATACGAATAGTGGTCGATACGAAAGTCGATTGATATGAATGTTGATCGATACGAATAGTGATCGACACGAAGTTCGATCGATACGAAATTCGATCGATATGAAAACTAATCGATACGAAAAGTGATTGATACGAATAGTGATCGATACGAATAGTGATCGATACGAATGTTGATCGATACGAAAAGTGATCGATACAAAAAGCGATCGATACGAAAGTCGATCGATACGAATGTTGATCGATACGAAAAGTGATCGATACGAAAGTCGATCGATACGAATGTTGATCGATACGAAAAGTGATCGATATGAATAGTGATCGATACGAAAGTCGATCGATAAGAATCGTGATCGGCACGAAGTTCGATCGATACGAAATTCGATCGATACGAAAACTGATCGATACGAATAGTGATCGACACGAAGTTCGATCGAGACGAAATTCGATCGATATGAAAACTGATCGATATGAATAGTGATCGATACGTAAGCTGATCGATACGAAGTTCGATCGATACGAATGTTGATCGATACGAATAGTGATCGACACGAAGTTCGATCAATACGAAATTCGATCGATATTAAAACTGATCGATACGAATAGTGATCGACACGAAGTTCAATCGATATGAAATTCGATCGATACGAAAACTGATTGATACGAATAGTGATCGATACGAAAGCTGATCGATACAAAGTTCGATCGATATGAATGTTGATCGATACGAATAGTGATCGACACGAAGTTCGATCGATACAAAATTCGATCGATACGAAAACTGATCGATACGAATAGTGATCGACACGAAGTTTGATCGATATGAAAACTGGTCGATAAGAATAGTGATCGACACGAAGTTCGATCGATACGAAATTCGATCGATACGAAAACTGATTGATACGAATAATGATCGATACGAAAGCTGATCGATACAAAGTTCAATCGATATGAATGTTGATCGATACGAATAGTGATCGACACGAAGTTCGATCGATACGAAATTCGATCGATACGAAAACTGATCGATAAGAATAGTGATCGACACGAAGTTCGATCGATACGAAATTCGATCGATACGAAAACTGATCGATACGAATACTGATCGATACGAAAGCTGATCGATACGAAGTTCGATCGATACGAATGTTGACATATTTTCTAGGTGCGAAAACATGGATGCGAAAATCACCATATTTTCTGGATACGAAAATCACCGTATTTTCTAGATACGAAAACATGGATACGAAAATCACCACATCTTCATGGATACGAAAACATGGATACGAAAAACACCATATATTCTAGATACGAAAATATGGATACGAAAATCACCATATTTTCATGGATACGAAAATATGGATACGAAAATCACCATATTTTCATGGATACGAGAATATGGATACGAAAATCTTGGTGAATGCAGTTCCTCTTAGATCTAGAGCAATCTGAATAGAATAGAAGGAACCACTTGACGATAGGTCTGGATCTCCTCCTTAGATTTTTGCAATCCAACAACGGTAGTAGATCCACAGAGCAGGAGAAAAGCTGGGTTTTCTCAGTGAAAGCACCAAAGTGTTTGTACCAAAATTGGGCACAACACTCTTCGGATGTGTTTGAAGAGATAAAATAAAGAAGGTAAATGGAAAAAGAAGCAGATCTAACAAACACACCAATAAATAGATAAGTGTTACAAAATGAAGAAGAGAAAGTGAATATGAATTAACTATTCCTCTCTATTAACAAAGCAGAGAATACAAGAGTATATATACAAACAGTACAGCCCAATAGCCACAAAGCCCAAAAGCAAAAGTACCAGCCCAGTCGAAACAAGTAACATAAACACACCAAATGAAACAAAGCTAAAAAGACACACAACACAACTAACCAGCAACTAATCAGTAAAACCTTTTCAACACTCCCCCTCAAGTTGGTGCATGTACATCTACCATGCCCAACTTGCCTCGCAAATACTCCATCTTCTTCCCATCAACAGCTTTTGTAAAAATATCCGCAACTTGTTCATTTGTTCGCACATGTCTTGAACACACGATTCCTTGTTGCATCTTCT
The DNA here is from genome assembly GCA_030737815.1 of Allium fistulosum. NCBI lineage: Eukaryota > Viridiplantae > Streptophyta > Magnoliopsida > Asparagales > Amaryllidaceae > Allium > Allium fistulosum. Next base: position 645,119,675 of record CM060901.1, on the reverse strand, counting down.
CTCTAACAAAATGGCAATCCATCTCTATATGTTTGGTTCGTTCATGAAACACCGGATTTGAAGCAATATGCAAGGCAGCTTGGTTGTCACACTTTAACACAATTGGCTTTTCCACTGTAAAACCCAGTTCAGTCATTAGATGATCTACCCACATCACTTCACATACAACTTTTGCAATTGCTCTATATTCAGATTCAGCAGATGACCGAGCCACTACACTCTGCTTCTTGCTCTTCCACGAAATTAAATTGCCTCCTACAAATACATAGTAACCTCCAGTTGACTTTCTATCTATCCTTGAGCCTGCCCAGTCAGCATCTGAAAAACATTCAACCTTAATATGATGATAATTTGAGTACATCAGTCCATATCCAACTGTACCCATTAGGTACCCAAGAATTTGCTCCACTGCTCTCCATTGATGAATATTTGGTGCATTCATGTACTGACTCACAACACTAGCAGCATAGGATATGTCAGGTCGAGTAACGGATAAGTAATTCAGCTTCCCAACAATTCTTCTATACCTTTCAGGATCACTAAATTTATCACCTTCAGTAGCTAGATCAACATTTGGTATCATTGGAGTTTTGACTGGTTTCACTGCAAGTTTTCCAGTTTCACTCAACAAATCTAATATATATTTCCTTTGTGACAGAAATATGTTCTCCTTATTTCGAATAACTTCAACACCCAAGAAGTATCTCAATTCACCAAGTTCCTTGGTATGAAAATGTGTGTGTATGAACTGTTTTAATAATAGAATTCCTGCTTCATCACTACCAGTAATCACAATATCATCAACATATACAACCAATAATATAATACCTGAATTTGTCTTCTTGTAGAATACTGAGTGATCAAATTTGCTCTTAACAATGCCAAATGACTCCACAACCTGACTGAATTTACCAAACCAAGCCCTTGGGCTCTGCTTCAAGCCATACAGAGTTTTGTTGAGTTTACAAACCAGCTCAGTCTCCCCCTTAACCTCGAACCCAGGTGGTTGTAACATGTACATTTCTTCTTGTAAATCACCATGTAGAAAAGCATTCTTAATATCCAATTTGTGTAATTTCCAGCTGTGTGTAGTTGCAAGAGATATTAGCAACCTGACTGAAGTTAACTTAGCAACTAGAGAAAAAGTCTCTAAGTAATCTACTCCATACACTTGAGCATAACCCTTTGCTACAAGTCTAGCTTTATAGCGTGCAATAGTTCCATCTGGATTTATTTTGATTGAATATACCCATTTACAACCAATAGGTTTCTTGTTATGTGGCAAAGTAACTAAATCCCATGTCTTGTTCACTTTTAAAGCATTCATCTCCTCAACCATAGCCGCATACCACTTTGTATCAGATAATGCCTCATTGATGGTCCTTGGTGTGGTAACACTGTCAAGTGATTTGAAGAATAAACATGTTCCAGGTGATAGATGATTATATGATGCATATGTTGATATTGGATATGTGCATTGACGTTTACCCTTCCTTAATGCTATGGGGAGGTTCAAATCAGGATCAACATTCAAAACTGGTTCATGGATTGGAGTTTCTGGTTGCATATTAGTGGCATTCACTTGTGTATCATCATTCAAGGTATAAACAAGAAAATCATCATTAGGTTCCTCAGGTTCAACAGCAGTTTCTTCTTGAGAGCTAGTTAACAAATCTGGTGGTGCATGAAAATAAGGTATATCTTCATGAAAAATAACATCAATAGAAACAAGATATTTCCCAAGACTAGGACAATAACACCTGTAACCTTTTTGAACTCGTGAGTATCCAACAAATACACACTTAACTGATTTTGGATCAAGTTTAGATAAGTGTTGCCTCACATCTCTAACAAAACAAACACACCCAAATACCTTAGGTTTTACTGGAAATACTTGTTTATCTAGAAATAGTAACTTATATGGTATCTCCCCTTCTAATACAGATGATGGCATTCTGTTTATTAAAAAACATGCTGTCGAAACTGCATCAGCCCAAAAACATTTTGGCATATTTGTTTGAAACAATAATGCCCTTGCTGTTTCTAACAAATGTCTATTCTTTCATTCTGCCACACCATTTTGAGAAGCTGTTTCCACACATGAAGTCTCATGTATTATACCTTTATCACTCATAAATTTCTGAAATGACTCAGACATGTACTCTTTGGCATTATCACTTTTCAACCTTTTAATCACTATATTGAATTGATTTTCAATCTCAGCACAAAACTTACAAAACACAGAATACAATTCAGATCTACTTTTCATAAGAAATAGCCATGTAGTACGTGTATAGTCATCTACAAATGTGACAAAGTATCTAAAACCAGGTTTAGAAACAATAGCTGATGGTCCCCATATATCAGAATGCACAAGTTCAAAAACAGAATCAACCCTTCTATTTATTCTTGAATTTGAAGACAATTTATGATGTTTAGCATATTGACATGAATCACAATTTAAAACTTGTAATGAGCTATATTTTGGACACAGTTTCTTGAAAGTAGGTAAAGAGGGATGACCTAGTTGACAGTGAGCCTTGAATGCTTCATTATTACTTGTGCAGGCAGTAGTAACTGACAAACACTCATCTAGCACATATAATCCATCCACTTCATGACCTCTACCAATAATCTTCTTGCTTGTTAGATCCTGGAATACACAATAGTTGGGGTAAAAGGAAATGCAGCAATCCATTCCCTTAGTTATCTGACTAACAGATAAAAGATTAAATGCTAGTTCAGGAGTATGTAATACTGAAGTTAATAATAACTTTGAGGTAGGTTTAACTATTCCAGAACCATTTGAATTCGATATAGATCCATCAGCCAAGGTAACACTCTTAGTTGATTTATTCCTTTGTAATTCAGAAAATAACAGTGAATGACCTGACATATGATCTGAAGCACCAGAATCAATTATCCACTTGTTAGATTTAGCTACCGTTGTCACTGATCTTGATGAATTCTTCAGCCCTTCTTTATACTCAACAAACTTTGCATATTCTTCTGCATTAACTAACTATATATGATCTGAAGCACCAGAATCAATTATCCACTTGTTAGATTTAGCTACTGTTGTCACTGATCTTGATGAATTCTTCAGCCCTTCTTTATACTCAACAAACTTTGCATACTCTTCTGCATTAACTAACTTGGATCCATCTTCAACTCCTTTTGCAACATTTGCAGATTAACTTGGTGGATTTTGCCATTTGTTATTGTATGGAGCACTATTTGCATTGTTCTGCCTTTGTTTAGCTAACTTCCAACAATTCTTGTATGTATGTCCAGATTTCTTACAATATGTGCATGAGTACATCCCTTTATTCTCAGTTCTACCAGCCTCTCCAGAACTCCTCTGACTAAGCAATGCACTATTGTTTGATGCAGCAGGATTTTGAGTAGAACTTGGATTAGTTACACTTTCAGATCTCAAAATACGACTAAACACTTCCTGTAGAGAATTAACATCAGATCCACAAAGCACTTGTGCTTTTACAGCCTCATATTCAGATGAAAGACCTCCAGGAAAGCTCATAATAGCCATCTGTTCTCTCTGTTGTTGTTGAATCTTCACATCAGAACTAATCGGAAGTAACAGATCAAACTCTTCATATACCTTCTTAAAATTCATGAAGTAATTCATTAACGTCAGATCTTGCTTCTTTGCGCGATAAAATGATTTACATATATCATACATTCTAGTTAGATTTCCTTTACCAGAATACAGAAACTCCAGATAATCCATTAACTCTTTTACAAATCCACAATGATTGATTAAACTGATCACACTGTTGTCGATAGTATTCCTTATTTGAAGAAATAGCCGAGCATCATCTCTAAGCCATAGCTGGTCGTCTTTATCATCTGAATCTTCCTTTGGTGGATCTTTTCGAAGATGATCATCTTTATCTATGCTTCGAAGGTATAGCCGAATCGTTTTGCTCTAGTCAAAATAATTCGATTCCCCCAATTTATAGTCAGTGATCTTTGACATCACTGGCATAATATCCATAATTGATTTATTCTCAGCCATAGTGAGAAACAAATAGGAAAAGAGAGATCGAAGAAAATTTGAAGCTAATTTGAATTTGGATCGCGCTCTGATACCATGTTACAAAATGAAGAAGAGAAAGTGAATATGAATTAACTATTCCTCTCTATTAACAAAGCAGAGAATACAAGAGTATATATACAAACAGTACAGCCCAATAGCCACAAAGCCCAAAAGCAAAAGTACCAACCCAGTCGAAACAAGTAACATAAACACACCAAATGAAACAAAGCTAAAAAGACACACAACATAACTAACCAGCAACTAATCAGTAAAACCTTTTCAACAATAAGAAAATGCACAAAAACACATGGATTTAGAGTGGTTCGGCGAATTGCCTAGGTCCACTATGAAATGACTGATGTTTATTGAACTTTATTCGCTGATTACAAAAGGTTACAGCAGTACAACTGAAATTTAATGGTGATTCCGGCATAGTATCTGCGTAGAGAAGCCAAAAAGTCCCTTTTCTATAGGTTCTGGACTGCTATTTATAGGCGTAGGCTGCAAATATCTTGCTTAGATCTCGGGAGACCTCTTCTGGAACGTGAGTGGGCCCACACGATCGATCCCACGTGATTTGCATGCGGTCTGTGATCGATACGAACGAATTTCGTATCGATCAAGATTTGACCCAATCGAGTCGAAATTTAGCATGAACATTCTTTTGGTTGTACGCAAGCTCCTGTGAAAATTTGGTGACATTTGGACTTGTAGATTGTGAGCTATGATCGATGCAACCTTGGGTTTTATGTAGGCTGTCTTGTTCGAATCGATACCTTCGTATCGATCAATTCAAATCGCTTTTGAACACGTGCATGCAAGTTGTCATGGCGCTAACTCCTCGGATCGATCCACTTTTCCTGCCGTGTTGACTGCTTCCTTATTCGTATCCAATATTGATGCCTTGTTCGTATCGATCATCTTCGGCCTTGTTCGTATAGATGTTGCCTATTCTGTTCGTATCGATCGTATTTGGTCCTGTTCGTATCGATCGATTGATCTATTATATTCGTACAAAATCGAGTGCTTGGTTCTGTTCGTATCGATGGGAAGTGTCTACTTCGTATCGATCTGTGGTTGATCGATACGAAGTATGTATGATGTTTGATCGACACGAACTAGACACTTGTATTGCAGTCGATGGATACAAAATGGGCAATATCTGATCGATTCGAAGTGGGCCTGCCTTCTAATGGATACGAAATGATGGACGTGAATCGATGGAGACGGCCTAACCGATACGAAATGATGGATGCGATTGAGATGATTTCTTTGGCTTGCATCGATTATATCTTGAGCATACGAACTCGGATTGACTTGAAATTTGGAACGATGGCTTTCATAGCTTTGCTTGTCATGCCTTGTCAATTGTAGCTTGATCCGGACTCGGACAAAATTCATCGATTTCAATAGTGAGGCTACGTATAACCGATCTTCTGGATGGACTGTCTTCGGTTTCCAATTAAGTTCCAGGTATCACGGACTTGCCAAAAGGCGGGATAATAGACATCCTCTTTTAAAACACTTCAAATTTGCCTTTCGAAAACATTGGAAACCTTCCATTCATTTACTAAAGGCAAACCTTTCGAAAACATTTGGGAATCACCCCTTTCGAAACCTTTATCATATACCTTTCGAAAGTATTAAAGTCCTTTACTTAAAACAAATCTTTCGAAAGCATTAGGTTCAAGTATAAGTTTGTGGAACATAGTTTTGAAACCTTTAAAATCGTTCCTTTCGAAATCTTTGGGTTTAGCTTTCAAAGTATAAAAAGGGTCTTAAAACAACTGGGACAAAAGCAACTCTTTCGAAAGCATTTTCCTAAATAAAAGAAGTGGATGGTGTAGAAACCAACCCCTTCGAAAGCATTGGAGAAAAGGCTCAGGGTTTAATGTGAAAGAACCCTTTCAAAGGAATTGCTTCGAAAGGTAACATGCATCAGCGGGGTTTCGGCCCCTTTGAAAGCATATTCCTTAAAACAAGGATGACAACCCCTTTCGAAAGCTCTTTTCTTTAAAACAATTGACCAAGTCAAAAGCCATCTCATTCGAAAGCCTCATTTACAACCAAAATAGTTCTAAGTTCTCAAAAGCTACTCCAACCCCTTCGAAAGCTCGTTTCGACCCTATACCTTTTGCTTATATCCAATCCACTACATACCAAGTCTTTGATACCATGTGTATTGGTTTCGACTAGGATGGAAGCGGAAGTATGGTATCGAAAGGTAGCTGCTAAAAGTGGCGAAACAGCAAAACCTTGTAAATCTAATTTTTAACTTTATAAAGTAATTTCTTTCTAACTAACTTGTTTTGTTTGTCAACATATGATTGGTTTCCAATACTTTTCCAAAATCTTTTCTAAAATACTGCCGAATTTCAAAGATTAACATTTTAAATCATTTACAAATTATCCCTTCTCCTTTTATAAACATATAAAACATTTAAGTCCCATACCTTAGATAATTTTATATACTTATTAAAATACTTAGGAAAATTCACCAAAAATTCCTATAAATCATTTTTAGTATGTTTTCTAACATATATAAATCTTTGACCCAATCCTAACATATAATAGCCGTAATTAATTTTAAACCCAATCTAACCATTTTCTTCACTAAAAAATTTATAATAATTCCACAATAATTCACAAAATTATGAAACTTGAAACCCATCTCTAAAATATTATTTCTGCCCTTATATCAAAATCGCAAGGCATTTGGATGTCATTTGATAGATTTTTCAATCATAACTTATCATAAAAATCTATATGAACGAACAAAATTACTCAACAAGCGTATATATCTATTTATCATTCAAAACATGGCATAATACTTTGCAAAACATATTCGGATCTAATCTAGAACCGAAAATAAGAAAATATGAGATGTAACCTATTATTCATCTTAGCTTGTTAAGGAGTTGAGATTTGCTCTTGAATTTGATTGATCAAGCTTCTTCCTCTTGATTTTAGCTTATCTTCGTCTTTGCTTTCTCCTAATGGTGGCCGGCCTCTCTTGGATTTAGTTTTTGTTTGTGGACGTGTAAAATAAGAGTGCATGAGGATTTAGGGTATAAGAATATAACTTATTCCTATTTTTCCCTTATCCTATTACCCTTACTTATTTCATTTTTATTCCCTTTTAGTTCATTAGGCACGGCTACCCTCTATTATTCAAATCTCAATCCCTTAACCATTTACATTATTTCATTTAATTTACTTATTTAAATGTCCTAAATAATGTTAATCAAAATTAGGATCGTCATAGACTCCCCTCCTTAAAGAATTTCGTCCTCGAAATTACGATAAGGCACTCATCAAAATCAATCATAAAGGTAAAACATACCATAAAACAAGTTAGGATAAGTATCTCTAATCTTGCTCTTACTTTCCCAATTACAGTCTCTCTCGCCATCGCTCCACTGGACTTTGACTAATCTGACTGTCTTGTTCCTTAGCCACTTCTAATCTCTCGCGACTATACGAACTGGTTTTCTAACTATAGTCAAATTTGGCTCCACTACTAAGTCATCAAACACAGTCGGTGCTATAGTAGTCTCTGGATCTCGAATACACTTCTTTAGATGAGAAACATGAAAAACATTATGGACTCCTGCCAAACTGTTCGGTAACTCTACTCTATATGCGTGTTTCTCGATCCTATTTATAATAGGAAATGGTCCAACAAATCTTGGTGCCAACTTTCCTGATTTTCCGAATCTGATAACACCTTTCATTGGTGATACCTTGACGAAAACGTGATCTCCAACTGAGAACTCTAAGTCTTTTTGTCTTCTATCTGCATAACTCTTATGGCTAGATTGAGCTTCCTTCATTTTGGCTTGAATTAACTCAATCTTTTCTGCAGCTTCTCTAACTAAATCCGGACCAAGAACTAACCTATCCCCGGTCTCTAACCAGCAAACGGAGATTTTCATGGCCTTCCATACAAAGCTTCAAACAGTGCCATCCCTATATTAGTCTTATAACCGTTGTTATACGAAAACTAGACTAAGTGTAGATGGTCTTCCCATGATCCTCCAAAATCTAGCACATAAGCTCGTAACAAATCTTCTAAGACTTTGTTAACTCTTTCCATTTTCCCATCTGTTTGTAGATGGTAAGTGGTACTCATCTTGAGCTTGGTACCTAAAGTCTCCTATGGACTCTTCCAGAACTCAATAGTAAATAAAGAATCTCTATCACTTAGTACACTACTAGGAATTCCATGCAGTCTAACTACATTGTTCATAAACAACTTAGCTAAAACAGGTGCCGTTCTAGTTGACTTAACTGGAATGAAATGGGCAGTCTTGGTCAACATGTCCACTATAACCCATATACTTTCATTTCCTCTATTTGACCTTGGCAACCCGTCTATAAAATCCATCGAGATAGAATCCCATTTCTAAACTGGAATATCCAAAGGTTGAAGTAATCCACTTGGTTTCTGATGTTTGGCTTTTACTTGTTGACAGTTCCAACACTGTTACACCCATAAGCCTACATCCCTCTTCATACCTTCCTAGAAGAAACTCCTTTTCATATGTTGATACATCTTAGTTCCTCCTGGATGAATAGTGAACTTCGAACGATGGCATTCTTCAAGAACTTCCTTCCTAATGTTTTCCACATTCGGAACACAAAGTCGTCCTTTCTTTCTCAACCACCCATTCTGGTCAAGGCTGAAATCTTTAAGGTCATCGCTCTCTGTTCCATTCCTTAACTTCCTAATTCGCTCAGCTAATACTGGATCCTCTCCTTGCTTAGGAGCAATCCTTTCGATCATCACCGATCGAACTTCTAAACATGACAACATAGCAGTTTCTTTACTAGAACTACTCTTCGATCTCCACTGTACTTTGCATGTAGCCAACGCCTCTAAATCTTTCCACTCAGCTATTATTGCCAACACTGCATTCTGATGTTTTCTGCTAAGTGTCTCTGCAACCTTGTTGCCTTTTCCTAGGGTGTACTCAATATCAAAGTCATAAGCGGCTAAAAACTCTAACCACCTCTGCTGACTTATATTCAACTCCTTCTAAGAGAATAAATACCTTAGTGACTTATGATCCGTATACAACTCGAATCTTTCTCCCAACATGTAATGTCTTCACACCTTCAATGCAAAAATCACTACAGCTGATTCCAAATCATGCGTTGGATATCTAACTTCATGCGGTCTGAGCTGTCGAGAAGCATAGGCAATCACTTTACCCCTTTGCATTAACACAGCTCTGAATCATGTTCCACATGCATCCGTGTACACCACTAAGTCCTGATTCCCCTCTGGAACAATTAACACAGGAGCATGAGTCAATAAGTGTTTCAGCTTCTGGAATGCCTCCTCATACTTATTAGTCTAAACAAACTTCACATCCTTCCGCGTTAGCTTGGTCATCGGTGCCGCTATCCGCGAAAAGTCCTTAATGAATCTCCGATAATACCCAACTAATCCAAGAAAACTCTTTACCTCGGTCACTGTCTCGGGTCTCTTCCAATTATTCACTGCCTCGATCTTAGTCGGATCTACAGACAACCCTTTTTTTGAGAATACATGACCAAGAAACTTTACTTCCTTCTTCCAGAAATGACACTTCAAAAATTTGGCTTTCAGTTGGTGTTGTCTCAGCGTCTCAAGCACCACTCTAAGATGAAACTCTTTAATCCTTAGAGTATATCAAAATGTCATCTATGAATACCAATATGAACCTATCTAAGTGCTCTTGGAAATTGTTTCATCAAATCTACAAAGAATACTAGCGTATTAGTTAGTTCGAACGACATTACTAACCGTTTGTACAATCCATATCCAGTCCTAAACGCCGTCAAAGGAATACTATCCTTTGCCACTCTAAGCTGATGGAATCCTATTGCTAAATCCAACTGGGAAAATACTTTGGCTCCACACAACTGGTCAAACAAATCGTCAATTCTAGGTAACAGATATCAATTCTTTATCGTCTTCTCATTCAACTTACTATAATCAATACATAACCTTGACGATCCGTCCGGCTTCTTTGCAAGCACTACGATTGCTCCTCAAGGTGAACTACTTGGTCTGATAAAATTCTTGCCTTCCAAATCCACCAACTGCACCTTTAACTCCCTCATCTCGGTAGGTATCATTCTACTTGGTGGTCTACTCACCGGTTCTGCCCCTAGTACCAAATCTATCTGAAACTCAATAGCTCATTTCGGCGGCAATCCTACCACACGTTCAAAGACATCTGCGAATTCTCTAACAATGAAAACTCAATTCAACTCGACTTCTACCTCCACAACACCCAACAAAGCATTAACCTCAAAACTAGGGTTTTCTACAGCGTATACAATCCGATCACTATAATCGGGGTGTCTAAGTAATATTTTCCTATCATGGTAAAATATCCTAGCATCGTATTTACTTAACCAATCCATACCCAAAATAATTCCAAACTCTACGAAATCAAACATATGCAAACTGCAGGAAAACACATGACCTAAAAATTCAAACTCTAAGTGATCACATCTCATCCCAAGAGTCGCATAACCTCCTGTCGGATTTGTAACCCTTAAGGAAGTAACTAGGTATGAGGGTTCTAGGTTAAGCTTATCTACCAAACAACGAGATATAAAAGAATGTGATGCACCAGTATCAAATAGAACTCTAACCGATACACCATGAATCAAAAGCATACCTCCCAACACGGTTTTTCCCCTCTCCTCTGCTGTTTGTCTCGAGGTAGCCGGTTCTAACGCAAACATCTTGCCTTTCCCATCCTTGGCTGGCTCCTTGCACCGGTTCTTATAGTGTCCAATCTGATCATAGTTGAAACACCTCACCTCTTTCTTCTCAGCGGCTTTCTTTCCTTTGCCTGTCCGACATTCATGAGCATAGTGTCCTTTCTTATCACACTTATAACAGATGACTTATGTCTTCCCTTTCTTAGCAGCTCCACCCTTCTGAGCTCCTTTCTTATGGAAAAACTTCCTCTTCCGACTCTGCCCTCCTTGAGCTTCCTTTGCCTTATTTCCTTCATGATAAGCAAGCATCTCTTCATGCCTCAAGGCTATCTCAACAACAACATCACATGGATCCCTAATATGCGGTAATATGGCCTTAGCAAGCTCAGGCTTCAAACCACGAATGAACTTTTCATTCCTCTTAATCACAGTATCAACCGTAGCATAGCCATACCTTGCTAGCTCCTCAAATCTAGTTGCATACTCAAGTATTGTCATGTCTCCCAGCTCCAACTCTGCAAACTTCCTGAGCAGAGTAGATTTAGCAATCTCCAACATAAATCTTTCTTCAAACCTCCTCCTGAACTCAGCCTAAGTCATAGTCTCATCATTGACTCCAACAGTAACACTGTTCCACCAATACATTGTTGCTCCTTGTAACTACTTAGAAGCAAGCCTCCTCTTATGCTCGTCATTGAGCCCCAAACCAGCAATTATCCTCTCGCAATGAAGTAACCAATTCTCCACTTCAATTGCATCTTCGGTCCCAATGAATGGCTTTCCTTTCAACCTGGCATAATCCCTACTCAGCACAGTAGAGTTATTAACCACTGGAGCTTCTTGATTTCCACCTTCAGCATTTCCTCCAACTAAACCCGCAGCAACTCCTGCTTGCATCATGTTAATGAAAAACTAATACATTGCTCCCATATTAACTTGTGGGACTCCAGCACCCACATTTGTAGCTTGTGCTTGACCTGGGTTCCTCCTAGTATTTGTTCTGGCATTTTCTTTAGTTGTGGTGCTTCCTCCACCTAGGTTAACTCTTCCACTTATACCATCCATATCTTACGTCCGTAAAATTTGCATTCGAGTCTTTGTAAGATATGGAAGAATAGCTTGAGAGATAGGAGAATAGAGATAAAGCATATACTTATATATAGCAAATACAAGTACGTTACTATAGCGTTATCCCATACACCAATCTTTTCTCTAATTCCTTAGGATTATGTTTTCAATCATTTTAAGTTTGAATTTTCTTTTAAGTTTTCATAAACCTATGCTCTGATACTAAGTTGTATCATCCCCTATATTGAGGCCTGAAGCGAAGCACTACAGATGTTGCGGTCATCCACAGTATTAACTTCCGGTGACAAAATACGGTAATGTTAATGGTATCCATAATATCAGAAGAACATGAATATGAAATAAAATCAATACAGATTAAAACAAATTTTCTGATTATATTTCAAATCAATATTTCATATTCAGATACATAATCCTAAACGATTCCCAGGTTTTGATCAAATATAATTATTACAAAATATGCCAAGAGCGACATATGAAGATGCCCCATTGGATGATCAGAGTACTAAATAGATATATAAGTCTTAATACATCACAGTGGAAATAAAACTAAATATCCCCTATATAGCTAGCCTTGCCTCTTGCACGTCTTCAGAAGCTTTATTCATCCAACCTACTTAACCTGAAAAACCTTAACTCTCAATCTACTCAAATTAATTTTGACCACCTGAGAGTTTAAGTGGAAAACATAAACTTCGAGTCCGACATAAAGCCTGGTGTGAATAATACTATTACATCTCGGTTTACTGATATTAAGTGAGACCACACCACTTAGTGGAACGAGTTTCCCCACACTAATATCCCTTTAAAACATATCTTTTTGAAAATCAAAATCCTTCAATCAAACTGATTAAGACAATAATAGCAATATCATATATGCTCATAAATCAGGTAATAAATGGACTATCTGTCCGAACAATATAGTTTTGTTTGGCTAACTACTAACCATTGGCTGAATCAGGCCTACCAAACAAAATAAATAATCTAACATCCGTTAGACACACTTTTGGACGATCTGTCCTTAACTTACTTCTCCCTGGGTCACCTGATCCTAATGGTTTTACGGGCTCACCAATAACCTATTCTCCTTCTCTGTATATTCCTTTTTGTGTGTAACATCATTTAAGTCTTACCTGTGACTAAGCCCTACACACTGCAATTTTGGACTAAATTAGCTCGGGGCTATAGCTAATGTATAGGGCGTGACCCTATACTAGTCCCATATGGTATACAAATATCTGAGTCATTTACTTAGGGTTAACTACCCATCAAAAATTTCCTTGAAAATCTTTTCAAATTGATTTAACCCTTTAAAATCGAACTTAAACAAGGAAAACATACTATTTGCTTTATTCAAATCTCTTTGCCATGATATATGCTTTACTCAAAACATTGTTGATGAAAACCTTCGAAACCTTTTTTTAAAACCTTTAAACAATCTCTTTCGATACCTTTGAAGGTACTCCTTTCGAAACCATTGAAAGTACCCCTTTCAAAATAAGTTAACTACTTTACTTTATAACATTAGGCTGAAAGGCCAAAACATACCTTTCGAAACCATTTACAATAGACCTTTCAAAAACATTGAAAGAGTCCCCTTCGAAAGCTTTATAAAACCTTAGACATCCTCTTTTAAAACATTTCAAATTTGCCTTTCGAAAACGTTGGAAACCTTCCATTCATTTACTAAAGGTAAACCTTTCGAAAACATTAGGGAATCACCCCTTCAAAACCTTTATCATATATAGTTCTAAAGTATTAAAGTCCTTTACTTAAAAAAAATCTTTCGAAAGCATTGGTTTCAAGTATAAGTTTGTGGAACATAGTTTCAAAACCTTTAAAACCATTCCTTTCAAAACCTTTGGGTTTAGCTTTCAAAGTATAAAAAGAGTCTTAAAACAACTATGACGAAAGCAACTCTTTCGAAAGCATTTTCCTAAATAAAATAAGTGGATGGTGTAGAAACCAACCCCTTCGAAAGCATTAGAGAAGCCGCTCAGGGTTTAAACCGAAAGAACCCTTTCAAAGGCATTGCTTCGAAAGGTAACATGCGGCAATGGGGTTTCGACCCCTTCGAAAGCATATTCCTTAAAACAATGGTGGCAACCCCTTTTGAAAGCTCTTTTCTTTAAAAACAATTGACCAAGTTGAAAGCCATCTCATTCGAAAGCCTCATTTACAACTAAAATAGTTCTAAGTTCTCAGAAGCTACTCCAACCCCTTCGAAAGCTTGTTCTGACCCTATACCTTTCGCATATTTCCAATCCACTGCATACCATGTCTTTGGTACCATGTGTATTGGTTTCGACTTGGATGGAGGTGGAAGTATGGTGCCGAAAGGTAGCTACCGAATGTGGCGAAACAGCAAAACCTTGTAAATTTGATTTTCAACTTTATAAAGTAATTTCTTTCTAACTAACTTGTTTTGTTTTTCAACATATGATTGGTTGTCAATACTTCTCCAAAATATTTTCTAAAATACTGCCGAATTTCAGAGATTAACATTTCAAAACATTTACAAATTGCCCCTTCTCCTTTTATAAACATATAAAACATTTAAGTCACATACCTTAGATAATTTTATATACTTATTAAAACACTTAAAATTCTTCAAAAATTCCCATAAATCACTTTTAATATGTTTTCTAACATATATAAATTTCTAGCCCAAAGCTAACAGCCGTAATTAATTTTAAACCCAATCTAACCATTTTCTTCACTAGAAAATTTATAATAATTCCACAATAATTCAAAAAATTATGAAACTTGAAACCCATCTCTAAAATATTATTTCTACCCTTGTATCAAAATCGCAAGGCATTTGGATGTCATTTGATAGGTTTTTCAATCATAACTTATCATAAAAATCTATATAAACAAACAAAATTCATCAACAAGCATATATATTCTTTTATCATTCAAAACGTGGAATAATACTTTGCTAAACGTATTCAAATCTAATCTAGAACCGAAAATAAGAAAATAAGAGATGTAACATATTATTCACCTTAGCTTGTTGTTAAGGAGTTGAGATTTGCTCTTGAATTAGACTGATTAAGCTTCTTGCTCTTGATTTTAGCTTATCTTCCTCTTTGCTTTCTCCTAATAGTGGCCGGCCTCTCTTGGATTTAGTTTTTGTTTGTTGACGTGTAAAATGAGAGTGCATGAGAGTTTAGGGTATAAGAATCTGACTTATTCCTATTTTTTCCTTATCTTATTACCCTTACTTATTTCATTTTAATTCCCTTTTAGTTCATTAGGCACGGCTACCCTCTATTATTCAAATCTCAATCCCTTAGTAGATAGTAGATAGGCTCACTAAAAGTGCCTAATTTATTTCCGCTAGGAGCAATAGGATCGTAGTATCTCTAACACATATTTATATCATGGTGGTGGTCAAATTTCATGGAATTCTGGTTAGTATTGTTAGTGATAGGGACCCCTTATTTATTAGTGAATTTTGGAGGAGTTTGCAAACAGCTTTAGGAGCTTCATTGAGCTTTAGCACTGCCTACCATCCACAAACTGATGGTCGGACTGGATGTGTGGATAGGATTTTGGAGGATTGGTTAAGAGCTTGCATCATGAATTTTAGAGGACATTGGGAGCAGCACTTTCCTTTAGTCACATTCACATATAATAATAGTCACTAAACAACTATTAGCATGGCACCCTTTGAAGCATTATACAGGAGGCCATGCGAATTGTCAAATTGTCGATGGGAAACCATCGACAAAAGTCTACTCACACCAAATTTAATTCATGAAACTTCGAAGATAGAGTTGATTAGGCATTGAATGAAGGCGGCACAGGATTGTCAGAAGCTAGATGCGGATAAGTTAAGGAAGGAATTGGAATTTAAGCCGGAGGCATGGTGTCTGTTAAAGTTTCCCCTCTTTAGAAGTTTGTGAGATTTGGTAAGATGGGAAAGTTGGCACCAATATTTGTTGGGTCGTTCCAATTTTTGGAAAGAATAGGAAGACTTACTTACCATGTGGAGCTACTAGATAAATTGGTAGGAGTCCATGACGTTTTTCATGTTTCACACATGAGGAAATGTCTTTATAGCACAACCACTATGGTAGAGCCTAATCAATTGGAGGATATTAAGATGGAGCCAATAGCATCCCGTGCCACTGCACGCATTATGGAGCATGAAACTAGGAAGCTCTACAATAAAGTAATTAGGCTGGTTTAGGTACAATAGGGGAAAATCCGACAGGAACCTATGAGGACTTTTCATCCTAAGCTTTTCTCTAGCAAACATTTTTCTCTCCAAAATTAGATCTTGGTTGCATCGTGGTTGCTAGATTAGATGGTAGGATATGATTGCTACACTTTTCACTGTCACTTTTGCACTCATATAGAAAACTTTTTGCATGTTTAGGATGGTTGCATACATGCTTATATGTCACGATGCTTGCATTCACACTAGTATTAAGCTCACCTGTAGTATGTCTGCATACATAATCACATTGCACTTTCTGGTTGAGTAGATGGTTATGTAGATAACATGGTTGTATAACATGGATGCTTAGTGTGCGTTACGCTATCCGTCCCTTAGGGATTTCAGGGACGATATCCTTTTTAGGGGGATAATGTAACACCCCGTAAGAATTAATAAGAATTTAACTAATAAGAAAATAATTAATTAATGAATTAATAATAAATCTAAAAATGTAAATTTAGTAAATGTTGGAATTTGGCTATGAAAGTTATGTTGTTGCATTGTGGCGATTTTCTGATCAATTTCCATATATGGAATCGTGTAAATATTGCAATTTTAATGTTTTACATTCTATTTTACTTCTTATCTTTTTCTTTGGATCTGATTAAGGATTTTAAAAAGAATAAATTAGGAAATAATGTGTAAGGTAAGAATTTTTTTTATTCGTAGTTTGCACTGCCTATTTCTGCAATTTAAATAGAAATTTCTATTTCAGATTTATACAAAGAAGTTGAATAGAGTGAAAAAGTATTTGAATTGTAAGTTTCTGTTAATGTTGATTCCGCTATTAGTATAAAATAAGCTTGGTACCGATTCTATTTTATACAAGTCTATTGATTGAATTATAGATATTGGATACATGGTATACTTGTTGATATGGAATTGGACTTTTATAAATTTAAAGCTTAACATTTAAATGTTAGTTTAGGGCGCAATCCTCGCACACATAGAAATATTTTAGGCACGTGTATGTATGTATGTATGTGTGTGTGTATTAGCGTAAATAACGTATAATTATAATGTATTATTTACATATTTAATAGGCTATTAATTATCATTAAATCCCCCTTAGTAAATAAGTTAATTGTAAAGGCAAAATAAGAGTTTTCATATAAGGCCTTGATATGGAATGCCATGAGACATGTGATAATATGTCAAGAGAGTGTTGTGAATTATGACCAAGTTATAAGGATGCGAGGTCAGTCAAAAGCACATGGAAGTCTGTCTAGCTAATCTAGCTACCAGCAGTGTAACTTTGAGGCTGATGTAAGACATCGCCTATAATAAGTACCCACAGAGGATGGAAGATTAGTCCTAAATTCTATAGGGTAAACCTGCCCAAGTAATCTGGCAACCAGTACCTACGAATAATCGGACTAGTGTGAGACGTTAAAGTTGGGTTATGGGTTCTAATATGAAGGGTGTGCTTTGGGGTTGAAGGTATTAAGTGGCTGATTAAGGGCCCACTTCTTCTCTATGTAGGAAGTATTAAATGGTCAGAGTTAGCGGTTAGACACAGTAGAGGATATCTTAAGGAGGGATTGCTTCGGTTTTGAGGTATTAAGTGACTCTTGTGGGTTCCATGTCTCCCATAAAAAGAAGTATTAAGTGTCCTGAAGAGATTTCGTGCAGTGTCAGTTATATAGTAACGAAGAGAAGTCCGACTTGGGAAAGGTATCAAATGATGGGGACCAGCCTTTAACGAGGTATTAAATGGTCAGAGCCTGCCTAGTTTCCATTAAAAAGGTATTAAGTGACGTGAGTGCTATCTCTTACATTGTTAGGACATTATTGATGATAGATACGGGTTATTAGGTTGAAGGAATAATGGTTATGGAATTGGACTGGGAAAGCCTTAGGGCTTATAGTTGGAAAGCCTACAATACAGTTAGGATACGTAAGACATATTCTTATTTAAATTATACTACCCAAGTACTATTATAGAAAGGCTCGAGATTTTTATTCACCATACATTGTTGTTCTGACTCCATCCTCATTACAACACAGGTTAGAGATGATGATGGAGATTTTCGAAGATGGTAACAGATGTGGGTTGCGAATTATGGATCTTAAAGCTAATTAAACACTAAAGGGGGATGAATAGTGTTTACTAATTTTTGTAGATCCTAATAAATTTCTTTCAAGTTAAATATTAAATTTCAAATTAACAACACAGAATTATACTATTAAAGAATCAAAGATACAATCACGGATAAAAAGTAAAAGCAGTAAAGCAAAGAAAAGAGTTAGAGAGATGACACTATGGATTTTTTACAGGTTCAGATTTCTCCTACATCTAGTCCCGTACAATTGCTTATACAAATTTCTTTTCAAATGCCAATCTTTAAACGAACAGAAGGCAAACCCAATTATGATCTTGATTCCGAGGCTACGAGACATACCCTCCTGAATTTTCGGGCTCAGGGTACACCCACTTGATTTGGACGGGCTACAAGCGCACCCACTTAGATTTTCAAGCTACCAAGCACACCTACTTGATTTGAACGGGCTATAAGCACACCCAAGCTAAGCTTTGATACTAATAAGTTTATACTTAGCTTTACCTTACTTAAACATTCCCCAACCTAAGCTTTGATACCAAGTTATAACATCCCCCATTTCGAAATCCAAAAATGGACGTCGATGATGCTACAATCATCAATAGAATCATTTTCTAACAAAAAAATGAGATTATTATTGTGCACAACATAAGTAAATAGAGCATTTAAATAACTTTTTCATTTCATCAATTTGGTATATATAATTCATTACATCACTTTAACCTAAATTATTCTCGCATAGAGGTAAATACAATAACAAAATAAGTGTAGAGTGATGTGACCAACATATGAAGATATCGATATAACCACTTAACTAGTTATAAGCCCTGGTTTTACATGGTGGAATTTCTAAATAATTTTTATTTGCAAAGATAAGCCTCATGTTTTGTACTTGGAGTATTTATCCATCTTTTCCCAAATGGTACCTGTCTATACCATAAACTCAACCTACTCGAATGAGTACTTGTGAGTTTATGGGAAAATGATAAAAACATAGGTTAGACATAAAGCCTGATATGAGTAAAACTTAACCCTAATAAGCAAATATCTAGTGAGACTACGCCGCGAAAGCATGGGACGGGTTTTCCCCTCCCTATTCCAATCATCATCATCATCATTTACAAAATACTTCTCAATAATAATTTAAGCATCTACATCAATTGATAATAAGTGCGGGATTTCTTACACATGGTTTTGACTAATTTCTATAGTCCCATTTTAGCTTGTGGGCCTAATCCATTACTAATTATATTTTAGTGTTTGTCACATAAGGATTCTTCTTAGGTGTTTTATCTTAGTTTTCTCGGGAATAAATAGTTAAGTTGCCACCAAGGCCATACACTATTGTTCCTATATTATGTCATAAAGATATGATTGGATTCTACACAAGTCATACTCCACCATTTACACTTATTTGTCATGAATAAGCAATTAGGTATTGCATAAGATTTACTCTACCATTTATGCTTATTTATTGTGAATAGACAATTGGATGCTACACAAGCTTTACTCCATCATCTTGCTTATTTGTCATGAACAGACAATGGAATGCTGCATAAACTTTACTCCACCATTTACGCTTATTTGTCATTAATAGACAATTGGATGCTACACAAGCATTACTCCATCGTTCTTGCTTATTTTTCATGAATAGACAATTGGGTGCTACAAAAGCCTTATTCCATCTACCTTATTAATTATATTATCATGGGTTAGACATTCGATTGCCACATAGGCCTTTCATTAAATGTCACACAAGGTTACTACTAAGGCCTTACATTAATAATCATCAAATAAGAAGTTGGATTTATATATCTTATTGCCATGAAGGCCTTCCTTCATTCCTAAATTAAGTTATTCTTCATTCGCTTATTATTTGCCTAAGGGCATTTTATACTTAGGATCAACCATCACTTGCACATAGCCTTCCTTTCTTAATTTTCATTATCCTAACCCAACATATAAGGCCATCGCATATTAAGCCTCTTCGGGTCATCGCTTGTTAATATTGCTCTATCCATTGCGTATTGATAATTATTACTACGTTGGGTTAACTCTCTTAAGCTTTCACGGGTTGATAGCTTCCCTAAGCCATTGTATGTTAACTCCCTAAAATCCATTGCATGTTGTCTCTCAAAGCTATCGCATTTCAACTTCCCTAGAGTTATCGCTTGTTGACTTTCATATAGCTATCGTGTGCTGACATGTGTTGACTCCATCATATGCCATCGTGTGTTGATAGCCTTAATGCTATCATGGGTTGATAATATATTGGCTATTGTGAGTTGAATATATAGGGACTATCGTGGGTGGAATGACATATTGTAATTATATTGAAAACTAGTTTATTGCCTTTTTAAGTAGCAACTTTACACCAAACCCCATTTGTTGTCGAAATCTTATTGGCTAATTTCTTACTTTACTGTTTTCTTTTTAGGACTTGTTGGTTACACTTCTAATTAATTAACTAATTAATTATCCTTAATTAATTAGTTTTTTCTTTTACTAATTAATTCATATAAAATCAAAATTTTATGGGAATAATCCCAAAAAATCACAAAAATCAATTTAATCATATTTTACCTTTTCTCAAAATCTCAAGTCAAAATAATAAATTTTATTATATTTAATAATTAATATACCCGAAATTGACAATTTTCTCAACTTAGAAAATTCTTAAAAATCATAATTTAACTCAAAAATTATGAAATTAAAACCCATCATTATGTCATTATTATGAACATAATATCCCATTTTCACATATTTGATTATGATTAGATCACATTCTACCTTAAATATGAACTAATTTATTTCATTTAAATTTCTAGTAATAACTAAACAACGTTTAATCATTCAAACATGATTCCATCATCAAAAACATCCCTGTATGGTCAAATCCGAACCCAAATGGGTTAGGATAGGTTTTAGAGAAAGTTTTACTCACCTTTGGTGTGATTAAACTTTGTTTAAAGTCTCTTTAGTGATGAAAGCTTCCTTTTTATCTTTATCTTCTTCTCTTTCCCTTTGTAACTACGTCTAGCCTTATTTCTTTGGTTTCTTTAGTTTGGTGGAAAAATGAGAGAGAATTAATAAAGGATTGGAATTAAAGGAATTAGTAATTTATCTTTGGGCTAAAATCTCATTCTAGCCTAACCTGAATAAATCTTTAGCTCTCCTTCATTCATTCATTCACCGTTCTTTAATTTATTTGTCCTTGTTTTAGCTCATACTTTAATTTGATTAATCATTTATTTATCCAATTCCTCATATTATGACACTCCAAGATATGGGGTGTCACACTAACCTCATAAAACTGGGAAGATGAATTTTCTATTGAATGGTATTTTACTTCCAGCACTTCAACTCGGACTCAACTGTAGTCACTCGATGGACGCTTTGCCACGATTTAACTATAATCAAAGTGGAGTGTCCATGTGAAGTTAAATGGTATTCTCAAGTCAAGAGAACTATGTAATATCATCACTTTGATATTCTTTGTTTGACCTTACTTATATTAACCAACAGAAAACTATTGAGTGAGCCATTCCATTGTTATGTAAAACAATTGATACATAACCCCTTGGTGCCCCTGTAGCGATGAGTAATACACTATCCAACATTTGAAGAGCGTTACGTACTATAGTCTCAATGAATGTATCAATATCTGTCTTGAAACACCTTGACTATGAATACATAAAACGATATTTTATTTTTTATTATGATAAATTTCTCATAATTACAACGCATTGCAATTACAATCACATAACATATCATTTAGGGATTTTCTATTGAATATACTTAAACTAAATAATTAATTAACATAACGCAGTATGATAAGTATATAATAGAAAGAAAAACACCTTTTATTTTGAACGAGTTTTTATTACAGAGTTTATAATTTACAATAAATTACAGAATTTCCCCTATGACATACCCCTAACTCTCCAATCTCCCGCTTGCACTTAGGGCCAATTATGCAACCTCAGTCTCATCCTTTCGATCAATTTACTGAGAATGACCAAGCCAAACCTTTCATGAATGGATATGTTGTGTTTTCCTTTGTAGCTACTCTTAGAATTATGATTTCTTTCTTCTCGACAAATTCTCTAATGAGGTGGAATTTTCAAAGAATATGTCTTTATTTCTTGTGCTGTCTAGGTTTCTTTGCTATCTACTTCGCAACATTGTTGTCATAAAATAATGTCATTGGATCTTCCATGTTGGAAATCACCCCTAGCTCACTTATAAATTTGCGCATCCAGATCGTTTCTTTAGCTTCTTCATTGAGAACGATGTACTCGGCCTTCATTGTGGAATCAACTATTGTCTCCTGTTTAGAATTTTTTCAACTGACAACCTCACCGTTTAAAGTAAAAACGTAACCTAATACAGACTAACTGTCATCAATATCACTTTGGAAGCTAGGGTCTGTATACCACTTCATAAGGAGGTCACCATTCTCATATATGAGGAATAAGTCTTTAGTATTCTTAAAAACTTAAGTATACATTTTACAGCAGTCCAATGTTATTCTCTGAGATTAGACTGGTACTGGCTTACGTATCCTAATGCATAATCCACATTCGGTCTAGTACATAGCATGGCATACATTATGGAACCGATTGTCGGTGCATACGATGTCCTCCTCATACACTCTTTCTCCTCATTAGCATGAGCAACGTCCTTCTTAGAACAGATGATCCATGTTGCATTAATATTTTCATGCTTGGAATTCTCCATACTTAACCTTTTCGGTATGGTATCTATATACATGGATTGGGAAATCCCAGCAGCCTCTTAGATTTATCTCTATAGATCTTAATGCCTAATATATATAGCATGCTTCTCCCAAACACTTCATAGAGAAGTTCTAGGATAACCAGATTTTACTTATTGCAATAATGCAATGTCATTGCCAATTGGTAACAAATCATCGACGTATAAAACTATGAACACTATAACACTTCCCTATTCTCTTCGATATACGCACGCTTCCTCTATGTTCTGATAAACACCAAACTATTTGATTACTTTATCAAAACACTTATTCCAATGTCTTGAAACTTGTTTAAGATCATAAATATATCTTAACAAGTTACTTGCCTTGCCTTTACTCCCACTGAACTCGAAACCCTCGGGTTACAACATGTAAATGGTCACTTCTAAATCACCATTGAGGAATTTCATTTTCACAACCATTTTCCATATTTTATAGTCATTGAGTTGACAAGCATTATATTAATGGACTTAAGCACTACTAAAGGCGAAAACATTTCATCATAATAAATACCTTGAATTTCACAAAACCTTTTCGCAACTAGTCTAGATCTATAAGTCTCCGCTTGTCCATCTGCATTTAGCTTTTTCTTAAAAATCCATTTTTTGTCAATGGGTTTTATCCCTCAGTCAAAGTCCATACTTTGTTTTTATACATATAATCCATTTCGATTTTATAGCTACAAGCCAAAGTGCAGAGTCTTTATTGTGTAGTGCATATTGGAATGAGAGAGAGAGGTGTTGTCTTCTAAGGCACGGTCATCTTTCTCACCATCTAGGAGAAAACCATAGCATCTTTCTAGTGTATGGTATTTCCTATTTGACCTTCTAATAGGTAGCATGTTTTCGTATACTAGTGAATTTAATTCTCCCATTGGCTCGGCCTCTATGTTACTTATTGGATCTCATCCAAATCTACAACTTCATTGTTAACTTATTTTGATAAAAAATCATTTTCTAAAACGAAAGCATATTGAGAAAAAATAACCTTTTGTTGCTCAGTGTTACAGAAAATATGTCCCATGGAACTTTTGGAATATCATATAAGTTTACACAAGGTTCATCTTGCGTTAAGTTTATTAGGGCCAACGATCTTAACATATGGTTGAAAACCCTGCACCTTCAAATGCATGAGGTGGGATTTCTTTCCATGCCACATTGCATATGGTGTCTTAGACACAAATTTCATGGATACCAAATTCAACATATGTGTTGTGGTTTCTAGCACATATCCCCAGTAGGAAAGAGGTAACTCGGCTTTATTCATCACGAAATGAACCACATCTAATAGGGTTTGATTCCTCCTCTATGAAACACCATTTGTTGTAGAGTATAGTGTGGAGTCACCTAGGAATTAATCTTATTATCTTTTAGGTACTGATGGAGCTCTTATCCAACATACTCACCTCCTCGATTAAATCGAAGTATTTTAATCTTATGATTCGTGTGATTTTTGACCTCATTCTTATACTCTTTAAATTCTCATACATATCGGATTTGTTCTTCATAAGATACACATATCCTAATCTTGAGAAATCATCAGTAAAAATTAGAAATAAGACGTATTATCCTTGGTAATTGAAGGCATTGGACAACATATATTGGTATATATGAGACCAAAGAGTTCATTAACTCTTTTGTTGCTCCCGCAAGAGGGATACTTTGTCATTTTTCGTTAAGACGTTACTCACACGTATCAAATGACTCAAAATTAGTTGACGGTAGAAAACCTTCGATTTTCAATTTGTGTAGTCATTTCTTACTTATATGACCTAGCCTACAATGTCATAGATAATTATTATTAATGTCAATATTAGAAGAATTATTTACATCACACACATGATTAGAATTAAATACGTAAATGTCATTATCCAAAACACCATTGCAGATTTTATTTCCATCAAATGTAATGTTCATAAAATTATCAACGTAGGGAAAAAATTTCAAGGACTGAAACCCTAATCATGTCTTCCTCCTCTTCTCCCAATCGACATCCCCTTGTTCCAAATCCATCTTCAGATCATCCCCTCCCTGCTAACCCCATCCCCAGTCCATCCTCATACACAGATTCCAAAGGCTTCACCGTGGTATTGCCTAGAAAATGGCGCCATCAGCCAAAGTTTAACCCTAATCCCGAACCAAAGTTTAGTTGACCAAGCCCTCAGACCATCCCTCGAGAGCATAGTTCCAGTTTATCCAGGATCCACCCTTCCAATGCCTCAACTCCCGCCTCTTCTGAAATCGCAACCCAGTTCTACTCATAGTATGCTGAATAGTCAATTTTCCCCACCACCCAATGTTTGGTCAAGCCCTATTAATTCTAGTCGAACATGGAAAGAGGTTATATCACGTAATCATATTCTGATATACACTCCTCTAAAATTCCACCACCCATGAGAATTCAATGATCTCCAATGTGCCAAAATGACAAACGAGATTGTTTATGATGCTAGAAAACAATGGGACAACACTATCGTCATTTATGTTGTTGGCCTTAAACCACATTACCCATTTTCCAATGATTATATTCATAAGGTATGGAAAACTATGGATGAATTCACTATATTCTCCAAAGAAAATGGATTCTATGTTATTAAATTTAAGAAAAAGGAAGATTGTGATAGACAGCTGGAAGGTGGCCCTACATCTATAATAAGAAACTAATAATGATGACAAGGTGGTCATTGGGTATGCAGCTAAATAAGGAATTACTTATTTCGATTCCTATTTGGATTCGACTACCTAGTATCCTTTAGATTACTAGACTGAAGAGGGATAAGCCGCATAGCATATGTTCTTAATAACCCATTAAAATTGGACAAATTGATAGAAGGAATCATAAAAAATGTGCATGCTAAGTTGCTAGTTGAAGTCTCTAGTTCTTTTAACTACCCAAAAATGTTCCTATCCTTGCTGAAATTGACCAGATTATTATGCAAGAGGTAGACTATGACTGGAAACCCATAAATGTTCTAATTTTCAAAGCTTTTTATATAATGATAGGTTATGTCAATTCACTGAAGTTTGGTTACCTAAACAAAACATACAAAATCCTCACACTAACAATCATGAAATGGAAGTGGATACAGAATCTCATAGGTCAGAAGTTAACGCAGATGAGGCTACAAGGGATA
Organism: Allium fistulosum; assembly: GCA_030737815.1. NCBI lineage: Eukaryota > Viridiplantae > Streptophyta > Magnoliopsida > Asparagales > Amaryllidaceae > Allium > Allium fistulosum. Next base: position 645,093,608 of record CM060901.1, on the reverse strand, counting down.
ATACCTAAACAACAGTTTCAAAGGAACCACTAGCAGACTAGTCTAAATACTAAAAGCCAGCAATTTTCATCAAAATAGCATGTTTCAAAGGAACCACTAGCAAAAGCAGAAGTCCAAAATAATAGTTCGAATTCCAGTTCACAACTATACAGTCCAATTATTATAGATCCAGTAATTGATAACAATATGGAGGAGCAGACAAAAAATTAGTAGACAAAAATACAAACTGTTTTGTTACTAAAAGTATCCCAAATTTGGAAGATACTGATAACAATGCTAATACCAGTAATTTAGAGAAACTTTACTTCTACCCCTGACCAACCTTTACCACCCAGTATACAAAAAAATCCATGAGAAAAATCAGAACTGAAGAAGCTCCCTTTGAATTCAAAGCCTCCATGCCATCAGATGTTACCGAAAATCTTGCCTAGAATAATATGGTCAATCGGCTAAAAGCTAAAGGCTAAAAATAAAAAATCAAAGAAATCAAAGACAACAGGAGCTACTACTTCCCATTATTCAAGTAGTAATCCTAATATACCTTTATAGATGGAGTTCCTTGTATAGAACATGAGAGGTATGAAGCCCCTTCAAAGAAATTAGAGATATTATAGCTAATTGATAGTAATAGATTTTACTTTATTGGGTTATTAGAAAATAAATTATCGACGGTTAACATTGAAAAATTTATGGCAAAATTTGATAATAAGTGGAAATTTTCCCACAACAACAACAATGAACAGAAATGTAGAATTTTAATTACTTGGGATTCTACATAACGGTCAAACATCATATTACATGCCAATGATCAATTCATTTCTTTCATATTACATAATGCCAAGGGTCTAAGTTGATAGAATGCGGATTAAGGATCTTAAGGCTAGAATTAACACTAGAAGGGGGGTGAATAGTGTTTTAAGAAATTTGTTAATCTTTTTTAGTTTATTTTAGTTTGTTAATAATGTATACACTAATCAGACACAGATATGAACACAGAATCAAACACAGATGCAAATATAAAGTAAAAGCAGTAAAGGAAAGAACACACCGGATTTTATACTGGTTCGGAGTTACCCTACATCCAGTCCCGCAACACAAGTACGGATTTCCTTTCAAAAACAATTCTTACAAATACAACCCTCGGTTTCAAGGCTACGAGGTACACCCTCCAGAATCACAATCCTCTGGGTATAGATACTTAATTTTTGGGGCAACAAGTTCACCCAATTGATTTCTAGGGCTACAATCACACCTTCTCTCGCTCAATTGATTACAAAAAGTCTATAACTCAGATTAGCACTTGGATCTTGTAGAGATAGTGGAGAGAATCAAAACCAGAAATTATCTAGTTTGATTCGATATTGATTTCGGCAGAGTAATGGTGTAATTTGTAAATAAGAAAATAGAGAAGAAGAAGAGAAGTTAAATCAGAAAAAAAGTGATTAAAATTCGTTGAAAACATCCTTTATTTATAGTAGATCAATAGCCATGTCCATTGGTGAAGGGATGTGGCGAATAGACACTTCTTTTAAAAAACAATTTAACTGTCACCATGTCGACAGGGGTACATGTGACCATGTCGACATGCCCTTGTATTTTTTGGTGATTTGTTTTTCTTTGAAAATAATTTCTATATTATATTATACTTATATTTAAACTTTATAAATATACTTATATATAGTTATAATACATAAATAACTATAGAGAACAATATTAAAATATATGTAATAATTTTCTACACTTTTATATTTAAATCTTAAGTATAAATATATAAAACAGCTAAATATATTAATATCAAAATTGTAGTTTAAAAACTTAGGATAATAATTTAAAATCAAAGATATTTAAAATTAAGGATATTTAAAACTAAGGATATTTTTGAGGCTAAAATATATTGAAAACCCAGGACAAATGATTTTAGTTTTTAAACAGGAATATTTAAAATCATTTTGAAAAACAAGCTATATATTTTGAAAATCATTTTGAAATAAAAGTAAGTGGATACAAAAAGATGTTCCACTAGATTTTTCGTAGGTTCCATCCTACTTAGGGTTCCATCCCTTTAACGAGCACGAAGTGGATTCCATTCCACGAATAAAATAGATTTTAAGATCTCAGTGCCATTCTATGAGTTTTAACAATATTCCTAACTATATAACTTATCTTGGAAACTTGAACTCTTGAAATTCTTGATACTCATGAGTCTTGAATCTTGATATCTTCAATCTTTGATCTTGAATCTTTATACTGTACAGTTCTTCATTCTTTAGTACATGCAAACATATCTATATATATCCACACAATAATGTTAGTATTATATATTTTATAATCTAATTCTAAGTAAGGTTGTTGTCATCAAAACCAACTCCTTAGGGACTAACATAAGTCTATTGTGCACTATAGTATATGCATCAAATTTTGAAGATAAAAGAGGTGAATTATGGTAGTACTTGAAAGAGCGGTTAAGTAATTTCAATTTACCGTGGATTGTTGTAGGTGATTTTAATGCTATATTATCAATTCAAGATAGAATGAATCATGGTGTTTATAATTCAGTGTGAGACATTGATTTCATCAATTGTATAAACTCTTTGAATCTAATTGAACCAGAATTCATAGGTAAATTCTTCACACGGAGAGGTGGGTCTAATTTCTCAATTCATATCAAGATAGATAGTTTTTGTTAATTCTCCGAGGATTAACAAATTTCCACAATTTGGAATCAATTTTGGCAATCATTCCTTAAGTGATCGCACTACAATTTAAGTCAAATTCACTTCCAAAAATCCTGTTATCTCTAGAGTCCCATTCAGATATAATAATTCTTGGTGCCTACATAATGACTACAACAACATTGTGCATCAAAGCCAGAATTTGAATGTTAAGGAAATTCACTTTTCATTCTGCTTGGCAAGTTAAAATCTACTAAGTCAGCTCTAAAGTCATGGGAAAAAAGCAAAGAGAATATACATGCTATTACAGAACAAATAAAGGAGGAAGCTAACTCTCTTTATGATCAACTTGTCAAAAACCCTTCAGATGATAATATTATGTCTAAATATGCAAAAAAAAACTGATCATTTGTCTAATCTTATAAAAAAGATTGTAGTAGATAACAACTAGAGAATGAAAATTAAATGGCTAATTAAGGGAGACAAGACTATCAAGTTTTTCTACAATAAAATTTATATCCCTAATTCAAACAGAAGGACTAAGTTCACTCTTGATTCAAATGGTAACCTACTATCAACATCAGTAATGTTAGCATACGAAGCAATTAATTACTTCTCAGAACTATTCAATGCAACACAGGTAGTAAATTAATTTTCAGGCATTACTTGTAAGAAAATTTTAACTGAGAATGCAAGAGAAAACCTATGTAAACCATTTCAAATGGAAGAAGTCAAGACTTCACTATTTCAAATTGATGATAACAATACTTCAAGCCCTGATGGCATGAACTTCAATTTTCTTAAACATCACTGGGACCAAATCAAATCAGACTTATGGGAAGTATGCTTGGGATTCAACAAATAGGTATTGTTATTAGGGAAATCAATCATACTTTTATCTGCCTAATCCCAAAAAAGCCAAGCTCTGTTCATATTTCAGACTTTATGCCTATCTCATTATGCCATGCCACATATAAGATTCTTTCCAATCTATTATGTAACAGAATGAAGGCCTATATGAATGATTTAGTATCAGTGAACCAAAATGCTTTCATCCCAGGTAGAATAATAACTAAAAACTCTTTACTGGCTCATGAAATGTTTAGAGGTTTTAATAGAAAAAATTCAAACAATCTATGCAGGAAAATTGATTTGCATAAGGCCTATAAGAAGATAAGCAGAGAATTTATTCATCATATGCTGATATCTATAAGTTTTCCATTTAATTTTGCCAATCTTATATGTGAATGTATTTCTACTTCCTCATTCTCTATACTTGTGGATGGTTCACCCTTTGGTTTCTTTGAAAGTGATAGGGATTTAAGACAAGGTGACCCCGTCTCCCCATACTTGTTCTCTATAGCCATGGAATTTCTCACTGTCATGCTTGATGTAGAGTTTTTGAAAGGTAACTTTATTCATATCTATCACGTCGAACCCACCAATACTCATTTTCTATATGCGGATGACATTTTAATATTCAGCAAAATCCACTGAAAATAATGCAAAAACCATCCAAAAAGTTATTCAAGACATACACTCTATCACTAGGCTGACTATGAATGAAATCAAATCAAACATATTTTTCAGTAAAGGAGCAAAGAACAAACATTCTATCTCTGAATTATAAAAGGTAAATATTGGAAATCTTCCAATTGTTTACTTAAGCATCCCTCTTTCGCATAACAAATTAAAAGCAAGAGATTTTGGACAATTGATAGACAAAATAAAAAATAAATTTAAGCTTTGGAGCAGCAAGCAACTAAACATAAGTGGCAGAATTGAGCTTATCAAAACTATCATACATCTAATGATCTACTTTTGGATGCAATTCAGTCAAATTCTAGCCAGCATAATCCACAAGATAAATTCTATTTGTGCAAACTTTATATGGAAAACAAAACACACAACATGAACTGGGATGATGTTTGCAAATCTACACTTGAAGGTAGTCTTGGCATAAGAAGACTAGGTTAAGTTGCTAAGACTATAGCTATTAAATTGGTCTGGAAATTCTTACAAGGAGATAGCCTCTAAGCTCGATGGATGAATAGTAAATATTGCAAAAATATGAATTTTTGGACTGACCTAGTGGATAATAATACATCACACACTTGGAAACACTACTTCATATAAGACAATGGTGTAAAGGTCTTATAGATAGGAAAATTGTTAGTGGGGACAATACTGACATGTGGTACGATCCTTGGATCCATGGATCATCTTTAATTGACAAAGTGAGTTGGCATTATCTTACTATGGTGGGTGGCCACAACAATAAAGTCTCCTTCATCGTTTCTAATAATGAATGGAGTAGAAACTTAAATAGTTTTCCCATCCATATATGTCAAATAATCAGAAATATAAAAATTCACAATCGAGGGATAAAGATTTCTGGTCTTGGTTGCCAAATGCTAAAGGGCAATATAGTTTCAATTCTGCATGGAATCAAGCGAGATGCAAATCTACAAAATATAATTGGTGTGAAATGATTTGATCCATTAGGCAAAGCTAATTGATAGTCTCCAACCGTAGTTGCATCTACTAGAGATCCATCAGCAACTTGAAGTCTCATCTCATCCATTTCCACATGTTGCATGTTCTTGAGTCCCTATAATGAATTATAGATACGAGTTCCCGATCGTATCTAAAATGCAAGATAATTTATTGATTACAAAACAGTTTTGAATCATAAATATACCAGTAGGGGCGGCAAAACCATTTTATTTCTTCTCTTTGACAATCTTTAGGTAATCCGAATAGTTTCAATTCTAGTTCCCATTCTTGTAACAGTGATGACATCCACCCTTGTCACTTGAGCAGTCTTCATATTCTTCTTATTAACCCACTTCCTCTTCTTCGACCATTCGAAGATGATGCATTCCATTTTATCGCGAGCACTGCGTCTTTATCCTTGGATGAAGACTCAGCTGATCTCAACATATGGAGTAGCTCCAGGAGGCTAACATTCAACTGGTTTATATTATAATTTGATACGGACTGCACAAACTATGGAGTAAGAGACTCTAAGATTAAGTCCACTTGCAGCTCGTTGCTTATCATGACATCTAACTGAGACAGTCTATCAATAAAGTCTTTCGTCATTAAAACATATTCGTCCACTTTCACGCCCATTGGCATCTTCATGTTGAACAACTTATTAATAATCTTGTACCTCGCAAAGCGAGATTGCTCCCCAAACAATGCTTTGAGGCTATAAAGATTTGATGGACATACATGTTTTTTTGCTGCCATTTTAACAGTTTGTCTAATGTAGACAACATATAAACTTGGACGATTTCTAGTTCCACAACCTATTTATTATAAGCAATTATTAGTTCGAGGTCCACATCATCAACGGGTCTTACTCTAGGAGGTTCAGTTATTGACGACCATAAGCATTTGCATGAAAATGTTATTTTGATTGCTCTTAGCTTAGTTTATGTAGTTAGGTCCAGTGAGTTTGTTTTCAGAAAACAACTTTGATGTAGGCATTTTGTCTGCAAAATTAATTTAGTAGATTAGGACATTAAATTCATAGCAAATGTTCTTATTAAATAAAATTAATTATTATTATTTCATAAATATAAATTAACTAATTTACAAAGATTATAATTTAATTAAATTATGTGGTTTTTTTAGAATATTCATCATTACGGTTGTTCAACTCAAAGGTATAAATTCGATCAGTGATTAATATCGAATAATTCAAATATTAACGTTCCCACATCACCTTAGCTAGTGGAGTGACATTTTGGCTGAATTTATCGCTTACACATCTTTTCGGTAAAAATCTAATTTTACTTATTATAAGCAATACCTGGTAGTAATGATTATTTACACCAATTATCTTTGTTAACACTATATCACGTTAGGACTTATGAAATTTGGTTTTGGTTCAAATTTCAACATCATCCGCATTCAACTTCATTAGTCCAAACACAAAATTCTTGGTTTAATATCAACGATTATTATCAACCATGCTACTCTGGCCAGAGAATTTGACTTTGATTTGACTGCAGTTGATTGTGATACTAACCTCATATAACTAAGGAAATGAATTCTATATTGAATATTGTTTCACTTTCAACGCTTCAACTCAGACCCAACTACAGTCATTCAATGGACCCCATGCTATGATTTAACTATAATCGAAGTTGACTGTCCACATTGAAGTTCAATGGTATTATCAATTGAGAGAACCATGTAATATCATCACTTCGAGATTCTTTGTTTGGCCTTTGTTATATTAACCAACAGAAAACTCTCGAGTGAGTCATTCCATAGTTATCCAATAACAATTAGTACGTAACCCTTTAATGCCCTCCAATTAGTACGTAACCCTTAAATGCCCTCCAACATTTGTAGAGCGTTACACACTCTAATCTCAATGAATGTATCGATGCCCATCTTGAAATATCTTGATTAGGAATGTTTAAATAATATATTTTTTTAATGTGATAAATTTCTCATGATTACAACACATTGTAATTACTATCACATAACATATCATTTAAGGACTATTTTATTTAATATACTTTAAATTAATTTGGATCAATTATATCACAATATAATAGGTATATAATAGAAAGAAAATATCTTTTATTCTGAACAAGATTGGTTATCGAATTAGATATATGTAACAAATTACATAGCTACGCTAAGGACAGACCCCTAACTCTATCATACAATATATTGTTGCTTAAGGCTTTAGTTTAAAGTGATTAGGAGTAGGATTTCATCCAAAATGATCTGTAAATAATTGAACTCGTGTCCACTCCATGCTAGCAAATTAGTTACAGGCTTTAATGTTTAAATATTATTTAGGGCTTAATTCACACATGAGGGCCACACAACCATAACTTTCATCTTTTGAACGAAAGTAGTTTAATGAAATAATTTATAGGAGTTATAAATTATTATAGAAAAATTAATATAGAGGTTATATAAATAAAATTTTCTTTTTCTATCATAAACGGCTTAAAAGTTAATTAATAAAACATATAAGCGTTATATTATTTAATTATTTACTGGATTAATATCATAATTTAAAAATGATAAATATATAAAATAAAATATGGTCAAAATTTAAAAATTGTATTAAAATGTTTAGATTGAGGCCATAGGGGTTGTGTTGAATGGGAAAATAATTCAAATTTTTGAATGGTTGATAGGTGGAGAAAAAAATCTAATTTGGATTAAATTGTGGATAAGCTCAAACCTCTTAAATACTCACCTTTAAATAGATCCATAGCTTCATTCAGATAAAACACACTAGTTTTCCAAACACCTTTTATCCTTTAAATTACATCTTCCTTTTGGACTTTGCAACTCCAATTCGAAGTTAGAAAAGAATTCTCTCAAAGGTGAAGTGGTTGGTTCAAGGTGTAATAGACTGGCAAGATTGTATAAGCTCTTCATTTTAATCATTTAATTTCTATATATTAACATATATGTCTCACCTTGAATTTATTTTCTCCAACATATTAATATAATTTTCCAACTAAATAATAAATAATATAAATTAGTATATACATATTATAGATTAGTTTAAAATTTAATATAACTAAAAATGTACATTTTTTCAGAAATTGCTTATACACCACACACACACAAAAGCTAGAATCAATAGCCCCATTTATTTAACACCATTTGTAGCCCTCTAATATCAGGCACAAGTTTATATTTAAATATTTGGTTCATGTGATAGGAGAGAGAAAGAACAAACATTTAAATACACTACTGTCTGATATCACGGGGCTACAAAATAGTGCTAAATAAAGAGGGCTATTGATCCTAGCTACACACACATATATACATATACATATACATATACACATTTACATGTACATATATATACAAATATACATATATGTATATGTATATTTGTATATATATGTACATGTATATGTGTATATGTGTATATGTATATATATATAAATATATATATATGTATATATATGTATATATAAGGAAGGTTCAATGACATCCCTATTTTGAAGCACCCCTATCATATCTTTATCTATGTTATTTTATTTGCTACAGAATTTGGTAGTTATCTTTATCTCATACTCATAATCATCTCAAAAAAATTTAGGCTCATTTGAATACATGTACCATAATTATTTGATGTTTAAATTTAATGGTTAAAATAAATATTTAAACGGTGAATAATTGACTTATGATTTTGAAAAGGCTAAAAATAAGAGACAAAGTTACCCACTTGCCAAGGCTCCTAAAATGGTAGGCATGCTAAACAAACCTAAGTGCAAGATCCACACTTCGAATACCAATCAAAGTCATGGATCGGTATCGATCCATGACCATGCATCGGTACCGATCCATGGAAGTCGCCCCAAAACTTCTTGATCTTCATGAAATGTAGGGCTAAGGTCCTCATCAACTCAAAATTACGACTAGATGATGGTTCGCTAGCAAGATGCAACTCAAACGATTGATGGGCAAAACCAAAAGCTTTAACTAACATCCGAACCAAGGAACTCACTCAAACTCGAGCTCATATATGCACTAATTGATGCTAAGGACCAAGATTCAAGTTGAACCAAGTATTTGTATGAGGAAGGCCATGGTCTAGGAACCAAATTCATGGATCGGTACCGATTCCTGGTATGGATCGGTACCAATCCTTGAACGTTGATGATGTGGCCACAATCTTCTTCGATTAGCACTCCTTGAAAGTGGGGAAAGATGGCGAAAACATGGGTTAGAAAATTCCAGCGACCCTCGGTTATAAATAGAGAAGGAGGGGCATTATATAAAGAATATTTTTGGCTCACTTAATAATTTTCTGTACTTCTTCGATAATCTCGGGGATCATCACTGATCCATAAGAACACCTTTTGTAAAGAACATCCAAATCAATAACAAAATTAAGTGGACATAGGCAACGATTAGCCGAACCACTATAAAGTTTCTATGTCTTGTTATTTTACATTTTCATTTACTTTCTTCACTTTTTTCTCTCCACTGTAATTCTGGGTGTTTGTGCCACATTTTGGTGTTGTCACTGAGACACTCGGATTTTTAACTTGTAACGCAAACTTGGAAAGGATGATGAGACCATCAACCAGGAAAACCGCTACTGGATGAAGCCAACAAGAACATGGGTACAACCAGGAAGTATCCTCAAGATCTAACCCCCTTCCATCTACATAACCAGAGATGAAATGGAAACAATGATGGCAGAAATGCAAGAGAAAATGATAGCCTGCTAGGAAAAAATGATAGAGGGATTCTTCAGAAGAATGGAACAATAAACGACGATTGAAATAGTTGAAAACCAGAATAGAAGGCCGGAAGGCAGGACAAACACAGTTGTGATGGAAGTGGAACAAGTCAAAGCAACCCCGAAGAAGTACCTAGGATCGGTACAGATCCAAGGATACGGATCGATACCGATCCAGGAATCCATGAGGGAAATATTGGCTTGAACCCAGAACTTGGAGATGCTCGTTTGAGGAATGCTGCTAGACACCAAAACGTGAATAAGAATGCGAACGTGCTACCGGAGGAGTACGTGCTAAAATTTCCCTATAGGAACGGGGGGAAGAACGAGAACATGGAGCGGAGATCTCTGTTAGATGACAATGACATAATTACTGAGATATTTAGGCGAGCATTGAGAGGTGGACCACCGGAATAGAACCTGGAAGACATGACTAGACACTCATTCACACCTAACTTTCGGTACACAAGAAATCTGTCTGATCTCAAGCTGTTGACGCTGAATTTGTACGATGGAAAAACCGATCCATCGGTTCATTTAAATAGATACATCTAACATATGGAAGTGTTGGACGCATCTGAAGAAGTAATGGAATGGTGTTTCCCTTTGTATTTGATGGACTTGGCAGCAATGTGATTTAGATAGCTGGAGAACGGTTCCTTCAGCACGTGGACCGAGTTAGTGAATAGATTCATGAGGCAGTTCATTGTTCACATTTCAAGACCAAAGAATGTGATGATGCTATCGAGCATGAAGCAAAGGGCCGGAGAGACCTTAAGGAGTTTTTTGACTAGGTTTAATGTAGCAACCTTTACTGTTCATAAGCTGGATCCATCGGTAGTTTTGATGGCGGTAGTTTCAGGAGTTGAAAGTAAGATGATTTTATGGTTGCCTTGGAAAGGGATCCACCGGCGGATCTCGCAGAATTCTACCATAAGGCTGAGAGATACTTGTGTCAAGAGGACGTTGGAGATGAAAATGAAGAAGTTAATGTTGTGGATAGTAGAGGACCGTCTGGAGCAGGATCTAGTAAAGACAAAGGAAAACGAAAGGCTGATGATGGCTTTGGAGGACTAAAGCGACAAAAAAGGAAACTGAAGTTCTTCTCCTACACAGAACTGAACGAGACCCCAAAGTGGATTTACCTTGATACCAAGGGGCATGTCCTCTATCGAAAACCAGTGAAGAGAGAACCCACTAACCGAGAAAGAAGATCGGGAAAGTATTAACTATTCCATGAGCTGGATGAGCATGAAACAAATGACTGTAGACATCTTCATGATTTGGTTTAGGAGCAAGTTAGGAATAACCAGCTACAGTAGTATATGAGAAACCGAGCTTTAGTGATAGAACAGGAGCAGCCATCATCTGCAGAAAATGGAAGCAGCCTTGGATTAGGTCAAGGATGGTTATCTCATGATCGGGATGATAGGGAGTATGGTTCATTTCCCGCACTTTGTCTTTGTCTTCAATAAATGATGCGGTATTACAGTCAAGCCACTTACTCATGTATGGGACCTCGATCGGTCTCTGGGCATGCTCTAGCTTGGATGTTAGGTTGCAATGCATGGATAGATGTCATGATGTTGTGTTTGATGTTTGAATTTGAACTTCGTAAATGAATGCTGGATTTATGAAATCCACTTGAATGTGATGACTAATATAGATCGTGGTAGCCCCACTCGAAGAGACAGGGCGACGACCATAAAGTACAAGTCCCCTTATCGGAGAGCAAGCAGATTAGGCTTGTCCAAAGAGGTTGAGCCCTAGTTAGGTGTTAAATGATCTGGGAAGATCATGGATTGATATAAAGATCTAGAGAGATCGAGATTTAATGAACGACCCGGAAAGATTGCTGGTTCTGTTAACGATCCAGAGAGATCGAGATTTCAACTAACGATCCGGAGCGATCAGGCATTGAAGTGGTCATCGAATACATGACTCGGAGAAATCGAAATTTAGACATTGGTTATGAATGCCATTTGACCTTGAAACTATTTGTTAGCGATTATCGAATTAAGCCACTGATTTTAACGCGTGATTGCTAACTCCCAAATGAACACGGGAGACTCTGGTTCGTGACACGACACACGATATAATAATTCTGGGGTAACACGAAATGATTATCTGTGGCTAGCACTCGAGCCAGGACCCGATTTTCTGGCTATAATGGTTCGGAGTGATCTTTGATTTATAGGTGCATCCAAAGGAACCGGATGATTCGCCGTGGTTTGGTGGGTTGATAGCCAGAAAATTCAACCACTAATGTTTCATCGACTTCGATATTTGATCTTGAGCAAAACACACATTCCATTCGCAAAGCGTGCTTTAGGGGGCAGATGTTATCCAGCCTTATGAACATGCATATTTGATAAGCTCGATCGATTAAACAGAGAAATTACCAAGCATGAATACAGAACAATAACCGTCAAACTTGGATATCGAACAAAGTTAAGAGACAAAGTTACCAACTTGCCAAAGACTCCCAAAATGGTACGCATGCTAAACAAACCCAAGTGCAAGATCCTGCTCAAATACCAATCAAAGTCATGGATCGATACCAATCCGTGACCATGGATCGATACATGGAATTCGCCACAAAACTTCTTGATCTTCATGAAATGCAAGGCTAAGGTCCTCATCAACTCAAACATGCGATTAGATGATGGTTTGCTAGCAAGGTACAACTTAAACGATTGATGGGCAAACTAAAAGCTTTAACCGACATCCGAATCAAGGAACTTACTCAAACTCGAGCTCATATTTACACAACTCGATGCCAAGGACCAAGATACAAGTCAACCAAGTATTTGTAAGAAGAAGGCCGTGATCCAGGTAGGAAGTTCATAGATCGGTACTGATTCCTAAATGTTGATGACGTGGCCACGATCTTCTTCGCTTAGCACTCCTTAGAAGTGGGGAAAGTGGGCAAGAACATGGGTGAGAAAATTCCAATGACCCTCGACTATAAATAGAGGAGGGGCATCATTTGGAGGATCATTTTGGCGCTTTTAACAATTTTATGCACTTCTCTGATAATCTCGGGGATCATCACCAATCCATAAGAACGCCTCTTGTAAACAGCATCCAAATTAGCAACAAAGCTAGGTGGACATAAGCAACGATTAGCTGTATGTCTTGTTATTTGACGTTTTCATTTACTTTCTTCACTTTTTCCTCTCCACTTTAATTCTTAGGGTGTGCCACATTTTGGTGCAAACATTATAATGTTAAATGAATTTATATATTATATCGAGAAAGGTTTCAAGATTTGATAAAAGTAAAATTTTAATATTTTAAAAGGAACAATTAAGTGTAATATTTAACATATTCAGATTATATATATATATATAAATCTAAAACAATAATATATTATTTACATCGAAAAAATAGAGATAAAATATTAAATTCAAATTTTGAATTACTAAAATATAGATCTTTTGTATTAGGTATTTAGATTTCGAATATTCAAATTTATTATTATTGTTATTATTATCATTTTTGTTGTTATTTATTTACACACGCACATAGACACACACTAGTAATATGTAAATATATAAACACTTGCATATTACATGTATTGCAAGTTAAACGTTTTACCTGTGCAAGCACACACACTCCCCTACTTTATTAGATCTATTTATATATGTGCATCATATATTAATCATAAAACATTGAATGTTCGTGATTTAAATTGTAAATATAATTAATATTGTTTGAAATAGTATTAATAATACATAAATTAAATTAATATTTTGAATTGATAAAATTTCAAACTTATTCGATACAACACACGTTAAATATGATTTGATGTATACAAATTCACTCGTAATAACACATTACTAAATCTTGTGCCGCATACTGTAATACAGTAAATAGATGAAATTGCTATAGTCAAACAACGTTAATCACTTTGCCCTCGCTTTAAATAAAATTGCATAATGTACACACACGTATATACACATGCATACAAGAGGATGTCTGTTATTATGCATATTTATGTATTACTTTAAATCTTTACACTTTTTTGTATATCTATTTATTATTTTAACACATGTTCATTATTTATTAGCATTTCTGTATACTATTTATATATGGTTTAACATTTATTTCCGCATATGTATATTTTCTATGTATTTTTGTATTCCGGTGTATGTTAATTATTTAATATTTTATTCATTATAAATTTATTTATTTTACACGTGTATTATAATTATATTTATATTACATGTGCTTAAGCTATCACTTTTTTTCAAACAAATACATACGAGAAACTAGGGTAAGTACAATTCAGAAACAAAACACAACTTAAACAGAACATTGAACCAACATATCACGAGGTAAACCGTTGAATTGAAAGAAGCTAAATTAATTATTATATCTTTTACCTCTGTTTCACTCTTGCAGCAAAAATGAACTGCTCATTGTTTTTTTTTTTTTCCTGAAGTTGCAGCATATGCAAACAAAGCAGGTTTGAATGAATTGCAGAAATATCTGAAAACTCGTATAAATATAACAACAAACCATTCTGTCGGCCAAGCAATATGGCATCATAAATAAGCAGTCTTGTACAGATGTAAAGTGGGCACCATTAAAATGCTTATTATTACAATTAATTTTCTATGTATCTTTTTACAATCAATTTGGTTTTTTATTATTTCCTTTCTTCTTCTTCTTCTTCTTTTTTTTTCTTCTGGCGAAATGATCATACCATATCTTGTATGTTAACTAGATCTCTTCAAATAAGCCATGACACCAAGTCCAGCAACAAGTGCAGCCCCAGCAGCAACTGTACTGTAGGCCGATGCCCATGTGTCTTTGTGAGCATACTCAAGACCAGATACACCTTTCTTCATTTTCTTAACTTTTTTAGAATCCGGATATTCTAGGTACAGTCTTAAACTCTGTCAACAAACCAGGATGAGCTTCTTTTATGAATAAAACTAATTTTTGTTTAATTAAATTCTTGATATAGAAATTTCATTATATATGTGTCTATACACACACTTGTGTATAAGGGCATGATATGCATAGACATGTGGGCGTGATGTAGAGATGCAATAGAGTATAAAACTAACTTGACTGAAATTGAATGGATATCTAAAGATGATTGAAATGACAAACACCAATGAATCATATATGGTTAATTCCCCTTATTAATAGTAGAAATATATAAATAAGCATAAGGCATGAACTAGTACGCAAGGTTTTCCATAACAATCCAAAGTGAGTTTCCATAAGAACTAGATTTCCAATCCAAAATATCATCCCAGCAAAAACACTGGCTACTGGAAACATATTGCTGTTTGATAACATTTTGAATTTAGCTATAATTTTGGAAAAATGGAACTTGGGAGGAACAGACCACGTTGTCTTAATACTTCAACTTTGAACAGAAGAGAATACAAATGTATATTGATACCTTCAATCCAATGAGTCTAGCATGGTCCACAGCTGCAACAAGATCACTGTCTGATGCAAGTATAACTTTGTCATGATCCTCGTCTTCATACTATAATGAATCATATATGAAGTACCCGATAAAAGTAAAAAATTAACCTTTGTTGATGTATAATATTAATGAATTAGCTAATGAAAGTAAACTATGAAGCATACAAGAATTTGTGGTAAATTATTCTTCTCAATGTCATTTCCAATCCTTTGGAGTATGCAAGCAATGAGATCTGCCAAATGCTGGGTCTCTAAGAACAAAATCAGCGTAAGTTCCGAATCAAATAATCTTAGACGTTGTCTATACAGAAGTGTTATATATGAAGAAAGAGCTTCACCGCAATTAAATCTATGCTTTATGCCCATTCTATCCTCAATTTTGAAGCCAAATGTAGTGTTTAATCCAGCAGGATAGAATACGGACCTTCCTGCTTCCGATTCTGATGCAACCTTCAAGGACCCTTCACTGAAATGAAATAGCAGCTTGGTGAGATTCGACTAGTGTCACCAGAAAGAAATTAGACTTTAAAAATAGAACAACAAAGTAACAGCTAGAATTCTTTTGAGGTGAAATTTAGTTGAAAGTTAATATACAGCATATGAATTTGCTAAATTAAATTTTTTTCTCTATTTATACTTGTAAAATATTGGATCTTGATTCTTCCATTTTAACTAACTGCTACAATACTTGAAGCAGTAACCGAGAACTTCAAGAACACTAATCAGCTTTTTAGAGGCAAGTCAACAGTCTCTATAGGACCCAACAGTCCATGGATAGCCCAACAGCTGTATATATGCGCAAGTACTTGGCAGACTGTTGGGCCATATATTGGACGTCCCAATTATTTATAGCTGTTGGGCTTTTATTGGACTGTTGGGTCCTATTTTCATTTAGCCGTTGAGCTTTTAATGGACTGTTGGGTCCTATTTTCATTTAGCTGTTGGGCTTTTATTGGACTGTTGAGTCCTATTTCTTATATTAATGTTTTCTAGATTTCTTTATGACGATTTCTAGAATTTTGATGATTTATATGTGTTTTCACCATAGTCGACTTTGTTGAGTTATCTATTTAGCCTGAGTGCTATAGTATTGACTATATGGTGATTACATTCGGAGTTTTGAACTCTTAGTCGAGTTCTATTTATATTGTGATTCATATTGCCATTCTTTGGCGTTTTAGTGATTTGTATACGCCGATGCGATAAGGCGTGTATTTGTAGATAATTGATGTTGTTTAACTTAGCTATTATATAGCTAATGGATAAAGCCGATGATATGAGGCATTTGTTGTACTTCGTAGTGTTTTATTAATAAGGTTACCTCTTTCGAAGACATACACTTAGTGAATTACCTCATATGAAGTAAGGACATGCTCTTATCATGGTTTCTTCTTATTCGAGATGATACTCTACCATTTACCTTATGCTTCATATTATCACTTATCTTACCAAACTGATTGTTTTAGCTAGACTGACCCGTGTATTTTATACTCGGGTCAGACCGAGTTGTTTCAGGTTGATACCTGCTTTTGGACTTAGCTTTGCTTTGATGCTACCGCTTGGATATAAGCTTATCTCTATTTGTGTAGTTTTATAGTCTTACTGATTGACTCTGATATGTATACTGTTTTGACTCATTGTATATAGTGTGGTCTTCGAACCACTTATGATGTATCATTTTGTATTGTACTGGGAATGTATCAATGTGTGTGTGTGTTTGTTGTTCCGTGATGTATTGTACATTTAGTTGTTGTATTTTGTTCCGATAGATCCGTTAGCTACCTGTAGTTTTGTATTAAGCATTTATTGAATATGTCGATCCACTTGAGATAGAAAAAAAAATTAGAGCATTAATCGACGTATTTAATAGAAGTTTAAGACAAAGCTATAGATGGTCGCTTCTAACCAGCCCTATTCTCCGCATTAGCAGACAGTATTACCCAGTAATACTCTTTGTTAATGTGGGTCTCGAGGTGGGACGTCGCAGCTTAAAGAATTTTATAAATCCATATCACAAACCCTTAGGATAAAATTTAAAATTGTAATAAGAGGGAATATGAGTTTGAATTTATTCATTTTATAAGTGATGTATCTTTGAGATGATTTCATTGATTATTTGTGATTTTCCAAGTGCATCGTCTTTTTTACATTATTGGCCATTTGAGCCGTTTGAGATATCATATATATGGCGATTACATCTTTGGAAATTTGAACTCCTTTGAGTTCTATATTTGGAATTTTAGTTGCCAACACTTGGCATTTATTTGAGATTTTCCATTCTTGGCGTTTATTTGAGATTTATATTCTCCTATTTTGGAGATATATGTAATTGCTTTTACGGCGTATTTTGGAGATTGAGATTTCTCTTTTGGAAATGCATTTGAGATTGCCGTTATGACGGGTTCGAGATTCCTCCTATTTAGGAGTTATGGTTTCTCTAAACCATTATTGTTGTTTTGGGATATGCCGATGATATAAGGCATGCTATGCTTAGTGCTTTTGTTATGGAGTTTATCTCTTTGAGATTATATATTTGTTTAGTGATACCACCTCATCACTTGAAGTAATCACATGAACTTAGAATTATTTCTTCTCATTTGAGAAGAATTATCACCCTTATCCTCATGTATTATATTATCGTTTATTCTATTAAACTGATTGTTTTAGCTAGACTGACCCGTGTATTTTATACTCGGGTCAAACCGAGTTGTTTCAGGTTAGGTACCTGTTTGCTTCCGCTTGGATATATCTACTTATCACTTTTTGTTGTAGTCTTTTGATGACTCTAATATATGTATATTTTTGGCTCGTTGTATATATTGTGGTCTTCGAACCACTATGATGTATCATATTGTATTGCATCGTGATGTATCTGTATATATGTATATATATATCTGTTGTTTGCTGTTTTGTGATACATTTTAGTTGTTGTATTTTGTTCTGATAGATCCGATAGTCATCTATAGTTTTGTATTAAGCATTTATTGAATATGTCGATCCACTTAAGATAGAAAAAAAATTAAAGCATTTATCGACGTACTTAGTAGATGTTTAAGACAAGGCTATAGATGGTCGCTCATAACCAGCTCTATTCTCCGCATTAGCAGACAGTATTACCCAACAATACTCTTTGTTAATGTGGGTCTCGGGTACCAAACTGTGACGCCCCACCCCTTATTTTAATTTAAATGCACAAATTACACAATTATTACTTAAAACTCTATTTTTAACTTCTAAAATTACATAAAATTTATTTCCTTGTGTAATAAAACATAACAAATCATATTTTCAACATTTTACAACCAAAATTTATTTTTAAACCAAATTTCTCATTTTTATTTATAATATACCACTTATTAAATCAAATGCTTCTTTTAAAAATATATAAAAGAAACATTTGGCAATAATTATCAAAATTATTGCATTTCTTTAAATTAAAATCATGATTAGCTCATTTTTAACTCAAATAACCAAAGTAAAGTTTCAAAACTTTATTTTTCACATTTTATTCCCCAAAATCCATTGTTTATTCCAAATAAACAATTTAAATCTCCAATTTATATTTAATTTCATAATATTAAATTATAACCAAGTCGATCAATTAGAATGAAAGAAAAAGTGATAAAGATATCATGGTCTAAAATCATGTTATTCAACCTTCTGGTATCATCGTCAGTTTCAAGAGGCTCCGCGGCAAGAGCTGTATCCCAGAACCTCTGCATCATAGAAGTAGTTGTTTCGATTCCAGTTCCTACGCTGCTACCCACCTTTTGTAATAAAACAGAATAGGATGAAGATCTTATTGCTAAAAATAACATCTAGAAAATTCGATTATAACCAAGATAATGGAATCAAGGTAGTGTCTCTGCAGACACAGTTGATAATAGGACAAGCCTCAATATGGACTCCACTTATGATATATATATATATATATACATACATACATACATATATACGTATATATATACATACATACATACATATATATATATATATATATAGATATATAAAACCCGTGAAACCATAGGTGACAAGACCGAAGTTCAATAAAGTGACATACAGTAGAAATTGCTGCATGTGTTATATGAGTGACATCAATGACAGACACAAAATTCCCATCTGTAAACACAGAAGAACAAATTATATAAGCACGTTAGAAGAGCAACTAACAGAAATATATGATTCTTTTGCAATATGTGAAATTATAAACACGCACCTCTATCAACAACTGGAAGATGCAAAAATCTTCCATCATGCATGGTATGCAAAGCATCAACGATTGGTGTATCAATTGTCGCACATTCGGGGTCTGGAGTCATCACCTAAATGATATATTTAGTTAATTTGCTATTATCTTTTAAAAGGAAATTGAAATTGAAATATTTGGAAGCACAACGTAGTTGATATAAGTTAATACTAGTCATAAGATGCTGAAACATAATAGGTCATCACACTGTTTATCTTACAAAAGCAAAGTCACATTTTGCCAAGAAAACAAGTTCAGGCTGAACTGAGTGCATCCAACTAATGGATGAAGATAGGTTGGTTGCAGCGCTTCTTTCGAGCCAGGACATTCCAGGTGGTGTTTACCTAGGATTTTCCATACATGGGCTTAGCCAAGTCCACAGGCTTGGCCAGCTGACTAAGAAAACTGAAAATTTATCAAGATTTAAAAATGACAAAGTAATAATGTACCCATTGAAGTTAACAAAAACAAGTGGGCTTAGCTTTGGGTTTCATGTAGATTTGTAAGAGTTGCGTGTGAGGTGAAGATTTATTTAATATTTAAAGGTTTATGGAATAAATAAATAATAAGGTTTCAATTGTGTGACAACCATATCTAACAAGCATATCTTGAAGTTGAATCAGTAGTTACAGCAGTACGCATGAAGCCCTCATAAGCTCACAGGCTGAATTATTTCTCATGTTGAAATTGTATGACTCAAATACGTAGAAGAAGTCGCGCAAAGAAGGGATGGAGAAGTACAGTAAGTTTGAAGGACAAAGCAAAAATGAAACATATGAGAAGCTGTAGCTACCCACCAATCACCAGTCTTAGTCTAGCTATCAACCAGTGGAGCATATCTGAAAACCCAGAGCACAAAAATCAGTCAACAGCTCTGCTCTAGCGATTAGCCACTTAAGCCAGCAGTGAAGCTGAATTGAATAACTGGTCGACCGTTTGAGCACAGAGGTTGACCGGTCACTATTGTTAGGCCAATATTCGCCCCAGTTTGACGAACCAAGTTGTTCAAACTTTCATCCAATGACTTTTTTTGTTGGGGGGTCATATTTACCCAATCAATCATTACTATTCAAAGGTATTCAAACCAAATAAAATCAAACAAAACTGGGGTAAAGTAAATTTTCAAATTTGGCTTTCGTCATTATAAAATTAGAGATTGTTCCACATTGTTAATCAATCTTATAAGTTACTTTGTATCTCGTGTAAAACTCTTTCGAGCGGAAGGAATAAATGTTGATGGATCCGATGACGTGTATCATTTGTGAACGGACATTGTTAAATCGTGCATTTTCTGTATTTTGTCCAATTACATGTGATTGTTGATTGATTGTTTGAAGAATGCGTTTTAGTAAAAATGACCATTCTTGATTTTTAATAGACAAATCCAGATAATTATCAGAACAAGATATTTATCAGGTTGGTACAAAATACTTATCAGAACAAGATAATCGGTTCTACAAAGAGTGGTTTTTCAAAGATTGGTAGAAACAATAATCCAGTTAGTAGATTTGATGAAGGGTTGATTTTATGACATAAAAAAGCAATAGTAGAAAAGAAAATTAAAACTTTAAAGATGGTTTTTTCATATGAAAAGTAAAAGGATAGACTAATCAATGAGTTAGAGACGTATAAAGAAGATATACTAAGGGCCAACCCAATAGGTAGATCAATTAGGCAACCTACTAGAGCTTGAAATCGTTTAGGAGCTTAATATTTATAAGAGTTTAGGAGCTTAATATTTATAAGAGTTTAGGAGCTTAATTTTATAAGAGAGCTACTATTAATACCATAAAGAAACATTGAAAATCACACGATTTCAATCAAAATATTTCTCTTGTTGAGTTCATTTGGCAACACAAAACATGTTTGATTTCAAAAATACGAAGAATATATCAAACGGCGGTGCAAAATACATTTGTTTTCATTACAATCGGCATTCTATTGTTGATTGTAATGAAGAATATACATGCTTTCAACCGCCAACTGAAATTTTTCTATGTTTTTTATGGTGTGAATAGTAATGCTTATATTTTATAGTGGAAATTTAGTTCCCTCTTATATTTTTGGTACGTGAAAAACTCTTTCCAAAAACATATTTAAAATTACATCTCTATTTTTAATTTGGTATAAAAAAAGTTTTGTTTCTCGGAAATTAGATTTAAACATTAATCGCATGTTTCTATGATGAAAACAAATTTTCTATTTTTTATTTTTTTTTTGATAAATGCGGCAATCCAGAAACATCAAATATTTGTAGAGCACTCTGCAAATAATTGCCGATCGTTATTTGTTAAGTTTTCCGCAAATATCCTGAAACTTAAAAATATGAGTTTTTTATACTGTATTTTTTAGAAGAGACGACTGTATATTTCGAAACTTGAGGAGAGTGTGTTTACAAAAGTTCCTATTTTATAATATTGCATATTATATTAAAGATGATATTTTAATGTACACCTTTTATGGTGTAATGTGTTAGAGATATGTTTACTTTTTTTATCGATTAGGTGTTTGGTTCCCAAAGACAAGATAATATATTTACATGTCTTCTTATCTTTCAGTAAACATCATTTTTCTATCTCTAAGATTAGTTGTTTTTGCCTAAGATCTCAAAATGTCTTAAGATGGCTTTTGACTACACTCATCTTCGTTCAATTGTATCTTGCTAACGAAGTATTGAGAGAGTTTGCTAACGTTAACATGACCGATGATCCACGAGATACGATTCACGTATGAAGAAGTCAATGACGAACCACATTATTATTCAACATCACTATATACTTTGATTATGCAATCGGATACGACACATTGGAGCACATAGATTCGATTAACACACTAATCAAGAATTCAAAGGAGATATACATAGATATCAAAAATGACACACATGCAATTATATTATTATGGTTGCTATCTATGCAATATAAAATCTTTATTAATTTTATGATATATGACCAAAACACTATCAGCTTAAAAGGATGTGAAACCATGTCTGTATAATGAGGTATTAAGAGAAAAGTTAGCAAGCGACAGTGATGACACAAAAAGTTTATACATGTAAAGAGTGAGAAATAAAAGCAAGCGGCAACAAGTTGAAGCACGATACAAGTCTAAGTCTATGTCCAAGTCCAAGGGGCTTGGGAGGTGTGGTTGCTACATGTGTGAGAATGAGGAGCATCGATGAAACTAGTGTCCTAATTAAAAAAGAAACAAAAAGAAAGAAACATCAATCTGTATAGTAGTTTCAGTGAGTTCCAAGTTAGATAGTGATGGTGCATCACAATATTTTGGACGAGTTCAACAAAAATGAAGAGTACATACAATTGTTGATTTAGGAGCTTATCATATGACACTTGACAAAAGTTGTTTCACCACATATTGAACATATGGAGGAACAACTTTATAGGGAATAATGGATCTTGTATGATGCTATCGAAAACGCGAAGTTTTGTATGTTGCCTGAATCGTTACAAATGTCAAACATGTTTTAAGTTTGAGGAGTTTGCGTTGGATTCTGTGCAGTCAATTCCCCGATATTGCCCCGATATATCCCGTAGCGGACTTTTGGCGCAACGATATTTCTATAAAGCGGCCCAATATGGCGGATCCGCTATTATCCCCGATATTGTGGCAATATTCCGCTATATCCCCGATTTTGTTGCCCCGCTATATCCCCTTTTTCTATAAATAAGCATTTTACTTGATATCTTGCTTTTAAGTTTTATGGTAACTTCAAAGTTGATGTAACAATGATATACGTTGTTGGTTATTATAACTAGTTCTAACTTTTTAAGTGTCAACTTTGTCTATCTTTACTTTATTATAACTTGTTTTGCTTTGTGGGAAATAATAAGTTATACTTGTTCCTCTTTTTAATGTAGAATGTTCATCATTCCTCTTTTTAAAGTCATCCGCTATATCCTGATATATCCTCGATATATCTCCGCAACAACTTTTCGCACCTCAAACGCTATGGAGCGGTAGGGCGCTTTAACTGCACAGGTTGAATTGATGCTCTAAATAGGTTTGGGTTGAAGATTATGGTAAAAAGTGAGAAATTGAAAATGGCAGGTTTCATTAGTAACGATGAAGAGTGAAAAATCTATATTTGCTTAAGGGGGGTGATAATCATGGATGAATCTGCGATAGTGATTTTGATTCTACTCCATTATGACATCTTTGTATAACCAATACCGACGAAAGTAGTCTTAAGGTGTTACAAAAGTGTGCATTGATTGAAGATGTTCATCATTCAATGATGAGTTGGGCTTTTAATAAGGATTATGTTCTTCGCAAACAAAAGAAGGTTTCATTTGGTATTGGTACACACAAAGAGAATGATGTTTTTGAGTATGTTCGTATATACATGTGGGGATTGTTAGTGTTTCATCTCTAAGTGAGTTGATACCTTGTCGCATTTGTTGATTATTTTTCGCGTAATCTACTTCATAAACATGATTAAATTTTTGAGAAGTTTTGCAACTAGAAAATTCTAGTTAAAAGTAATCGAACAAACATTTAAAGAATCTTGTATTTAATAACTGAGGTGATATGAGTCAGACTTCATTGGTTTTTGTGCATACGAAGGTATGGCTAGATATTACGCTAAGTCAGATGATCCACAATCAAATGGAGTTGTTGAACATATGAATTGAACTTTATCGAAGAGAACTCGATGTTTATGATTGACGGTAAAGCTAAATAGGAGATTTTGGGATGAAGGCTTATTCATGATGGTATTTATCAAGCATGTAGTAAAAAAAGGAGTTTTAAAGTTATTTTTATTCTTCCCCAACGATGATTCAATGCCATCAACTTATCATGCTTGTACTTTGCTAGTTGTGAGTGTTGTAGAACCTCAAGTCTGTGATTTTGATTGGGTACCACCTTGACATCATCAATCTTATACATCGTATCAGATACTACACTTGATGGTGTTGTTGCATTGGTTGTAGTTGCTTGCTTCATGTACTTATGTGCTTGCTCTATATTACACATGATGTTAACGGCGTGCATATTCTCACTGGAACTATTCTAATTATTCTCCATCTCTTCGTTCAGATTCAAAATTTCATTCTCAATGTCACTCTCATAGAACTCTTTAATAGTCTCTCCTGCTACAACTTGAATTACATCCTCTTTTTGACTACTCATTCCTACCTTCTACTCTTTTCCACTTTCTTTTTAGGTTTTCATTTCTTCATTGGACATTGCACTTGATAAAGTCCAAAACAAATGCACTGTGAGCACAGTGGATGCAGATTTTGATAGATCTAGCTCAACGACTTATCCATCCTAAATTCATGCTTCTATAACTATAGGAAAACCATCATCCACCTTCATTTCAATATTTGCTCTTGGATAAGTGATTCCACTTGTTTGAAGGTTTTTCTACACATAGGAACACTTAAAGTACTTGCTAGAAAGCTGGTTACCTTGGTTCTACACATTTGAAAATAAAGGCTCATATGGGCATGCTAACGAGTATATCTTTGTCCATTTCGATATAGTGGAAATTATGTTTGCACCCTTATTTATTTTCAAAAAAGGTCAAATCCCACTCATCGTTTTGATATTTGAAAATGGCTCCCTAAAATGTAAAGCGGATTATTGTTTTTTTTTATTTTTGAAAGCATCTTCCTACCATGTGTTCTTATAATGCAATATAACTAAAAGTTTATTTAAGAAAAAAACATTTTTGTTAAAATTCCTTGTACTGCGTTGTTAAAATAAATGATGTATGATCATAAATGAATAAATTATTAAGTTTTCAAAATCAACTCACTTATTGTCAATTTTGTGATTCATTTTACGTTGCATTTTTACAACACAAACTACAAGAAATTTTGAACTTATTTCTGCAAAAACAAATTGCATGATGCAATTAAAATAACATGTTGAATAAAGACAAATGTTATAAACTAGAAAATATCCACATAAGTTGTTTTTATGCAATTTTAGTTATTTTTATTCTACACTGCATTTTTTACAATGGTATGTACATGTTTCTATTCAGTTCAGTTCATTGCATTATTAAAATGCAAGTTACGTAAATATTTTCAATTTATGTGTTTTTGCTAAAATGTCTTGGATGAAATTTATAAAAATGACATATTTTATACATTTAAATGATATAAACATACTACATGTTCGAAATATTATCAATTGTGTACTTTTATTTGTTGCATTTTAAACAGTAAAGCAATTTGAATCATCGTCGTTGCACTTAATTTGTTATTGTTGAAGTTGAATTTATCATTAAGATTTTTTAATATTATTATAATGAATTTGTATGTAATTTTATTATTGCCAATTTTATGGGTAAAATTTACAATATGAAAAGTGACATGGCAATTTACATATCTCGATAAATAATGGGAGGTAAAACACGAATCCCCTTTAATCTATGGGTGAACAGTCTCGTAATAATGGGTTGGTAATCGAATAACCAATTAACACCCTTCGAAATATTGAGAGAGTCGTTCATCTTGAGATTTATTAAGGTGGAATATGTTCTCTTGTTAATGGCTTGTACTCATTGTTTATTTTTCACGTTTATATGTTTGTAGATACATAAAGTAGTGCCTTTAAACACAACATATAGGAAAATGGAATTCTTCCAATTTTGCAGGCTTCATCTCTAGCTTCCTTGGTGATGAAAGCTCACTCTTTTTGATTCATCTTGCACAAAATTATGAAAATACTGTTTTTATTTATTTATTGTTGATTTGATTGTTACCTATTTGCTGATTTACAACATCCTTTTTCCAAACTTGTAAGATGTGGACATAAGATTTGCTATTTCCAGCCTTAATCTGCATATTCCTCCATGAGAATTTGTATTTGAATTCTCTATCTTCCACTTAGGGCCAACTATTTGCCATCCTTTACTCGGATCTGAAAGCACTTCTTATTCCCCACAATCAGGTGCCTCCAGCATTGGATTTGGATTAGAAAAATCGTTGGGTAGGATCTGCAACATCACCTTTCGACTGTTTTTTCACGTATATGTTCTCACCTCATCAACGATTGATCTTAAGCATCAAATCTAATTACCGCGATAATATTAAGTATTGTGCACATATTTTGGTACCGGAATGATATCCTCCAATCTTTTGCAATCAAGGCCTATTTTATATCAATTCCAAACACGCCTACATGATGATTTTTGTATAACAGATTTGTGAGTCCTTTTTTAATCTGCTTACCATCTGGGCTGTACGGTTCATGATATGATATAGTACTTTTGGTTTTTATAAAATTTCACTTCTGTACATAAATGATTTTTATTCTACAATTATTTATTTTATTATTATTATTGTGTTGTTGTTGTTGATTCTTCATTTTCATATCTTATCCAATTTATGCTTTTGTGGCAACTTGATTATACTTCGGTAATTTAAGACATTTCGATAATATTTAACTACTTTAAAAATGTTCTATCATCTTTCACATACAATACAAATTCAAAAATGTCAACGTTTTTCCTACTGATCCCATCATATCATGCTTTCCAAATATTGCATTTGTATTCACGAGCTAGAAAGCGTTTTAGCACAACATGGCATATCATATTGATGTGGATTAACTAGTTCAGTACCACTTGAAATGGAAGAGCCAAATACAATAAGGCCGAAGTGTTTGGATGTACGTGCCTATAAAGCATAAAGTCAATGTTAACTAGAATACTAAAATTCATCATTCACTTTTTCGTAGTGTCCAAATGTGCACCAAACATACATATGCAATTTCCTTTAATGTAAGAAGATAATCTAAACTAGCCTACAACTCGCCTGAATTAAAAATAACATACCTTTTCAACAGGTGTAGAATCGGGAGAAAGGTTTTGGGCAATGACCCGCATTAGAATATCCTTTGAGCTGAAACAAAATAAAGAAGAAAGAAGCTGAAAGTTTTTTATTTTTTTATTTTTAGAAAGGTTAAATAAAGGTACCTCGCCTAACATTTAGATACTAACAATATATTTAAGGGGCATTTCACCAGAAGGACAAACTTTGTAATCTAATTAGTTTCTAGGACACACATTCAAAAAAATTACTTTCAAGGCCAAAATCAGCAAAATAATTACTTTCAAGGACAAAGTCAGCAGTCCAATTACTCTCAAGGACATAATTTCATAGGTTTTTAGGCCCTAAAAACTAATTATTTTACGTTTTGTCCTTAAAAATAATTATTTCAGTTGTGTGTTCTAGAAACTAATTCCACTTGCTAAATAGGCCCTTGTGGCTAATTTCCACTATAATAATATATATATAAATTTAATGTAAAACTTCTGATATCCTTATGGCAATAGTAATGATTCAAATGCTTACGTGAGTATCCCTCGAGGCTTGTTATCAACTATTATGACTGCTGAGCTTCTTTTCAATTCAAGCATCTTCTTCGCTGCGGTCAACACAGAGTCAGAAGGAGAAAGTACTGCATCCCTAATAAAAAAATGTGCTCAGTTCAGGAACCGAAGTGGCCACTTGAACAAATTGGGTATGTGAAAATATCAAGTGAAAGGTATTACCTACTTTGAATTCTCTGGTATGATAGTCGAAATTGCAGGCCTGTACATTCGTTCTCGAAGCGCTTCAATAAAAGTGTTGGGGCCTGCACCAAAAAAAAAGGCCAAGTATTACATAAGCCTCGGATGATAACAGTGAAGTAAACCAATGTTTTTAAAATGCGAAGGCTTTACCCAAGGCGTTTTGTGGTCATGAGGCAAGATATAAGGCTTTGATATGGGGATGTGTAACACACACACACACATACATATGTGTGTGTGTGTATGACTGAGTAAGAAACATTAACATTCAAAACAAATTATATAATCATGACAAAAAAAATAGTGAAATTAGTTGTAAATCAATAATGAAAAAACCAAAACACAGTATATATTGTTAAAGCATTGGTAAAGGGATTCAAATTTTGGATAAGGAGGAAGGGGCATTTTTTCAATTTTCGTAAGATTGCCATGGGTTGTACCAAAAATTGCTGTCCCCCTTAACCCAAAAAAAAAGTGCAACTGCCATCATTATTTCGGCGATCCTCCACTGTTTTTTTGACTCTCTCTTTGATCAAACCCCACCAAAAATGATTTTTAGTGAACCATCATCGTTTTTGTTTTCAATTTTCGATGGGGTTTTATCAAATTTTGCTTTACACAAGGGTAAGAAGGTAGATCGTTTTATTTATCACGTCCCCCTAACAATTTTTTTCCTAGGTGAAATCTTCCTAAAATTGCTCCCCCCCCCCCCCCCCCCGCTCCGGGTCCAAAAATGGAGTGTTTAATAATGTCCTTCTTAAATAGATTTAAGGTAAATTATTTTAAAAACAGTAACAAACATTATACCGTATACTCATAAAATAAATAGTATCCTTGAGTATAAAATAGAAAATTAGTATAAAACAGATCAAAAATCAAGTTTGTAAAATTAGTATATATGAATTTAAGGCTCATAAAATCGAATACATTTTATCGTCATAAAATCAATCCGTACCGATTTACAGATTATGATTTCTACCTCTGATATAATGAAATCAAAGTTTCCACTTTCTACTCAAGTCAACATCAATTCAAAATGAGCTAGGTAGGGGTGCCCAAAATCTGTGAGGTGCAAGCCTCCAAGATAAAAAAGTCTCATTGAATGCATCTCATCAAAAATATTGAAAGCCTTTGACTTAGACACAGTTTTTAAAACATTTAAGTAAATACAGCTGGGGTTGATGTTTTCCAAGTGACAAGACTACCCATACAATATTTTTAGGATGGTGGTATATAACTGATGACATGGGAACTTTTAAAGAACATATAAGGCTTGTTGCAGATACTAATTACTCAATTTTTGAAGATTAACATTGTATCATATCACACCAGAAATCGAAGCTCCCCATTGCTTCTCCACTCCTGCTACAGCAGCTGCAATAGCCTTCCCCTTTTCTGCTGCCCTTTCCATTCGTGCAATTGCATCATACAAACACTTAGCAATATCAAGCAAAGCAATAACCTCACCATTTTCGACAACAGGTAAATGTCTGAACTTTCCTGATAATGACAAAGGCTGCAGTTAATTTGGAATGTAAAGTTAAAAAGCTTACAACAAGGGAAATCCACAGCTTTATGGTCCATAAACATTACTTTTCTGTTTGCCCTACCTTTTTCCTGTCTATTTTTGCACGTATTTATCTCTATTTCCCTACAGGTATCCAAATTTATCTCGAAAAATTGCCTAACTGCGTAACGAAGTGGGTTGATAAAAGCATTCTGATCCCCAAGCGAAGCATCAATTTTCTATTCATTATTCGATTTGTTTAACCTTTACAATCTGTTTTCATTTTACTTTTACTTTCTTTTTATTTATTATAATGGATTGTTGCTTCCAACATAATAAAGGTTACCAATATTACTTGCATATAAGACTTACAAGTTAATTGATTTGGTCAAAGGACTAGGAAACTTTACCTGTAAGTGAGTTTTTATATACTTTGTGTGTAGCTTAAAGCAGACAATGTTAAAAGTGGCTATAAATCGAAAAAGATCAATTATCCCATCCCTTAATTCCTAGTCTCATCCAATCATACCTAGCATCATAGATATTGCTATTGAATTTTTTAAAATACAGTTCTGCAAAAAGTAGATAAAATACAAAGTTAAAAATAAAAGGGAACAATAAACTTTAAAAGTAACTGATGCAAGGAGAAAATAAAAGGGTGCAATTATGAAAATTAGCCTCTTACTAAATTAGAGATGATATTTTGTGAAATGTGGAAAGCTAAGCTCACATTTCTTTACAAATGTGAGATTACACTCTTTTTCTAGTTGGAAAGAGGATAAACTTTTTATAGTTCATACATAAAGTGTGGCTTACATTCTGACCATTAATAAGAACATTTTTTCCTGAAATAGTTCAAAAAAATTAAGTTTCCGTGCTTCTGAAAATAGCTAGTATCGACAAACCTAGCACCATTTTTTGCAATGCTTCGACAGCTAATGTGTCTGAAAGAACAAAAACTGGACTCCTGGTCATGACTTTAGAAACAGGAGTTTCCTCAATCTTCACTTCATGAGCAATGACTCTTGTTGCTATATCCTAAAGTTCAAAGAACAAGCTTATTTGTGTTGTAGAACTGTATAAGCCAAAGATAAGAGGATTTTCTGTATGATGATGAGAATGAATACCCTATCTGTTAATATGCCACATAGCAGACCATTAGAATCAGTTAAGAGCACGGCATCAACTTTTCGAGTAACCATTCTTCTGCAAGCCTCTTGGATGGTTGTACTTTCAGGTATTGTTAGAGCTTTAGACAAACGGAGCCTCTTAACTGTTCTTTCGCCATCCATAGTCCTGTAAATTTGATGATAAATGTTGACGCATCATATAATGTGTTGATGTGTATGATACCGAAGCATGCTGAGAAACATTAATGATTTTACTGTTGGTAGGGTAAACAAGATTTGTGCATATGTCATCTATTATATTGAACTATATGATTCAGTGAACTTAAAGATATTGAAATTAGGTGTGGTCATTAATATACTGTATGACTTATTGTACCAAACATAAAAACATTGAATGTCCTTGTTAGGAGAAGCACAAAATATGTAACACGAACTGGGGGAAGCATCTATCTTTAGCTCAGTTGGCAAGTTGAGCTTCTGGCTAGGAGCTCCCAAGTTTGAATCCCTTTGTGAGCGGTATGAACAAGGAATCGTTTAAACTTGTAGTTTCATAGTGGGCTTAGCCACACTAATATTGTGTTTAATGCAAATCCATGTATCCCTTTCCTGCATGTCTAAGAATCAGATGTGCAGGACAGAAAGAGCAAAAACTGAAGTATGAAATAAGTATTTTCTCTGAATGCAGCATTTACAGACTTGAAGAAATAAGTCATACACTAACTACATAGAATGATGATGAAATATGAATGAGAATGAACGACACTTCAACCATAATACCCAATGCTTTCCTTTCTCTACCAATTCATATAGAATCCCAACCCTTACCTAGCACAACCCAAATTTATCCTCGTAAGCCAAAGTTTTCAAAATGTTTAATGTCCAAATCAGAGTTGAAGAGAAGAAATATAGTAGGAAGAATTAATGGTGTCCTTGTCATCAAATTAAATGCAAATATACAGTGGCTACAAAATTCCTGCAATAATTTGAGCCAATCAATAAGCACTATTAAGTATTGAAAGAGGCGTATCTATTAAAAGATTACCCTGGGATGTAGCCAGGTACAGATTTGAAATTCCTTCTGTATGCAGATTTTAAAAGATTACCCTGGGTTGTAGCCAGGTTTATCAATTACAGGAACATCGACATATATTTTGTAATTCCAGCTCCAACACTGGAAGAAAAGAAAGAAAAACACTCTACGAACTCCACTGCTTCAATTTCATACTAACTCTGCATTATCTTAAGCAAAATAAATAAAGGAAACTATTTTGATATAAGTGCGTTCAGATGACTTATTATTGAAACGGGCGTGTTTAAAAATTTTGATATGCTAGTTTTTTAACTTCAAAAGCTTGTATTGGAGCAAATCAAATTTCAGCTAGTTAAATTATGGAAGGAAAAAAATACACTGGTACAAACTGTGCAGTTAAAGCCCGGAAAATCCCCGCAATAGCACTCTCCAACCGCTACGCTATTTCAATTTAGCGCTATTAAATAGTAGATCCGCTTTAAGCCCGGCTATTTTCCGCTACACGCACTAAATCAAAGTTTTTAGCATCCGCTTTAACAACATTAATATACATAGGTTGATTTGACTAGTTTTCTTTTAAACCAAATCAACAAAGTTGGGGTAAAAACTAAAGCATAAGTGTTCAATGTAAGTTAGAAATCTATTGCAGTCACCAAATATAATCTGCATAAACCATGATATTTTTCGGTTTTGTTGTATAAGATAAAAAATATTTTTTTTCCCTACACAAATAATGGAAGAATGAGAATAAATTAACTTTAAATATTAGATTTTATATCTAATGAAGCTTTTTACACCTCCGCTATATTTCCGTTATAACTTTCTTCACCTCCACCACTATACAACCGCTAAGCACTTTAACTGCACGGGGTACAAATCATATTTGCTCAAGTGTACTTTCAGTTAAACTCATATAGACATCTTTCTTAGCCGAATTATGTCTTCAATTTTTTACCATCTCTTTTGAAACAAAGTACAATTTGAGTTTGGGTTGATCAAGTGATTTAGTGGTATTAATTGGTTTGCAATGTTATAAGTTTAAATGTACAAATATTCATGATTATTATTTCCAAACACCAAACCTAGTTGATACGAATTATGAAGGGTATAAAATGGACATATAATGATTGGATAAAAAAAAGAACAAAAATTGTTATTCATAAATAAAATAAAACGAGGATTGCTAAGATAGTATATTAGTAAGATTACATGTATAGTATATTAGTAAGATTACGTGTAGGCTATGTTAATTCACTTTATATTTTTATAAAGATGGAGGCAAGATGCGTTGATCCAAATGATCTTTTATCTTCAACGGGGCTATTAGATGAATGATGTTATATGATATGAGAATTTTTGTGTTACATCTAATATTACAATTAATAGGCCAGAAGGACTTAGCACATTTTATATTAGAAATTCAGTCCTCACAATGTAAAATAATTCTCTATTTTAAACTAAAACACAAAAGGAGAAATTTTTCTATAATGTAGATCCATATGACATCATCAAATAAATAAATAAAAGTAGAGAGGTTTGCAATTGTAAAAGGGTCAGCCCTTTGAGATATAAAACATAAAAGCAAGGATGAAATCCAAATTTCCACATATGATAGGGGTACGTACAATATACATGTACATATACATATACATACATACATACATACACACACATGCACATGTATGTATGTATGTATGTACATAGATACATACATGTGTGTGTGTATGTATGTATCATGTATGTATGTTTGTGTGTAATATATATAGTGTGTGTATATATATATATATATATAGAGAGAGAGAGAGAGAGAGAGAGATTGGTAATTGATGCCTTTTAATATATTATTGGAAATTGGTAATTGATGTCCTTTAATATATAATTGGAAATTGGTAATTGATGCCACACTCAAGAAGCTTTGCTACTATGTTAGTGTTCCTGAACGGGGTATAGTATTTTACATTTACTTTATTTGAAAAAGCTTGAATTCAATGACTGTTTCTAATAACTATTATATTTATGTCTAGTAAACAGAAAAATACAATCCAAGATTGCATTGATAACTTACGTAGGTATAACATATATCGTTTGTTCATCTCTGTGTTCAACTGGTTTCTGGATTTTGGGGGAATGACAAATAACTCAAATCACCAGTGCAAATATGACGGTCTTGTACAAATCTCTAAACTTACAAAACTAGCATAATTTTCAAGGGTGTTGCTATATACAACCACCAACTGACACTTAAAAAGTAAAAGTAAAAATAAAAATAAAAATAAATTTGCAACTGTGTTCCATTCTATAAAAACAATGTAAACCAAACACCTCCTTTTATATGCATAAAATTATTGTTTAAAATGATAAATTGATGTTGCAAATTTTTCCTTAATCATTATCAAACTTACTTTTTTTTTGAATGTTATATGAATGTCAACTTTAATATCGAATGTACTAAAAAACTGTTACTTACATATCTAAAAAATACTATCATATGCAGTACAATTATTTACCATGTAGAATAATCGTAGTGCAATTATTTGCAGTTGCAATACTAGTTTTTGCAAACCTCTTATGCAACAACAAGTAATAAATGCAAAAAATTTGTGTTGCCTTGCAACTGTATGAGTATTGTTGTGTAACAACATTCATTATTCCATAAAAAATTGGTAGTGCAAATAGTTACTGCACGACAAACATTTGAATTGCAGACTAAAATAGGATGAACTCTGATCATACTTCGACGATCTCCAATTTAGCATCTTTGATATAGCGGCAAAGGATATCATTAGGTGTGGTTGTTGATATTGAGTCAATTGTCGACGTACTCGTATCATAGCAACACCTATGGTGAACAAAATTAGGAATTTCATTCAAAGATGATTGGAATGTGATCATCCAGAAACGACGATCGGAGAAGCTCAAATTGGTGCATTTTGATGCGGATTCAGACAAGGAACCAACTGCTAGTGGTCAGATCAGTAGTAGATGACTGTGAAGGTGGAAATCAATACCTAATTTCTTTAAATCTCCCATTCTTTCTATATATTTTTTCTATAATTCATGGGATACGCCTTGATAAACCTTAGTTTTCACTATAACAAATAATCCCTAGCTAGTACGAACTTACAAGTTACAACAACACCAGCAACAATATTCAAAGAGCAGAAAATATTACCGAGAACGGGAGAGAGGGAGAGCAACAGAGTTTCGCCTGGAAGCTTCGAATCCGCCATTAAATTCTGGAGACTTCTTCTTCTGCGCAGTAGACATGCTGCTTCTCCTTGACGAAGCGTCCATTTCGAATTGGATGCTTAATGGTTTAGATTCTTTGTTATTCAAGTTGGGAAAAAGAAAGAATTTGATTAGACGAGAATATTTGCCTTTTTGATTTTCCAAATATTCTGGGATTCTTAGATCGTGGTTCACGTTTTTCTCTCCTAGTTTTGTAATTGATTGATAAAACCTTGCACTTTGACCCGTGAAAGAGTGGATAATACAACGTGTCACCGAGTGCCTAATCATCCAAATTGATTACAGTCGACCGAAATAATAGACCGTTTAATTAATGTGTCCTGCAACGAGTCAACTGAAAATTACAGGGACAATTTTTGGTAGGAGGGGGGCATTTTTCTGAATTTTCATGAGGGGTATGTTTGCATAAAATGTGGGAGACACCTAATCGTCAATTAATAAGTAAAATTCGGAGAACTAAGAAATTAAAATAAAACAAGAACACACAAGATTTATAACAGCTCGAATCCAAATTAATAGTTTATGTTCACTATCAACTTTGTTACTGATTATAATTTTGTTGATCTTACAACTCGATTTTTTATAAGTTGGACTGGTATTCAATAAAGTTTCGAGGTAAAATCAGATAACAAAGAAATAGAAGAGAAGATAGATCTAATTCATTTTCCTTTGCACCTCCCCCTCTATTTATAGACGATCATCACAAAAGTCACCGAAATAAGCTCTCCACGTTCTCTACTTCCGACATGAAGCTTCTGACAAGAGATCGTGGTCAAATCACAAACAATGATAACTCGTTACCCAGTGGCAGCATAACTCGATACCGAGTTATGCGACTTTTGTTTTTTGTGCTTTATTCTTGCTTTGGCTCTCGTTTCTTGGTTAAATGCTTTGCTGACTCGTCATAAATCAAAAGCGTCGGTGTTGCGTTGTGCAATTGACTTGTAATTTCATCTTTTGTTTTCCGTTACTTGACTTATCTGAAAAGTGGCTAAGTATATTCTCGTAGTAAGTGAGGAACAGTACCAACTCTTAAGACTTCACTTGAACTTTGGCATTAGACTTGCCTTCCTGACTTCTAATTCGTTTTACAAGCATCCAACGGTTCTGATTCATTGAGACACTGCTTGGTTAAAAAACAGAATAACACTTGTTCTGTTATAGTATGTCTTCTGTTAATAAGGCACGACACAAAGCATGCTTTGGATAAAGACAAGTCATTAACTTCGAGCTCTGCTTTGAAGAGATGGCCTCATTCTCTGAACTGTCTTCGTAAAGAGATGCATCCCTTATGGATCGATGCATCGCTCTAAACAGTTGCGGATTCATATCCCTTGGATAATATAAGAGCTGAAGTATCCCACTTATATTTTTACTCGGTTCTGGAAATTTTGATATATCTTTTTTTTCATTTGATCCGGTAGGACTTCATCTTCCTTCGTTGTTCAGCTTTTTTACCCACGGTGCCATCCTATTTCATTTTCATTACTACTTGTTTTCTTTTCGTTTCTTTTTCTTCTTTTTTCTTATAGATCGGGACCGGTTTTTTTCCTTAAGTGT
Source organism: Allium fistulosum (assembly GCA_030737815.1). Lineage (NCBI taxonomy): Eukaryota > Viridiplantae > Streptophyta > Magnoliopsida > Asparagales > Amaryllidaceae > Allium > Allium fistulosum. Next base: position 645,056,972 of record CM060901.1, on the reverse strand, counting down.
TATTTTCTTAAATAACACTTGACTGATTTGGTTCTCTTCACTTTCAAGCTTTTGTTTCATTTCAATTGCGATTTTCAACACTTGCAACTTATCCCCTTTCACATTTTGCCAATGTTGTTGCATTCTCAAGCTTTGTCGTCATCATCCTTCCCCACTCGCCAATGCTGACTCGATCAAATATAGTGCCTCCTATCCATAAGAACCTGTTATTGATTTAATCGAGAGTTGACTCGACTTTCTGACTTCGACGCCACCTCTTTGTATTGTCGTCGACTTGAGGCAGGTGGTTTCCGGCATTTTAATGTCGTTGGCATATGGTAATGGTCTTTGATTCGTATTCAACTTAGCTCCTTCACTTATCCTCCCTCTTGCAATGAACCATGGCCTGTGAAACATTTGAACTTGAGAGCCTTTGAATTTATCGAGATTGACTCCAAGTCACCCTATGCATGACTCCAAGCTTCATCTACCTTCATAGCTTGGTGTCAATCTCATATTTCCCTAGACACGACTTTGGGTCACTTGAGTGGCCGTGACCATTTTTGGCAAGTCTTTGAAGTGCATGTGAAGGAAATTTGATTTTTATCAATTCTTGGTCGAATATGGATCGGTGGCTTGATTTCGGTTGGACGGTTTCAAATAACGGTCGTGTCGAACATGTTTCGGCGTCCAACATATTCTTGCCTCGATGCTTTGGATCAAACACTTTACCCTTATGTTCCTGCAAAGGAAAGTCCTGTATCGCTCTGGACAATGGTTTTGTTATAGTAAATCGTACGATAATGGATAAAATCTGACACATGGTGCAATGGAGCTCGTTTGCCAACACGAGCGAGCTATCTACAGAAAGTGTTCACGTACACTATGCTCTAGACACAGAACACATACTACATAGATTGAACTGCATACTGCCCACGTTAATGTAAAAGATCTAACTGATCAATACACGTTAACATCCATTGGGTCTTATACATTGGCTACACGGGCTTAATTATAGCATGAAGATCGAAGTTAAATCTTTCCTGACCTTGCTATATATCGAGTTTTTTAGAAAGTTATGAACCTTGGATGCTCCTCGCGTCTCTCTACCATGGATGCAGGTCCATCCACTTCAGAGTTCACTCCACCCACAACGGCTTCAACTTCTGCCCCAACATCTGCTTCGACACTTTATAGACCTCGACCATCACATCGTCGGACTAGGAAGTCTTTACAAGTAGTTCCTTTCGTGATGGAAGATGAAGCTTACATAGGCGTTTTCGCTAATATCAATATCGAGGGTACTGTGATTCTTGACAATCCTCTAGATTCTCCTACATCCACATTGATTGAGGCGGATGTTAGGAGAATCTTTTATTGGCACGACATCCATTTTGAAGAAGTTTTAGTTATACAGCCCTTTCAACGGGACCATGCTCCACCAGAAGGCTATACTGCTAGCTTTTTAGGGTTGTATATCCATTCAACCATTTCATTTGACTTGTTCTCCAATTTATGATGCTTGCCTCTGCCCGACTTTATCCCAATGGTTATGCTTTGCTGAACTGCATCTATATGACTTTTCTTCACCACTTGGGCAGGGTGCCTATTTTTAAGGAGATTGGATATCTATACAGTTTGAATAAGCAACACGATAGTCCATCTTTGACTTATTTAGGATCGTTTAAAGGTTGGCGCATAATTATCGGCCTTTGGAATAAGCATGGTCACTTCAAAGACGAGTATTTCTTCGTACGCTGTTGTGACGACCCGCACCCGACGCCTTCTGAATCTAGCACTAAACCACACATGTCCGGTCCAAAGTGCACCAATTACAGATAATCATACAAAGAAAGAAGAGAGAAGAAGAGAAGAGAAGAAAACGAGAAGAAAAAAACCAAACAGAACCATAACAACATAGAATCTCAAATCGCAGCGGAATAACATATAATATAATATCAATGATTTTTACAAAAAGAGAAACTATAATATCATACATCAATCATATCAGAGAGCATGAAACAAAATAATCAGCTGGACAATTATAACAACCTGTCCTCACAAATGTTGAATCATAAACAATCATGCAGCGGAATATAAACATATACGGAAATATGATCTAAAGGCTTCCAAGCTCCAATGCATCAAATCTGAACCTGAAAATATACTCGGTCTGACCCGAGCATTGAAAAGGGAGAACGCCCGGATCAGTCTGGTAAACCAGCGTGAGAAAAACACATCTCTATTGAATTTATAAAATTACCAAAACATTTCTTTTCAAAATAAAAGGTATCTCGTAAGACCAACGTCCACACATGAACACAAACGGGTTTTTACCTGACGATAACCAAAACACTTTATATCAAATCATGATATATTATAATAGTGTCTATTTCACAAATAATATCAAATATCTGAAATGGTTACCCATATAGAAATTCGTACCTAATCATTTAAGGCTCTACAAAACAAAATGGCAGGCACGTATTAGAATTGGATTTCCAACATGATAAGGAAGGAACTAGTGGAAAGATCAATCTGTATCCACGGCTAACATCCAAGACTCAGACGCCGCTATACATCCACATATATGGCTAAAAAAGGATACCCTCTGCGAATAACATCCAAGGACTTAGACATCGATGTATCTCTGCCATAAGGCCCAGAACATCTGGTCACCTATATAAACCTCAATCGAATATATGCATACACCTGACCACATAGTGTCCCATCAAAACTGGGGAGTGAGGCTCGTGAGGTTATGATTACCTTTCTCATATCACATATCACATCTCTGAATGCCACATTGTCATTCCACATCACATGACTAATTTCTAGAAAAGCGTAACTTCTTGAGCTCGTATGTCTCGGGAAAGGATGTTAAGCTAAGAGAAGTTGTCCTCTCCGCCACTGACTGATATACATTTATAGAAACCACTCAATTGTGATTTAGAATACAATTTCAGACAAACATCCATACAAGTTCATTCTGGGACTGAACGAACCCAAAGGCACTCTCCTACTACCACTAGTGCGAGTAGTCCTTGCAATCCAAAGATTTCCACAACGAGGAGACCACTGCTATAAATATCTCTTAAACAGGAGCGACCCAGAGAATGTCAACAAGCAGTCCTCACGCTATGAAGATCCTCGGTCTTCATAAATCATCATCAATAATCTGCACTTCCGAACGCATACATTGGTCCGAAGTGGTTTCGGAGAAATATGATCCCGGTCTCTCCGTACCAATATCAAAAAGTGGCTCTTAACCTCATACAGAAACTAAGTCTCGTAGACTTATCACGGTTCCAAATTTCAACTTGCTATCCTTCGGCCAAGAAGAAAGCTCAATAGATTGGAGTAATAAACTCACTCTGCACTACACGAATAAACATTCTCAACACAAACGATAATCAAGCTTACACAGTTGGCCACGTGTTAAGTGTACGACTAATCAGTTTCCACATCAAGTCAAGGAACCGAAACTTTGCCAATAGGCATAATTTAGTATTAAAGCAATTATTAGGCCCTTTTATAATTCTTATAAACCAAAACACTTTTCAAATATATATACTCTAAAATATCTTTAAAAGGATATATACTCAAAACTAATTCAACTATTCAATAATTGGAAAACATTTCCATATACTAGATATATATTCAAAACTTCTCAACATTTCCATGTACTTATCTCCACAGAATAAGCATATTCACAAATCATTCTATTTTCAACACTTAGAAAATAACATCATATACTTAAATAAAAAATAAGCGTATACACAAACCATTTTAGGAAAGCTACAACATCTTCAAAACAATTTAAACTTCATTTTTGAAAATACATTTCAAAACTATCGCCTTAAATATTATTCATTTCAAAACATGAATATACTTACTTTATAAAAACCACACTTACTTATCAAAATAAATCATTTACATTTATAAACAATGTTTATAACTTTAAATTCTCCGAAGTCCATGTATAAAACCATTTCTAAATATCAATTTGCAAATCCCATTATTTTACAACTTATTCGGTTACAAATCCATTTATTTAAATATTTACAAAACTTCTTTTATATAAAATCCTTTTGTTTTCAAAGTTTCATTTATAAATCTATTCTTTTAAAATCTCATTATTTACCAAAATCCGTTTATAAAACCATTTACAAATTTATTGTTGTTAAATCCATTTATAAAACCATCCTTAAAATATCAATAGTAAATACAATTTATAACTAACTTATAAAACCATTTATCTACACATCCCTTTTATAAATCCATTATATAACATGGTTTACACAAATATTGATTTCAAATCCATTTCTAATACTTATAAAATTCCATTTAGAAATCCATTACTTATTCACAAAACGTTACTTATGAATCTTATATATATAAACTATTCAAAAACTTGATTTGAAAACATTCATAAAACTGTATATTTAAAATAACAAAACTCATACTTTCATTTTAATTTAAAATAAACTCCTTTTCATAATTCAAAAATAATTATAAACACAAATACTTCGAAATCACTTAAATCGCTTTTAAACAAGAATCACTTTGAAATCACTTTTAAAACATTTCAAAAATACTGAAAACATGGCCCAATGCTGCTTAAGCACTAAATAAGGGAATAAACATCCAATTCACAAACATGGCATCCAAACATATTATATATCACATATATATGAAAAATAATCAACAATAATGAGGAATCCAGTTGGATCCCTTCAATTCGTTTCCCTGCATCACAAATCACATGTTACGACATATCAATAAATATGCGTACATAAAAAATAGCAATGGTGAGGAATCCTTTTGGATCCCTCCAACCTCTAACCTATAACAAATACAACATATGAGAAAAAATGTACAATGTTTACTTCGAGGCAGACGAGCGTGCAAAGGGTCATCCGCTCATACACGGGAACGTATAGGGTCTCATCCGCTAAAATATGCAGGAATATATCCAACCAACCAATACACACACACACACATCCAAACAGTCATCAAAACAGCATAACAAAAATATTCCCACTTATAGAAAATATAAGCGGGCCAGAGAGAGTGAGTTTTAGTCACTTTGGTTGTAGTCGTCGCTGCAGCGTTTTATTTCGATTGAAAACGAATAGGCGTTCGAATTTAATCAAAATTCCTACATACTCCAAATCAGTCCAATCTAATCCCTATGCGTAGTGCTCAACAATACGAATCCAACGCCGCTTGTTTCACTCGAATCGGATCTCGTATGAACAAGTTATGGCAATTATAAGATTACACGATTTTAAAATAAAATTAACGACGTCATTAACTTAATTAATTAATTAACCTACTCTAATCTATCCCCTTCGTTTCGTCACTCCTAGTAAGCACAAACCCTTACGCATGCACAAAGATCCGATCGCCTATGCCTCCATGTCGATCGAGACGACGGTCCGAGACCACCACGACGAAGAGCACCTCCTGCCGCCCCTTCGCCTCCAACCTCGTCGAGCTCGTCCCCACCGGTGCCATGCAAAACCCCATGAAACGCAGCTCAAATGCAAGCAGATCCACCCCCAATCGTCACACCATACGACGATCTAATCCTTGAACTTGAAGATCTCGACGTGCTCTACGACTTTGTAGTTGAGAGTTTTTGCTAATTGTTTGTGGATTGAGAGATAATTGAGGAAGAAGGAGGTGTGTTTTCTGGCTGTTCATATATAGGGTGGCGGTTGCGTTAAAGAATGGGACTAGGGTTTGAGAAATGGGGTCCTTATATACACAATTTTGTGACACTATTCATGCAAAATATTTCCGAACTCCGAACGAAGCGTGCCGCCTGGCATCTTATATGTTATACCCCTATTCCGAACACAATGGAATATATATCGGAAGCCAATTCCAAAGTATTTGGAAGATATCGTTCAAAAAATCAAATTATATTAATTTAAATTACTTAAATACATTTCTAGGCATTTCAGCTTCGCACGACCAAACCGTAAGTCCGATCGCCACAAATTTTTTAATCCTATAATAATATACTATTACGGATCCAATGAAACTGCTTTCGTCCAATTCTGAGACAGTGTCCCGAATGTCTATTTTTACACGTCTAATTAAATATTAAAATTTCCAATTTCTATAAATTAACTTTTAATTCGACTTTAAAAGTTTACTAACTTTATTCTAATTCAAATAGGATTTAAATCAACTTTAGAAATCATTTTTATTCACATCAAATTCCAGATTCAATTATTTAACTGATTTAACTTGTAAAATTCACTTTTCAATATTTAAATTCAATTAAATATTCTAAATTCGAACGACTAAAAAACTGGGTCGTTACATCTGTCTAGTTGGCTTTGCTCAGAAGTGGCTGTCAGGATGTAAGTTTCATCACTGTTCTTTAACTTTATGGAGTTTATTCTATCAAAGTTACTCGGTCATCTCACAAATTCACAAATATTCCAAAGAGACGGGTACCATAGCTTCGGTGCATACACTCCAGTTCTGAAAGATATACCTATAGAAGAATGAAGGATGATGTTTCTCTTAGCTGATTCTTGTACGTGACATTCTCGGCATCTATATAACAGTCACAACCTTGATATTCTTCTCGCTACCCGTAGAGGTTCTCAGCTCACTCAAGAGGCTGAGGTTGAGCTACCAACTGCTGAGAATTAAGAAGTCCAACCTACGATATAAGACCCTCCCGTTGATTAAAGGAGGGATGATGGTGATGGCGACAATGGTGATAATGATGAAGATGACGATGGTGAGGATGGGAGTAATGATGAAAATGTGAATCCTAGATATTAGGTCACAAGAGAAACAGGTGGAGATGAACGAGTATCACCCCATGCCCATCATTCAAGAATAAAGATAATATCATCCCATCCTGTTTCCAGCTACAACGAACTCCGGTTAGGGAGGAAACTCCGGCTCCTCAAATCAATGACATTTTTGGTTCTCTTGGGAGTATCCCAGATCATATCCTTCATATGATTTCGCTAATCTCAACCTTTAGGTGCTTGGTTCTCTTATTTATATGGCTGCAGACAAACCTTCAACTACTACGAAGGGGATAACTCCATTCAACCGACTACATGAGCATGGTCTATACTCTATAGGATCAATAGGGCATACTGACACTCCATACGACATTTACACGTTCACACTGCATGCGTTATTCCTAGACATTGAATCTTAAGCCAATCATATTTCTTTTTCAGGTACAATTGGACGCCATAATCTTTACGATGATCTACATAGCCAATCCATGGGTTGCCACGGATGCAAATCTTCATGTCAAAAGCATGAATCGTCATACGAGTCTGACTTGGCAAGGCTCCGAAGAAAAGAGATAGAAAGGCAGAGTGAGGAGGAATGACGATACCATGATGATCATGATCGGGTGTCTCGTGATCACTTTGGATCGGGTAGGAGATTCCCTACTCGGTATCACGAGCACTCCCCTCTTCCAAAAGAATAAGATCGACACGCTTCAACGCCTAATCTTCTACCCACTTATAAGGTTTCAACAGCTCCCACTTCAGTGCCTCCTTCCACACAACCCATGGCATCTTCACATAAATCCAAATACATTTCTCAACCTATTGGTTCTACAGCCTCCAAGCCTGTTCAACAAAGGCCTAATAAAGAGCCCACTTCTGCTTATATTTCTACAACGGTCTCAGAACCTGTCTTAAGCCTACAATTTGTTGCGCTGCAGAATGCTTTCCTTATGTTATGCTTTACTGGAGTCAAATTTGCGTATCCTTTGTAGAATATTCATTCTGATGTTGCTGAGGCATGTCTCAATGATGTCAATATTATATGTGGAGGAAGTTTGCTTAATCCTTGTCTAATACTAATAAAGCTAATCAATTACTCTTTCGATAGAAGGAGATCGAGATAAGGACAATGATCAGATTATTGCTTATTATGATAAAGGTTGAATGCCTAGAAATCTCTCAAGGCAATGGAAAAGAAAATGTTGGAGGAGAGGAAAGCTTATGAGGAGAAATTTAAGTTGTAGCAAGAGAAGCTTAAGGCCGCATAACATCGAAGTAGCAAACTCACCAAGAACAAGACGGCCCTTTAGACTACCGCTGAGAAGCAAACTCTAAGGATTTCAAGTTTGGAAGCTGCATTGGAAACTAAAAGAAAAGAGAAAAATGAAGTGCTTTCCACTACCGAAGAGTACATGTCTAAAATGCTCAATGCTGAATAAGTGAAAAGGGATTCATAGGCTCGTGCAACTAAGACTAAAGAAGAAATCAAATCTTAAATCAAGTCAACTTTGGTCTACTTTTATGCAAACATGGTTAAATCTGGTGACCTGAAGTGGCTCGGTGATAAATAACCTAGAGCGCTAGCTATGATCCAGGAGGAAATAATCAAATAAGAAAAAGAGCATTTTGGCAAGGTGGATGAAGAGCATCCAGGTAAAACCTTGGATGAGATGATTTGAAGGTTTTTTCTTTGGGTTAGGCAATATTAGCTTCTAAAGCCTCGACTCATACTCAGGTGCCTGTTGGGGCCCTTTCTGAATTTAGCTCTAAGGATTTTAGAGAAAGTTCAATTTATATTTCTTAGGGACCCCAAGACTACTAACTTAACAACAACCACTTCTAGTATCGTTGCTTCTTCCACATCTGGGCTTCTTATCTTTGAACCCATAATTCCCTTTTCTAGGGCTTCTTCATTCTCTACTACTATGGTGACACCGGTGCTAGCGACTTCTTTCTATCCACAACTCATGTTCGATACAACCCTGAGGACCTTAGCTATACACTGCCAAAGTTTACCTCGAAACTTGTTTCATTATCTTATATTATAGAGGAGAGCCAGACTGTGACTCCTTCTCAAACTATGTTTGTTTTTCCCGAGGGTATATCATTAGTTTCACATATTCTGAGAAACTTTAGATGACACCCATGGATTATTCTGAGCTCCACTTTTCTCTATATCAATCTTCAGGTCCAACTACTTATAACAGCCTGAAATTTTCAACCATTCGCATCCATGCATGTAGGATTTGAATTGCTCAAAATATTAGATTGTTAATTTAAATTTGGAAAAACTTAGCATATACAGTAAATAAAATAATCACAGATCACAAACACAGAGTAATATAACAATAATGCAGCAGAAACAAAAGAATAGTAGTTTGTGAAGCTACTATATATATATAACAGAGTTAAACAAGATACAAAAGAAGTCTCGAATACATAGATGTCTCAATACAATAGTCAAATACAAGATCTGAATACATCACTGGAATCAACTGAATAACTGAAAGCAGAATCGATATAGCTGGTTCTCCAAGCGAAGCTCCAACTCCAAAGGTGAGTCTCAAATGTTGTAATAGCCCGCTTTTCCGTACCCCTTGAATAGACACTAATCTCCATCGATTTACTCAAGGTGAACGAAAAACTGAACCATTATGGTTTAAAAGAAGAAGGGGTAGAAGAAAAGATAGAAGAAAAAGAAAAGAAGAACAACAGAACAACATCAGAAACAATATCAGAATCTCACATATCGCAGCGGAACAATATATAATAGATAATCACTAGTCTTTCAAAACAAAGAACTATATCAGTTTATACATACATCAATCAAAGTCAATATACAAAAATGGACAGTTATATAAACTTGTCCTCATACAGAATACAAAGCGGAATAAATACTATCAGATACAAATACTACGTCTCGTCATCCAGCTTCTTTCCAAAGCTCTGGAATATCCAGAATATCCTGATAACCTAACTCTAGACTGCCCGTGTGGAAATTGGTGGGCACCCAGAGTTTAGAAGGGAAACAATAAACTCCGAGTCAGTCATGGTGACTGGTGTGAGATCGTAAAACAGTTATTTTCACAAAGAAAATAAAACAGATTCGCAATGCTTTTGGAAAATGAAACTACCATAAGACCTCCCACCACACACACATTGCAAACGCAGAATTGGAGGAGATTTCTTCTTATGATAGTCAAATATGCTTACTACGCCAATCATTGTATTATTATTATTAATGTCTAGTGGAGAAAACATTTCGAAAGTATAATATTAATCTTAGCCAGCATAGACATTCCGAACTATGCCTACTATAGCTACCATCCAAACAGTGGGGCGCCACCATAAGTAGATGGCAGGTTCTACAACTAATACCGTACAAAGTTCGTATTTGGAAGATGGATTTCCAACAAATGGTCAGGCTAAGGAACTTCCTTTCCTCCTGCCTAATACGATCGCCTCTGGCTGGACGCCCCGAGAGACAAACTGCTCTCTGCCAAACAAGGCCGGGTTACCCCTGTAACAGGTAACTCACGAATATGTCATCACCCGGTCCTTTGGGACCTTTATCCGAGCGCTCGATATCCAACTTCACACATCATAAAGAAAGTGTATCCACATGAGTAAGTATCTGGGCTCCATACCATGATACCACCCCTTTCCAGAAGGAAATGACATACCCTAAAGGGCGCGACCCTCATAACCTTGCCGCAACATTCCTGTTTCGACCATTTCCGGGTTGTTGAGGCCCTGACGAAGTCTCGTCCACAAAGCTACGTTTTTTCAAAAAGCCACGCTTTGGGTCAACAGATGATCAACCTATGATCACAAAGATAAATGATCAAACAAATGATCATATCACAAATGATCAAACACTAATCATCACACAGCAACACTCAGCATGCCACATTACCAAATTGGGATATATCGCTGATAACTTCAACTACATAACCTCTGAGCTCGTACGTTTCAGAGAAGGGTGTTAAGCTAAGAGAATAAATTCTCCGCCACCAACAGATATGTATTTGAAAGAAATCAGCTTTATATCTCAAAGTGTAATGTCAGACACACAATCCATACAAGTCTGTTCCGGGATCGAACAGAACCGAAGGCACTTCTCACGAAGCCCTTGCAAATCCGGATAATTTCCAATCACGTCCGGACTTCCCGTCACTAAGGGTAATAAAACCTCTAAATCGGAGATCAACCGATGTAGAGTAACTCGACGGTAATCCTTCCGTTTTCAAAAATATCCGGTCTTCAACACCGGTCATCAAATGTGATTCATAACGACGTATCACATATTCGGAATGGGTTATACGACCCCATGGTCCTTTCCCGGCTAACCCAAATAGTGAGCGCTTATTCAAAAATAAGTGTGGCATTCAATTCATCCAATTCACAACAAATACCCATTCAAGGTAATTATTGATAGTCGGTTATTTAACTATCAATAAAGATGCGCAACATCATCAGATTCCAAATAATTTTCCAAATTATTTTATTTTCCAAAATATCTTTACTAGATATAAAATTTCCACGTTTCAAAAATAAATCAACGTTTATTTTTAAACAACTTCCCTTTCTTTTATAAATTCCATAGTGAATTTATATTTCAAAAATATCTACTGATATACGATTTTCAAATCGATTCCAATATTCATTTTCAATTTATCTTTAAGAAGATAAAATCTCAATAACGTTTCATTTCATATTGGAAAAGCATTTCCATACTTATTTAATAATAAGTAATTCACAAATCTATTTATTTTCAACACTTGGAAAATATTCGATATACTTAAATCAAAATTAAGTATATATTTCATTCTTTAAGGAAATCATTTACTATAACAACATCTATTTGAGTCAAAACGAATGTTACGTAAAACATCGTTACGACGACTCAAAATCACTAGTATAGGGATTCGAAATTAAGATAGATATGTAAATCCCAATACTAGACAAAACATTTCCTTTCGGAAATCATTTACTATAACAATAGTGTTATAGTCCACCATTTCCTTATTTCTCGAAAACGTCTATTTCAACAATGAATGTTGAAATCTATGATTTCGATATTCAATACATTTTAAAATATCGTTAAAACAATTAACTTCATTTCAAATATCACTTTTCCAAAACCATATCCATTTTACAAAAAAAAAATATTCACTGTCCAAAATCGTGAATATACTTCACTAACCAAATTTCAATCTTTTCTACACATTTTATTCCAAGAATTAACCACTATCCAAAATCGTGGATAAAATTCCCTTAACAACCTTCTATATTAAATTCATCAAATTTGATTGATTTTCGAATTTATAAAACAACGTTTATAAATTCACCTTTTTATATTTCATAACAACTTTGATTTAATAAATCTCCTTTATTAACAAATTCGATCAATATTCCATTTAAAGGCAAAAATCCAATTTATAAGTTAATTTCTTATAAATCTCCTATTCGGCAGTTTCATCCATTTTATAACTTCACAATTTATAAATCTATAAATTTCATTTACTTACGAATTCCATAAATATTTCATTTTTACACTTATAAAAACTCGTTTTATAATTCCAATATTTTTGATTTATAAATATCAATTTTTATAAATCTTTTTATACAAATCGTTTATAGTTATTCAAAAATCCCAACTTAAATCATTTTATAAGTGAATCGACTTTTATTTCAAAAATCACACTTTGGTTATATTTCACCAAAAATCTAAACTTTAAAATTTCAAACGTTTATTTATTTGAAATAAATCAATTCAAAAATTCAATAAAACGCCTACTTTCAAAAATCACTTTAAAATCTTTTTAAAGTAAAAGTCGTTATTTTTAAATTTCAAAACTGAATCCGATGATGCAACAGCACCAACTAGTCAATCACAACAGCAAACATCATATATCAATATATGATAACAGAATACATCACAATATCTGTAAATAAATAAATACTGGTGAGGAATCCAGTTGGATCCCTCCAACCTGTTTCCCTGCATCCACAGACGTTAGCACAATACCAATTCCACTTCGAGGTGGAATATCGCGGTATATGGGTTTTATAAAAATATCCGCTTACTAACGGCGCAATAGGGTCTCATCCGCTATACGAGGCGGGAAATCAATCAATCCAATATATACATATGCCAATATGTATATATTGCTATATATATATATAGATATATCCTACTATATCTAATATCACATCCAAATAGCAATCAAATCAATCAATAACTGTAAATTCAACTTTTCATTTGAGTGAGAAAATCTCACCTTAGCTTTTTATTTTGCAATCCCATTTTCATTCTCGGCTTGATTTCTTTACAGATTTTGACCTAGTATAAATAATTATACAATTCGTTAATATTCGAATAAATCGAATAATAAATTCTCATTTGTAACAACCCGAGTTTTTCTAACACGAAAAACCGGACCATTTGAGTTAAGAAGAAGAGGTAGAAGAAGAAAAATAGAAAAACAACAACAGAATCTCACATACGTAGTGGAATAAAATATAATAGATAATAACAGATCTTTACACAAAAAGAAATCTATATCTGTTTACATATACATCATCCAAATACATCATCAGAGTACATCACATCAAAATCATACAACTGGACAGTAATCATAACTTGTCCTCACAATCTGAATACACAGCGGAATATATAACTCAAATACGGAAGTACGTATCGCCATCCAGCTCCATAGCATCATTTCCTGTAATTTATAATACTCGGTCTGACCCGAGCATCATATAAAACAATACCCGAGTCAGTCTGGAATACCAGCGTGAGAAAATCACACTCAATTGATTATTAAAGTTTCAAAAATCCTTTGAAAACAAAAGCATCTCGTAAGACCACGCCACAAATAAACATGTCGGGTTTTTACCTTATGATAGCTAAAACACTTTTTATCAAATTCCTCTGATATTATAATAGTGTCTATATACACATACTTATTAAAATAGCTGAAATTGTTACATTATTAAATTCCAGCATACTAGCCACAAAAGTGGGTAATACAAACAAATACCGTACAAGGCACGTAGGAAAATGGATTTCCAACGAATGACTAGGCACTGGGGTACCACCTATCACAGTACGTGGCCTAGATCACCGTACCGAGGAGTACGCCCGCTCCTCTGCAACACAAGGCCGGAACCATCCCTTACTGGATGATCCCGAATAAAATCACCCCACGGTTGGGATCAGCAACCGCACCACTAAGCCGAAATAAAAAGGGACATCTAGACAGGGATGACCTTACCCTCCAGTGGGAGCTACCCACGAAGCCTTGCTGCATAACCCCTGATTTTCAGTCATTCCCGGTTGATGAGGTTCGAGGCTAAACGATACCTTTTAGAGAACATATCCCTTAGAATGCCCATCGTCCGCTGACGATGTTTCGCAAGCATTCGTCCATACAAGTCCGTCCTGGGTTTGAACGGAACCGAAGGCACTACTCCTACTACATCCATTTTGGAAATATCCTCAGGATTAGTAGCGACTAGCCCTTGCACTTCACTGCTCCATCTTCGACTCCGAAATCGTTACACGAAACGTACAAACCGGATCGAAGTGGTATTCGAGTCTCCAGACCTAGAATCCCGGTATACGGAAACTCGATCCCGGTCTCTTCGAAACGATCAGCGCATTTGGCCAATATTGATAGTCGGTTATTTAACTATCAATTTACATCCACAAGCAACCATCACACAATAAATAATTTCCCACATTATTTATTTACCCAAATATCTTTCCAAGATATATTTCCAAATTTTCAAACTCCTTTTGAAAACAATTTCAAAACAGTTTCCGCTTACGGAATACATTTCCAAATATTTATTTCCTCTGAAACACCAAGTACAAAACACTTAGATTTTAAAATAATCTTAAAACACTTTACTATAAATATACTTAATAATATTGAAATTTAAAAACTACTTTAATACCTTAACAAAATATATACTTAAGAAATATTTAAAATGGAACTACTTCACAAATATAAACTAATTTCTCTTTTTAAAACATAATACCTAATCACTTTTATATAATTACTACAATAATAGATTTGAAAAATACTTACTTTAAATTTTAAACATTTAAAAAGAATAGATTTTCCAAACATACTTAATATTTAGAAATAATCAATTTTCTAAAATATGCTTTTAAAAACACAATTAGAACCTTTAACTTATATTAAAAATTTCTTTGAAAACATACTTGGCTATCCAGAGAAATACCCTTCTCACTCCCATCTTTTAAAAATAAATCAATATTTATTCTTAAACCAAACCATATCCTTTTATAAATTCCCACTTTGAATTTATATTTTCAAATATCCACTGATATTTTATTTTACTTGATAAACCCAGTTTATATCTTCAAAATTTCATTTCTCCTTTAAAAATCCCGTTTTAACACTTAAATCAAATTCCAAATTGATTTCCGATTTACTTTACTTTGAAATAAATTTCTTGCTTGCTCCATTTATTCCAATTTACTTGAATTATTTTACTTTAAATTTTATTCTTTTATTTCTTTTAAAAATCCAATTCTATAGATTTTAATAACTCATTCTACTTAGATATTCAATCCAACATTTCAATCATCAATAAAATCATCACAGGATATCAATATTCATAACACAGAATATAAAACAGTCTAGATAAATTTTGAGGAATCCAGTTGGATCCCTCCAACCTGTTTCCCTGCATCCACAAACGTTAGCACAATACCAATTCCACTTCGAGGTGGAATATCGCGGTATATGGGTTTTATAAAATATCATCCGCTATTATGCGGCGCATAGGGTCTCATCCGCTATATAAATGCGGGAATATCAATAACTCAAATATATACATATGCCAATATGTATATATTGCTATATTCTACTATATATATAATATAGCATATCAATCAATGCAATCATCCAATCAATTATTTAAATTTAACCATTTAAATTTAAATTCAACTGAGTGAGATTAACTCACCTTTTATTTCCGTTCGCAATCCAATTCCATTACAGCTATTTCTCCACGATCATGACCTTGTATAAATAAATTTACAACTTATTAATATTTTTAATAATTAGAAAATTAATTTCCCTTTAATCAACTAACAATTTAATTTGAACTAATCATTTGGTTTAAACTGATAAATTGATTCTAAACTAAATCCTTTAAATAAATTATCTTATTTTCTTTCGTTTCCTGACTTCTGATTATTCAAATCTAAACTGAAATGCAAATTGTAATTAACTAGTAGCAAATTTATACCTTGCTAGAAAAACAGACTCGGAAAAATCCACCTTGCTCGAATCGTGAAACCCCGCAGCCTCCAACCTGATTTCACGGTTGCAGCTCGAGTTCGAGCTCGAAATCCCAAACCTTCGACCTTACCGCCTCCCAGTATCACTCGCAGCAAAATACAACGAAACCCAATGACCCTGATCATGACTTAATCTCCAGATAATCGCAACCCTAATCCCTTTCTGCTCGACACTACACACTCGACTAGCTGCTCCACCCCGAGCCCTGGCAACTGCCACCAAATGACGACATTGAACTCGCGCAACCCCTGACTGCTTCGCAACCAGAACCCTACCCTCGAACTCGGCCGCCTTGCAAGCGCCACCTCCATCTTCCGCTTGTGCCCCCAAACCCCACGCAATCACAGTCGCTAATTGCGAGCGACGCGACACCTTCCCAGCTTCCAACGCCTGCCACCACTTCGAGACTTCCACTGACAACATGTGTGCGCGAGTGCTTCAACTCAGTTGAATCGAATGGCGACCCTTGCAAATTGCGATGAAAGGCAACTCGATTTCGATTTCTAGAAAGAGCCGTAGGATTTTATATTTTTTTTTTAAGGGTCGAATTGATGCTCGGTTTAGAGGAAAGGAAGAAGAACGAAACAATAATTTTTCTCTCTGAGGAAGCCATTTGATTTTTCGAACGAAAGAGGATGAATGTGGAACCGACTTCGTGAATGAAGAAAGATTTGGGGAGAAGCGATTTTGAACTAAATGTGAGATTCCATTCTTTGATTTTTTAAAAGTACGAGCAGAAGAAACATTTCGGTTTCTTTTATTTGCCTAACGCGTGTCTTTAATTTGCCAAGTGTTGAATTAACAAGAGAAGAGATGTGTAATTTGCCTTGTGAAAACAGTATTATATTAAATATATATATATATAATTTTTAAATTTAAATTTAAATTTAAATTGTCACAATTATGCAACTCACAATCTCGATCTCCTATCGAGGCGTGCCGCCAGGCGTTTATAATGTTATGCCCCTATTTCGAACGCACAGGAAAAGGTTTCGAGTCCTAACTCGGTCGTATGGAGAAGATAGCTTTTTGAACCAGTTATTATATTGGATTTCCTATATAAATTTTAACACGTTTATATACCGTATGCTTACATAACAACTCCAAACACTCCAAAATTTAAAATTCGAAAATAATACAATATTACGGATCCAATGGAACTGGTTTCGTCGAATTTCGAGACTGTGCCTCGAACGGCTATTTTTAAATTCAATTTCAACGATATATTTTAAAACTGAACAAAACTCTTTAAAATTTCATTTTAAAAGTTCTATCATCTTCAGTATTAACAATATAAATTTTCTGAACCTTTGAACTATTTTTAACAGGCTTAAAATCAAGATTCAATATTTTACCCAATCCCGATAATTAAATTTAATAATTAATTATCCAAATAAATACTGTATATTTGAAATTAAAGTTAAAATTTAACCTTCGGATATTTAAAATAAATTAAATATTCACATTTCAAATATACAAAAATTCTGGGTCGTCACATTCCTCCCCCCTTAAAAGAATTTCGTCCCCGAAATTACTAGTTAGGAAGAATGATTCAATCCCCATTAACTATTTCCCAAATTCAAACAGTTTTAACAATACTCAAACAATCTTTTATTAATGATACACTAATCATCTTTTAACTTCCCAAACTTATTCATAAGTTCAACCCATACTACCTACTTATCCATTCAAATTTAAATTTGAATTCAAATTTTTGAATTATCAAAATTTTCCAAAATTTTTCTAACTCCCTAAATTTCCGAAAAATTTCGCCAGCGTCTCCTTTGCGCGGCTAGCTCGGTACTACTACAAAATGGCTCTACGGCCTCCCAATCTCAAAAAGAAAACAAAAAGCCAAGTGGCTGGATCCAAAACCCAATCAAATTTCATATAGAAATTCAAATACATACCTTTTTGTCGAGCCATTAAATTTTTATCTTCTAAAATCAAAAACCCCAATTATCCATTGCTTTTATACACCTGTATATCCTACTAAGCAATAATATTCAATTACAATCCCAAAGTCATTTTATATTTTCCTTTACAAATTTTCAATATTTGTTTTACTTAAGCCCGTACGATGCACATATATCATCTGTACGCAATATCACATTCGATCGCTCAATCGATCACACAATTCCACTTCCGAACTAGTATTGTCCACCCGACTTCCTAGTGCGGACTCAGATCTGGTTCCTTGATCAGAAACCGTCATTCTCCTTGCATAGCCACAAACTATGATACAGAATATCCAGAATCAATCAACAATCCATATCCAGGCTCGCCGTTGAAAATCGAGTGAAAAATCCTGATTCGGATCGAAAAAAACTATCTCGAAATTCTGTGTTCGACATCTGGACCAAATAGCTATGCGAATAAAATAATATACGTACATCTTACGTATAAATTCCAATTGATTATCAATTTCATCAATTCTCTTTTATTCACATTCCTTTTTATTGTTATCTCCTTATTCACAACTATCCCATTTCACAACTTCAGTTTTAGTCTTCATTCAACTATTCACTTAGTATATTTTTATTTATTTTTCCATTCCAAAATTACTAAGTATATTTCCAATACAAATTTTCTTAAGAATTTCATTCTTCAATTCTTAGGTTCATATAAATTTTTTTATACTTATTTACTACTTCACCACCGAAGTGTATATATTCAAATCGAATTCCAATTTCATATGAATTCCAACTTACTTCAATTTACTACTTCATTTCCAAATTTTTTTCCTTAAATTCAATTCATCTCCAACTTCCAAAAATTGAATTTTATTTAGCTCGAAAACAATCCAAGTTAATTCATTCAATAACTATTTCTCAACTTATTTAAACCACTCCTCTGTTGAGTTCAGTTTCCATTCAACATTTACTTAAGTCAATAACTTAAGTTTATTTTCCATTTAACCAACCCTTTAAAGTTTTATTTCCATCTTTCATTTTATTCTTATTTAATCAAATTCCATCCATTTATTTATTTTCACTTATTCGGATTCCATTCGAAATCCAAACCATTACTATTTTATTCCAATTTCATTTACTCACAATTTAATTTCATTAACTAATTTATTATCTCATTAGTTCCTTCGCTGGTTAAAATTAAATACTTGCTTTTTAATTCCAAATATCACTTCACTTAATTTTCTTAAGTTCAATATATTTTATAATTCAAGTTTGGATTTATTTAAAAATTAAGATTGCTCATCTTAGTCGTTTCCATTTGATAATTACAATTTCAAATTATAACTCTTAATAGTTCAAAGAAATGAATTCCCATTTATGACTTACAATTTCATTTCTATTCATAAGTTTTAACTTACTTACTTATTTACATTTAATTCAATTCCAATTCTCAATTTTATTTAACTTATCTTTAGTTAAATTCAAATATATTTATTCTCTTTCATATACTCGAATTAAATTTTAATTCCAGGATACAAATTTTATACAAGTTTTACAATTCATTCACCTTCAAGTTCTCTAACTCTTTTATCTACCAGCTTATATTACTCATTGAGTTAATTTCATCTCATAATTATAATCCCAGAATTAAACTTTCATTCCCTTCTTATTTCAATCAACTTCATTCTATACTTTATATTGTTGATTCATTTAAATTTCCACATTTAAATTTTAAATAGAATTTCCAGAATCCAAGTGCCCGGTTTTATTTCAAAACCATTTTGAATCCATAAATAACTCATACACATCTGGTATATCACATCAAATCCCAATTTCTAAAACAATCTGCTTTTATCAAACAAATTTTCCCTTTTGAATTTCAAAACCAACCCAGTTCACAATTATTTCCAACTTAAAACAGTTTGGTAGCAATTTCTCTTTGGAAACTCGAAAATAGACATCGATGATGCTGCAGTCACCACCGAAATTATTTTCCAGCGACCGAAAGAGAATTTAATGCTTTTATCACTTTAAAACATTTCAAACATTTTTAAATCCCAAATCCCACCAGATTTCAATTCAATTTCAAAAATATTCATGAAATAATATCACCATTATTTCCCCGAAACCTTTTAAAAACTATTTTTAAATCCAAAGGAATTTAAATCTTTCCCAAAACTTCAAATTCAAAATCCATCCAATTTTTATATCAAAACATTACTCTGGAATTCTATCACATTTTATTTCAAGTTATAAGTCACTTTTACCATTTACATTTACAAATTTCATTTGTTTATGAATTTATCTCATTTGATTATAAATCACATTTGTAATTCACATTTGTATATAATGTTTTATCTCAATTTATAAATTTCATTTAGTCTATATTTCAAATTCCATTTTGTTATATAAATTTATTCTTCAACTTAGGTTATAAGTTTCAATTTTTACTCAATAATGAGACTAACTCATTATTGTCATTTTCTAACAACCAAGCATCCAAATATATAACTATAATAATTTCAAATAATTATTTCTTTTATATACAAAATAATTTGGGCAAAATTATTTCATTCACCCTATTTAAAACAATATTGTGTCGAACTGTTCTATTCAAGTGTTTAGAAACCCCTTCGATACAGTTGTCCAGACTGTGCCGACGAAGGTTCATATGCCACTCAATAAATCAACCAACACAATATAAAACTATTTTATATTCACTAACAAATACGCGCTCATATCTATTAGTACTCTCAAAATTCCCACCAGAGCCAAGGTTATCGCTAGCCTAAGCTCTGATACCAAGTGTAACAACCCGAGTTTTTCTAACACGAAAAACCGGACCATTTGAGTTAAGAAGAAGAGGTAGAAGAAGAAAAATAGAAAAACAACAACAGAATCTCACATACGTAGTGGAATAAAATATAATAGATAATAACAGATCTTTACACAAAAAGAAATCTATATCTGTTTACATATACATCATCCAAATACATCATCAGAGTACATCACATCAATATCATACAACTGGACAGTAATCATAACTTGTCCTCACAATCTGAATACACAGCGGAATATATAACTCAAATACGGAAGTACGTATCGCCATCCAGCTCCATAGCATCATTTCCTGTAATTTATAATACTCGGTCTGACCCGAGCATCATATAAAACAATACCCGAGTCAGTCTGGAATACCAGCGTGAGAAAATCACACTCAATTGATTATTAAAGTTTCAAAAATCCTTTGAAAACAAAAGCATCTCGTAAGACCACGCCACAAATAAACATGTCGGGTTTTTACCTTATGATAGCTAAAACACTTTTTATCAAATTCCTCTGATATTATAATAGTGTCTATATACACATACTTATTAAAATAGCTGAAATTGTTACATTATTAAATTCCAGCATACTAGCCACAAAAGTGGGTAATACAAACAAATACCGTACAAGGCACGTAGGAAAATGGATTTCCAACGAATGACTAGGCACTGGGGTACCACCTATCACAGTACGTGGCCTAGATCACCGTACCGAGGAGTACGCCCGCTCCTCTGCAACACAAGGCCGGAACCATCCCTTACTGGATGATCCCGAATAAAATCACCCCACGGTTGGGATCAGCAACCGCACCACTAAGCCGAAATAAAAAGGGACATCTAGACAGGGATGACCTTACCCTCCAGTGGGAGCTACCCACGAAGCCTTGCTGCATAACCCCTGATTTTCAGTCATTCCCGGTTGATGAGGTTCGAGGCTAAACGATACCTTTTAGAGAACATATCCCTTAGAATGCCCATCGTCCGCTGACGATGTTTCGCAAGCATTCGTCCATACAAGTCCGTCCTGGGTTTGAACGGAACCGAAGGCACTACTCCTACTACATCCATTTTGGAAATATCCTCAGGATTAGTAGCGACTAGCCCTTGCACTTCACTGCTCCATCTTCGACTCCGAAATCGTTACACGAAACGTACAAACCGGATCGAAGTGGTATTCGAGTCTCCAGACCTAGAATCCCGGTATACGGAAACTCGATCCCGGTCTCTTCGAAACGATCAGCGCATTTGGCCAATATTGATAGTCGGTTATTTAACTATCAATTTACATCCACAAGCAACCATCACACAATAAATAATTTCCCACATTATTTATTTACCCAAATATCTTTCCAAGATATATTTCCAAATTTTCAAACTCCTTTTGAAAACAATTTCAAAACAGTTTCCGCTTACGGAATACATTTCCAAATATTTATTTCCTCTGAAACACCAAGTACAAAACACTTAGATTTTAAAATAATCTTAAAACACTTTACTATAAATATACTTAATAATATTGAAATTTAAAAACTACTTTAATACCTTAACAAAATATATACTTAAGAAATATTTAAAATGGAACTACTTCACAAATATAAACTAATTTCTCTTTTTAAAACATAATACCTAATCACTTTTATATAATTACTACAATAATAGATTTGAAAAATACTTACTTTAAATTTTAAACATTTAAAAAGAATAGATTTTCCAAACATACTTAATATTTAGAAATAATCAATTTTCTAAAATATGCTTTTAAAAACACAAGTAGAACCTTTAACTTATATTAAAAATTTCTTTGAAAACATACTTGGCTATCCAGAGAAATACCCTTCTCACTCCCATCTTTTAAAAATAAATCAATATTTATTCTTAAACCAAACCATATCCTTTTATAAATTCCCACTTTGAATTTATATTTTCAAATATCCACTGATATTTTATTTTACTTGATAAACCCAGTTTATATCTTCAAAATTTCATTTCTCCTTTAAAAATCCCGTTTTAACACTTAAATCAAATTCCAAATTGATTTCCGATTTACTTTACTTTGAAATAAATTTCTTGCTTGCTCCATTTATTCCAATTTACTTGAATTATTTTACTTTAAATTTTATTCTTTTATTTCTTTTAAAAATCCAATTCTATAGATTTTAATAACTCATTCTACTTAGATATTCAATCCAACATTTCAATCATCAATAAAATCATCACAGGATATCAATATTCATAACACAGAATATAAAACAGTCTAGATAAATTTTGAGGAATCCAGTTGGATCCCTCCAACCTGTTTCCCTGCATCCACAAACGTTAGCACAATACCAATTCCACTTCGAGGTGGAATATCGCGGTATATGGGTTTTATAAAATATCATCCGCTATTATGCGGCGCATAGGGTCTCATCCGCTATATAAATGCGGGAATATCAATAACTCAAATATATACATATGACAATATGTATATATTGCTATATTCTACTATATATATAATATAGCATATCAATCAATGCAATCATCCAATCAATTATTTAAATTTAACCATTTAAATTTAAATTCAACTGAGTGAGATTAACTCACCTTTTATTTCCGTTCGCAATCCAATTCCATTACAGCTATTTCTCCACGATCATGACCTTGTATAAATAAATTTACAACTTATTAATATTTTTAATAATTAGAAAATTAATTTCCCTTTAATCAACTAACAATTTAATTTGAACTAATCATTTGGTTTAAACTGATAAATTGATTCTAAACTAAATCCTTTAAATAAATTATCTTATTTTCTTTCGTTTCCTGACTTCTGATTATTCAAATCTAAACTGAAATGCAAATTGTAATTAACTAGTAGCAAATTTATACCTTGCTAGAAAAACAGACTCGGAAAAATCCACCTTGCTCGAATCGTGAAACCCCGCAGCCTCCAACCTGATTTCACGGTTGCAGCTCGAGTTCGAGCTCGAAATCCCAAACCTTCGACCTTACCGCCTCCCAGTATCACTCGCAGCAAAATACAACGAAACCCAATGACCCTGATCATGACTTAATCTCCAGATAATCGCAACCCTAATCCCTTTCTGCTCGACACTACACACTCGACTAGCTGCTCCACCCCGAGCCCTGGCAACTGCCACCAAATGACGACATTGAACTCGCGCAACCCCTGACTGCTTCGCAACCAGAACCCTACCCTCGAACTCGGCCGCCTTGCAAGCGCCACCTCCATCTTCCGCTTGTGCCCCCAAACCCCACGCAATCACAGTCGCTAATTGCGAGCGACGCGACACCTTCCCAGCTTCCAACGCCTGCCACCACTTCGAGACTTCCACTGACAACATGTGTGCGCGAGTGCTTCAACTCAGTTGAATCGAATGGCGACCCTTGCAAATTGCGATGAAAGGCAACTCGATTTCGATTGCTAGAAAGAGCCGTAGGATTTTATATTTTTTTTTTTTAAGGGTCGAATTGATGCTCGGTTTAGAGGAAAGGAAGAAGAACGAAACAATAATTTTTCTCTCTGAGGAAGCCATTTGATTTTTCGAACGAAAGAGGATGAATGTGGAACCGACTTCGTGAATGAAGAAAGATTTGGGGAGAAGCGATTTTGAACTAAATGTGAGATTCCATTCTTTGATTTTTTAAAAGTACGAGCAGAAGAAACATTTCGGTTTCTTTTATTTGCCTAACGCGTGTCTTTAATTTGCCAAGTGTTGAATTAACAAGAGAAGAGATGTGTAATTTGCCTTGTGAAAACAGTATTATATTAAATATATATATATAATTTTTAAATTTAAATTTAAATTTAAATTGTCACAATTATGCAACTCACAATCTCGATCTCCTATCGAGGCGTGCCGCCAGGCGTTTATAATGTTATGCCCCTATTTCGAACGCACAGGAAAAGGTTTCGAGTCCTAACTCGGTCGTATGGAGAAGATAGCTTTTTGAACCAGTTATTATATTGGATTTCCTATATAAATTTTAACACGTTTATATACCGTATGCTTACATAACAACTCCAAACACTCCAAAATTTAAAATTCGAAAATAATACAATATTACGGATCCAATGAAACTGGTTTCGTCGAATTTCGAGACTGTGCCTCGAACGGCTATTTTTAAATTCAATTTCAACGATATATTTTAAAACTGAACAAAACTCTTTAAAATTTCATTTTAAAAGTTCTATCATCTTCAGTATTAACAATATAAATTTTCTGAACCTTTGAACTATTTTTAACAGGCTTAAAATCAAGATTCAATATTTTACCCAATCCCGATAATTAAATTTAATAATTAATTATCCAAATAAATACTGTATATTTGAAATTAAAGTTAAAATTTAACCTTCGGATATTTAAAATAAATTAAATATTCACATTTCAAATATACAAAAATTCCGGGTCGTCACATCATTCTTGATTGTTAAATTAATTAATAGTTTCAATTAAACCAATTTTTTTCTTTAATAAATTTATTTTAACTAATTATTTTACTTTAAATCAATATCTTTAAATCAGTTTCCTTTAATAAATCATTTTACCTAACAAATTTTTCCTTTTACAAATTTTCCTTTTGAAATTAATTTAAATTAACCAAGGGTTTCATTTTGAACCAATAATTTGAATTGTAAACAAATTTTCTTTTACTGTATAAAACTATTTATCCTCTAAACTGTTTTAAATTTTCTATACTTTCAAAACCCTATAAATATATATATATATATACTGTTTCATTTATAAATAGGTATTTATTTGATTAAAACAAAATTACCCTTTCAGTAAATTCACTTATATATTTATAAAGATAAATACACATATATGCCTTACTGTAAATTAAATTCCTTTTCTCTATTTTAATCCTTACTGTTTATTTTAATATGAAAGTATTGTTTCTTCTTCCAAATTTTAAACTGTGACTATATTAAATTAAATCAAAAACAAAACAGCAGATACCTCACAGCAATCGACTACGCCAACTTCGCCGAGATCGAACTCGACCATCGCCAGTGCGCGCGAGCTGCTGCCCCCACTTCGATTCGAACGCCCCAACTACGACGACCCAGCCTCCTCTCAGCCTCAAGAACTCCTAACTCGCCGCCATCGACCCCTCAGTGAAGCCCTAATACGTGCGCCCCAAAGCCTCGCGACGCGCCTCCTGCTTTGCTCGAGCCCACCCACTTCGATTGCGAGCTGTCGTCGTGGCCACGACCTCGACGAACGCCTCAATTTATCTCGAAACCCCCAAGCCCTAGCTTGCCATCGAACTGCTGCCGTCGCTTGCCTCGCGACCACGTTGCTCGAAATCGAGTTTCGCCTAACTCGCTGCAGTTGTTGCCACTGCGACTTCGTGAGTTTTCTGAATTGAACGAGAAGGCGACCCTATATATTGTTTTGAATTTTGATTGGAGAATTTCGAACTGTCGTTCATTTTGAATTGAAAAAACGAGGGGAGAACGCGGCCATTTTTTTTTCTCTCTTGACTTCGTCTGTTTTTCTTTGAAGATGAGAAAAGCATACGAATATAAAACTGAAGAAGTCGGCTACGCGTACATTACTAGGTCTGCTTGAGAAATGTAGGTTGGCTGATGGAGATTGAAATTTGACTGGTGAAAAAATATGATATTTAGTTAAAACGATTAATTATTTCCATGCGTTCTTATCTCGTACGACCACACGATGAATCCGAATGCCACGAAATTTGAAATCCGATAATAATACAATATTACGGACCCAATGGAACTGGTTTCGTCGAATTCTGAGACTGCGCCTCGGACGGCTATTTTCCAATATAAATTCGAACGATTAAATTTCAAAATTGAACAAATCGTTTTCAAACTCAATTCTGAAGCTTCTGTTATCTTCAGTATTATCAATATAAATTTTGAAAGCTTTCGAAATATTTTTCATCAGCGTAAAACTGAAGATTCAAATTTTTATTCGACTTTCAATCGATTAACTTTTTATAATTAAATCGTCAAATTCAAAGTTATATCGGGGATTCAAATTAAATCATCGTTCAAATATTTAAAATTAATTAAATATTCTCAATTTAATTTGTTCAAAATTCTGGGTCGTTACAAATGTTGTATCACTCAGTCTGACCCGAGCGTAAAGCAAAACACAAAACACTCGAGTCAGGATTAACATTCTTATATCAATAAATCCAACTCAAGTGAAATAACAACTGAAATACAAGTAACTCAAAGGATGTTTGGGATAACCATCCTCTAAGGATCCGTTAAACTATCTACTATGTAGTAATATACGCTATTATAATAATGTCTATAATAAAATAAACTTACTTTTAAATAGCGTTAAGGCTTTACATTTTCCACCTTAACACGTAATAGTCCCAGTAGTCTATCCAGTATTAGCATACTCCCAGATCGGGGGCTACCCTCAATACTCCACAGGCTACGGGAGAAATCTCAACTCGTGGTAAAGTTCGATATGGTAGGTGACACGCACAACTAGGCAATGTCAGGGTAGATATACCCATTATGCATCCGGGCTGGTGGAAACGCATAGCAGCCACTACTGCCCACCTCGGAGCACACTCCCAATCAAAATCGAAGGGTGGCCACCAAATCAATCACAAAGTAATAGAATGGTATCGAAGAAATGCGTCCGATCAGAGGTGCTACCTTATTGGCCCGTCGATCGCTCTTGTTTTAGCCATCTTATGCCAACTCACGGGAGTTGGGTCCATGTTCATACCTCTATAGGATCGTCGCCACCATCCTACTTCATTCTGGAATCTCCACCGCGTACACGGTTGTTAAAGTGGTTTTCGGTATCGACAAAGAGTATGCCCATATCTGATCTCGGTCTCTTTAACAACCAAACGTTATTATAACACCGCGGTCATTTCAAAATAGTTCATACTTCAAAAACCCAAAATATCATTTCCATTTCAAAAACCAAATCAATACGATATCATTTCCATTTCAAATATATCCATTTCCAAAAATCACATCACTTTCCAAAGTTATAACGCTTTCGAAATCATAGTCTTTAATATCAAAACACTTTGGAAATCACAGCTTTGAAATCATATCATTTTGGAAATCATAACACTTTGAAATTATAGCATTTTGGAAATCATAACACTTTGAAATTATAGCATTTTGGAAATCATAACACTTTCCTCTTAAATAGTTTAGATATTAAAATTAGTATATATAATAAAATAGTTTATAAATAAAATAGTTTATATAAATAGTATAAGTTAAAAATAGTTTATAAATAAAAATAGTTTATATAAAATAATTTATAAAGTAAAATATCGATAGTTTAAATATAATTTAAAATTACTTTATAAAATAAAATAGTTTACTCGACTTTCACAAATCGATTCAAATCAATTTGAATTCCAAATTCAAATTTAATCAAATCTAAATCATCAATTTCAATTCCAATTATACATTTTTCAAGTTATATCAATTTCAAATACCGATTTGAACCATAAATAAACCATTTCAATTTCAATATATTTCAAAGCTTCAAATATTCCACATTTCAAAACTAAATTCGATAATTTCATATATATATATATATATATATATATATATATCAAATTCACTTTACTATTATTTAAATTTTGAAATATTCTCTTAATAAATCCAATATCATTTAAACAAACCCCAAATTACAATAACTAAATATTTCCTTCAATTTATTTAAACTTGAATATTCATTTAAATTACTTTAAATCAAAAATCAAGTTATAAAATCATATCTTAGAATTTCAAATTTAATAAATTCCAAATCAAACTTATTTACGTATAATTCTTAAATAAATATAATTTCAAATCAATTTCAAATCATTATAAACTCTATATTTGAAAATATAGATATTAAATAAATACTTAAACATATTATTTATCAACTTTATTAAATCAACTTTAATAAATCTTTAAAATCAATATTTATTAAAACCATATTTTTTTTTCAAAACCATAGAAATTATTTTCAAAATATTTATATATATAGACCAACGGTGTGTGTATATGATTTTCTACCCTATAGTCAAGTGATACGGATATTTATCATTTCAATCCGTAATTTAAATATATACGGGTATATATCTTTTCAACCCGTAATCCCAAATTCAATTCAAATGAAAATCGCTTAGGTTTATCATTTCAACCCATAACGATTTTCTCATATTCTACAGATCGTTCGGGTATGTATCATTTCAACCCATAGTGAATTCTATACTAACAGGGAACTTGCAGAGTGATAACAGATATGATAATAATATAATAGGCATATAACATCAATATAAATAATAGATAATGGTGTCAGATGTCACAGGTGAACAGATACAGATAATGGTATATATAACAATGTAAATAACTAACAGTAGTATATTTCAATTGACGTTTCAATTGAAATCAAATTTAATAAATATAAGAACGTTAATCGTGAGAGATTGCTCACCTTTCGAGGCTAGAGAAAACAAGAGATGACACGGGTATGCACAGAGGAACAGACACTGATATTGAGTTACGAATCCAAGCACGAATTCGATGATCAAAGCTGATAACAAGGAATATACGAAATCAAATCAGAATTGGGTCGATGAAGATAAATAGGTATAAGTGAATGTATATAACTATATATATATTCTAATTCCAGACATATATTAAATTAAATATATATTTCAAAATCACTTATATACAATATATAATATATATATATATATAATGTATACCTCTTATTATTTGTATAGTCTTAAAACTGAAATTACATAATACCACTTATATATATATACACTTTGAAATCAATAATGTATATGTATCACTAATATATAAACTATATATCATACAACATACAAAATTGTATATATATACAAAATCACATTCTAATTTCAAACACATATTAATAATATATATATATACATGTATTTCAGAAAAATCATTGTTTACTCTAAACTCCAATAGTAAAGTCAAACATATAAAATATATATTTGTTTATATATATATATATATATATATTCTAATTCCAGACATATATTAAATTAAATATATATTTCAAAATCACTTATATACAATATATAATATATATATATATATAACAGGAAAATGGGTACAGGGAAGAAGTTGTTAAAAAATTTAGTCTCAGGGACAACAAGTTTGTTTTTTAGTCTGAAGGACATTTTTTAGTGTAAATAGAAAATGATAGTTACAACTATCATTCTGTGATTTGCACTAGAAAGTGTCCTTCAGCCTAAAAAGCAAACTTGTTGTCCCTAAAACTAAATTTTTTTTCAACTTTTTCCTTGAGCCTAAAAACCCCTATATATAATGTATACCTCTTATTATTTGTATAGTCTTAAAACTGAAATTACATAATACCACTTATATATATATACTTTGAAATCAATAATGTATATGTATCACTAATATATAAACTATATATCATACAACATACAAAATTGTATATATATACAAAATCACATTCTAATTTCAAACACATATTAATAATATATATATACATGTATTTCAGAAAAATCATTGTTTACTCTAAACTCTAATAGTAAAGTCAAACATATAAAATAAATTTTGTAACCGTACACTTAGATTTTAACAAATTAACATGTATATTTATATACTTATATATAAATATATATATAACCCAAAACATATACATATATATTTACTGTATAACAAACAGATCAACTTATACTACAATCTTAATATAACAACAAAATATATTATATATAATAACAGTCAACTTTTTATAATCTAATATACTAAACACACATATACCAATACCCAAACCTATAACAAGATATCAAGTATTTAAGCTAATAAAACATTATATATAAAAATCATGGAACCCAGATAACAAAAGCTGCCCCATATACTAGTAATATAGAATGTGAAATATATACATGATATATATCAATATATGAGTATAACTTCCAGCTAGATTGCATAAACCAATATATATATATATATATATATATATATATATATACGCGTTATGACATAGACAAGCAGTTCTTATTTCCTGTAAACAGCTATATATATAACTTACTTTAAAGTGTATATATAAACCACATGTATTACAAATCTTATATACGCGTATATATAAATCAAGTAAACAGAGCAAGTGAAAACTAATATGTATAACCTTTCATACCTATATATATATATATTATAAAAACTATACAGGTAGCCATCTCAAAAAAATCAAGGTTTATGTAAAATATTTAAAACCCATACTTGCAACTTAAATAACACAGATCATATAAAGCTTTATATATTCACATACATATAAAATCAATATTATAAACATATATACATTTTATATATACACTGAACAGTTAATATATATGAAAGCCAATAACTGTATATATATATATATATACGAATAAGAGAAGTGAAGGCTGACCAGAACATTTGCCGATGGTTGCGTGCAAGCGGCGGATGGAGAAAAATGACGGTGAGGAGGAGGCTGTCGGAGAACAATCGAACTGGAGACGGAAAGTGGAGGGGGAACTCGCGGCCATGGAGGCAAGGCGGGCAATGGAGGATTTCTGGGTGGTGGCCGAGCACAGTGGTGATAGGCGGCAAGGGATGGGTTCGAGCAGGCGAGGGGGAGAAGAGTGGTTTGAGGAGGAATATCACAGAGAAGAAGAGAGAGATTAAAAATGTAAATAGACTTTGTAATATACTGTTATTGGAAATTGTAAATGAGTCGGCTCGGTCAAAACAACAATCGAAAATAAAAGCTGAAGATAGGAAGAGACATAGATGTAAACAACCTAGAAAATTATATTGCAAAGGGAATAGTGATAGTCACACAACATATACAATAATGACATAGCAACGGTTCAGAGTGTTTGATTCAGCTGAAAGGTTATTAAAGCAATTTATTGTGGTCCGGGCTGCACGTTCAAATTTGAAAAGCAAGGAAAATCAAAAGGTCACGATTTGTGGTACCGTTACAACGAACAATTTATTCCTTCCGTCACGTACCGGACCTCAAAACACAGAAATAAATATACTGCGAAGATAAGCACGATGAGACGATCAAAACGGTATACAGATATCAGTGGTACAATCATCCAAATCAAAAGTCGATAATCGGTATCGATATATGTTGCTATTCCGTACGGAAAAATCCAAAAGGAGCTAGAAACGTCCGAATTTCGCAGTCTGATTCAGAGTGTTCTAAATAAATTTTCTCATGTTGACATATTTAGGTTTCAGAACACTTTCATTATCATCAATTTTAACTGATATAAATTGGAATAAAATTACACTAGAAAATAAACTTCCAAATTATCTGATGAAAATTTACCAGTTGCTATGTTTAATTAGACGTATTCCAAATATCAAATTTATATTTCAAAATTTTATTGTTTAAAATTTCACAAAATTCCAATTAATTACGTTATTAAAACAGTTAAAATTTACGGGTCGTTACACTACTTTTGCCCCATGCTAAATTTGATCTTGCTTTAGGCCCCCAAGCTCCCACTATTGTGTCCATCGTCTTCTCTACCCCAATCCTCATTCCAATTTCATCAACTAGGTTCATTCCGTGTCCTAATGCTGAAAAGATCGATGCATTGATTGCAGATACTGTAGAAGAACCTGATATGTCATAGGGAGACGAGGACTTGATCATTATAGGGACCAAGAATCATGAATCCGGGCCATCAAAGTCAGAGAGGCAAACTTCTCATCTTATAAAGCCGAAGAATATCAAAAGGAAGGGTGATGATGATGTTATATTCCCTCTTTCAGTATCCCTGCTGACCTAGCCATTCACTGTTCCAACTTCTTACTATCGACGGCTGACATTTTCGTTGATGCTCTATAATCTCCTACTGACTCAGGGAGTAATTACAATTGTGAGAAGGATCCTAAGGGTTGTCTATCTTTAGGGGAGGAGACTAACCCTTGAAAAGATAGATTTTGTCCTTTTTCGAGAAGAGGAGGAGGAGGAAGCACGCTTAGGAATAACTTCTTTGTTTTGCTTTTTATTTCGATGCATGTATATAGGCCATTGTTGTACAGGTACAACCTCCATTTTGCTTCTGAAACATTTAGATGTGAATAAAGTTATTTTTCTTTCTGATTTCATCTTATTTTTTTCTATTTTTTGCATCTATAGGCCTATATACTTGGTATGTGCGTGAATTACTATCTATAGTTCAATTAAGTATGTGTTATTCATGTCTGAATCCATGCAACGCCATTATTCACCGTAACTTTATGTATGAATGAGCTTCTGCAAATGCTTAGAAGTATTGTGTTATTTAGTTCTGTTTATCATTGACAAAGTACTTCTTTCTTGGCTAAATAAAATCATACTTGTTTAGTCAACTCTGTGGCTTATTTTGTTCATTTTTCATTGGGTTATGTTCGATGGAGACAAGGTTGTAGTTATAGGAGCTTCTAGCCTCACATCGCTTCCTATCTCTGGGAAACGACATTTTGGACATTTATCTCTAGACATTTATTCTCGATTCCTCCTATCTTTGGGAATTGATCAATGGTATTCACTGATTGTCATCACCTATCATCAGCCAAGCGTGTCTTGTCGGGCTAATGTTGTTATACCTGCAAAAATATTCAATTATACACTGGTTCCTATCTTTGGGACCCCATGTTTCGGTTGCCTACTATTGGAACCAAACCTGTCAGAAGCGGGTAAAATATGTAGACTTCAATATTTTCCTATTTCAAATAAAATATTATTTTATTTCTTTATTTATTTTAAAAGAATTTATATAAATTTAAAGTTTACAAGAATTAGAGTATATTACATATACTCTTATATGTACTTGCGTGTAATTGTTACTTGTTTATTTTAATTTAGAGAATGAAACCTTTCGTTCTCTCTCTCTTAACATATTCAATTAACAAGGGGATATTTGGTTTTATTAGGAGAGAGAATCCTTTCGTTGCTCTCACTTTAATTAAATTAATTAGTTTATTTATTAAACAACATAATGACCAAAATTATACTTAGAATAAATTGTGAGTATATCCAAATATACTCCAATGTAAATTATGTAAGTGCAACATGGAAAAAAGTGTACATAGTTAATATATACATATATAGATGTTGGGATTTGCGTCTATAATGTATATATTGCCCATTTATATGTGCAACGGTCGTCGCAAAACAATTTAAACTTATATTGAAATGTTTATATATACATTTATAAAAATTCACTTATGTATTAAATAAAATGCATAATTTAATATTTGAAGATTTGAAACAAAAGGTCCAAATGAATGGGTGTGCATATCATAATAAAAGAGAAGTTTTTACACTTTTAAATTAGTGCAACAATTTATTTCTTGCCATATAAATGTGGATACATTGATATGACAGAAACACATAGATATGAAAAAAAATTATAACTATTAAACAAATTTCTCATTCCATTTCAAATCATATTTCAAATTCATTACATAATCCCAAATTCGAGAGCCGTGTTCAGAGAAAATATAATTATTACAAAATACGCCAAGAGGGACATATGAAGATGCCCACATGGATGATCAGAGTCTATACATAGGCAATTAAACAACCTTACCTTTACATCAAAACACAGCAAAATCAAATAGAAAAGAAATCCTAATAGCTAGCTTGCCTCCTGCACATCTTTGGAAGCTTATTCGTTAAAAGGGGAACCTGAAAAATCCTCAACTCTCAAACTACTCAAAATCAATTGAGTACCCGAGAGTTTAAGCGGAAAACATAAACTTCAAGTCGGACAAAAAGCCTGGTATGAATAATATCCTACCATCTTCGACCATTTAGATATCTAGTGAGATCATGCTGCTTAGCGGAACGGGTTTTCCCCTCACTAGTATCCTACTAAAAGTTTGTGATAACCATATACTATGCTCCTACATCCACAATGGTTAAAAACATAGCAATTTAAAATATAACGATGATATGCAAAAAAGCAAAATATCCTGGATTTCCTATCCCCAATCATTTGACTATCTGTCACAGCTATAGTTTTTAGGGTCACTATTAACCTATTAGTTTTCATGGGTTGACTAATAACCTGTCTAAACTCTTACGGACTATCTGTCCGGTCTCATAGTTTTCATGGGATCACTAAGAACCTATTGGCCACTGCCAATAACTTCATCTAATTATTTCATGGGTTCTTCCTGAACCTATTGGTATCTCCAATAACTTCTTTCATATCATAGTTTTCATGGGTTGACTATAAACCTATTAATCTCTGTCAATAAATTTATTCAGATATAGTTTTCATGTGATCACTACGAACCTATTGGCCCCTGCTAATAACTCTTTCCAAACATTGTTTTCATGGGTTTACTATGAACCTATCTGATCTGACAACTTCTTTGATCAGTCTTTGGGAATCCTATGCTTTGGTCTACCTGACCCGTTGGATGCAATTCTACTCATACAGGAGTTAACTCAATTTATATTCACTACTGGGTCAACCTTTTCCTCTAAAATACACTTGAGTCCATTATACAATGAATATGTTTATAGAAGAAACACATATAATAACTGATCATAAAATAGTAATACCAACATTTATGGTTTAATATCCTTGAAATCATTTTCACATGAAACGTGGTTAATCCCTTTAACCTATCATTTTTATCAAGGAAAGCTTCTTCAAAAACTCCAAAATTAAAAGCCATTTCAAAGCTCTTTTATATTGCCATGGGTTTTCCTTTAAAAATGAGATTGGGTTCTTTGTATTGAAAACTATGGCTTTCGAAACCTTATACCTTTACTTTCGAAACCATTAGAATATATCTTTCGAAAGCATACAAATATTCTTTTCAAAACACTTAAACATATGCCTTTTGAATTATTTTAATATATCTCTTTTGAAAGCATCAAAACCTTCCTTTTGAAACCATCAAAAAATTTCTTTCGAAAGTATTAAAGTATATCTTTCCAACTGATAGAAGCACGGCTTCGAAACCATTTGAAAGTACCTCTTTCGAAACCATTGAGTTTAAATCTTTTGGGTTAAAGTGAACATAAGAGAACGTACCCCTTTTGAAACCATTAACCTTCAAATAAAAGAGTCTGGGGAAAACAGATGGCTTCGAAACCATCCTTTCGAAGCTTTAATCTTTTAAGTAAAACAATTGGAAGGATAACTTCGAAACACCTTTTGAAGCCATTGCCTTCGAAACCTTTAGTTTAAATGGCTACTGGAGCCCTTTTGAAAGCATTAGGAAGCGGCTTGTTATATTTATAAAACAAAAGCTTTGCCACGTACGGGAATTTTCGACTTTCGAAAATTCGACATCGATACTCACTTTATCGACTGCCGAGCAATCGAGTGCCGGAAACTCCAATAGTGAGGGTTTTAAGAACAAGAAAAGGGAGAAGAAGAAGAAGATGGAAGAAAGAAGAGAAGAACAACAACAGAACAACACCAGAATAGAAAATAATATCAGAATCTTACACATCGCAACGGAACAATATATAATAGATAACCACTAGTCTTTTAAAACAAAGAACTATATCAGTTTATACATACATCAATCAGAGTCAATATACAACAATGGATAGTTATATAAACTTGTCCTCATACAGAATACACAGCGGAATAAATAATATCAGATACAAATACTACGTCTCGCCATCCAGCTTGCTTCCAAAGCTCCAGAATATCCAGAATA
Source organism: Allium fistulosum (assembly GCA_030737815.1). NCBI lineage: Eukaryota > Viridiplantae > Streptophyta > Magnoliopsida > Asparagales > Amaryllidaceae > Allium > Allium fistulosum. Next base: position 645,020,450 of record CM060901.1, on the reverse strand, counting down.
TCCTGATAACATAACTCTAGACTGCCCGTGTGGAAATTGGTGGGCACCCAGAGTTTAGAAGGGAACAATAAACTCCGAGTCAGTCATGGTGACTGGTGTGAGATCGTAAAACAGTTTATTTTTCACAAAGAAAATAAAACAAATTCGCAATGCTTTTGGAAAATGAAACTACCATAAGACCTCCCGCCACACACACAATGCAAACGCAGAATTGGAGGAGATTTCTTCTTATGATAGTCAAAGATGCTTACTACGCAAAATCAAATCCTTTTTGATATTATTATTAGTGCATAGTGTAGAAAACATTTCGAAAGTATAATATTAATCTTAGCCAACATACGACCAGTATCGTATGCCTACTATAGCTACTATGTTCAATAGCAGGTTACCGCCACATTCCATAGCAGGTAATACAACTAAAACCGTACACGTCGCGTATTGTTTCTTTGGATTTCCAACAAATGGTCAGGCTAAGGAACTTCCTTTTCCACGATGGGTACGTCCCTGGAATAGATGACCCGAGAACCTAACCGGATCTCTGCCAACACAAGGCCGGGTTACCTCTGCAAAAATAGGTAACTACTGACACGCGTATGCCATCCCCCGATCGTAACCGATCTTCCCGAGGATCCCCGATTTCCAACAAACCACATAGTAAAAATGCAGCAACCACATAGGTTAAGTATCTGGGCTCCATACCATGATACCACCTCTATCCAGAAGGAATGACATACACTAAGGGGCGCTACTCCCTAGAACCTTGCCGCATCCTTCCTGTTTCGACCATTTCCGGGGTGTGAGGCTCGTCGAAGTCTCGTCCACAAAGCTACGCTTTCTCAAAAAGCCCTGCTTAGGGTCAAACAAAATGATCAACCTATGATCACAAAGATATAAGATCAAACAAATGATCATATCACAAATGATCAAACACTGATCATTTCACAACAACACTCAGTATGCCACGTTACCAAATTGGGAATATATCGCTGATAAATTTCAACTACATAACCTCTGAGCTCGTACGTCTCAGAGAAGGGTGTTAAGCTAAGAGAATAAATTCTCCGCCACCAACAGAAATGTATTTGAAAGAAATCAGCTTTATATCTCAAATTGTAACGTTAGACACACAATCCATACAAGTCTATTCCAGGATCGAACAGAACCGAAGGCACTTCTCACGAAGCCCTTGCCATTCCGGATAAATTTCTAATCACGTCCGGACTTCCCGTCACTAAGGGTGATAAAACCTCTAAACCGGAGATCAGCCGATGTAGAGTAACTCGACGGTAATCCTTCCGTTTTCAAAAATATCCGGTCTTCAACACCGGTCTTCAAATGCAATTCATAACGACGTATCACATATTCGGAATGGGTTATACGACCCTATGGTCCTTTCCCAGCTAACCCGAATAGTGAGCGTTTATTCAAAAATAAGTGTGGCATTCAAATTCATCCAATTCACAACAAATACCATTCAAGGTAATTATTGATAGTCGGTTATTTAACTATCAATAAAGATGCGCAACATCATCAGATTCCAAATAATCTTCCAAATTATTTCATCTTCAAAAATATCTTCACTAGATATAAAATTTCCACACTTCAAAAATAAATCAACGTTTATTTTTAAACAACTTCCCTTTCTTTTATAAATTCCATAGTGAATTTATATTTCAAAAATATCTACTGATATACGATTTTCAAATCGATTTCAAATATTCAATTTCATTTTATCTTTAAAAAGATAAAATCTCAAAATGTTCATTTCATATTGGAAAAGCATTTCCCTACTTATTTAATAATAAGTATTTCACAAATCATTTATTTTCAATACTTGGAAAATATTCGATATACTTAAATCAAATTAAGTATATATTTCATTCTTTAAGGAAATCATTTACTATAACAACATTTATTTGAGTCAAAACGAATGTTACGTAAAACATCGTTACGACGACTCAAAATCACTAGTATAGGGATTCGGATTTAGATAAATATATAAATCTCAATACTACATTAAAAACATTTCCTTTCGGAAATCATTTACTATAACAACAGTGTTATAGTCCACCATTTCCTTATATTTCTCGAAAACGTCTATTTCAACAATAAATGTTGAAATCTATGATTTCGATAGTTAATACATTTTAAAACATCCTTTAAAATAATTAACTTCATTTTTAATGTCACTTTCCCAAACGATATCCATTTTACTTAATAATATATTCACTGTCCAAAATCGTGAATATACTTCACTAATCCAATTTCAATATTTAATTCATCAAATTCAATTGATTTCGAATTTATAAAACAATGTTTATAAATTCTATTTCTGTTTTATAACAACTTCGATTTATAAAACTCCTTTTTATCAACTTCTATATTTTTACTTATCAAAATAAGTGATTTTGGATTTATAAACAACTTTTATAAATTCCAATTCTTTTTATAAAAACTTCAATCCCAAATCAATTTCGATATTGATTTAAAAATTTATTTATCACTACTAAGTAAATTCCTCATTTTTTTCTCAAATTATTCAATATTCTGTTTTAAAATGGATTCTTCAAATTGAAATCATTTTACATTGATTTCCCAATATATTTCAATTTACCAATTAAATTTCTAGTTGGATTTCCAACTTATCTTCTTTTAATAAATTCCTTTTTAAGAAAATAAATTTCAATCGTTTCTTTCAATCTATTTAAAAATCCAAATTCTTAAATTAAATTCTTCAATTTATAATCACTATTTTACGAAATCCATTTATTTAACATTTTCACTTGATTCTGGAATTAATTCGATAAGATTATAAAAATCAGCTTTTATACTTTTAAATTCCTTTCTTCGAATTTATTAAATTTCTAAAAATTTATTTACTTAAAAATTTCTATTTTGATTTCAAAAATTCAATTTCATTTATTTTTGGAATCCAATGATATCAAACATCCATTCAGCTAAATTTTAGCTTTCAAACAATTTCCAGACATCAATTCAATAACATCAATAATCATTCACAGATTATCACATCACAGTAGAAATAAATTCAATCAATGTGAGGGGTCCAATTGGATCCCTCCAACCTGTTTCCCTGCATCCAAAGACGTTAGCACAATACCAATTCCACTTCGAGGTGGAATATCGCGGTATATGGGTTTTTATAATATATCCGCTTACTAACGGCGCAATAGGGTCTCATCCGCTATACGAGGCGGGAATCAATCAATCCAATATATACATATGCCAATATGTATATATTGCTATATATATATAGATATATCCTACTATATCTAATATCACACCCAATAGCAATCAATCAAATCAATAAATAACTGAAAATTCCACTTTTCAATTGAGTGAGAAAATCTCACCTTTGCTTTTAAATTTGCTATCCATTTTCCATCCAGTTTGTTTTCTCGATTTTCAGACCTTGTATAAATATTTTACACAATTTATTAATATTTGGAATAATCGAACAATTTATTTCGTTTTAACAATTAAATTAACTATTGATTTTATTTCAACTAATACCTTTAACTTTAAACCAATTTCTCTTTAATAAATTAATCAAACTAAAATTAAATTTAAAACAAAATTTTCTTTATATAGTTATTTCCAGCAACTAAAATAATTAAATAAATCTTATTAACAAATTTATCTTTATCACATATATACATATATATATTTATCAATCCAAAACTAAATAGATTTATACTCTACTTATAAAATCAAATACATATGCATATATATATATATTTCTTATTGTAAATACAAAACAGAAATTCGTTTTACTGTTATTATCAATCTTATTCATTTTTTTTTCTTCATTCTCATCTATACGTATATAAAAATTATTAAATCAAATTCACATTGAAATAAAAATTCGAATACCTCACCGCCAAAATCTTGGACTCGAGAACGAGCCTCCAACCATCGATCGTTAGCTGCCTTCGACTTGCCGTACCATCGCCGTCGCGATCACGCTCGCGAATAAATCGAACAGCCTCCATCCCCTCTGGCCTCGTTTGCGCCACGCCTGCCTCATCGCGGTGCTCGTGAAATCGAACCAACCCCAACGCGGAAACCCTAGCTTCCACTTGCCTGCTCGCACTCCATGGCCACGCGAACGCCTCCTGGAACCACGGCGCTTCACCGTATCGCGACTGGCCTCGACTTCACCTGCCGCCATCACCGCGATACTGACGCAGCCACCCCCTCTGGCCCACGCGCGAGTCAAAACCCTCCAACCTTTGCGCGAACGCGAGCGCGCCTCCTCGCCCTAGCTTCATCGCGACCTCGAGTCGAACGAACGAATGTTTCGATTTGAATTTTGATAAGAGGGATTGAACTGGGGAGAACGGCTTAGGCCATTTTGTTTTTGATTTCGTGATTTTGAATTTAAGCTAGGGGTTTCGATTTAATTTCGTTTGAATGAGAGGGGGGGGCTTCGGCCATTATCTGATTTTGAAATGAACGAGATGTTTAGTCGCCATTTTTTTTTCGTTTTGATTTTCGAATCTGAAAAGAGGAAGGAAAGGGTACGCGATGCAGCAGAGAATAGGTACGAAGGAAACAATCTGGGTGCGTGATGTACGTATTGTCGGTTTAAAAGAGTGAATATATTTCATTTAAATTCAATTGGTCCCAGTATAAATTTCTACGCGTTTATATATCGTATGCTCACACAACAACTCCAAAAATTTCGAAAATTGGAATCCGGTAATAATTCAATATTATGGACCCAATGGAACCGGTTTCGTCGAATTCCGAGACTGTTTGAAAAATGACTATTTTTAAATATTGATTCAAACAATTAAATTTCAAAACTGAACGAAACACTTTGAAATACAATTCTAAAGTTTCTATTATCTTCAGTATTATCATTACGAATTTTAAAAGCTTTAGAAATATTTTTCTTCGGCTGTAAACTGAAGATTTAAATCTTTATTCAACATTCAATAGATTAAATTTTATAATTTAATCGTCAAATTCAAATTTAAATCGGGGATTCAAATTAAATCATCGTTCAAATATTTAAAATTAATTAAATATTCTCAATTTAATTTGTTCAAAATTCAGGGTCGTTACAGACTTCCCCCCTTAAAAGAATTTCGTCCTCGAAATTACAAGTTAGGAAAAAAAGGTCCTTAACTCGTCTACTATTTTTCACAATCTAAATAGTTTTATCAATTCATCAAAACAAATCTTTCTACTAAAGATTCGTTATCATTTCTACTAACTTTCCAACTCCAATTAAAGTTTTAAACAATATTGTTTTTCTTCAAAATTCAAATTCAAATTCAAATTTAAACTTTCAAAATTTTCTCAAAAATTTTCTAACGCCCTAAATTTTCGAAAAATTTCGCCAGCGTCTCCTTTGCGCGACTAATACGGCACGACTACAAAACGTCCCTACGGACTCTCAGATTTCAAAAAGAAAAAGAAACAGCCAAGCGGCTAGACAAGAAATCATCAAAAACTCATATTATAATTCAAATACATACCTTTTGTCGAGAAATTCAAATTATCTTTGAAATCAAAATTTCAATTCCTTTATACCTGTATATCCTACTAGCCATAATATCTAGTTACAACATTCAAATCATTTTGCAAATTTGATTACAAAATTTTCAATATAAACTGCTTATATCATCTTTAAGTTCTCTATTGAAGTTATATATCCATTATGATTCAATTTTACATTTCACATTCATTTGAATTCAATTCACAATTCCAATCTAATTTGGATTCAGTTTATCTTCTGAATATTGAATTTTATCAGCTTTCTTTAATTCACAACTGCACTATTTTAAATTAGTTCCAATTACTAATTCAAATTGATATCAATTCAATTTATTTTAATTCTACTTCGATTAAATCTACTTACATTTAAACTGGATTTCAAATTCCCATACGAATTGTAATTCATCTTCCATTTATAATTATTCAATTTAATTCATTTGCTTACGAATTCGAAATGAATTTCAGCTTTCAATTTCATTTAATTGATTCACTTGTACTTACATTCATTTAACTTCATCCTTTAAGTTAAATTTATTCTATCAAAATTCTAATTGTATAAGTTATCAACTTATTTCTTATTTCATAAATATTTTAAATAGGGTTCCAGAGTCTTTTAAACTTTTCAAAAACCATTTTGAAAACAATTCAAATTATCCTTTGAATTTTCTAAAACCAAACCCAAAATTTTCTAAACAACTTCCATTTAAAACAATTTGGCAGCAATTCCTCTTTTGGAAACCCGAAAATGAACACCGATAGTGTCGCGATCACCAATCGGAATTATTTTCCAGCATCCGAAAAGAGTTTAGAGCTTTCATCTCTCTAAAATACTTTTCAAAACCTTTGGAATTCATTTTCAAATCAAAAAGAATTTAAACTTTCCAAATCTCCAGAATTTTCAAATTCTTTTCAAAACATTTCCAAAAACTTCTCTGGAATTCCGTTTCAAATTACAAATCACATTTATAATTTACATTCTCAAATTTCATTTATATGTGAATTTATTTCTTAATTTTGGAGTTACGATTTCAATTTCTTATTCAATTCCAGTGATGATAATTCACTATTATTACTTCCTAACATCCAAACATCCATATATCATAATAATTTACAGAAAATTATTTCTTTTATATACAAAAATAGTTTTGGGCAAAATTATTTCATTCACCCTATTTTAAAAATCAATACTGTGTCGGTTTATCTCGTTTAAGAGTTTAGAAACCCCTATCGATTACAGTTAGCTAGACTGCACCGACCAGAATCCATAAACAATCAACCGATAAGTCAACACAATACAAAACAAATTTATATTCACTAACAAATACGCACTCGTATCTATTATTACACTCAAACTCATTCTAGAGTACTACTGACTCTATTTCTAATGAGTAACACCCAACAGAGCAGGGTTGTCGCTTAACCATATGCTCTGATACCACTCTGTCACGTACGGGAATTTTCGACTTTCGAAAATTCGACATCGATACTCACTTTATCGACTGCCGAGCAATCGAGTGCCGGAAACTCCAATAGTGAGGGTTTTAAGAACAAGAAAAGGGAGAAGAAGAAGAAGATGGAAGAAAGAAGAGAAGAACAACAACAGAACAACACCAGAATAGAAAACAATATCAGAATCTTACACATCGCAGCGGAACAATATATAATAGATAATCACTAGTCTTTTAAAACAAAGAACTATATCAGTTTATACATACATCAATCAGAGTCAATATACAACAATGGACAGTTATATAAACTTGTCCTCATACAGAATACACAGCGGAATAAATAATATCATATACAAATACTACGTCTCGCCATCCAGCTTGCTTCCAAAGCTCCAGAATATCCAGAATATCCTGATAACATAACTCTAGACTGCCCGTGTGGAAATTGGTGGGCACCCAGAGTTTAGAAGGGAACAATAAACTCCGAGTCAGTCATGGTGACTGGTGTGAGATCGTAAAACAGTTTATTTTTCACAAAGAAAATAAAACAAATTCGCAATGCTTTTGGAAAATGAAACTACCATAAGACCTCCCGCCACACACACAATGCAAACGCAGAATTGGAGGAGATTTCTTCTTATGATAGTCAAAGATGCTTACTACGCAAAATCAAATCCTTTTTGATATTATTATTAGTGCATAGTGTAGAAAACATTTCGAAAGTATAATATTAATCTTAGCCAACATACGACCAGTATCGTATGCCTACTATAGCTACTATGTTCAATAGCAGGTTACCGCCACATTCCATAGCAGGTAATACAACTAAAACCGTACACGTCGCGTATTGTTTCTTTGGATTTCCAACAAATGGTCAGGCTAAGGAACTTCCTTTTCCACGATGGATACGTCCCTGGAATAGACGACCCGAGAACCTAACCGGATCTCTGCCAACACAAGGCCGGGTTACCTCTGCAAAAATAGGTAACTACTGACACGCGTATGCCATCCCCCGATCGTAACCGATCTTCCCGAGGATCCCCGATTTCCAACAAACCACATAGTAAAAATGCAGCAACCACATAGGTTAAGTATCTGGGCTCCATACCATGATACCACCTCTATCCAGAAGGAATGACATACACTAAGGGGCGCTACTCCCTAGAACCTTGCCGCATCCTTCCTGTTTCGACCATTTCCGGGGTGTGAGGCTCGTCGAAGTCTCGTCCACAAAGCTACGCTTTCTCAAAAAGCCCTGCTTAGGGTCAAACAAAATGATCAACCTATGATCACAAAGATATAAGATCAAACAAATGATCATATCACAAATGATCAAACACTGATCATTTCACAGCAACACTCAGTATGCCACGTTACCAAATTGGGAATATATCGCTGATAAATTTCAACTACATAACCTCTGAGCTCGTACGTCTCAGAGAAGGGTGTTAAGCTAAGAGAATAAATTCTCCGCCACCAACAGAAATGTATTTGAAAGAAATCAGCTTTATATCTCAAATTGTAACGTCAGACACACAATCCATACAAGTCTGTTCCGGGATCGAACAGAACCGAAGGCACTTCTCACGAAGCCCTTGCCATTCCGGATAAATTTCTAATCACGTCCGGACTTCCCGTCACTAAGGGTGATAAAACCTCTAAACCGGAGATCAGCCGATGTAGAGTAACTCGACGGTAATCCTTCCGTTTTCAAAAATATCTGGTCTTCAACACCGGTCTTCAAATGCAATTCATAACGACGTATCACATATTCGGAATGGGTTATACGACCCCATGGTCCTTTCCCGGCTAACCCGAATAGTGAGCGTTTATTCAAAAATAAGTGTGGCATTCAAATTCATCCAATTCACAACAAATACCATTCAAGGTAATTATTGATAGTCGGTTATTTAACTATCAATAAAGATGCGCAACATCATCAGATTCCAAATAATCTTCCAAATTATTTCATCTTCAAAAATATCTTCACTAGATATAAAATTTCCACACTTCAAAAATAAATCAACGTTTATTTTTAAACAACTTCCCTTTCTTTTATAAATTCCATAGTGAATTTATATTTCAAAAATATCTACCGATATACGATTTTCAAATCGATTTCAAATATTCAATTTCATTTTATCTTTAAAAAGATAAAATCTCAAAACGTTCATTTCATATTGGAAAAGCATTTCCCTACTTATTTAATAATAAGTATTTCACAAATCATTTATTTTCAATACTTGGAAAATATTCGATATACTTAAATCAAATTAAGTATATATTTCATTCTTTAAGGAAATCATTTACTATAACAACATTTATTTGAGTCAAAACGAATGTTACGTAAAACATCGTTACGACGACTCAAAATCACTAGTATAGGGATTCGGATTTAGATAAATATATAAATCTCAATACTACATTAAAAACATTTCCTTTCGGAAATCATTTACTATAACAACAGTGTTATAGTCCACCATTTCCTTATATTTCTCGAAAACGTCTATTTCAACAATAAATGTTGAAATCTATGATTTCGATAGTTAATACATTTTAAAACATCCTTTAAAATAATTAACTTCATTTTTAATGTCACTTTCCCAAAACGATATCCATTTTACTTAATAATATATTCACTGTCCAAAATCGTGAATATACTTCACTAACCCAATTTCAATATTTAATTCATCAAATTCAATTGATTTCGAATTTATAAAACAATGTTTATAAATTCTATTTCTGTTTTATAACAACTTCGATTTATAAAACTCCTTTTTATCAACTTCTATATTTTTACTTATCAAAATAAGTGATTTCGGATTTATAAACAACTTTTATAAATTCCAATTCTTTTTATAAAAACTTCAATCCCAAATCAATTTCGATATTGATTTAAAAATTTATTTATCACTACTAAGTAAATTCCTCATTTTTTTCTCAAATTATTCAATATTCTGTTTTAAAATGGATTCTTCAAATTGAAATCATTTTACATTGATTTCCCAATATATTTCAATTTACCAATTAAATTTCTAGTTGGATTTCCAACTTATCTTCTTTTAATAAATTCCTTTTTAAGAAAATAAATTTCAATCGTTTCTTTCAATCTATTTAAAAATCCAAATTCTTAAATTAAATTCTTCAATTTATAATCACTATTTTACGAAATCCATTTATTTAACATTTTCACTTGATTCTGGAATTAATTCGATAAGATTATAAAAATCAGCTTTTATACTTTTAAATTCCTTTCTTCGAATTTATTAAATTTCTAAAAATTTATTTACTTAAAAATTTCTATTTTGATTTCAAAAATTCAATTTCATTTATTTTTGGAATCCAATGATATCAAACATCCATTCAGCTAAATTTTAGCTTTCAAACAATTTCCAGACATCAATTCAATAACATCAATAATCATTCACAGATTATCACATCACAGTAGAAATAAATTCAATCAATGTGAGGGGTCCAGTTGGATCCCTCCAACCTGTTTCCCTGCATCCAAAGACGTTAGCACAATACCAATTCCACTTCGAGGTGGAATATCGCGGTATATGGGTTTTTATAATATATCTGCTTACTAACGGCGCAATAGGGTCTCATCCGCTATACGAGGCGGGAATCAATCAATCCAATATATACATATGCCAATATGTATATATTGCTATATATATAGATATATCCTACTATATCTAATATCACACCCAATAGCAATCAATCAAATCAATAAATAACTGAAAATTCCACTTTTCAATTGAGTGAGAAAATCTCACCTTTGCTTTTAAATTTGCTATCCATTTTCCATCCAGTTTGTTTTCTCGATTTTCAGACCTTGTATAAATATTTTACACAATTTATTAATATTTGGAATAATCGAACAATTTATTTCGTTTTAACAATTAAATTAACTATTGATTTTATTTCAACTAATACCTTTAACTTTAAACCAATTTCTCTTTAATAAATTAATCAAACTAAAATTAAATTTAAAACAAAATTTTCTTTATATAGTTATTTCCAGCAACTAAAATAATTAAATAAATCTTATTAACAAATTTATCTTTATCACATATATACATATATATATTTATCAATCCAAAACTAAATAGATTTATACTCTACTTATAAAATCAAATACATATGCATATATATATATTTCTTATTGTAAATACAAAACAGAAATTCGTTTTACTGTTATTATCAATCTTATTCATTTTTTTTCTTCATTCTCATCTATACGTATATAAAAATTATTAAATCAAATTCACATTGAAATAAAAATTCGAATACCTCACTGCCAAAATCTCGGACTCGAGAACGAGCCTCCAACCATCGATCGTTAGCTGCCTTCGACTTGCCGTACCATCGCCGTCGCGATCACGCTCGCGAATAAATCGAACAGCCTCCATCCCCTCTGGCCTCGTTTGCGCCGCGCCTGCCTCATCGCGGTGCTCGCGAAATCGAACCAACCCCAACGCGGAAACCCTAGCTTCCACTTGCCTGCTCGCACTCCATGGCCACGCGAACGCCTCCTGGAACCACGGCGCTTCACCGTATCGCGACTGGCCTCGACTTCACCTGCCGCCATCACCGCGATACTGACGCAGCCACCCCCTCTGGCCCACGCGCGAGTCAAAACCCTCCAACCTTTGCGCGAACGCGAGCGCGCCTCCTCGCCCTAGCTTCATCGCGACCTCGAGTCGAACGAACGAATGTTTCGATTTGAAATTTGATAAGAGGGATTGAACTGGGGAGAACGGCATAGGCCATTTTGTTTTTGATTTCGTGATTTTGAATTTAAGCTAGGGGTTTCAATTTAATTTCGTTTGAATGAGAGGGGGGGCTTCGGCCATTATCTGATTTTGAAATGAACGAGATGTTTAGTCGCCATTTTTTTTTCATTTTGATTTTCGAATCTGAAAAGAGGAAGGAAAGGGTACGCGATGCAGTAGAGAATAGGTACGAAGGAAACAATTTGGGTGCGTGATGTACGTATTGTCGGTTTAAAAGAGTGAATATATTTCATTTAAATTCAATTGGTCCCAGTATAAATTTCTACGCGTTTATATATCGTATGCTCACACAACAACTCCAAAAATTTCGAAAATTGGAATCCGATAATAATTCAATATTACGGACCCAATGGAACCGGTTTCGTCGAATTCCGAGACTGTTTGAAAAATGACTATTTTTAAATATTGATTCAAACAATTAAATTTCAAAACTGAACGAAACACTTTGAAATACAATTCTAAAGTTTCTATTATCTTCAGTATTATCATTATGAATTTTAAAAGCTTTAGAAATATTTTTCTTCGGCTGTAAACTGAAGATTTAAATCTTTATTCAACATTCAATAGATTAAATTTTATAATTTAATCGTCAAATTCAAATTTAAATCGGGGATTCAAATTAAATCATCGTTCAAATATTTAAAATTAATTAAATATTCTCAATTTAATTTGTTCAAAATTCAGGGTCGTTACAAGCTTGCCTTTCGAACTCATTGAAAACTTTCAAGCTATTTGAAAGGTATGAAGATGGTAGTAAGGTTTCGACTTGGTGTAAAACTACCCTTTCGAAAGTTTCTCTATGAAACATAATATACGACAATTCATTCGAAAGCTACCCTTTAAACAAAAAGGCAGCAACCCCTTTGAAAGCTATATATAAAAGCAATTCAACCCTTTCGAAAGCATCCATTAAAAGCAAGGCAAGCGGCATCTCTTTTAAAGCAAAACAAAGACCTTCGAAAGCTATTTAAAATGGCCTCGACCCCTTCGAAAGCATGGTTTCGACCCTATACCTTCCGCCTTTCTCCAATCCACTACGTACCAAAGCATTGATACCATGTGTGTTGGTTTCGACTTGGTTAGAGGTAGATGTATGGTGTCGAAAGGCAGCAAACGGAAGTGGCAAAGCAGTAAACCTATGCAAAACTGTTTTGTTGCCTTTAAGTAAATGCTTTTCAACTAACTTGCCTATTTGTAAAAATATAATTGGTTGCCATAAACTTTACCAAAATCTTTTCTAAAAGACTACCGAATTCATCCAAAATTAATTTAAAAATAACTAACAAAGAAGCCCTTCCCTTTAACAAAACAATTAAGACATTTAAGTCCTCCAACTTACTTAATTTAATTTCCATAGTAAATCACTTAGGAAAAATCCCAAAAAAACCATCATAATTCATTTTTAATATATTATCTAACATATATAACTTCCAGACCCAAAATCCTTTATATAACAGCCGAAATAAATTTTAAACCCAATTTTTAAGTTCTTCCTTCAAAATTTCATAATAAATTATCCATAGCTTGGATAATTACGAAAATTTAAACACATCTTCAAAATAATGTTTTACATAACATATTAATCCTCATGGCATCTGAAACCCAATATATATGATTTTAGCCTTAAAATCAAATAAAATATTTACCAAACATACTTGTTTGAATCAAACATATCATGTAATCCAAACATACCATCATTAAAATCATCATAAAGGTTTTAAACTTAAAACCCGATGCTCTTAAAAAATGAAAATGAGATGGTTTTGATTATTATTCACCTTACTTTGGATAAGGAACTTGAGATTTGACCTTGCTTAATCCTCTTTTGCTTGAATCCTAAGCTTTAGTTAACTTTGGATAAGGAACTTGAGATTTAACTTTTTTAAAATCTAAAGAGAGTTTGGTCATGGAGAAAATAAGTGTTTAAAAATGCAATAGTAGGAATTGGGTGTTATGGAATGTAAAGATGGAGGATTTTCTATACCTCGATGATCTTCACCAACCATTGAAGAACAAAGGGGGCAAACCTAGTAATGTATGATGTATCTGAAGCAAAGTGAGAGATTTTGGATAGAAGGCTACGAAGGCTATTTAGTGTTTCCAGGAGAATACTATATTTCATATAATTTCTAACAAAACATCTACTATTGAATTATGGAAGAAATTAGAAGGAATCTAGGTAAAGAACTCCTAATAAAATAAGGCTCTTCTAATGCTAAGACTGACAAATTTAAAGCTTAGGAAAGGTAGGCTAATTGGAAAGCATCTTAATGGTTTTCAAGCAATTGCGAACCAATCGGCGTCATGAATTATTATGTGGTTGATGAGCCATAAGCCTTGATGTTAATGAGTTCATTGCCTGAGAATTAGGAAACACTTGTGGTGGAATTGAACAACTCAAATTTAGACGGTGTTGTTTTAATGGAATCTGTGGTTAGTAGCCTACTTAATGAGGAGATGCAAAGGATGAACTTAATGGAAGGAAGGGGTAAGGAGGAAAGAGAAAGTGGAAATCCGATTGAAGAAGTCCATCTTGTAAGAAAGGGTAACCGTCTAAATATGGAAATATGATTAAATAGATTGAACATGGAAATATATTGATATGGAAAGAGATTTCATCTGTTATTACTATGAAAAACTTAGTCATCGGCTGAAATTTTGCAACAAGCTTAAAAAGGATAAAGAAAGGATGAAAGTGTTAGAGGAAGGTAAAGACAAGCTTGAGGAAGGCAGCGATGTTGAGGTGAATTTTAGTATTATTAATGATATTTTCTGTGTTGACGGAAGAAAGGGAGATGGGTGGGTGCTTGATTCGGATGTATGTTTCCATATATGCAATCAAAAGGGAACATTCATGCATATAAGAAGCAATGAAGGAAGGTGAAGTCCGCTAATGGTGGAGATGTCGAGATAAAGGGTATAGGTTCGGTTAGAGAAAACTGTATGACAAAAGGTTCGTGAAACTCGTGGGAATTAGGCATGCCCTAGAAATTAAGAAGAAATCTTGTTTCAGTAGAACAGTTGAAGGAAAACACAACAAATTTTCAACTGAAGGTGGAGTCACTAGGGTTTGGAAGGGTAATAGAGAGGTGCTGCATGCAAAAGGAGGAAGCAATAATGTTTACAAATTGCTTGGGAAAATGGTGGAGAACAAAGGAATTTTTCAAAGTGGTGTTGGAGAGGAAAATTTGTCAGAATCATGGCGAAGCCAATAATGAAAATCCACATAGACCACGTAGAGGCATTTGTGGTGTTACAAACAGTTCTGAGTTATTGACGATATGTATGTTCAATTGCGGGTTATGCCTAGGTAAGTGGTTCTGAGGTTGGTAAAGTTTTCTTTTGGGGATGGAGACATTTGTTTCCACGTGATATTGGAGATTGTTTTGAGCTTGAGGTTGCAAGTGGAGTTTGGGTGACTTTTATGGAAATATAGTATCAAGGTGGAGATTGTTGGGATTGGTGCTATAATATTTCATCGCTTGGAGTTTGAAAGTGTTATGATTTGTGATACAAAATCACGTTTAGAAGAAATAAATATTAAAAAGAAAAACAAATGCTTGGACTTTCTCAAAATAATATTGCATACAAGGATATGCATACCATAATAAAAGAGAAGATTTTACCTTTAAAATTAGATGCAACAATTTATTTGTTGCCTTACAAATGAGGATTTGAGCACCAAGTAATCTTTTTCTATAAATAGCTTGTATATGGGTCATTGTAAGATGTGAAAAAATGTTATTTTTCCAGGGTTTTGGGGATTGAGATTTCTTCTCAATTTTAAGGCTTTCTCCTGTAATCTTTTGGGTGAATTTAATGAAGATTAATTTAATGAAGATTATTTGAGGAAATTTCTTTGCCTTTTATATTTCTTTCTTATCTCTTCTCGAATCTCATTGGGTAGGAATTCTTGGGAAAACCCTAATAATAACATTCTTCTTAATCCTTTATAATCACCTAAAACTAAAATCCTAAACTCATGCAAACCAATAGTATATCCATCGATATGGACTTTGACCTTAATTATTTAAGATTAGTTTTTGGAATTAATGCTCTAGCATATAGAGGTGAAAAATTGGAAGTGATGAAGTGAATCAGGTATCTTTTTCTATTTTATATATTGGTCGAAATGCAAGTTCAGTCGAAGGGTTGATGGTGAAGATGATCGGTGGGTCTTTTTCCCGAATAGGATGATGCATTGATAAGTGATAACTTTGACAAGCTTTTTATGTGTGCTTTCCCCTATTCAGCCTGTATTCATCGTTTTTTATGAAGTATTTTGATAGGTCTTTATCATTGTTGTTTAGGTTGGCTAATTTCGAGGTCTTGAAATTGTATTAAGTTAAAACTAAAGGAAGCAATTGATTTATCTTTATATTTTCGATGGCAACCTGCCGTAATTTAGGTTTTTGTCCGATCAACCCTTGTTGAACTTGACTAGTAAAAGACACTCACTGCCTAATAGTTCACCGAATCGTATTGTTTATTCATTCTTACATTTTTAGACTTGAATTACAGGTTATAGGACAAATATGGTTGAGAATGTACAATGAGAAGATAATATGCATGAAGAAGATAATAATCAAGCCGTTGATGAAGATTATGGGTCTAGTGTTGTTTGTTCGAATTTTCTCGATTTAACCACACATTTTACAACCGGAGAGGTCAGTTTATGTTCAATTTTAATAATAATCATTCCATAAATGTTGCTTTGATTTTTACTAAATCATGGTTATATGTTGCATCTATTTGATTCGAAAGAACAAGTAAAAGACTCGTGCATAGAGAAAGTGTCGTAAATTGTATCATTATAACAAGAAGAATAAGGCTCAGAATGTAAACAAAGGTGGTAGGGGATCATGGATGGTTTTAGTTTGCGAATGAAGTAACGAGTATTGTAGCCATAGAGCAAAAGATTATGTTCCTAAAACTCGATGAAAGCGTAGAAGAACGGGTAGTTAAAAGTGAGGTTTCCCATTTGACTTAGTGCTAATTGTGGAAGAGAGGGGAAGTCAAAAGTTAGTGTAAAAAATGGGGTACTCAGTCACTTTTTCCTTAATATTCTTACTGTCATGCATATGCTGCGAAAATGAAAGATGGCGAATTTAAGATGGTGGAAACAATGATGAACAGTGGTGTTAGATCATGGCATATGGTGTTGGTTATGAAAATAGAAAATCCTGACAATCACTCTACAATACAGAACATGTATAACGTAAGAGTAAAATTGAATCAAATTAACGTTGAAGGAAGGTCGGCTATGCAATAGTTCATGAAGCTACCGGTAGGCCGACACTACTCCATGGAACATCGATATGACCCTGCGACAAATCGGATTTTCAACCTATTTTTTAGTCATCTAAAATGTGTTGATTTAGCATAACGCTTCCATCAATTTCTATCCTAGATTGAATATTAAAAACTAATCGATATAAGTTTCCTTGCTTTTATATGGTGTCACATACATCTATGAGAGATTCCTTTACAGTCGCACTTGCATTCATTAGTTGAGAACCACCGAATCCTTTATTTGGATGCTTGATTGTGTGAAATTTTTATATAGAGAAAATGAGTTGCTAAGTGTTATCATAACGGATGCTAAAGTAGTACTCATCAAAGCAGTGGTTGTTGCTTTTCCTATGGCTTTGCATGTACTATGTGCGTGGAATATTTCTAAGAACATTCAAGCTTGCAAACCAAAACTTTATCAAAAAGGAAAAGGCTATGGTTAGCGACAAAGAATTATTTGTTGAAGATGAAGAAGGGAAAAAAGTGTGTGAGCTTTTTTATAATGGTTGGGGTAATGTTATTACGTCATTATCAGAGGAATAATATCAACATAGCTTGAAATATTTTCAAAATGAATGATGAGTCCAACATAAAAAATCAGCAAATTATGTTGTGAAGAACCGATTAAGCAAGTACGGAGAAATGTTTATCTTGGCACGGACGAACAAGGCAAGGCGTTATGATAATGTTTCTACGAGTATTGTTGAAAGTGCTCATAGTTGGCTGAAATTATACTTTGATTCGATGGCTGATGGCTTTATTAATTGATGAACCAATGCACACATTTGTTATGAAAATGAGTTAGTTTCAATAGTGGATGCTTTCGAATATACCACTACCGTATCAATGCGCCGATTTCGTAATGAACCAATGTTTAAAGAACTCATGGGAATTATTTCACATAAAGCTTTGGATTTACCGTTAGAGCAGCTAAGAACTATTTTAAACATTAGCTCAAGCATGGAGTCTTGTAGTTGCATTCTATGTCAAGTAAATGGTTTATGTGAGCTCATATGCCTGCGGATTCAAATTATAACATGGTTTTATTCCTCATGATTCATTGGACGTATTTTGAAAGCAACTCAGTTTTACTCCTCCAAAAAAACATAGATCGATAGTTAGTTTTCTAGATTTTCCTAAAGTTCAAGTTCTAAAAAGTAGAAATAAGAATGCGTCGAATAGTGAACGAGTGAGTTTGCATAATGATTTCAATGTTTTAACTTTTCCTTCAACTATGAATATCTTAAAACCAAATGTGGAAACTCACACAAAAGGTAGACCTTCAAATCAATCGAAGAAAAATAAAGCAACCAAAAGAGATACTTCATACTTTGAACATATTGAAGCATCGTTTCCATGTGCCTCAAATCTAACTCCTTCGTTATAACTTTTTCTTTCCTTGGCGTGATGGTTCTATTTTTCCTTGTTACCCTTTGAACTTTTTGGTTCAGCCGGTTCTTTAGCCATCATTTCTCTATATATCAAGTGGTTTCGGCTCTTCAATTCGCTCAATGCACTCAAGAACATGGGATCGGTTTGCATTGCACAAGACGACCTAATATAGTCTGCAATATAATGTAGTTTTCTTTTCTGAAAATAATACATATACAATATCAATGATCAATTCATTTATGAGGAATATCCAATACCATAAATATTAAATTTGCATTAAAATTACCATGCAAGAATTAAGCAAAGAACTTTGAGCGGTCAAGTGTAAAGGCTCCATAAATCTTGAATTTGGATTAGCAACAATTGGATGAGAAGTTCTCTTGTACCACTCCATATATGAATCATCATAATCCCAAGGGTTGTCCACTAGTTTTGAAGTCAAGCTATCACTTAACAGGTGATTCCACCTCTCATCCCAGCTAAACTATCCAAGATTGGAGAAGGCGGCTTTGAACGATTTCAATGATGACTTCATTTTCTTTTTCTCAAGGAAAAAAGTCGAAGTAGGAATACTTTGGACAAAACCAAATTGTCGTAGAACTCTGTGGAGACATAACTCTGTGGTTTCGGAGCATAGGACCATTATACAATGAACATTGTTGAAATTGTAATGATCTTATTTGTCATTAAAACAACCCCAAATAACATCACAGGCTTGTAAATCATATATTCTCTCCCTAAGGCATACCAAATCATAGGTCAAATTACTTGCAGGATCCATCGCAAAATAATATGTTGCTCTTATATATCCTTTCATTACTTGTGATCTCCTATTATGTTGTCGTAAGATTGGAAAGTATTCAAATATCCATACCAACGAAAAATATGACATGTGTTAGAATAATCATTTTACTAAAGAAGAAAAAGCAACAAAAATTACACAAATACCTAAAGGAGTGTCATACAACCAGCAATTTGATGAACACCTTTCCTTGTGCCTTGACTTAAGTTATAAAATAACCGAATAAGGCAGAAAGTGGCTCAAGAATAAGTCTGAACTTGCTTTAACACAAGGAAACACTGTAAAAGTGTATCTCCACAAATTGTTTTACCAACCGTATATAATAAATATGCAATATCACAATGTCTCTTATGCTCCATACTATTTGAATCCTTGGAACTAGAGAAGTGTGATCTCAACCACTCCAACCCTATCTTATTCTCATCACCTAATATTTTAGTAGTAACTCCTTTTTTAATGCCCAAATACTTGTCCAATAACTCATATACATCTTCATGACTAATACTTTTAGAACCCTTTAGAAGTCCAATAATAGTTATTCCATCTATTAGAAGACCAATCATGTGAACGACTTTATCAATCGTAATGGTCATCTCTCTAAAAGGTAAATGAAAGGTGTTTGTTTCAGGGTAGAAACGATGCATTAATTAAACTTTTATCCAATTTCTTATGAGCATGTTGTATCAACTTATATAGGCATGATTGTACAACTGATTCTTCGACTAATTCACACTCCTCATCGATATCCCACAATCTCAACATACCAACTGACAAAGTTAGGGGCATCTCTAATGGCAATTATGTAATTTGTTATATAAATCTAACTTTATAGCCAATCTTATTCAAAATGTGTTTTTCTTTCTATTATATACTTGTTATATAGCGATATAAATAATTAAGTAATTAATTTAAAGTATATAAATGGAAAATCCTTAAATAATTTGTTATGTGATAGCAATTACAAAGTGTTGTAATCATGAGAATTTTATCACATTGAAAATAACATATTATTATAAATATTCCCAGTCAAGATGTTTCGATTAAAGATATCGATTCATTCGTCACGAGTAGAGTATGCAATACTCTCCGAATGTTGGGTAGTGTATTTATTACAACTGCTGAGGGCACCAAGGGGTTACATACTGATAGTTATTAGATAACTATGGAATGACCCCCTCGAGAGTTTTATGTTAGTTAATATAACTAAGGTTAAATTGAGAATCTTAAAGTGACAATGTTATATAGTTCCCTCGACTTGAGAATACTGTTGAATTTTAATGTGGACACTCCACTTTTATTATAGTTAAATCGTGGCATGGCGTCTATTGGGCGACTATAGTTGGGTCTAAGTTGAAGCATTGGAAGTGAAATACTATTTAATAAAGAATTTGTCTCCTCGGTTATATGGGGTTAGTATCACATTCAACTATTGTCAACTAAACTCAAAATCTCTATCCAGAGTAGTATGATTAATAATAAATGTTATTATTAAACCAAGGACTTTGTTTTTGGACTAACCAAGTTGAATATGGATGTATTGGAATGTTGACCAAAACCAAATTCCATAAGTCCTAATGTTATATAGTGTTGACAAAGTGAATTTGTGCAAATAATCATTACTACTAGGTACCACCTATAATCAGTAGAATAAAATTTTACCGAAAGATGTGTAAGCGATAAATTTAGCCAAAATGTCACACCACTAGCTAAGATGACGTGTGAACGTTAATATTTGAATTGTTTAATATTAATCGCTAAGTGAATTTACATCTTTAAGTCGCATAACCGTAATGATAAATACTTCGAATAAACTACACAATTTAATTAATTTATAATTATTGTAAATTAACTAAATTAATTAATATTACTAAACTATTGATCGTTAAATTTCATTTGATTTATTTGAGTACCATTAGCATTTAATGATTTGCGTAAATAAAAGTTATAAACGGCGTATTAATATACAATTTCGATTCATCGTTTAAATTGGATTTAAATGATATAAATGTTAAGTGGGTTTATGATCTTTTGGTGCCTATGTGGCATCTATGTCTAATCGGCCAAATAAAGGGAAAGGACAGGGTTCAAATTGGATTTAAAAAGGCGAGGGATTAATTAAAGGAAGGAGAAAAATCTCTAGCCTTAATTCTACATTTATTGCCTTCTTAGAAGCAATTCCTTATTCATTTGTTTTTGGTCTCTTCATTATATCCTCTCTTTAATCAAGCAATGTTCGAAAATATGAGGGCATACATTAATTCAAAATTCCTAAAAATTAAATACAAATCAAATCTATTTATTAAATATGGTTTATACCTCTTGAAATCCGCAACATCTGGATTTTGATTTCTGGATCAAGGAGTTATATCATCGTTCAAGGTGCATTCTCTTGGCTACATCTCAAGGCAATTATTTTAATTTCATTTATTCATCATTCACCTTGTTCATATGAATTGGATTTGTTACATATCTCATAACATATGTATATTTATTTATTTGGCTATATAGATTAGATTCCCCTTTTTCTACATCTTAATTAATGACATATGTTCACCATGTTATTTTAATTTGAATCCATTTTGAGATATACTTTGATTGAATACTTGTTCACCTTGTCATCTTTAGATCTATTCCATATGATTTTTGTTCACATTGTTTAGATCTGAAACCTTCGCAACAAATACATATGTGCCTGATTTGTCCTTTTTGTCTTGTTATTGTTTTTAAATATTTTGTCAAAAAATACTTTTGATTGAAACCTAAGCTTTAATTATTCTATTAATGATTACACATACAAATATGAATAAACTACATATGTTTTCCATTTGAAATCACTTTAGAAATATTCAACATGTTTTGTGTTTGTTGTTTCAAATACAATCTTTAGGTTATTGCATATTTTGAAAGTTGTTTAAAATAAAAAAAATCTTTTTTATTAAATAACTATAACTGGACTTTTGTGCAGAAATCATAAATCCTTTGATTTCCTTTTAAATTAAAGTTAGACTTTACTTTATTATTTTAATTTTCAAACCATGTATTAAATTATAAATTATATACATATAGTTTTAGGTTTGAAACATAATTTACAATGTTTAGTATATGTATATGTGAGTGTGTGTATCAATTTAGCTTAAGATTTAAAAAAGGGACTTTTGTGTAAAATTATAATATTAGTCTTGAATCCTTTCCAACCTTAAAACCAGATTCAAAATTATTGTTTTTAATTTCAAACTTATAAAACAGTGAAACTTAATTTTAACATATTTATACATATGCATGTGTATATATTCTATCATATATATATGTACGTATGTACGTATGTATGCATTTCAAATAAAAACGTGGACAACAAAGGCACATATAAAGGAAACATTAACTATGCGCACTTCTTAAATGTTGCACTTATACAATATACGCTGTTAGTATATTTGGACTTACTCGCATTTCATGCTATATTTAAATGAATCATCAATGCCATTTAATAAATCATTAATCCAATTCGAGAGAGGGAGAGGGAGAGAGATGAAAGGTTTCTTTCTCCATATAAAACTATATCTTCCCTCAATTGATTTCATAAGTTTTATAGAAAGAAACAAAAGGTTTTCTTCTCTAAATCAACTTTAATAAGTAATTGTTACACGTAGGGGTGTATTTGATACACTCATACATTTGATTTACATCAAATTCAAAATATTTTAAACTAATTAAATTAAAATAAATATTTTTTATTTAAAGTACATTCTAGATTGTATCTAAAATCTCTTTGGACTTCATAGGTCCAATAGTCCCAAAATAGATATTTTTTTGAAATCTACCTATTTCACCTACTTCTAACTGAACCGGTTACAATAATGGTATTAGAGACAAATAGTCCATGTAGTGTAAATAATCAGTCATGTTATGGCTAACCAATTAAGCTTACCAATTTAGTAGGGTATCTAGAAAAGTGTTTGCACCAAAAATTGGCGCAAACACCCAATAAAAGTTTTGAAGAGAAATAAATGAAGAATATAAAATGAAAACAGAGGATAATAACAAAGAAATAGGAGTAAATGGAAATGATAACGGGCACTCAACGATTTATAGTGGTTCGTCATTGTTTGCCTACGTCCACTTTGAACAGATTTCTTTATTAATACTTTATAAACCGAGTACAATAGGGATTAGATGAAAATCCTTAGTTACAAAAGAGTATAAAGCAACCATCAACGTAAAAGGTCCCGAAAATGAACAACCAAGCCTATATTTATAGACAAAGATTGCCAAATATCTCCTTGAAAATTCGGCAGACTCCAGAGCCATATAGACCCACAAGAGGGATCGCATGGCCTAGTTCCCAAAGAAGAGGGATCAATATCGATCCCTACTTTAGTGGAATTTTGGGGTGCGATCCCTATGGTAGCTTCCTCATGCTAAAATATGCTTAGCCTCATAATTTCATGCCAATTAGACCAATAGAACTTGAATTATTGCTTGGTCTTTGCTTCAACGTGGGTTGCTTGCTGATTCCTGCCAATCCCTACCAAAGGAAGAGTGTCGATCCCTCTAACTTCATCTTCTTGAGGTGCAATCCCTAGGGTGGGTCCCTAAGGTCCCCATATTTTGCTCATAAAATTACATATGCATTGGACTTGCAGATCTTGAGATATTTATTGTTTTCTATTGAAATGCTCTTACTCTCTGAAACATACCGATCTCTATGGTGGAAGTTAATTTTTGTCGATCCCTCCTATATGTTGAACCATATTTCATACTTCGAACATTTTGCCTTGTATATCTATCAATTCCATTCAACCTCGACTCCATATTATTATTTGTACTTGACTTCTAGGCCCCACAATCATCACTCTGGACTCATCAGCCTTTGTTCTAGTCGAATCTAACTTGCGCAATCGGTTCAATAAAGTTGGATCAAAATGCCGAATAACACTTTTCCCCTAAAGTATTTCTTATGTTGAACACGACGTGCTTTGAATCGAAGCAAGTTAGGGTCATCGGAAAGAAACCCGTTCATTTTCTAAATAATCACTATCCTTTTGTCAAATTATTTTCATAAAGTGTTGTATCTCTCTTTGATCGTCATGATGCTTGGTCGATTTCCAACTATATAAATCTAGGGTTATACTCTGTCAGTTGATATATAAGTTGTAACGACCCGGAATTTTCGAACCCAAAAATTCCAGATAGTTAGAAGAAAAGAAAAGAGATGGAAGAAAGAAACAGAACAAGACACAGATTCTCACATTCGCAGCGGATCAAAATACAATATCAAATAATAATATCAGTTATACACAGAAAACTGTATTTGTTAATTACATTTTAATACATCAGAGTTACAACATATACACAATCACTGGACATATATAATCAACATGTCCCAATATACAACAATATATCATAGCGGAAACACTCCATACGTTCCTGCCATCCAGCTCGCCTTCGAGCTCCAGAACGTCCTTACCTGAAAATCTGTAATACTCGGTCTGACCCGAGCATTACATCAAAGTAACACCCGGGTCAGGTTGGAAACCAGCGTGAGTAAACCCACATAGTATGAAATACCAAACTATATAACTTATTTGCAACCCAGGGTAACTCGTACTTTTCTACGAGTTCTACTCATATTTAAATTGATCATTTATCTCAAAACAATATCCAAGAATCGTTATCCAGTTTTAAATATCCATGATACTTAAACTTACTTCAGTCCAGCCTGTTTAATACCACATATTCAGTTTTTATAAAGAATTTTGTAGTTTACAAATCGAAGTGGTTCCGGGTATTTACCGATACCCGACTCCGGTCTCTTCGAGTTCAATGTCATCCCTTTTAAGCCAAGTTATTTAAGTTTAAACAATTCAATTTTGACTTCAGATTGTCATATTCTTACAGCAATTCCATCACAGATAAATAACTCATATCTATCACAGACCAACCAAACATTTCATATCACAGAACATTACAAGGTACATACTAGAGTCAATAACAATCGGAGGTATTTCAATACAACTTAATCATCCATAAACAGGATTAATTCATACTATAATTAATTTAATTAAATCACATTAATTTAACCATTAAAAAATTAATCACCTAACCCTGCTAAACAATCATTAGATAATTTCAAACTATTTGAATTTATTTACCATTCTTTAATTATCAATCTAATTTAGTCATCCATAATCATTTCCATTACGTAATTATTGCATTGGTAAATTATCCCAAGTTTACAGTTGACCATTCTTAACTAATCTATAATTGCAGATTAATTAACCCTTAATTATTAACAAAACCTATTTATTAATTAATAAGGCTTAATTATAAATTAAGTACTTCTTAATTACCAATTAATTTACCTCTGATTACTTAATTAATTATTCTCTAATCTTAATTACTTCATTAATAATCCTTAATTACAAGTTAATTAACTTTTAATTACTTAATTATAACCCTCACTTATAAATTAATTAATTTCTCTTAAATTTTTCTTAACTAACTTAATCAATCTCAACTCATTAATATCTTAATCATCCTTTAAGGTAAAACATTATCTTTATAAATGACATAATTATCATTTACATTTAAAACATTTCATCTTTATAATTAGCCTCCCCAATTAAACATTTAATTGAGTTTTGAAATAAAATAAACATTTACCTTCATAATTTAAGTTACCAAACCATAACTTCCTTTAAATACTTAAACATTATCAAGTAACAGTTTAACACTAGTTTCAAATTTGAATTTGAAAATAAGACTTGCTGTTATAAAACTTGGATTTTATTTTTAAGCTAAAAATCCTAGAGCAGATTTCACTCACGATCTACTCGAGCTTTACTCGAGTTGCCTACCAAAATACCCGAGCCATCTTAAAGAAATCCCGGACACAACTTCGAGTTAACCCCCCCTGCCCCATTTCTTCGAGAAAATTCCACAACTACTTCGGGCTATACCCGAGAATTTCCTTCTTCTCCAATCCATCGACAAACCATACACACTGTGATACGCATCCACATGCACAGGCGATCGGAGCCATTCCGATCGACTTCACCGTTGCTAACACCTCACTGATGATCACCCTAACCCACTTGGCCACCCAGGTTCCTCGATTTCATCGTCGTCCATATTTGAACAATTCGATTCAACTGGAACAATACCAATCACCCTAAAATGCCTCGTTCCGACCATCTCAGCCACCAGAGGCCACGCAAACGTACCCGAAGCTTCATCGAAGTCCAACGTCTCGATTCCCCCATGACCGGCTACCTCTGATCCACCGATGATGCCGCAGTTTATCGAACTCCGACCAATGCCAAAACGTGAACTAAAACCCTAGATTATCAACGTACGGCCATCACGATGATTAGGAATTTTTCTGACCATTTTTCCTGAGTTCGTCCATCACCCGGCTACCCTCAGCCACAATTCCGAGATCACCACGTTCATCGACCACCAGGAAAAGCTTAAAGTCCAAAATTTGTTCATCACATGAATTCTCTCTCGATTCTACGTTAAAATTTTTGGTTTAGCTTCTAAAAATCATGGTTTTTAATGGAGATTACGATTATATAGGAGAATCCAAAAAATTTTATACTTGATTTTTTTACCTGTTTACACATTTTGCACTGTCTTATCTATATCTCCAGAATTTACTAATTTATTTCACTTAAAAAAAATAATTTTAAATCTTAGTAAATGCATAAACAAACATAATTCGTTTGAATTCCAAATCCTAACAGAGACTAGATAGAGAGAGAGTTGGAATTTTTTTTGATTTAAATTCTGAACTCTATAACTTAAACAGAGGTGATACAGATATATTCATACATGCACGCAGGTTTCTACATTCCTATATACATATATCCAGATTTAACAACATGCATACCTAATTTCAGACATACATTACGTGATTCACATCAAACATGACAAATAAAGTAAATTAAAACTGGTTTATGGGTTAAGTCTACTCACAGTTAAAAATGAACAGAGTACCACACTTCCTTGCTCTTCTTTTCTTGTTTGATTCTTGAAGTTGATTTTTATTTCTTCTTTGCTGATGTAGTGTAATTTACTTCAGATTTTACTTAGACGAAACTAAGATAAAAATTGATATTTAAAAAGTAAGTTTACTAGGTGATATAATTTTGTCTGTACCATACAGGGTATATGAATCTTTTTGTACAATCACAGCCAGAGATATTTTCTTTGCATTGTTCCTTAACTAGCAGGTTTTCTTCTTTTTCTTTGGTGGCTGGGATGATTTCGAGCTTACTAGAGAAGATGGCATTTAATGCCTTGGTCCTTTTGGGTTACAAATATCATTTCTAGATTTTTAAATCTATTTAGTACATCTGTACATATATTTTGTTATGTTTTCTTACACTATGCTTCACGGAAGGTAATATCTAAAACTTCCTGCCTTGCAATTTAACATGTATCTTTTCTTTCATAGTTTATTTAGTTCTAGGATTTCTAAGTGTTCATTTATGTATTTTGTTTTTAACAAAAGGTGCAGCCTGGCTATTTGATTTGGGTGAGTATACTTATATATATATAGTTTGCCTTGTTTAGAAGCTTACTCATTTATTTTCTTATAAGTATGCATTAATATATCACTTGACTAAGGTATGTATTTTTTACATATTTATTATTATTATTTTTCAGCATACTAACAATTACTTAAGTTAATTTATTGATAATATATGTTTTATTTTATTCTCCACTTATCCATAATTTATTTTTAGATATTATTTATTTCTAATAAAATACTAATTCTTATTTCTGTCTAAAGTTAAACTATCAACATTTAATTTCTTATTTATTATCTAATTTTATACTTGTATAAATTACATACTTCTAGTGGTAATATGTGTTTATACTTAAATTAAATATTGATAAGATTTATTTTACTTGAACTATTATTGTCCAGACTATATTATATATATATTTTTAAATCACAAATTAATAAAGTCAAATAAGATAAATTTCATTTTAACATATTTAGAAACTCATTATTTTAATTCCAAACAATAGCTTCTCCCAATTACATATATTTGTTTTAAAATAATAGGCTGTATTTTAATTAATTCAATTAAATATTTATTAAAATAATACTGCCAAAAATCCGGGATGTCACATCCCTCCCCCCTTAAAAAAACTTTTCGTCCTCGAAAAGGAACGAAGTCAGAATTTATTCTATACTTAAAATTAGATAAATTATACTTTGATCATTTTTAAAACACTTTTAAACAAAATCTATATAATATCACTAAAATAGTTTTTATAAAATACTTTTATAACTCTATGTTTCGACAAGTCCATCCTTGTTCTCACAGAAATTCGGTCATACGTTGATCGGGCGTATGACTGAAAATCTATAAGCGCTTGGCAGACCCGTTTCAACATCCAGTGAAAATACTTGAGAAAATAATCTTACTGAAAATATAGAAATCAGTTTTTGAAAATAGAGGAAATATCTTTGGTGTAAATGCTCTGGAAATCATCACACCCATCCATGGTCACAGTTACATCCTGGGTTACGTTGCCATCGCAGCAAAAGTCCATGTAACTGATTACACCATGGAACCCACAATAGATCGCAGTTACATCCAGGGTTACGTTGCCGTCACAGCAAAAGTCCATGTAACTGTTGGCTCTCAGCGGCACACACGATTTTCGCTGTCAAAATGAAACTTCTCCACTCTAACATAGGTCGCAGTCTACCGATGTAAAATCAAACGCAGACTGTTGGCTCTCAGCGGCTCACGCGACTTTCGCTATGTTACCATAGTGTCGCAGTATACCGATATAAAATCAAACGTAGACTGTTGGCTCTCAGCGGCTCACACGACTTTCGCTATGGTCTGCAGTAGATCGCAGTGACACCGAGTTACACTGTCGTCACAGCATAACCCAAATGCCTCTGTGGGCTCCAACCCTTCGACTTTCGCTACACAAATAATCCTCAGGAACTAGTTTTGTCCGGACTCCTCACAGGATCAACTTTAGAAACCCCCCTTGGGGCTCAAGGCAGTACCACCCAGTGGCACTCCTGAGAAGTTCATTTCAAGGGAGCGCCTTTTTCCCCAGAGCTATTCTCAAAACACTTTATACTATACACATATAGTATTTTCCAAATCATACACCTAGTATGAATTCCATATAAATGCTTTTACACAAAATCGATTCTCAAAATCGATAATTCACAAATCAGGCTTTCCCAAATCCCAATATTGATTTTACCCAAAAATCAAAAGCCTTTTCCAAATCTAAAGGTTCCCAAAACCTTTTTCTCAAAACCATTTCCATAAAATCTTTTATATATATATATATATACATATATATAATTTTCTTGGGAAATCTTTAAATCACTTTATACTTATAAAAGTTTCCTTTGTATACTTCAAAAACTTCCAAAAACCTTTTTCTTCTGGCAATGGATTCACTAAGGGGAGTTTTATCATATATAACAAAGATATGTAACTTTGTTTATTCCCAATCAAATATTCAAATTTGATTACTTTATAAAGTCACTTGCCAAATTTCTTACTTTTATTATAAAGTAAACTTTAACTCAGAAAAATATTCAATTTCCACTTTATTTCCATAAAGTTAATTTCTACCATAGAAATATAATTTTAAATTTATTTTATTTTAGTTCCTTAAATATTCACAAATATATTTTCCATTTCAAAAATCATCTTATAAACTTTTATCTATAACTTCAAAATCAAATTTCCACCTTTATTCATTGTCAATTTCTCAAAATATACTTTCAATTTCAAAAATCTTTTCAGTTTTTATCCACAAATTTTCAATGCCAATTTCATTCAAACCCGTACGATGTCCCCATATCATTTGTACGCAATATCAATCTGATCGCTCACTCGATCACACAATTTCACTTCCGAACTAGTATCGTCCACCCGACTTCCTAGTGCGGACTCAGATCTGGTTTCTTGATCAGAAACCGTCATTCTCCTTGCATAGTCACACCTATGATAGAGAATATCCAGAACCAATCAAAAATCCATATCCAGGTTCGCCGTCGAAAATCGAGCGAAAAATCCCAACTCAGATCGATAATACTATCTCGAAATTCTGTGCTCGATTCTGGATCAAATCACTATGCGAATAGAATAATATACGTACATCCTACGTATTTATTTTCATTGATTATTAACCAAATCAATTCCCTTTCCATTCACATTCACTTGATTTTATTCACTTATTCACATTTGGCTAAATCCCCACTTGGATTATCACTTCAATTCTTATCTCAGTTGGGTATTTACTCAATAACAGTTTGAACTCTGACTAGTTTATATTTACAAAATAGCTTGAAAATTTTAAAAATAGATAAATAGTTGAAAGATAATTATTAATTTGTAAAATAGCTGTAAAATAGTTAAGTAACTATAAAATAATTGAAAAATAGTAATTACTTATAAAATAGTTGAAAAACAGTAATCAGTTTATAAGGTAGTAGAAAAATAGTAATTAGTTTATAAAACAGTTGTAAAATAGTTAAATAGTTCCAAAAGTAATTGTAAAACAAGCTTAAGATAGTTTTAGGTTTTAAAAAGAAAAGTTGTATAGTAAATAGTTTGGAACATTAGATTTATATTAAAACAATTTATTTTGGAAATAGTCCAGAGTCAAACTGTTTAATATCCCATCTCCATTTCCATAAATTCAATTTAAATTTCCACTTACATTTAAATTGACTCAATCCCAATTTGAATAACTTCAATTTTCCTTAAACTTGATTTATTCCCAATTCAAGTTGAATTAGCCTCAATTCCTTTCCAAATTCAAATCAAATTCCATTTTGAACTAATTCAATTTAAATCTAAATTTTAAATCATCTCGAATTATATAAATTAGAGTTAAATTTTCAAATGTTGATTTAATCCCCTAAATCAATTTTTACCTTTACTTTAAATTTAACAGTCTAACCATTTAATTCTGAGTTCAAATTTCAAAATTCCATTTAATTTATCTTTACTTCTACATAAACTTATTTATAGGTTCAAATAATAATTCAAACCCCTTTTAAACAATTAAATCTCTGAATTTCAATTTATTACCCAAATTCAATCTTGGAACCAATCCTTAACCATTTCAGTTTACATGTTCATTTAAACATTCAAATCTTAATGTTCAAAGTGATCTCATTTTCTCAAATTTAATTTTATCTTTAAAATCAAAATTACTTAAGTAATTT
This sequence comes from Allium fistulosum, assembly GCA_030737815.1. Lineage (NCBI taxonomy): Eukaryota > Viridiplantae > Streptophyta > Magnoliopsida > Asparagales > Amaryllidaceae > Allium > Allium fistulosum. Next base: position 644,988,965 of record CM060901.1, on the reverse strand, counting down.
CAAATTAAAGCTTAATTCCATTTAATTCCAATATTAGGATAGATATTACCCCACTCTATCATCCAATTTATTTAAAACATTCATCATCCACTACCCATTCCAGATCTCAATCCTATCTAAGATCACATATAATTCCCTACCAAATCAACCCATTTAACTTTCCTAAGTTAAATCTCAATTTCATCTTGAAATTTCCAATTCAGGTTGTTTAGTCCAAACTTATTTAACTTCCTTTAAGTTAAATTCAATTAAATCTCGTCAAACTTACTCAAATTTTGAATTCCCACTTCAATTTTCAAACAACTACTGTTTGAATCAAGCTCTTTCATTCAAATAATATTATTTATTATCTCTTTATCACTTTGAAACAATTTTCAAATTCTGGGTTCAGAGTTAAAACTTCACAATTTATATCATCTTCAGTTCCAATTTATAAGTCATACTTGCCTAAATGTTTTACTTCCCTAAAACATTTCATCTTGCTTACTCATTAACAACATTTCATTATTAAACACAACAATCATTTATGATAATAACCAAGATTATCATATCTGGGAACCAATTCATTATTATCTTTATTTTGAAAATATTTCTACAAATTAAGGATTTTAATTTTCAGTTTGAATCCAATTCAAATAAGATTCAAACTTATTTTTACTTTCATTTTAGTTATATTTCTATTACCACTTAATTTAATTCCAATAATTTTACGACAAATCTCCTTAACATTTATTGGTAAGAAATATTGCTTTATATATATATCAAAATATATACTTATAAAGTCATTTAAAATCTTTATATAAGAAAATAACAAGTACGCTCTCATATATACACTCAACTCATCCTAGGGTACTATTGACCCTATCTTTAGATGAGTAGACCCACCAGAGCCAAGGTTTTCGCTTAACCTTTGCTCTGATACCAACTGTAACGACCCGGAATTTTCGAACCCGAAAATTCCAGATAGTTAGAAGAAAAGAAAAGAGATGGAAGAAAGAAACAGAACAAGACACAGATTCTCACATTCGCAGCGGATCAAAATACAATATCAAATAATAATATCAGTTATACACAGAAAACTATATTTGTTAATTACATTTTAATACATCAGAGTTACAACATATACACAATCACTGGACATATATAATCAACATGTCCCAATATACAATAATATATCATAGCGGAAACACTCCATACGTTCCTGCCATCCAGCTCGCCTCCGAGCTCCAGAACGTCCTTACCTGAAAATCTGTAATACTCGGTCTGACCCGAGCATTACATCAAAGTAACACCCGGGTCAGGCTGGAAACCAGCGTGAGTAAACCCACATAGTATGAAATACCAAACTATATAACTTATTTGCAACCCAGGGTAACTCGTACTTTTCTACGAGTTCTACTCCTATTTAAATTGATCATTTATCTCAAAACAATATCCAAGAATCATTATCCAGTTTTAAATATCCATGATACTTAAACTTACTTCAGTCCAGCCTGTTTAATACCACATATTCAGTTTTTATAAAGAATTTTGTAGTTTACAAATCGAAGTGGTTCCGGGTATTTACCGATACCCGACTCTGGTCTCTTCGAGTTCAATGTCATCCCTTTTAAGCCAAGTTATTTAAGTTTAAACAATTCAATTTTGACTTCAGATTGTCATATTCTTACAGCAATTCCATCACAGATAAATAACTCATATCTATCACAGTCCAACCAAACATTTCATATCATAGAACATTACAAGGTACATACTAGAGTCAATAACAATCAGAGGTATTTCAATACAACTTAATCATCCATAAACATGATTAATTCATACTATAATTAATTTAATTAAATCACATTAATTTAACCATTAAAAAATTAATCACCTAACCCTGCTAAACAATCATTAGATAATTTCAAACTATTTGAATTTATTTACCATTCTTTAATTATCAATCTAATTTAGTCATCCATAATCACTTCCATTACGTAATTATTGCATTGGTAAATTATCCCGAGTTTACAGTTGACCATTCTTAACTAATCTATAATTGCAGATTAATTAACCCTTAATTATTAACAAAACCTATTTATTAATTAATAAGGCTTAATTATAAATTAAGTACTTCTTAATTACCAATTAATTTACCTCTGATTACTTAATTAATTATTCTCTAATCTTAATTACTTCATTAATAATCCTTAATTACAAGTTAATTAACTTTTAATTACTTAATTATAACCCTCACTTATAAATTAATTAATTTCTCTTAAATTTTTCTTAACTAACTTAATCAATCTTAACTCATTAATATCTTAATCATCCTTTAAGGTAAAACATTATCTTTATAAATGACATAATTATCATTTACATTTAAAACATTTCATCTTTATAATTAGCCTCCCCAATTAAACATTTAATTGAGTTTTGAAATAAAATAAACATTTACCTTCATAATTTAAGTTACCAAATCGTAACTTCCTTTAAATACTTAAACATTATCAAGTAACAGTTTAACACTAGTTTCAAATTTGAATTTGAAAATAAGACTTGCTGTTATAAAACTTGGATTTTATTTTTAAGCTAAAAATCCTGGAGCAGATTTCACTCACGATCTACTCGAGCTTTACTCGAGTTGCCTACCAAAATACCCAAGCCATCTTAAAGAAATCCCGGACACAACTTCGAGTTAACCCCCCCTGCCCCATTTCTTCGAGAAAATTCCACAACTACTTCGGGCTATACCCGAGAATTTCCTTCTTCTCCAATCCATCGACAAACAATACACACTGTGATACGCATCCACGTGCACAGGCGATCGGAGCCATTCCGATCGACTTCACCGTTGCCAACACCTCACTGATGATCACCCTAACCCACTTGACCACCCAGGTTCCTCGATTTCATCGTCGTCCATATTTGAACAATTCGATTCAACTGGAACAATACCAATCACCCTAAAATGCCTCGTTCCAACCATCTCAGCCACCAGAGGCCACGCAAACGTACCCGAAGCTTCGTCGAAGTCCAACGTCTCGATTCCCCCATGACCGGCTACCTCTGATCCACCGATGATGCCGCAGTTTATCGAACTCCGACCAATGCCAAAACGTGAACTAAAACCCTAGATTATCAACGTACGGCCATCACGATGATTAGGAATTTTTCTGACCATTTTTCTTGAGTTCGTCCATCACCCGGCTACCCTCAGCCACAATTCCGAGATCACCACGTTCATCGACCACCAGGAAAAGCTTAAAGTCCAAAATTTGTTCATCACATGAATTCTCTCTCGATTCTACGTTAAAAATTTTGGTTTAGCTTCTAAAAATCATGGTTTTTAATGGAGATTACGATTATATAGGAGAATCCAAAAAAATTTATACTTGATTTTTTTACCTGTTTACACATTTTCCACTGTCTTATCTATATCTCCAGAATTTACTAATTTATTTCACTTAAAAAAATAATTTTAAATCTTAGTAAATGCATAAACTAACATAATTCGTTTGAATTCCAAATCCTAACAGAGACTAGATAGAGAGAGAGAGTTGGAATTTTTTTTGATTTAAATTCTGAACTCTATAACTTAAACAGAGGTGATACAGATATATTCATACATGCACACAGGTTTCTACATTCCTATATACATATATCCAGATTTAACAACATGCATACCTAATTTCAGACATACATTACGGGATTCACATCAAACATGACAAATAAAGTAAATTAAAACTGGTTTATGGGTTAAGTCTACTCACAGTTAAAAATGAACAGAGTACCACACTTCCTTGCTCTTCTTTTCTTGTTTGATTCTTGAAGTTGATTTTTATTTCTTCTTTGCTGATGTAGTGTAATTTACTTCAGATTTTACTTAGACGAAACTAAGATAAAAATTGATATTTAAAAAGTAAGTTTACTAGGTGATATAATTTTGTCTGTACCATACAGGGTATATGAATCTTTTTGTACAATCACAGCCAGAGATATTTTCTTTGCGTTGTTCCTTAACTAGCAGGTTTTCTTCTTTTTCTTTGGTGGCTGGGATGATTTCGAGCTTACTAGAGAAGATGGCATTTAATGCCTTGGTCCTTTTGGGTTACAAATATCATTTCTAGATTTTTAAATCTATTTAGTACATCTGTACATATATTTTGTTATGTTTTCTTACACTATGATTCACGGCAGGTAATATCTAAAACTTCCTGCCTTGTAATTTAACATGTATCTTTTCTTTCATAGTTTATTTAGTTCTAGGATTTCTAAGTGTTCATTTATGTATTTTGTTTTTAACAAAAGGTGCAGCCTGGCTATTTGATTTGGGTGAGTATACTTATATATATATATATAGTTTGCCTTGTTTAGAAGCTTACTCATTTATTTTCTTATAAGTATGCATTAATATATCACTTGACTAAGGTATGTATTTTTTACATATTTATTATTATTATTTTTCAGCATACTACCAATTACTTAAGTTAATTTATTGATAATATATGTTTTATTTTATACTCCACTTATCCATAATTTATTTTTAGATATTATTTATTTCTAATAAAATACTAATTCTTATTTCTGTCTAAAGTTAAACTATCAACATTTAATTGCTTATTTATTATCTAATTTTATACTTGTATAAATTACATACTTCTAGTGGTAATATGTGTTTATACTTAAATTAAATATTGATAAGATTTATTTTACTTGAACTATTATTGTCCAGACTATATTATATATATATATTTTTAAATCACAAATTAATAAAGTCAAATAAGATAAATTTCATTTTAACATATTTAGAAACTCATTATTTTAATTCCAAACAATAGCTTCTCCCAATTACATATATTTGTTTTAAAATAATACGCTGTATTTTAATTAATTCAATTAAATATTTATTAAAATAATACTGCCAAAAATCCGGGATGTCACATCAGTCTTGATCCACAAGACTAATAAGCTTTGGTTATCTGGTCCAGCCTCGAACTTGAAGGCATCATGTTTGATTTCATTTTCTGTTGATTTCAAAATTTGAACTTTTAGACCATACACATGCATGTTCAGATATGCGTTCTTGTCATTGGCACCTAAACGCGTTCGTATGCTCATAGTTCGTCACCAATTTTCATTGAGTTAGTGTGACGCCCTACCTCTATACCCACGCTAACCAAGAACACTACGATGTAGTGCTGTCAATTAGCGCGGAGAATAAGGCTGTGGAGGAGCGACCATCCATGTAACTTCTTTGTGCGAGCATCGATACGTCAGATAGAATAGAATGCATATCTTTTAAGGAGGAAATCAGACATACCGATACAAACACAAAGCTATCACACGGTGGCTATATATAATCTTCGGAAATAAACATAGAAATAATCATAACGACAATCAGTCACAGACATCCATATCACAAAGGCGGAAGAAGATATGAATTAATATATAACACATGAAAGTGTACATCAGAGTAGTGGTCAGAAAGATCCACGATAATACAAAAGAATAGCATCACGTGCTATACAAAAGAATAAGTACACAACATAGAGTCTATATCTCAAAGGTGTACATCCAAAAACTACTAATCTAAGTAGTTAGCCAAAAGTCAGAATAATCCTGAAGAGAAGTCAAGCAGAAGCACCTGTAACATCTCGGTCTGACCCGAGTATTATTTATAAGAAAACAATAAACGGATCAGTCTAACTATAAATATCAGATGATATGGTATACAGTAAAAGGCATGACATGAACATGTAATAACCATAGCGACATACTACTATAAGTATGTAAATGATAATCAACAAAAGATTAATCAATATCACAAGAATCTTCTCAAAGATCCAAACACATAAAAAGGTAATGACACACGAATTCACCAATACACAAAAATCTGATATCATATCAGGGAAAATCACAAAAGTTGGTGAAGCACTAAATCCAGAAATCAACACACGAAATCCAGAACAAATCCCAGAAATCAACACACGAAATCCAGAAATCACTAAAAGGGGGAAGTCCGACACACGGACGAGAAGTTATCTCATGGAAGCTATCCATTTAAATTTTCCGAACACACGGATGGCCCGAAGGCAAGTCCGACACACGGACGAAGAGACATCGCACATTGCTAGTCTAAATCACAAAAATGATCGTCATGATCATAAGGAAGTGTCAATCACACCAAGCCAGTAAATATATGAGTTTAGCTTCATGTCCCATAACCACTTGCTTAACTTAAATATTTACGAACAAGCTGTAAATCTTCACTAGGAAATTGTCACAAAAAGGGTTCAATCGAACAAGTCCAAGAGCTAACCGACGAAGTGAACGCAAGCGTTTCATACCACTCGTTTTACTAAGTCGTTTAAGTCGATTTCTCATTCGAGTGAAGTAAAGGCTTGTATATACTAGTAGATTGAAAATCGGTTTGAGAAAACGAACTTTTGATACTTAAATTAGTGTTGAAATCGCTTTGATGAAAGAGTTTTGATATTTACTATTAGTATTGAAACCTTCATATATCTTTAAAGTGACAAGTCATAAAACGATGGTAGAACAAATCAATTCACGTTCGAAGACGTGAGTAAAGTGCAAAGAAGTCAATCCCAAAACCATCAAAGTAGAAATTCTGATAAACGTTTTTCAGAAGAGATTGCCTACGCAGAGTAATACGGGGTTCGACCTGCCCGGTCAGGTCGCGGGGGTCCAGGGGGCAGCGCCCACGGCGGGGTGCGGGGCAGCGCCCCGTCACGGTACGACTTAGTGAAGGCAAGCTGGTCCAACGACCTAAGGAGAAGTAGGTCATACGACCTAAGGGAAGACTGCCGTGCAACCTAGCTGAAGAACAGGTAAAATGACTAAGTACAAACTCGCGAACGACTTACGACTTAGGGGATAAGGTCATACGACCTAAGTGGAGAATGCCACGCGAGCTAGCAGAAGAACAGGTCAAACGACCAAGTACTAACTCGCGAACGACTTACGACTTAAGGGAGGCAAGCGACTTACGACTTAAGGGATAAGGTCATACGACCTAAGTGGAGAATGCCACGCGACTTAGCAGAAGAACAGGTCGAACGACCTAGGGGAAAAACAGGTCAAACGACCAAGTACTAACTCGCGAACGACTTACGACTTAAGCCTTTAACGACTTAACGACTTATGCCATTAGCTCCTGAACGACTCAAGCTAGTAACTCGCGAACGACCTAGCGAAGGCAGAAACGACCTACGACTTAAGGTCATACGACTTAACTGGGCATACGACCTAACGAGTTAGCAAGGCACGCGACCTAAAGACTTAAGCTTTGAATACGAGCTACGAGTTAGCAAACGAATGTCTTAACGACCTAAGCCTTGAACGACTTAGTGGAACGAACGACTTACGACTTAAGCTCCAATTCGAGCTACGGGCTAAGGCTGGAACGACCTAGTGGAGTTAGGTCGAGGACGACCTACGACTTAAGGCCAGGGCGAGCGAGCTAACTGCAAAACGACCTACGACTTAAGGCCTTTAACTCCTGAACGACTTATACCTTTAGCCCCTGAACGACTTAACACTTTAACTCGTGAACGACTCGAGGAGTTAACTCGCAAACGACTTATGCCTTTAACTCGTGAACGACTCAACACAGGCGAACAGAAATACAAAGGCGGTGACTTTTCAACGCGCGCGACTTAAGCCCTTAACTCGCGAACGACTTAGCAAAGGCAGAAACGACTTAAGGCCAGAAAAATCACCAAAACGCTGAAAATCGAAGTTTTTCGCCAATCCAATCCAAACCAAATGCAAATGTTGATGCAAATACAATAGGGGATCATTCCCAACAGTCCAAGATAGATATAGGCAAGATGTGAGATCAAAAATCTCACCTTTTCACGGAATTTGATGAAGATGGAGATTTGAGAGCAAGGCAAGAACACCACCAAGCTTGAATCAATGGTCTAAACGTGAATTTGATGTTGAATCTCGGATTTGCAATGGAATTTGTGTTTGGGAGTTTTAATTTCTCTTTCCCTCCACCATTTTTGAAGAAGCTTGAAGTGATGAAGAGAAGAGGGGGTGGGCTGAGTTAAGAAGGTGCAGTCCAACCCAAAGTCTCAAGCGGGAAAAGTGACGAAAATTTCACTATCTCCAAACATATCGAAGTTTACACTCAAAAAGATTGCAAACGTCATTTTGAACTCAATGGGGGTGGTCTCGAGTCCTAATTTGACCGTATGCAAAAAGTAGCTTTTCGGACTAACATCCGACTAACGATAAAATATTTAAATAAAATATTTAAATATAGAATTGATAGATATGCGGGTTGTTACAGTTAGATGCAATTTCGTTGCATTTTGTACATATGTGCTTTGATAATTTCCATGCCTATGTTTGTTTGCATACATGCTCATAGCCGAACCCTATTCTTTTCTTCTTGTTTTTTTAAAACGTTTTTAGGGATCAGCATATGTTTAGCCGATCCCTCCTCCTCTTTTTTTATATGTTTTCAGGAATTGGCATATTCCTAGCCGATCCCTCTTTTTTCTATATACACACACGCTTATGGGAATAGGTATCTTTTTAGCCGATCCCTCTTCTCTTTGCTTTGAGTGAAAACCGTGGGCCGAACCCTCGTCCCATATATAAGGTAGTTTCTTTCTCTCCAATACTCACTTATTTCACTTCCCTACCATTCCCTCTCATCCCTTATAGTACCGAACCTTCCTCATTCCACAATTAAAGTCGATCCCTCCCTTCTTTCTTCTTCCTTTAATTTTGAAACGAAATATTCTACAATCCATCTTGCCTTTACGAACTCACTTCCTCTTACCTTCCATCTCAATCATCTCCAATCCACTCATCAACACCTCTAACATATATACATACATAGGTAGGTCTTCAATTTTTGATTCTATGACGAGATGGTGGATTTCATGCCATCAGCGACCAGGGTGGAGCTTGATGCAGTGGTGAAATGATGGCCGAAGTTGCTTGGAGGGGATGAGATGTGGGATGTGGAAGGGTTCGGAAAAGTAAGAAAGGAGGAGGAAGAAGGGAGCATATGACATAGGGTTCGATTTGAAAAAGTTTGAACGATAGCATGTTGGGTAGAGGAGGGATCAGTTGGAATTTGGTGTAATGCGTGGGTATATCGATTTGTATAACAGTTGATTGTAGGGATTGGTTTCTAGCTTATGATGAGGGATCGGTTATGGGCTCTTTGAGAGGGTTTGATGTGAAAGTTTGATAGAAGTAAGGGATCGGTAGAGTTGGTTAGCATGGAGGGATCGATAGTGGAAGTTTGTGTGGAGGGATCGGTAGTTTTGGCCAATCAAAGGGATCAGTAAGGATCTTGTAGGGAAAGGGATCAGTTGTTTTTTGCTCTGGATAGGGATCGGCTACTTAGGGGTCGGCATATATGTACTTGTCTAATTCTAGGCTTTGAATTGAACTTGAAAACAAATCCATAATCACTTTGATCAATTATAACCAATTCCATCTCAATGAACTTGAACATATGACGATGATGAACAACAAGAGTTGCATATTCACTATTGAACTCGAAATTGAACGATCAAATCCTTGGGACTTAGAATATGCTAAAACTTGACATATTGACTTTAATAACGGATTTCACACTTCGATATGCCGATGATCGATCCCAAAGCTTATACAACTGATCAATCTATTTGCCAGTTGAGATGGTCAGTGATGACAATCACTCTGGTCGGAATCCAAAGTCTCATTACTTAACTTTGCTTTCTTATTTTAAGATGCTTATCCTTGCGCTACATGACACTGCACCACACTAGTTCACACTAAGCTTGGGGGAATATGTAAACTCGAAAGGCAATGAAAAGAGTTATTGAATTAACTGACTAAACAGATACAAAAGGAATTCAAATAAAAATTGCATGACGTATCGACGGAAAAGAACTTGCACGTGTCAAATGATTATCTACCGAGTATAGTTGGCATGGACTTCAGATGTTCAGAGTGCCTAGCTGCAATGTCTTTTGGACCAACCTCACAACATAGTAATCCTGAAGCTGAGTCAAGTTCCGCAACTATTTCCGGCAGGCTTTCCCCTAGTCGTCAAACTGAACAAACGGAAGTTTCTGGCTCGTCGGTCGACCTTTTCTCTGACGTTCCCATCCTTCCAGTAGAAGATATAAGTCCTGCCCCCGACGCTGTGGAAGGCATTATATTTTTAAATAACCCAACATATTCTCAAGCCTCTAGAATTGGTGAGGCCGCTCTTTGCAGACTATGTTCTAGACATGGGATTCCCTTCGAAGACATTCTAGTTCCTTCGGTGAACGATAGAGCTCATTCACCCCCGGAGGGGTATATAACATGCAATAAGTTCATATGATAGGCCGAATGCATACCGCTCTTCAATTCTTTTATCCGGGAGTTGCTAAAATATCTTGGAATAGCTTCTACTCAACTGCACCCAAATAGTTGTCTTTCTCCATGGCACTTTCCTGCTATTCATGAACGTTCTGTTCTGCCCGCCAACTCCTAAGGACATTAGGTTTATTTACAAATTCAAATGACAGACAAAGACCCTTTCCTACATTTTCCTCAAGCCTTCGCCCAACTTTCAAGTCGATGCTTGAAACTAGCTCAACCTCTTCAAACACGAATGGTTCTATGTCCGATGTCCTATGTCCGCTTGGCTTTGCAAAGCGATGGTTGGGAGGACGTAAGTTTCGTCTTTGCTCTATTCTCAAATTCTTTAACCCAAGTCATATCCTGAATCAACTAGCATTCTAAAAATATCTAGATATACGTCCACGTCCAAAGGGTGATAGTTTTTCAAGGGCAATCTCTGTAATTCGTGCCACCCCAGTTGAAGACAGGGACATTAGACTCCTTGTAACCGATGAATGGTTATCTCTGTTCGGGTTGCTGGAGGAAGGTCAAAGCATTGGGCTTCCAAGAAGCGCTGCACTACCAAGATATGCTATAGAACAAGAAGGTGATATCAATAACCATATCATGCCCCCAGTCGAGGGGACTCGGATGACGTCGAAGAGGGCGAAATTAGGGGTGCTAAGACCAACGAGCCTAACGATGCTGATGCAGGTCCAGGCAATGCGCCTGTGGTTGAACCATCATAAGGCATGCAATCTCACATGCCAGCTAGGAGAAGAAAGAAGCTTGCATATAAGCTCCATAGGAGAAAAACTTCTAAGGAGCCTGAGTTTATTATCACTTCCGTTGATGAAGAGTTATCCTTCCAACGTTGGGAAAACTTAATGAAATGGTTTTCAAATCTCCAAATCCCTGATGACATCAGGACTTATGACTTCTCCAACATTAGTATTGAGGGGCTCAATTCTCCTACCATAAGTGGTGATAGCATTTTTCCCACCGGCAAAGGAGAGAAAACTTTTATGAGCAAGGCTGCAGCAACTGGTCCATCGGGGGGACACTCACAATCACATGCATTTCACTACATGATCTCCATTTATCTTTTGTATATTGGTCACCTATACACTTTTGTTTGGTTTTACAGGTACATTGTCTCAATCCCAAGCTTTTGGTCGCTTGAGGGGCTCGTCGATGCAATACATATCCAACCGTGATTTAGAATCAGGTAGGCGTAGAGAGAGGGATGACGACTGAGAAAGAAGTTATCATTTGAGGGAATCTTTATCTCCCAAACATAAGTTCCAACCTTGGTCGTCCCATTAGGAAGTTCAAACTAATCTTCCTGTGCATAGTGGCGATCAGATCTCTTTCCATGGTCCTGAAGTTGCCGTATCGCCTGAGCAGTATTTTGATTCATCTGGTTCCAAACAATCCCATGACCGTAGGTCGAGCAAACACCCAATCATCACTTTTGATCCATCTTTGCCGACTGCAGCTCCTGAAGCTTCCATACCGGAAAAATTGGCCGAACTTAAGGTCAATTTTTCAAAGATTTGTTTCGACAGGCTTAAGTTCCTCCCTTCCATTCATACAGTCCTAGGGAATGCTAAAGTAAGTTCTCTCACATGCATCAATGACATTTTTTACATGAATCATTCCGGCACTTAGCAGAGAAAATATCTGAGATGTCTATCGAGAGACAGCATGAAATTGATCGTCTCAAGCTAGAGGTGATCCATGAGAAAGATATAATCAAACATCAAGACACTAAGATCTCGGACTTGATGATGACGCTGGCCGAGGAAAAATAAAAGTGCTAACAAAACATCTGGGGCGGTGATTCGTCTAAAAGCTGCCCACAAAAAGAAACTTGATGCTGCCTTCAACCATAACAATGCGCTTGACATGGAAAAGATACCTTGCAAAAGGATTTTTTTGGCCCGCCACATTGAGGAGCTTGAAGAAATTCTTAAGAAGGAGAGGGAAGACAAAATTGAATCTCAAGAGGAATCGCAAAGATATTGCAAAGAGACCGTTGAAGCTTGAAATTTGAAGATTAAGCTTGATGAACAACTTGCTTAAATTGAAGTCCTCAAAGAAAAGGTGAGAGAAGCAGGCCGTAATGAGATGAGAGAACAGATTGAGGCTCGAGTAGAGGATACAAAAGAAGCTGGTCGAAATGAAATTAAAAATGAGGACATGTTCGATCCCCTGATCATTCAATACAATGCTAAAGTCCTTATCCACCGCGATCTGAGCTTTCTTGGTAAGGGTTATCTTGAGTTGCTCGCCAAGGCCTAGGAATATATTATTGAAATGAAAAGGAGAACAAACGGCGAAGCTGATTTAGATGAAGAGAAACTAGTACGAGAGATTCTTCACGGGGATGAACCTCTAGACCTGCCTGCTGGAAGACTTCGATATTTTGACATTCTAGCACCCTCTGGCAAAGGGAAAAACACTACCGAGTCTTCGGAGTCCAATCCTAAAGGCCCCTCTCCTCTTCAAGCAGCCAGAGCGTCAGTTTCTCTTGGCTCGGGATAGGATCTAAGCTACGATCCGGACAAACCTGGTTATCAATTTAAGGTGCCGACCCCTATTCTAGAAGGGAGCACTTCGACGACAATTGAGAGTTAGTTGGATGCAGTTATTCCACTTTACTCTCCACTTTTCCAGAGGTTTCGTTCCTCATCCCCAATAATCATGGATTATCTTCTTGTTTCCATGAATCTGCAGGTCCTAGCCAAACTCCAAAAAGTGATGCCGCCATGGAGCAAGAATCGACATCTACTGAGATTCCGGCGGCCACCAACACTCCAGGGCCCGATGTTCAAGTTATCGAAGCACTTGATGATGATAAAGCTAGAGACCAGTCGTTGCCTAATGAATCGAATGACATTGTAATTACTAGCGCCATTGAACATACCGATGAGCTTAGCATAAAAGAGCACATTAAGGGGGAGGAATTATTAAAGAAAAAAGCTAAGACTGAACCCGCCGATGTGGACATTGACGATCCAAATCTTGTCCCATTACATGTCATTTCACCCGATGGGTTGATTTCCAAAAAACTCCCTCCAACCTTTGAAAGCTCTTCTGCTAAGGGTGGTAAAGGATCAAGGAAAAGGATAGGCAGAAGCTCATGTGACGCCACTCCCAAAAAATCCGAAAAAGAGAAAGGAAAAAAGAAATAGCCGTTGCTTCGAGTCAGTTTGCACATAGCTTGTATAGCCGTTTTCCCTTTTGTCGGTCGTGATTGTGCAGGTACGACCCCAATTTTTGAATCACAATTTTAAAGTTTATTATGAAAATAAAAGTTCTCCATTTTCTATTGAACTTTCATGTGAGTTATTATTTAAGTAATTGAGCTATTGCTTTTCCATTCAATGTACTTGTAATTCATCGCTCGTTGATTTGAATGATAATCCGTTAATTTTATCCCAAGGCCTCCATGCGGTCGTGGCCCTGAGTCATACCAAACACGGGACTTGAGCCCTAATGTTGCACTGTCGGATTTAGTGGTTTGAGATATTATACTCCTGCCCCGAGTCTTGGGTTAGAAGAGTTAGATGGTGGATGGTCGAACTCCACCCTTAGCAAGTTAATACTCCTCCTGTCGGTTTTAGGCCGGAGTTCACATAATAGTGAGTGGTCAAACTGCACTCGTCTATTTGTTTATACTCATATACGCACTCTTGGGATAAGACTTAGTTAGCGGTTGGTCAAATCACACTGGGCTTGTATTATACTCCAATCCACACTCTAGGGACCTAGAGTTATTTCGGAAAATAGTCGGATCGTACTTTCCTTAATTGGTTGATTTACCCCAACGTCCGGGGTTTGAGTCAGTGAGCGATCAGTCAAATCACGATTGCTTTTGATTCATGACTATCCCATCGCTCGATTGGATTAACTTGGTTATCGGATAGTCAAGTCACATCCATTCCTTATTATGTACTTCGTCCATCGGGTTATAAACGAGAATTATCAAATGAATGGTCGGACCTCGTTCGTCATGTTTAGTTCAATCAGGAACTAACATAATTGGCTAGCTCCAAACTCTAGGAACCTGCTTGGACATGCCAACATCAGCCAGTTTTCTAATGTAACTAACATGTAATGCTATAACAAACACTGATATGGAGGAAGTTCAAAAATCTATATGTCAAACGGAAAAAGATGACATAGTTTGTCTTATTACATATGTAGAAAATAAGATGCTAAAGCAAATCCTAAAACTAAATACAACTGAATGGAAAAGTAATAAATTAAGTAAAATAGCATGGTAAATGCTTGCAATTCCACGCCCTTGGCAGTGTGATGCCATCAACAGTCGCTAGCTTGGAAGTTTCCTCTCCAAGCCTCTGTTCAATGACATACGGTCCTTCCCAAGTTGGATTCATATGCGACGGGGCAGGAAAAACCTGTTTCAAGATGAAATAGCCGATTTTGAAGGTTCTAGGTTAGATTTTAGTGTTGTATTATTTGACGACTCGGCATCGGTGCGCAGCTGCCCTAAAATCAGCTTCTTCGTGCTTCTCATCTATAAAGTCTAGAGATTCCAAGAGGAGATCTTTATTCATTCTGGGATCATAGTAGGTCACTCGATGAAAAGGAACCTCAATCTCAATTGGAATAACAGTTTTAGAACCGAAAGCAAGGGGGAATGGAGTATGGCCAATCACAGACTTGTGGGTGGTCTTGTAAGTCCATAGTGCCGTCAGGAGTTCATCCACCCACTTGCCTCTAGCCTTTTCCGAAGGCTTCTTCAGAATGGATTTTATGATTTTGTTCACAGCTTCAACTTGCCCATTCGCTTAAGGGTGAGCGACTATTGCAAATCTCTTTTCAATATGATTCCAACGGTAGAAGTCTTTGAATTCAGCACTGTCGAATTGAGTCCCATTATCTGTTGCAATAGTTTATGGAAGATCAAAACGACATATGATGTTTGGACGATGAAGTTGATTACTTTCTTGGTTGTGATCATGGCTAAAGGTTCCGCTTCGGCCCATTTGACGAAGTAATCAACTGCGACGATAGTGTACTTCGCACCAACTTTAGAGATCGGTAAGGAACCGATAATATCTATACCCCACATGACAAACGACCATGGGCTAACCGTTTATGTAATTTCCATCGACGGAGCTCCTGGAACTTTTGCATATATCTAGCACTTGTCGCATTGCCTTACATAATCAACAACATCTCAATTGATGGTCGACCAATAATACCCATAACGGAGTATATTCTCTGCCAGAGTTTGCCTCTCAGTGTGATCACTACATTCCCCTTCATGAACTTCCGTTATGACTTGTTTTATTTCATCATGAGAGATACACCGAAGCAGGGAATGGGAAAACCCTTTATGTACATAACTCCTTCCTATATGATATATTATGAAGCTTTACGAAGGACTTGTTGTTTTTCATTCCTTCGTTCAGAAAGAACTCCCTATAGCAAATAGCCTTTAATCGGAGTCATCCACGACTCCTTCTTGGGCTCTGTCTCTAGTACCCGGTTGATTTCCATTGGGCTTATGCTCGGAGAGTTTAATACTTCGACTGGAAACAAGCCCAACTATTGTGCATTCCCAGAGCTAGCAAAATTTTCCAATGAATCAGCCTCTTTGTTTTGATCCCGAGAAATGTGCGTAATATCATAGTACTCAAAGTCAGCCAACAACTCTTGGACTTGGGTAAGGTATGGAGCAAGTAGTTGTCTTTTATCTTGGTAATCTCCCCTGACTTGGTATACTACCAATTGTGAGTCATAAAAGATTTCAAGAGACTTTATCCCCGGTTCTCTGGTGAGTTTAAGTCTGGAAATCAGAGCCTCATACTTAGATTCGTTGTTTTTTGTAGGGAAATCGAGCTTTAAAGCATAGCATATTAATCGATCTTCAGGAGTTATAAGCATAATTCCAACTCCAGAACAACGATCATTGGATGCTCCATCTATATATAACTTCCACCATATGGTAGGGGTTTCACTGCTCTTTAGGAAATCATCATGCACAATAAATTCTGCTATAAAGTCCACTAGTGCCTGACCCTGGATAGCCTACGAGGAAGATAAGTGATGTCGAATAGGCTAAGTTTGATATTCCACTTGAGTAACCTTCCAGATGTCTCAGGTCATTGCAGGACCTATCGTAAAGGCTGGTCGATGTAAACATTGATAGAATGTGCTAGTATGCTAGTTTTTCTATCTTTGGATAGTTTCTTTCATCTCCCATTAAATACTGGCTAACAGAATAGACTGGTCTCTGGATCTGATTCTCTTTGCGAAGCAATGCGAAACTTATAGTGTGTACCGACACGGCCAAGTAGATACACAAGTCTTCATGATCTACCTGCTTTGACAAGATGGGAGGTCTCTCTAAGTGACTCACCAAAGCTTGGAATGCATCTTTACAATTCTATGTCCATTCAAAATTCCTTTTTCCTCTCCTGATCAAGTCAAAGAAAGGAATGCATTTATCGGTAGCTCTGGAAATAAATCGGCTTAGAGCGGCAACCTTCCCATTTAGGCTTTGTACTTGTTTGATAATCTTTGACGCTTGGATATTGCGAATAGCTTGGATCTTCTTGGGATTAGCTTTGGTTCCACGGGTATTAACAATGAAACCCAAATGCTTTTGATGCTACGCCAAAAGAACACTTCAGAAGGTTTATCTTCATTTTGTAGTACCAGAGGATATCGAACATTTCTGCCAGGTCTTTAATATGGTCGATGGACCGTCATGACTTCATGAGCATATCATCCACATATACTTCCATCGTTTTTCCGATATGATCTTTAATCATTCTGTTGACTAGGAATTGGTAGGTCGCTCATGCGTTCTTTAGTCCAAACGGCATTACCACATAACAATATAATCCAATATCAGTGATGAAGCTAGTGTGCTCTTGATCGGGAATGTGCATTGGGATCTGGTTAACTCCTAAGTATGCATCCATGAAAGATAACAATTCATGTCCCGCGGTTGAGTCCACCAGTTGGTCAGTCCTTGGAAGGGGAAAGCTATCTTTCGGGCATGCCTTGTTCAAATCCAAGTAATCAATGCATGTCCGCCATTTCGCATTTGCCTTTCCCACAAGTACAGGATTAGATACCCACTTGGGGTAGAGGACATCATGAATAAACCCATTTCCTTTGAGCATATCCACCTCCTCTTTAAGAGTGGTAGATCTCTCCGAATCCATGCCACGCCTTTTTTGTTTGTTTCACCGGAGATGCCTTGGGTCGATATTCAATGCATGGCTCGTAATGGCAGGCAAGATCCCATACATGTCAAAGTGAGTCCAAGTGAACACATCGAGATTCGCTCAAAGAAATCTGGCAAGTTCTTTCATCATCAGGGGGCTCAGCTATGATCCAATCTTTAGGACCCATGACGGGTCATCGTGGCTGACTGTGATGTCTATCGTCAGCTCGGTCGGTGCAGCATTGGTCTCTTTGGGCTCCTTCTCGTCATCTCTTGGATCTATGTCTTTATAGACCCGACTATGGTGCCTGAGCCAAGGCTCAGGCGCTGGTTGTCAATCTACAGTTCCTTGGATGCAACAAACTTGTCCATACCCTTACCTTTCTCCTTTTGTTGAGCATCCCTCAATTCAGCTACATAATAGGCATGCCCGATCGTTTGATCACCATGAGTAACTCCAACACCATTATCTATCGGGAACTTCAAAGTCAAACACCATGGGGCGAGAGCTGCTCGAAACTTAGCTAGGGCCGGTCGGCCCAAAAAAGCGTTGTATGGAGAGTCAACATTCAAAACAACAAAATGTAGAATCCACACTCTACTGCGGTCACCTTCTCCCAACTCCACAGGCAATTCAACATAACTAATAACTTAGGGTTGCCTCACCGTTAAAGCCATAAATGCGTGCTTTAGACGGTTTCAAGTCCTTGGCTTCCATCCTCATCTAATCATAACTTTTTTGAAAATTATATTTACAGAAGTTCCAAAATCAACCAATATCCTTCTCACTAAAGCGTGACCGATCATGGCCGAAATAACCATTGGGTCGATTGTTGGAGCCTCCACCTTGTCTGCATCTCTGTTTCTAAACACAATATCATCTGCCATTATACGTTGCTATTTTTCCAGAGCTCCATCTTCCATACTTGAACAACATTCAAAATTCACATGCATAATCGCACTAGCGTAGCTCTCCATCTCATGCCAACTCTTATTTGTCTGATGCGGTCCTCCAACTATTGTATTGATTGCCAATCTTCCACCAGTCCATGCAGGCTCCTCAACCCTGTGTGGTGCTTGTCCTCGGTTGGGGTCAGATGTCCCCTGCCTGCCATCCTGCGGGGTTTTTACAAATTGTTGTAACTTTCTTTCTCGAATCAGCTTTTCGATAATATACTGGAGATGCCTGCATTCATTTGTGCTATAACCATAACATTCGTTAAACCGATAATACTTTTCGGCCTGTTTCTGCTTCTTTGTTGATTCTTTTGGAGGTGGCTTTCTGTACTGCATGGTACTGCAGGTAAACAAATAGATATTCTCTAGAGATATATTCAGTGGCATGTAAGTATCGTATATTGGAATCTTAGGCTTTCCTCTTCTAGAATCCCTCTTTCGCCTCGGTTCCTATCTCCACCTTTCTTTTGTTGATTCGGTTTGTTCTGGACATTCACTTGAACTTTTCCAGAGCCATCATCAAACTGCTTCATTGCAATATTACTTTGTACTCCCTCTACACTTGATCCTGCAACATTCTTCTTCCTAGAGCATCTGGCTTCCTCCTTCCTGAAATACTGAGCCGCCTTTGCATAAAAGCGCTCCAACATTGCGGGTGGCTTGCTAGCTAACCAATCACCAAAATTAGATTCTGGACCAATCCCTCTTGTTACGGCTATCAATATTGCATGGTCATTCGGATTAATAATTTCTACGACAGTTGTATGGAATCTCTCCAAGTAATCTTTCAACGATTCTCCCGTAGCCTAGATCATGTTGGATAGGGATATTACATCTTTGAGGCGAGTTGCATGCATATAGAACTGCTCCACGAACCTTGTTGTCAAATCATCAAATCTAAAGGTCGACCGTGGGGGTAACATTGTAAACCACATCGTTGCTATTCCAAAGAGAGTAATAGGAAAACATAAACACTTGGTTGAATCGTCTACTCATGTGGAATCCATCAACCATTCATATCTTATGATGTGCTGCTTGGGGTTAATTTTTCCCACGTAGGCAAGCATCGACGGCAGCTGACCTCCTTGGATACTCTGCATTTAGGACATCGTCAGTGAATGGGGTATGGCTTCTCGAGATTCTCTAGTTGTCATTGGTCAAGCCTTGGCTCTCTCTCACCAACTATCTAACCATAGCCGATAAGTCTGGCGTTTGGACAGTTGGTGCCAAGCGGTGGTCGTGTTCCACCTCACGTGAATGGTCCAGTCGATGTCTATAGGTCATTCCATGCCTTCTTGGTTCACTATCCTCCCAATGTATACCATATACATTCACTTCATTGTCATTCTGAGGAAGCAATTTGTCAACATTTAACTGAACTCCATCATCCAAATCGGTTGCAGCAACTCCAACTTGAATCCTAGCGTGTACAGGTAAGTTCCCTCCTCTAGAGGAGGGATCAGCACCAATCGGTCTTGGTAGACCAGGCAGGTCTGCCTATTGATGTCGTATTCGTGTGTCGTTGCCCAAGCATCCAAAAGATAAGTTGTCTTAGGGTAAAATAAAGAACAGAAAGAATTGAATAGAAATAACTCACAACGAAATGGTTACATATAATACAAAATGATATAGTACAAAAGGTTACTCCTTACATGGAGCTATCAGAGTTAAACACAAGTACTACATCTAATAGATTTGCAACTATACATTCTGACTTTACATTTTTAAGACGCAAAATATACCAACATAATCATACATCAGAAATAAATAACTAGATTACTAAGAAGCCGCCTGCTCAATCACCGTCTTCAAAGAGCTCGTCAGAAAACCTGCTATTCTAGGGCTACCTAAATATAATTGAGTACTAGAGAGTTTAGGGAAAATAAACAACTCGGGTCAGAAAAAATGTCTGGTATGAGTAAAACTATAAAACAAATGGGGTGTATCTAAACAATAACATGTGGGACCACGCCGCTAATGCGGAACAGGTTTTCTCCCACATAAACAACAACCAAACATAACAAAAATAGGAATGAACCATAGGAAACAAATCCAAACATAGATGATGGGTACAATTAGTATAACATTCGGACTTGAAAGAATGAAAATAATTTGAATAAAAATCCAAACTGGATAGAATGGATAAAACAAGACAATAGTCCAAACTCAATAGAATGGACTAAACAAGATAGCTATCCAAACTGGATAGAATGGACGAAACCAATAATTGAACACCGCGAAGAGTGGTTGACTCTTCCCGTTGTAATAAAGAAAACAGATTCAAAGGTTCGAATCAAATAAGAAAAGGAGTTTTTCAAACAAATGACCAGGAAGGTGCTCCCCCTTTACCGAAATTATACCTCTAGAAAAATACTTGAGAAATCCGATGGCTCTCAGATATGTCCAAGCCGGACCCCACCAACGATTACCGAGAATCCGAGTATTTCACATCTCAATGCGCAAAAACCGATTCCAATCTAGAGTGGATGTGAAAATATCCTAATAAGAGAAACCCCATATAACTTGGCTTCCACTCGCTCATTGGGTTTAGTCATTTCCGACAAAGGATAACAAAGCTCAAGTGAGCAACACATCGTCTTAGAATGACGAAATACAAAGAAGGATGAGGTAATCGATAGTTGGGAAACCAACTATTGAGAATATAAAACGATCGTATATGGAAATTAAGTCTTATGTACTTATCACCACTCATCGAATTCCAACTTGTACTATTTCTTGATTAATAATAATACCGAACAAGTCAAGATAGTGTTACCTCAAAGTCAAGTCTCACGATTATTCTTAACTTTCGAAATAGCGATGAGTCTACTTCTTCGATGTTTAGTGCTAATTATACAAATAAATCGTTCCGCATAAGTGAATTGCTTTACGGAACTTAATTCATTTCCATAAACGAATCAAACTTTTTCTTTTAAAAACCCAAATTCGTGCTCGGCCTTACATGTCAAGTATTAGCTTTAAAACACTTTGTTAAAAAAGTTTACTAACTTCAAAACATCAATTTAAAAAGGATTTAATTACTTAAAATGTTCTTATTACATTGATTAATTAACTTTAAACTCCATCACACAATTTGATTTTTGAACTTCAAATGTCTTTAAATAATAAAAAGGGTAAACCACTTTCAAACTTTATTAATCTAATTAATTAATAAAATATAATTAATTATATTATTAATTAATTAATTATCATTATTTAAATGAATAACAAAGTCAAAACATCCTTGTTACTTTGATAAATTCACTTTAAAACTTCATAAATTAAGTTGATTAATTAATTCCAATAACCTTTAATTAAAAAGGGTAAATCACCTTTAAAACATCATTAATTCAATTAATTAATAAATTTAAATATAATTAATTAAATTAAATAAATAATCACTTAATTCTCATTATTTAAAAATGATTTATTAATTATAAACATCAATAAAGAAAAGGTTAATTCGAGTTAAAAACAAGTTGATAAATTTTAAAAATCATTTATTAAAAAGATTTATTGATTTAAAAGCATCATTAGCAAATTGATTAATTAGCTTTAATTCATCATTATTGAATGATTAATTATCCTTAAACATCATTAAATAAAATGATTAATTAAATTAAACATCATTAAATAAAATGATTAATTAATTTAAACAATCATTAACCAAGTAATTAGTTAAATTTAAAACACATTATTAACTAAGTAATTAGTTAACCTTAATCCTTATTAATTAAGTAATTAATTAAATAAAATAATCATTGTTAAAATGTTTAATTACTTTTGAAAACATTGTTAATCAAAATCTTGCTTAACTTGTAAAACAATTCCAAGCATGAAGATGAAACCAAACGGTTTCGATAAAAGGTGATTTCCGAAAGTGCCGATATAGCAACTATCGCTATACGGGTAGTTCGGAAAACAAACTTATGACATTAGCCATAAAAACAAACGTCACATAGCAATGGTTTAAGTACAATACAAGGTAAATAATTATGATACAACATGTACTAAGCATTTACTAACAATTATATTAACTTTAACTACCAACTTTTCATATAGCAAACCACATGCTTACTAACTTTCAAATGAGACAACTTTTCAAAGCATGAAACAAAAAACAACCAAACCATCACTTCACATATACAACAAGCATTCACATGCTATTAACATGAACATTAACATAGTATAAAATTGGTTTAAGAAGGCGTAGTTTTACTCACTGAAATTTATCCAAACCTTTGCTAATTTAGGGTATGACCTAGCACTTCCATTCCTATGTAAAAGATGGAGTCTTGGACCCTTAATACCCTAGGTAGGCTCGACCCTGAAAGAAGAATGAAATGAAACTTGTTTTGATAAGGTGGAGTGACTTTGGATAATCATTGAACTCTTAAACATGAACCCGATAATAGGTCATTTTCCAACTAGTTTTTAGACTATTTACTCTCGAATTTTGCAAAAGTAATAAAGAGAGAAGTTTTAGAAAATTATTTTCTTTACAATTTCAAAAAAAGAATCACTCAATTTCGATTATTTTTAAGGATATGTGGTCAAAAGAAGAAGGACCATTTTTGGACTTGAAATTCTAGGTCCGAAAATGTTCTATAAACAATTGAAATTTTGACATAGCTATGCTCGAAATTTGAAGAAGTGATAAAAATAAAAGTTGTAGCCGCTGGAATTATACACGGTCTGACGGAAATAAAATCTTGATTTGGAGTAGTATAGGGGAAGTTATGTCCGAATAAATATGAGTAAAAATGGAGGAAGTGGAGTATTGAAATGAAAGAAGGAGATATCCAAAACAAGTTTTCGAAAGTGATTTTAAAGTATAAAGCTATGGTTTTATTTACTTAGAAAATAGTTAGAAAGCCATAATAGAGCTTATGATTCTAGGAAACATGAATGAGGAAGTTTTGAAATGAAGATGAAATGATAAAATGGAAAAGAGAAAATGTAAAAAAAAAGTTTTATATAAAATGAAAAAGCACAATTACCAATCTACCCTTAGTACTTTGCCCTCCACTCCTTGAATGCCAACTCATCATGTCTCCTCCCCTTCATGTACCATATGCCACCCTAAGCATCTCCCCTTTCATGTCATAGCCAACATGAAATAATGACTAAGTTGCCAAAATGTTAAATCATGTCTAAACATGTTTCATTTGATGTGACATTTTCTTTTTGATTAAACTTTTTATTTTAGATCTTATACTCTTAAGTATGAATACATATATACATACACTAATACATACATATATACATATGCTAACTCATTTATAAATGTGTATACTTATGCTAAAGAGTTCACAACGTTCGCGATAAATTTTAGCCTATGAGAAGTCGAAAATTCAAAAAACAAATTTCGGTCACATTTTTTATTTTTATTTAAACTAATTATTTTTGTAAACTAAATTTGAAAAATATTTTATCTTCAATGTTTATTATTTAAAAGTATTTTTATTTTAATTATAAAACCTATTATTTGAATATTTAAAATTAATTAAATATTCAGAAATTATTATGGTAAAATTCCAGATCGTTACAGTCTTCCCCCCTTAAAAGAATTTCGTCGTCGAAATTTACCACAATCCTATCCTAGAAAACAAACTATCCTAGAAATACCTAACACATTCAGATGTAACTTATCCAGCAAAAATCAGCATGATATTAATTCATATGCAACCAAATTCAGAGAATACCCTGGAATAAAATACTGCGCATCCAATCATATCAAAAGGTAAATTTAAAACTAAATACCCGGCTTCTTATATTCAAAAATTTATTTTCAAGTTTCTTCAAAAAGAAATGTACTAAAACCAAAACCAAAAATGACTAGGAGGGTGTCCTCCTAGCAAAACATGTAAAACTCTAGAATCAAAACAATATGGAGCATCCGATGGTTTTCTGGTTCCTCTAAATACAACAACTAGAGTGAACAATCATTATTTCTTTCCCAAAAGGAATTTCCAAAAAAACATTTTTAAAAGCACCGGGATTTAAGTCCTAATAAAAATTAATTCAAAAACCTTGGTTTATAAAAAAGTTTAACTTTATAAACTATGGTACATTAGACCACACAATCAATCAATCAGATTCAATTAAATCAAATCAACCAAATTCCATAAAGGAATACACTAAAACTATCAGTCATTCAAATTCCATAAGGAAAAAAATCTAACACTCAACATTATTTAAAATGTCAAAAGATTAACAACAAACTCCTAACTTAGGTCCAAAACTTTCTTGATTGCCCAAATATAGATAATTATCTAAGCGTACCATTCCTTTCTCGTTAGGCTTTGGTTATTGCTTAGAAGATTATCCAAACTTACTCGGACAAAATTGGAAGTTATACTCTAAAATTATTGGTCTCTTGTGTAACGACCCAGAATTTGACCACTTTAAAATATACTATATCAAGTGATTTTAAATATAAAATATATAACATTTTATGATTTAAATAATATTAGATGGGATTTGCAAAGAGAAATATATACAAAAATAGGAATAATTGCTTATATCGACAAAAGTGACAAAATCCTATATCAAAAAAGTATGTTTCAATGGTTAAATAAATTATTTTAATTAATTTATGAGTGTTTATATTTTAAAATAATATTATGAAAATTTATTTTTAAATTTGGTTTACATAAATAAATAGTTTAACTATAACGTCAAAATGTGACCGTAAAACATTTTGTCAAAAATCAACATTTTATTCGATACAAGTTGTGTAAGCATTTTGCAACTTGAATAGTTACAATATAAGCATATAAACATGTAATTAGCACTAATAAAAAATTAATTAAGCACTAAAAGACAAAAATGATTTACTTTTGTAAAATAAAGTTAGTAAATCCTTTGATTTGATGGGTAATTAAGTAAGATTCTCTTTAAAAACATCATTATTACTAAAGTACTAATGCAACTTCAAATCTCATAAAGGCTAAGTGGTTAAGTGTCACATCATTGCATGGAAAAGGAGCATTTTGAATTTAATAAAATGAAGAAAAAAAATCATTACATTAAGTACAAAACTCAAAACATATGTCATCTCCACATTAATACACTTCTTTTCCCATATCATATCTACATTAATGCAATGTACTTAAGAGGACAAAATTTGATTTGATATGAAGGGCATTATAGTCTTTTGGTTTAAGGGTAGTAAGGTAATTTTAGCTGGAAACTTCAACTATAAATAACACCACCTTCTTTCCATTCTTTCACACTTCATTCCTTACTTTCTTCTTCACTTTCTTCATCTTCTTTACCTCCATTTCCATGGCTTCCTACCTCTCATTTTATAAAAAAAAAAGTAAAGGAAAAATAATTATTCCACCTCAAAACTAGTGCAAAACACCTCCTTTCCACCTCTTAAACTCACGGCCCAACCTCCTACCGCCCTAGGCCGTGAGCCCCTAAGCCCTCCCAAGTCCAAGCCGAGCCCAAAAGGAAGAAAGGAGAAAGTTCGGGAACTCCAGAGCAAGAGAAAGAGAAGGAAGTGTCGTCGATTTCATTTCAAGGAGCTAGGGGCAAATTCAAGGTTCTATGGAAGTTCTGTCGGATTTTCGGGAGTTTAGAAGAAGAGGTCGATAGCATAAAGCAAAAGGAATGGAGCAGAAGTTGATAAGTTGAAGTTAAGTGAAGTGTTGTTAGTAAGAATGTTGGTAGGAAGTTAATCGATTTGGTTAAAGGTGAGTACTCAATTTACTTACATTTAGAAAATAATTATGTGAATGTTTAAATTATAAATTTAAATGCTTGGATGATTACTTGATTGATTATATGGATGTTGATATGGTTGATAACTTGGCTGCGATAAATTATGAGAAATCATAATAAAAATGGTTAAGAATGAACCATGATTAATTAATGAAAAATAAATTCATATGGATGTGTATATGAGGTTATTTAGCCTCTTAAAGGTTTTGAAAATATAAAATGGTTGAAAATGAATATTATAATAATATAATATTATGAAATGATTTAAAAGTGAAAAAGAGATTTAATATGGATTGGTTTAAATATTTGAAAATGGTTTATAAATGTTTTATAAACATTTAAAAGTGTTTTTGTGAAGTTTGAATGATAATTGAAAATTTAGTCAAAAATAGGCGCGTCACGTAACGGTAGTTCGCAATTTCGCGCCGTAGAATTCAAACAAGTGTAAAGAGTGGAATATAACTCGGAGTTCTTCAAGATAAGAAATTTTCGAACTATTATATCCATATTTTTCAATCAAAGAAAGAAAATCGAGATTTAGATAAGTAGATTTTGAAATATGAGCAAAACAAGTTTTCGGAAAAATCGCGGTTTTGTAGTTCGGAATCCAAAAAAGGATTTCTTTGAAAATGATGTTTTAAAATTGTTTAAAATATGAAATAAATCTTGTAAATATTTTTAAATGTTATAAAAGTGATTTAAGTAATAAAATTGGAGTTTCAAATAATAAAAAGTCGTTTTAATCAATATAGCTTTTAAAAGACTTTCTGTAGCACTTTTTCGCGGCACTTTTCAATAACTTTTGAAATATAGTTTTAAACGCAACCATTCTTTTCCAAATCTTATGTAAAGGTTCTTAAATGATTAATAAAGTATTCTAAGGGTGATTTTAAGGATTTGTGGAATGGTTAAATAAATGAATAAGTGTTTTAAATAATGATTTGAAAGTTTTATAAATCATTTCTAAAAGTGAAAGGAGTATGCAGAAACGACTATTACATTTGTCCTGCTTGTGAGATCAAATGGTAAAAAAAGGTGTGTAACTAAGGTTTGGAATGGAGCAACCAGTGCCCTAAACTTACCTGGCCTTTGTTTTCTCTTTTAGACTAGGGGTGAAATAGATCGAAGGGAAAGCCCGGATGCTCTAAAATAATATTTTCCAATATGAGATTTAAATAAATGATTTGGAATTATTTTAAATTCCTATACTTAAAATTTATTGTTTTAGGTTTACAGTAAACTATGTCTTAAATAACATAGTTTTTGACCCATTTAAAAGTTATGATTTGAAATGGAAAATCTTTGTTAAAGAGTTAAGTAAATGATTTGAAAATGTTTTCCTAAGTAAAAGGTGAATTGATTTGGAATTATTCCAAGATTAAAAAGGTTTTAATTAACTAAATGATTTGATAAATGAGGCTTAATGATTCCATATACTCTAAAAATAATGAATATATCTCTAAGAGATATTTATAAATGAATAAAAATATGAATTAAATTGAATGGTGATTGATAGTCACATATGAACTTAACATCTTTTTATCGATAATTGGTTCGAAGGAACCGGGGTCAGATTTGGGTAAATCCCATCCGAAAACCACTTCTAACCAATGTATACGTTCAGAAGTAAAGGCGTGTTGAAGATGATGATTATTGAAGATCGGAGACCTTCAAAATGTAGGGATTGCTGTCACGAGTCCCATGGGTTTACCCCACATTATATTTTTATGGCAGTGGTATCTACATTCTAAAATCCTCGTTGTATTGAAGATCGGAGATCTTCATTATGGAAGGATGCATGTTGACATTCTTTGGGTAGCTCCCAATATAGAGACATTTATAGCAGTGGTCCTTTCATGTTTTGAAATCTTTGGATTTGCAAGGACTACTCGCTACTAATGGTAGGAGGAGTGACTTCGGTTTCGTTCAGTCCCAGAACAAACTTGTATGGATGAATGTCTGACTTTGCATTTCTAAGATCAACGTTGACTTTTACAAAGTACATTTGCTTGGTGACGGAGAAGGCAACTTCTCTTAGCTTAACACCCTTCTCTGAGACGTACTAGCTCAGAGATTGTATGTTCATGGAAGTCAATAGTGATTGAAGGAATGGCAGTGTGCCATTCTTAGTGGAATGTGCTGTATGGAAGAATGAAGCTTGGCTTTGTGAATAGCAAAGGGTGGCTTTGTTAAAATTGAGCGTAGCCTCACGAGCGTCACATCTCGGAGATGATACGGGATACTATGTGGTCTAAAGAACACACATTCGGGTTTTTGGTTGATGTATGTATGGTGGCGTTCAGTATCTGGACCTGTTGGGGAGCCCCATTTATGTTAATATAGTGGCTTGCTTGTGAAAAGCGATAAGGCTACCGGATATTGGTAGTGTAGCAAGTGCAAATCCAAGTGACTTGCTTGAGAAAAGCGACAAAGGCACTGTGGGAACTATGTTTGCTATGCGTGGATTGGAGAAAAAGGACACTAGTTCCCTATCATGTTGGAAAATCCAATTCTAATATGAGCTTTATAGTTTTTGATTGTAGTCCCAAAATAGCTATAATGACTTGCAAACATTTCAGCTACCCCTTTTGGTATCACATATTCCATTTAACCCAGTCCGGATATATTTCCTTAGACTTAGTCCGGGTATTGATACCTTATTTGAATAAGTTTATTTGAAAGGTGTTTGAAAAGAATGTCATTAAAGATAATATCAAATTAATTTTGGTAATAAAAGTGTTTTGGTTATCATAAGGTAAAAACCCGTCCGTATTTATGTGTGGGTGTGGACTTAAGAGATATCCTTCTTTTCAAAGGTTTTGATAACATCGTCATGAGCTATACATTTAAAATTTCGAGTATCTCACGCTTGTTTATCAAGCCTGATCCGGGTATTTTTAATACTCGAGTCAGATCCGAGTAGTTTCAGGATTAGCTGAAGATGCTTGGAAGTTCCAGAGGAGAGCTAGAGATCTTCATCATCGTATATACATATTCTATTATCTGTTGCATCTATTGCATTTATTTTATTGTTTTCAGCATTTGTAAGGACAGAGGTTTATAACTGTCCAGGCTGAATCTAGGTTAGACACTAAAATTGTATTTTAAAATTTTCTGCTGTAAAGATTATTATTGAAATAATATATGTTATGTCATTCGTTTAGATTCTATTCTGTCTTTATTTTCTTTCTACCCTTAACGATCCGCTTGTTCGTGCAATTTGAGTTGGACATGTGTGGTTTATTGTCGATTCAAAGGGTACGAGAAAATGGACCATTACATTTGGTATCAGAGCTTAGGTTGAACGAACACCTAGGCTTGTTAGGGTAAAGACTCATTAGAGATAGAGTTAGTAATACCCAAGGATGAGTAATTCATTAGAGATAGGGTTGGTAATACCCTAGAATGAGTTTGAGTGTATTATATATATGAGTGCGTATTTGTTATTGGATATAAGAATTTTTTATGTTGATTTATTGGTTGAGTGGTTTATAAATTCTAGTCGATACGGGAAGTACAACTGTATTAGTAGGTGTTTCTAAACTCTTAACAAGGCATATCGACACATTGTTTTGAAAAGATTATATTTATATATAAAGGAATATCTTTCAAAAGATATAAAATTTTGTGTAGTTAGGGAAATTTATAAAATACTTTCCCTTAGGGAAGTCCTATGGATAAGGTCTTAATTCGTCCAGTGATGATTAAAATAATTTTCTAAGTATCAGTTATATGTTGGCTTGGGCAAACGGTATTGAACACTTGTAAATTATTCTTCTTATCATTGGAAGATGAAGGCAAGTTCAAATCCAAACAAGTTGAATTAAGTATTTGGATGATGTTTGAATAAAATGAAATAGAAATGGTATAAACACTTCTGATCTTATCTTGGAATATCACTTAGGGGCAAAATAGCTTATTATATGTCGAGTGATAAGTTTTGGATGACTCCAAAGCAAGCTCGAAGAGCACGTGCACAAGAAGAAGTAAAAGAAAAAGCAAAACTAGGACCCTTTGCTGACATCGACCGTTACTATTGCGGTAAGAAAGGGCATTATGCAGTTATGTGTGAAATTAAGCAAAGAAAGAAGTAGAGGAGGGAAAACAAAAGTTCTAATCAGGATGATATAGTCTGTTTCAAGTGTAAAGAGAAAGGACATTTTCTACATAAATTTCCTAAAACCAAGAAGAAACTAAGAATTAAAAAGAAGAAAATGGACTGCTGCTGATGCAAGAACCTAAGACATGAAGTCTAAGATTGTCCCTAACGAACTTGTATTTGGTGCTTCCAAGGGAAACCCTTAATGAATGACTATCCAAAAATGAAAGTGGTTAGGCCTCCAAAATAAAACACCGTCTACCTCAAAAGGAATCCAGAAATAGTATATATGGCAGTTCAAGTATCTATATAATGGTAGTGTGTGATAGACTATATTCCCTAGGAAATTATCTCTAAAAGTTTGTAATACGGGCTAAGGCTAGGAATGAATGTATGAATATGATATTAATTAATAAACTTCTTTTTTGATTATCCTCTCGATGCATTTCTTATATCTTATCTCCGATCAAATTTAATAGGAGATTCAGAAATAAAAAGTTCAAAGGAATGTTATAAAGAAATAGCTTTATAAAAAAAGGGTGTTTAAAATTTAGAAAATTATTTAAGAATATATCTTGTAAAAATATATAATGTATAAAATAAAGTAAATGATGAATTTAAAATATATGGAAATTTTATCATAGTCTTTTGAAAAAGTTTAAAGAAATAAAGGAAAGTTATTTAAACATGAGATAATTTTGGAAATAAAATTTATAATAAGATGTATTAACAAAGAAAATTCAAAAAGAGTTTTGAAATAAAATTTTAATGATGTATTCCAAATAAAAGATTATTGATTTCTTTTGAAAAGAAGATATAGGTATTTTGTATAAATATTTTGGAAAAAAGTGTGTTATAATAAATGATGTTTATAAAGAAAAAATAAAAATATTTGGAATGAAATGATCGCTTTTAAAGAAGAAATATTTGGAAATTTATTAAATGTTTTCATAAAAGATTTTTGGAAGATTAATAAGTACGTAGGAGGTACATAGATCATTTCATCATATAATTGTGATATAAGATTCAAGTTCGGAACTTTGAGGTGTTTATAGCAGTCCAAAAAAGGATTTATCACTCGATCCTTGACGGCAAACATTGATTAGGGTTTGTGGTTGGATACTTGAGTTTTCTATCATAGTTGAGACTATGCAAGGAAAGCAAAGATTTTTGAGCAAAGAGCCTGATTAGAGTCCGCACTAGAGGATAAAGGGATCGATACTAGTTCAGAAGAAAAGCTGTGGATTCGAATAGAAGATCGAATAAGATATTTCATATAAATAATCTATGTATATCATACAGAATTAAGTAAGTTTGTAAAATAATGTTTTGAGCAAACTCTTTTGAGTTTTAGGTTCAGGGTAATTTCAAGGACGAAATTCTTTTAAGTAGGGGAGAATGTAACGAACCAGAATTTGACCACTTTAAAATATACTATGTCAAGTGATTTTAAATATAAAATATATAACATTTTATGATTTAAATATTAGATAGGATTTGCAAAGAGAAACATGCACAAAAATAAGAATAATTGCTTGTATCGACAAAAGCGACAAAATCCTATATCAAAAAAGTATGTTTCAATGGTTAAATAAATTATTTTAATTAATTTATGAGTGTTTATATTTTTAAATAATATTATGAAAATTTATTTTTAAATTTGGTTTACATAAATAAATAGTTTAACTAAAACATCAAAATGTGACCGTAAAACATTTTGTCAAAAATCAACGTTTTGTTCGATACAAGTTGTGTAAACATTTTGCAACATGAATAGTTACAATATAAGCATATAAACATGTAATTAGCACTAATAAAAAATTAATTAAGCACTAAAAGACAAAAATGATTTACTTTTGTAAAATAAAGTTAGTAAATCCTTTGATTTGATGGGTAATTAAGTAAGATTCTCTTTAAAAACATCATTATTACTAAAGTACTAATGCAACTTCAAATCTCATAAATGCTAAGTGGTTAAGTGTCACATCATTGCATGGAAAAGGAGCATTTTGAATTTAATAAAATGAAGAAAAAAATCATTACATTAAGTATAAAACTCAAAACATATGTCATCTCCACATTAATACACTTCTTTTCCCATATCTTATCTACATTAATGCAATGTACTTAAGAGGACAAAATTTGATTTGATATGAAGGGTATTATAGTCTTTTGGTTTAAGGGTAATAAGGTAATTTTGGTTGTAAACTTAACTATAAATAACATCACCTTCTTCCATTCTTTCACACTTCATTCCTTACTTTCTTCTTCACTTTCTTCATCTTCTTTACCTCCATTTCCATGGCTTCCTACCTCTCCATTTTCTATAAAAAAATTAGAAAAAATAAAAGTAGAGGAAAAATAAACTATTCCACCTCAAAACTAGTGCAAACCACCTCCTTTCCACCTCTTAAACCCACGGCCCAACCACCTACCACCCTAGGCTGTGAGCCCCTAAGCCCTCCCAAGTCCAAGCCAAGCCCAAAAGGAAGAAAGGACCAAGTTCGGGAACTCCAGAGCAAGAGAAAGAGAAGGAAGTGTCGCCGATTTCATTCCAAGGAGCTAGGAGCAAATTCAAGGTTCTGCGGAAGCTCTGCCGGATTTTCGGGAGTTTGGAAGAAGAGGTCGATAGCATAAAGCAAAAGGAATGGAGTAGAAGTTGATTAGTTGAAGTTCAAGTGAAGTGTTGTTGGTTAGAATGTTGGAGGAAGTTTATCGATTTGGTTAAAGGTGAGTACTCAATTTACTTACATTTAAAAAATAATTATATGAATGTTTAAATTATAAATTTAAATGCTTGGATGATTACTTGATTGATTAAATGGATGTCGATATGGTTGATAACTTGGTTGTGATAAATTATGAGAAATCATAATAAAAATGGTAAAGAAATTAACCATGATCAATTAATGAAAAATAAATCCATATGGATGTGTATATGAAGTTATTTAGCCTCTTAAAGGTTTTGAAAATATAAAAAGGTTGAAAATGAATATTATAATAATATAATATTATGAAATGATTTAAAAGTGAAAAAGAGATTTAATATGGAAAATATTGGTTTAAATATTTGAAAATGGTTTATAAATGTTTTATAAACATTTAAAAGTGTTTTTGTGAAGTTTGAATGAGAATTGAAAATTTAGTCAAAAATAGGCGCGTCGCGTAACGGTAGTTCGCGATTTCGCACTGTAGAATTCAAACAAGTGTAAAGAGTGGAATATAGCTCGGAGTTCCTCAAGCTAAGAAAATTTTGAACTATTATATCCATATTTTTCAATCAAAGAAAGAAAATCGAGATTCCGATAAGTAGATTTTGAAATATGAGTAAAGCAAGTTTTCGAAAAAATCGCGGTTTTGTAGTTCGAAATCCAGAAAAGGATTTCTTTGAAAATGATGTTTTAAAATTGTTTAAAAAAATTATATAAATCTTATAAATCTTTTAAAATGTTATAAAAGTGATTTAAGTAATAAAAATGTATTTTCAAATAATAAAAAGTCGTTTAAATCAATATAGCTTTAAAAAGCTCTTTCCGTAGCACTTTTTCGTAGCACTTTTCAATAACTTTTGAAATATAGTTTTAAATGCAACCATTCTTTTCCAAATCTTGTGTAAAGGTTCTTAAATGATTACTAAAGTATTCTAAGGGTGATTTGAAGGATTTATGGAATGGTTAAATAAATGAATAAGTGTTTTAAATAATGATTTGGAAGTTTTATAAATCTTTTCTAAAAATGAAAGGAGTATGCGGAAACGACTAGTACATTTGTCCCACTTGTGAGATCTAAACAGTTAAACACGGTGTATAACTAAGGTTAGGAATGGAGCAACCAGTGCCTTGAACTTACCTGGCCTTTGTTTTCTCTTTTATGGGTGGAACAGATCGAAGAGAAAGCCCAGATGCTCTAAAATAATATTTTGCAATATGAGATTTAAATAAATGAATTGGAATTATTTTAAATTCCTATACTTAAAATTTATTGTTCTGGGTTTACAGTAAACTATGTCTTAAATAACATAGTTTTTGACCCATTTAAAAGTTATGGTTTGAAATGGAAAATGTAATATCCCGGAAATTTGGGGCAATATCAATTTAATAATCTGTTTAAATAATTAAATTGATTTGATAATCTTTGATAATAAAATTTGAATTGGTTTAATAATCTAATTGAATAAATATTTAATTAGTGGAATTTATCTTTTAAAACTAATAAAATGATTTCCATTTATAATGTATATATATAAGTATATATATTGTAAATAGATTAGTTTTGGGTTGAAATAAAATAAATAAATAAAATCTTGTTTTTAAATTTCTAATATATATATATTGATAGTTTGGAGATTTGGATTTATTTAATATTAGTTTTTCAAAGTTATTTAAAATTAATAACTAGATTAATAATAAGGATTATTTTATATTGCTAAATAAATATGGATTTAAGAGTATATATAAGTTTAAAATACAATTTACATATGATATATTGATTTATTTGGTAAATAATAGAAATTTATAATCTCTTTCATAAATTATTTTAAATTGACAAATTTGTTATTTTCAAACAATATTAATAGTGTATTGTTTTTAAATAAATAGATTTTAATGTAAATAGAATTGTTGATTCAAATTTAATGTGTTGTTTTAAATTTACTTTAAATCGGATTTTCAAATATAATTTGAATTTGAATGTAAATTAATTTTGAAATTCAAAAGAGGTAATATTTAAATAGTTTTGGATTTATATAAATATATGGATAAGCTTTTATTTATATATAATTAGTTTTATTTTCTTTTAAGTAACTTATATATATATAAATAAGCATTTATAAATTAAGAAAAGGCTTTTATTTACATTTAAATAAATATGAATTACTTAGAAGACAAGTGTAATTATATAAAGCTTAATAGTAACATGTGTTGTAAAATTAAGATATGAGAAAGACAAGTGTCAATCTTTTAATTTCTATTT
The DNA here is from genome assembly GCA_030737815.1 of Allium fistulosum. Lineage (NCBI taxonomy): Eukaryota > Viridiplantae > Streptophyta > Magnoliopsida > Asparagales > Amaryllidaceae > Allium > Allium fistulosum. The sequence continues at coordinate 644,953,647 of CM060901.1, read as the reverse complement.
TCTTTTATTTTTAAGAAATTATTTTCAGCCTACATATGCATGTTTTCCTCATCTTCATTTCTTTTCTAACTTTCATTTTCAAAAGAAAATCTGAAATCAACATTCCTCAAAACCAAATTCCTCAAACAAAGATCTATAATGCATTTTTTAAATCAAACTAAAGCCTGCAACATTTCTTCAAATTCTGTAACCCACTATCAAAATCAAAAGACTGCAATTTCTTTAATCTGGAATCAAGTCTGTAGCCTGCATCTTTTCAAAATCTGGAAGCAAGCAAACCTGAGTTTTAAGCAGCATTCAAAATTTAAAGATTTCAAATGCAATATGAAAATCATAGCATGCATGCATGTTTTCTAGCAAGCATTCTAAGTTTAAAAAGTTTTAAAGATCAAAGGATATTCAAAAAGCTTTTCAAAACTGTTTCAGAGGAGAAGCTCTGTTCTTCATCTTTCAAACATGTGAGTAACTTTCATTTTTAAAAACTTAAAGTATATGATATATGTTTGCATGTGATAATATTGGCTTGTATTGTAGTTTTTAATTTGAATTTATATGAATTAGTATAAGTATATGTATGAGCCTGTCAGTTTACACATAAAAACCTATTCTCTGTTATTTATCAAGTGAATAAATAATTTAAATTAAAAAGCTAAGTATATATGGCTGTTCATTTGAGAAGTCTGAGATAAATGATGCTTTGTTGTGCATATATAGGAGCTATCTCTGTGTTTATGAATGTTTATAAGTGTGCATGCCTGTTTGTATTTAAAACCATCTCTATTATTAGTTCAGAACATAGAAGTTTGATTAAAATCCAAAATCTAATCATCTAATCTTTATTAGACTTAGAGATTCAAACATTATATGTTTGTTTAATCATAAATTTTAAGTCTAAAATTTATTTAAAGCCATATGGATTTGAATTTGTCCTGAAATCGTGAAATGCAGTTGCAGTTTTAAAATACATGTTAAATCGAGTATTGAGTTGTAATGTCTAGACAGATGTTATAACTGTCTAGTAAGTGATGTATATGCTGTGTAACTCTGTAAAGTGTTGTATACTATGTAATAGTATATGTTATTAATATAATTTATTCGTTCCGCTGTGAGATCGTTGTTGTTGTTTCTTTCTTTCTACTCTTCTTTTCTATTTTTAACCCCTTTCTTTCTTATTAATGATACGACTTTCTGTGGAGAAAAAGTCTGGTCGTTACAGAAAATCTTTGTTAAAGAGTTAAGTAAATGATTTGAAAAAAATTTCCTAAGTAAAAGGTGAATTGATTTGGAATTATTCCAAGATTAAAAAGGTTTTAATTAACCAAATGATTTGATAAATGAGGCTTCATGATTCCATATACTCTGAAAATAATGAATATATCTCAAAGAGATATATATGAATGAATAAAAAGATGAATTAAATTGAATAGTGATTGAGAGTCACATATGAACTTAACATCTTTTTTATCGATGATTGGTTCAAAGGAACCGGGGTCGGATTTGGGTAACTCCCATCTGAAAACCACTTCGAACCAATGTATACATTCAGAAGTGAAGACGTGTTGAAGATGATGATTATTGAAGACCGAAGATCTTCATAATGTAGGGATTGCTGTCACGAGTCCCAGAGGTTTACCCCTACATTATATTTATATGGAAGTGGTATCTGCATTTTGAAATCCTTGGTGTATTGAAGACCGAAGATCTTCATTGCAGAAGGACTGCTTGTTGTCATTCTCTAGGTAGCTCTCAATATAGAGAAATTTATAGCAGTGGTCCTTTCGTGTTTTGAAATCTTCGGATTTGCAAGGACTACTCGCTACTAATGGTAGTAGGAGGAGTGCCTTCGGTTTCGTTCAGTCCTAGAATGAACTTATATAGACGAATGTCTGACATTGCATTTCTAAGACAAAGTTGACTTTTTCAAACGTACATCTTCTTGGTGCGTGGAGAAGGCAACTTCTCTTAGCTTAACACCCTTCTCTGAGACGTACGTGCTCAGAGGTTGTATGTTCGTGGAAGTCAATAGTGATCGAAGGAATGGTAGTTTGGCATTCTAAGTGGAATGTGTTGTATGGAAGAATAAAGCATGGCTTTGTGAATAGCAAAGCGTGGCTATGTTAAAATTGAGCATAGCCTTACGAGCCTCACATCCCGAAGATGATACGAGATACTATGTGGTCTGAAGAACACACATTCAGGCTGTTGGTTGATGTGTGTATGTTGGCGTTCAATATCTGGACCTGTTGGGAAAGATGTTCCTCAAGGCATTTATTTCCCCATTTATTTTAATATAGTGGCTTGCTTGTGAAAAGCGATAAGGCTACCAGATATTGGTAGTGTAGCAAGTGTAGTTCCAAGTGACTTGCTTGAGAAAAGCGACAAAGGCACTGCGAGAACTATGTTTGCTATGCGTGGATCGAAGAAAAAGGCCACTAGTTCCCTATCGTGTTGGAAAATCCAATTCCAATACGAGCTTTATAGTTTTTTATTGTAGTCTCAAAATATCGTAATGACTTGCCAACATTTCAGTTACCCCTTTTGGTATCACATATTCCGTTTGACCCAGTCCGGATATATTCCCTTAGACTTAGTCTGGGTATTGATACCTTATTTGAATAAGTTTATTTGAAAGGAGTTTTAAAAGATGTCAATAAAGATAATATCAAATTATTTTGGTAATAAAAGTGTTTTGGTTATCATAAGGTAAAAACCCGTCCGTATTTATGTGTGGGCGTGGTCATATTAGATACCCTTCTTTTCAAAGGTTTTGATAACATTGTCGTGAGCTATACATTTAAAATTTCGAGTATCTCACGTTGGTTTATCAAGCTTGATCCGGGTATTTTTAATACTCGGGTCAGATCCGAGTAGTTTCAGGATTAGCTGAAAACGCTTGGTGTTTCCAAAGGAGAGCTAGAGATCTTTATCATCGTATGGACGTATACTATTATCCGCTGCATCTATTGCATTTGTTTTATTGTTTTCAGCATTTGTAAGGACAAAGGTTTATAACTGTCCAGGCTGAATCTAGGTTAGACTCTGATATTGTATTTTAAAATTTTCCACTGTAAAGATTATTATTGAAATAATATATGTTATTCCATTCATGTGAGATTATGTTCTGTCTTTATTTTCTTTCTACCCTTGATGATCCGCTTGTTCATGCAATTTGAGTTGGACATGTGTGGTTTATTGTCGATTCAAAGGGTACAGGAAAATGGGCCATTACATCTTGACTACACTAATCTTTCTAAATCACATAAATTTACACTTAATATTTTATTCAATAATAAAATTGTTTGTGAATTATTTTATAAATTTTCATCTTAGTTTAATTTTTTTATAAAGTCATTTCTTATTCAAACACCAAATAATAACTTATTCCACTTTATTTACTTGTATAATACCCTTCTAAATCCTAAAGGTATGAACAAAACACAAAATTTATTTTGCTTTTCACAATTTAGGTGAAGATCAAATCAAAATTTTGGTCTTTTAAAACTGAGTCAACCTCTCAACCTCTTTAACTTAGAGTGTTAAGATGGACAATGTTTATGGGTTGACTCAAAATAATAAATAGTTTACATTACTTACATGTTTTAAACAAAAGCTACAGTTTTAATAAAACAATGTCTATTAAAACCTTCCTACCTTTTCAAATTAAGGTGGAATCATGTTTATGGACTGAACCAATAACAGCAATTAGTTTACACTGCTTAGATACTTAAATAACATCTATGGTTTTGATAAAACAACATTATCAAAACCTTCATCTCCAATCTAACCCATTTAAATAAGTGTTAAATTACCTCGTATATTATTTAAGGGTAAAATTCATTTATCAAAACAATCTCTTATCAAAAACACTTTTTATTTTGGAAACAATTCCCTTTTAGGGAACTTAAAGATTAAATATCCAGTTATAAATTTCAAAACTTGTCTCTGAAATTATACTCCTTACTTTTTCTTTATAAAATAACTTCAGACAACTTGTTTATTAAAACTCACTTTGGGTTCGTTCGGATCGAATTCATTTCGGTCGCACAATGATAAAGAGAATAATTTACTAAGTACTTTACAACATTTGCCTAAGTAGCATCTAATAGTCACTTAGAAGATTATTCAGATTACCATAAAACTAACCGAAATGTTTTCCTCCAAATTATTCAAAGAAAAAGCATTTTACTTAAAATTTCTTTTCCAAAATATTTATACTTTGGAAATATTTCCAAATAATACCTCTATTACTTTTATTAAAATCTTTTGAAATCATTTTAAACAATTTCGGGATTTAAATTCTCCAAAAACTCTTTATACGTATTTGGAAAGACAAATTTATAACACTAATTGTATAAAACAAGAGTCAAAACAAATTTTGTTTTAAACATCGTTTACTAAAATCCCAAAACAATTTACGCCTGGCTTTTTTTATAAACAATTCTATTTAACAGTTCTCATTTAAAAACCATCATTTATTAGTTTAAAACAATATTAACTATCCCAAAAGATAATTAATCAAATTTACAATTTTATTTAATGAAAAAATCAATTATCTTTAATAAAATAGTTAATTACTTCCAAAAGACATTCATCAAATAAATTTATTTATTTTAAACTCGCTTATTAAATCAATTAACCAACTTAAAATATTATTTATCAAACGATTTATTAAATTCAAATAATTATTAATTAAAATGAATAGTTACTTTTAAATATCATTAATTAAAATGATTATTATTTTTCAAATATCATTAAATTAAATAATTAATTAAATTTAAATATCATTACTTAAAAGGATTAATTAAATCCAAATCTCATTAATCAAAAAGATTAATTAATTTTAAACATCATTAGTCAAAATGATTAATTAATTTAAAATATCATTAATCAAAATGATTAATGAATTTTAAACATCTACTTTTGGGAAAACACAAGCTCAAATTCAAACACATACATACACAAGGGTTTAAGGGATGATATTTAATAAATGATGGTATAGCGGAAATTGCTATAATGACACTTAAATATTTTAAATCGAATATCCAAATTAATTTCAATTAATCAATTAAATAAATCAAACTATCATCCAAGAAGTCAAAAATAGTTTATAGCATCATAGATATGATATGGCAAATTTAGATGTGAGTTAAACTTACATTTAAATGATTCTCCTTTATTATAATTAAATTTTCTCAAATATTTATCCTCTAAATTTTATGTATTTATATATTTATTTATTTTATGATTATTATTATTGTTTTGCTAGCATTTAGATTATATCAAACAACTTTTTATTACAAGTTTACTTTTAGCTTAACATTATTAAAAGATAACTTTTAACTTAACCCTTTCGCCGAACACCTTATAATCAAACTGTGAAACTTAATTCACAAGGGGTTCGCTCCAAGATTCCCTAATTCCTGTCTACACAACCTATATATCATGAAGGAAAATTTCTTATGTACTTATTCAACAATAGTTAATGCTCACCCGCCGTTCGTAGCTCGGTTGGTTTGGGAGCTGGGAGATGGGAACCAAAGGACTGCGTCCGGGCATGTTCGAATCCCAGCGCCAAACCATCAGTGGGAGTTTCAACGTTACGCATCCGTGTGCGACGACTAAATAAAAGCGGGGTAGACACACGGCGTGGGGTTTACTTAAGTGAGTATCAATGAATACCATGATCTTAAGGTTCCCCATGATCTCAAAAAAAAAAAAAAACAATAGTTAATGCTCAAATTGGATAAGCATAACTAAACAAATCCTAAATGATAACAATAAAATATTATCATTTCTAAACAACAACTCAACTATACAACTATATTAATTTTGAAAATAATTCTTATATATAAAATATATTCTTAAGTAAAATTATTTCATTTGCCATTTTAAAAAATATTGTATTGGAAGATCTGTTCAAGTATTTAGGAATACTTATCGATAACGCTGATCAGACGCATTGACCAGAATTCATATACCACTCAATGTATCAAACAACATAATATAAAACATTTTTATAGCACTAACAAATACGCACTCAATATATATTTATACTCTCAAACTTATCCTAGGATTTTACTAATCCAATCCATAGAGAGTTTACCCCACCAGGGCTTAGGGTTCTCTAAACCTGGCTCTGATACCATCTGTGACGACCCACATTTCTGATCCCTAGGAACTACACTTAATACATCCCCTGTATCATGTGTCATTGCCCAAGCATCCAAAAGATAAGTTGTCTTAGGGCAAAACAAAAAAAACAAAATAGAAATACCTCACAACGGAATGGTTACATATAATACAAAATGATATAGTACAAAATGTTACTCCTTACATGGAGCTATCAGAGTTAAACAAAAGTATTACATCTAATAGATTTGCAGCTATACATTCTGACTTTACATTTTTAAGAGCAAAATATACAAACATAATCATACAATGGAAATAATAACTAGATAACTAAGGAGCTGCCTTCTCGATCATCGTCTTTAAAGAGCTCCTTAGAAAACCTGCTATTCTTGGACTACCCAAATATAATTGAGTACCCGAGAGTATAGGGAAAATAAACAACTCAGGTCAGACAAAATGTCTGGTATGAGTAAAACTATGAAACAAATGGGGTGTACCTAAACAATAACATGTGGGACCACGCCGCTAACGCAGAACGGGTTTTCTCCCACATAAACAACAACCAACCATAACAAAAATGAAAATGAACCATAAGGAACAAATCCAAACATAGATGATGAGTATAATTAGTATAATATTCAGACTTGAAAGAATGAAAATAGTCTGAATAAAAATCCAAACTGGATAGAATGGATAAAACAAGAAAATAGTCCAAACTCGATAGAATGAATTAAACGAGATAACTATCTAAACTCGGTAGAATGGACGAAACCAATAGTTGAACACCACGAAGAGTGGTTGAATCCTCCCGTTGTAATAAAGAACACATATTCAAAGGTTCGAATCAAATAAGAAAAGCAAATTTTCCAACAAATGACCAGGAGGGTGCTCCCTCCTTACCGAAAGTATACCTCTAGAAATATACTTGAGAACTCCGATGGCTCTCGAACATGTCCAAGCCGGACACCGCCAACGGTTACCGAGAATCCGAGTATTTCACATCACAATGCACAAAAACCGATTCCAATCAAGAGTGGATGTGAAAATACCCTAATGAGAGCAACCCCACATAGCTTGGCTTCCACTCGCTCTTTGGGTTTAGTCATTTCCGACAAAGGATAACAAAGCTTAAGTGAGCAGCAACACATCATCTTAGAATGACGAAATACAAAGAAGGGTGAGGTAACCGATAATTGAGAAACCAACTATCAAGGATATAAAACGATCATATATGGAAATTAAGTCTTATGTACTTATCACCACTCATAGAATTCCAACTTGTACTATTTCTTGATTAACAATAATATCGAACAAGTCAAGAGAGTGTTACCTCAAAGTTATATCTCATGATTATTCTTAACTTTCGAAATAACGACGAGTTTGCTTCTTCGATGTTTAGTGCTAAGTATACAAATAAATCATTCCATATAAGTGTATCGCTTTACGGAAATTAATTCATTTCCATAAACGAATCAAACTTTTTCTTTTAAAAACCCAAATTTATGCTTGGCCTCACATTACAAGTAATAGCTTTAAAACGCTTTGTTAAAAGAGTTTTCTAACTTCAAAACATCAATTTAAAAAGAATTCAATAACTTAAAGCATTCGTATTAAATTTATTAATTAACTTTAAACTCCATCACACAATTTGATTTTTGAACATCAAATTGTGTTAAAAAATAAAAAGGGTAAACCGCTTTCAAACTTTATTAATTCAATTAATTAGTAAAATATAATTAATTAAATTAATAATTAAATAATTACCATTATTTAAATGAATAACAAAGTCAAAACATCCTTGTTACTTTGATAAATTCACTTTGAAACTTCATAAATTAGGTTGATTAATTAATTCCAATAACCTTTAATTAAAAAGGGTAAATCACCTTTAAAGTATCATTAATTTAATTAATAAATAAATTTAAATATAAATTAAATAAATAATTACTTAATTCTCATTATTTAAAAATGATTTATTAATTATAAACATCAATAAAGGAAAGGTTAATTAGAGTTAAAACAAGTTGATAAATTTTAAAAATCATTTATTTAAAAAATTTATTAATTTAAAAGCACCATTAGCAAATTGATTAATTAGATTTAATTCATCATTATTGAATGATTAATTATCCTTAAACATCATTAAATAAAATGATTGATTAAATTTAAACATCATTAAATAAAATGATTAATTAATTTAATCAATCATTAACCAAGTAATTAGTTAAATTTAAAACGCATTATTAACTAAGTAATTAGTTAACCTTAATCCTTATTAATTAAGTAATTAATTATATTAAATAATAAATATTAAAATGGTTATTTAATTTTGAAAACATTGTTAATCAAAATCTTGCTTAACTTGTAAAACAATTCCAAGCATGAAGATGAAACCAAACGGTTTCGATAAAAGGTGATTTTCCAAAAGTGCCGATCCAGCGACTATCGCTATACGGGCAGTTCGGCAAACAAACTTACGACATTAGCCATAAAACCAAATGTCACATAGCAATGTTTAAGTACAATACAAGTTAAATAATGATGTACAACATGTACTAAGCATTTACTAACAATTATATTAACTTTAACTACCAACTTTTCATATAGCTAGCCACATGCTTACTAACTTTCAAATGCGACAACTTTTCAAAGCATGAAACAAACAAGCAAAACCATCACTTCACATATACAACAAGCATTCATAGGCTATTAACATGAACATTAACATAGTATAAAATTGGTTTAAGAAGGCGTAGTTTTACTCATCGAAAGCTATCCAAACCTTTGCTAACTTGGGGTATGACCTAGCACTTCCATTCCTAAGTATAAGATGGAGTCTTGGACCCTTAATACACTAGGTAGGCTCGACCTTGAAAGAAGAAGGAAATGAAACTCGTTTTGATATGGTAGAGTGACTTTAGATAATCATTGAACTCTAAAAAATGAACCCGAAAATAGGTCATTTTCCAACTAGTTTTTCGACTATTTACTCTTGGAATTTGGAAAAGTTGTAAAGAGGAAAGTTTTAAAAAATTATTCTCTTTACAATTTCAAAAATATAATCACTCAATTTCGATTATTTATGAAGAAGATATGGTCAATAGAAGAAGGACCATTTTCGGACATGAAATTCTAGGTCCGAAAATGCTTTGTAAACAATTGAAATTTTGACATAGCTATGCTCCAAATTTGAAGAAGTGGTAAAAATAAAAGTCATAGCCACTAGAATTATAACATGGTCAAAAAAAAATAAAATATTGATTTAGATTAGTATGGGGGAAGTTATGGCCGAATGAAGTATGAGTAAAAATGGAGGAAGTGGAGTATTGAAATGAAAGAAGGAGATATCCAAAACAAGTTTTTGAAAGTGCTTTTATAGTATAAAGCTATGGCTTTTAATAATTAGAAAATAGTTAGGAAGACATTATAGAGCTTATGATGCTAGGAAACATGAATGAGGAAGTTTTGAAATGAAGATGAAATGATAAAATGGAAAAGAGAAAATGTAAAAAAAAGTTTTATATAAAATGAAAATGCACAATTACCAATCTACCCTTAGTACTTTGCCCTCCACTCCTTGAATGCAACCTTACCATATCTCCTCACCTTCCTGTACCACATGCCACCCTAAGCCTCTCCCCTTTCATGTCATAGCCATCATGAAATAATGACTATGTTTCTAAAATGTCAAATCATGTCTAAACAGTTTCATTTGATGTGACATTTTCTTTTTCATTGAACTTTTTATTTTAAATCTTATATACTAAAGTATGAATACAATATATGTTCGGACGGCTAAATGTCTATCGAGTTAGAAAATAGTCGAACGAATTTTGAATTAAAATTAACCGCAAGCGCACGCCGTACAATTTTAGTACGTGGCGAGTACGGGTCGATCCGCATGGAACTTTTAAGATTTTAAAATTTTCTAATCAATCAAATTAAACCAAAAGTGGAGATAGTTTTGAAAACTAGAAAACTAAGCAAATGTTGAGATTAAAAACTATATGATTAAAATTCAATTTAGAGGCAAATCCACTTTCTTATATTTTTCACATAAATCAACATAAAATCAAATGATGATCTCTTTTTAATCTAAGTAGGATTAGTGATGTATTTATCATAAGCATGGCCTATCTGAGTTATTAATTAACATAAATCAAACCATCAAACTATAATACAAATCTAGTCCTACTTTTTCAAATCTCATGAAACATGGCATAGAAAATGAAACCAAAATCTAGTTTAAGTATGATCTATTTACTATTAATTAGTAACATAGATCATCAAATTTTGATTAAAACTTAACTTCATTGCTGTGACGCCCCACCTCTATGCTCACAATAACAAAGGTTATTATAAGGAATAACGTCTGCTATTGCGAAGAATAAGGCTTGTGAGAAGCGACCATCCGTAAGTTATGCCTTAGACGAATATTGATTACATCGATAGGAGTTGTATAAATTACTCCCAAAGATATATTTTCAATCCAAATCTAAAACGAAACTACAGTGGCTAAGAAAAAAGTCAGAACAACTCATAATAACAACTACACTGATAGTATAATCACATCAGAAACAGAAATATCAGATATAAAGCGGAAGACAAGTCTGGAATACATGCTACAACAGTCGATGGTTCACATGAACCAAATGTACATAAACATATACATCAACATACATAAGATGGGAGTCGAATAACCAAAAGAACTCCTCGAAGGCTAGACAAAAGATGATGCGATATCCCAAAAGCTGAAGCTGCTACTGAATCAGAGATAGAGACTACCCTGAAATAACTCGGTCTGACCCGAGTATTATTCAAAAAGAAATAATAAACGGATCAGTCTAATTTATTCTTAGATGTGAGTGCATCATAAATAACATCAAAGCAAAGTAATAATAATCTCGAATGAGACTATTCAACATAAGAAATCAACATAGTTAAATGAAGAAATCACATCAAACACCATCAAAATCAACATTCAAATTCACAATTGAATTCAAAACAACAATTTACAAAATCTAGAAATCAAAAATAGATAACTAGAAAAATCAACATAAAAGTGGATCGATCCTAACAAATGGCGAGTTTTAGCTACGCCGCACGTGCATCAACATATGGCCGAAGCCTACCAAGTACTGTCAACATAATTTTGGCGCCCAACATATGACCCGAAGGTCTAACATATGACCCGAAGGTCTAGTACTGGTATTTGACCCGAAGGTCCAACATATGACCCGAAGGTCCAACATAGTGGCTCGAAGGCGCACAAAATCATCAAAAACATCAAACAACAAATATTTCAATTAACGAGTCCGGATTTAACCGAAATAGTAAAAGTGTGGTTCCATACTCCGCACTTTTGCTAAATCGTTTAAATCTCTTCATCGTTTCCTTGAAAGTGCAAAATTGTGTATTTTATAAAGATACATTTTACGTTCTCAAATGGAAAAGTCCGGAATTAAGCGAATCAGTAAAAGCAAGGGTTCATAGTCCTCAATTTTTCTGAATCGTTTAAATCGCTTCCTCATTCTTTTGAAGACGCAAACTGTAAAATTTTTGAAAACACTTTTATTTTAAAAAGATTTTTAAAATACGTGATTAAAACAGCAACATCAGTAGCAATTTCGAAGAGGAAATTGCGCTTCACAAAACACCGTAAAAGCGGATACCAAATCAGCGTTGTGGGATAACCGCTTTAAAATTCACTTTAAACTTGACGGTTACTGAAGTCAAAACAACAGTAATTTTTTTTTATTCGTAAAAAAATGTCACCAAAACAGTACGCTTCAAAAATATAATATCGGCGTAAAAATCCGTTATAAAAATAACGGCAACTAAAAACATTTTTAAAACCAAATACCGGTTCACAAATAAATTAATGCAGTGAACTATACTACTATATTTTCCTCAAATATACACTGCCTGGGCAATGTTCACGAGTGCACACGAAAATGGTTTCCAAAATAATGAATGACGTGGCACTTTTTTTTCACAATTTACACTTTAAAACTATGACAAGGCTATGCCTTACGTGTGCTACAAAGTGGAATAAACATGCATTAAACACAAGCAAAAATTTGATGATAAATGGTCTCTGGACTAAAATTTCTTGCACGCAAGCTATATGAGAGGTTTGGGAATTATGAACACACACATGGAACAAAGCTTAACACTTGCCTGAACAAAATGAAACATTAAACTTTGGCCAATCTCAAGTGTTTAACCACTACAAGCATGCATAAATTTTTAAAATGAAACATACGTACGAAGTTATTAAGTTAGTGGCAACTTGCCTACACCTTCATATATGAAACAGAGGAGGGTCATGCATGTAACATAGGGAGGGGAATTAAACAGGTCACGTTATAATATGTGCATTATCAACAAGCTTTCATGGCCACGCACGCAACTATACTACAATCATTTTTTTTCTTCTTTCATACGCAAATTAAGTTTTATGGCCGGGACCAATTCTTTGACTTGAATCTGGTGCAAGTATACTAGCACTTACAAAATAGTTGAAATATGAATGAAGTAGTCTGGACTTAGAAACTCAGTGCAAAGTTTGATGGCACGAACAAAATAAAACAAAGATTTACAACCTAGACTTGTAATATGGATTTTTGTGCGCACGCACACAGGAATTACCCCAAGCACCTGATACCCAAGTTTTCGCATTCATTCAAAAATTTAGAAACGTGAGTATTTAAACTCACCTTAATTTGTTTCGAATACAGCTAGAACAAGGGATTCAAATATTGGAGCTGCTGCCATTAAGGTCTTCTTAGAATTTTGCTTGCTGAGACGAAAAGTTTGCAGAGAAAATGTTATTCTCTTTCTTTCGAATGGCATAAGTCAATGAATTTGGGTACTGGCCATCAACTGGTACACTTTGCATTTAATGCAAAAGTGTATTTTGAAGTATTGTACACTGCAATACTCGGCTAGTGATAGACAGAAAAATGATATTCGAAAATATGATACCTGATAATACACACTTGCTTTCACACTAAGATTTGCTTTTGTGAACATGCTTTTACATTGCCACTTGCATTCTAACGTGGGGTCAAAGGTTGCATAATTCATTTTATATGCAAATCTTGTTTCCAGCGTGAATAGTGTATTATGTATATGACAACAACGTGAATAAACTATTTGACTGCCACTATGCAATTGTTCATCAAGTCAAAAATGCAAGAAAAATTTAAATAAAATATGCACTTCGACAGTAATTTAACAATTACGGTCGTTACCGGTTTTAAAATATTTATTATGACGATAATAAAATCACGGTCGTTACAGACTCCCCCCCTTATAAAAATTGCGTCCCCGCAATTTTCATACTAGAAGCAGTCAATACCGTACACAATTTACTGCAACAAAGACTAAAAAGAAAAGATAGATACGAATGCTCACCTCCACCCGAAGAGGAGAGAAAACCGGGATAAGAACGCTCGATGAATTCTCTGGTTTCCCAAGTGCAATCTTTGGGGTTTGCGGACCATTGAATCTTCACGAGTGGAACTTCTTTGTTCCGAAGGCGTTTCACCTCCGTAGTTAGCACACGAATAGGATTTTGCACAATAGACAAGTCGGGTGAGATCTCAAGATCTTGCAACATAGGAGGATCAATAATAGAATCTGAATCTCGAAGGCATCGACGAAGTTGTGACACATGAAATACGTCATGTATTCCCGAAAACTGAGCAGGTAGCGAAACACGATAAGCAACTGGGCCAATGCGTTCCGTAACAGGAACGGTCCAACATATCGAGGAGCCAATTTCCCGGAGTGACTAAAACGCACCACACCCTTCATCGAGGAAACATGAATGAATACGAGATCGCCAACAGAAAATTCCAAAGGCTTCCTACGATGATCGACATAAGATTTCTGCCTATTCTGAGCCTCTTTCATTCTCTGTCGTATAATATCAATCCTCTCCGAAGATTCACGAATATAATCGGGGCCGAGAACTAACTTTTCCCCCGATTCCAACCAACAAGATGGTGATCGACACGGCCTTCAATAAAGGGCCTCGAAAGGAGCCATACCGATACTGGATTGAAAACTGTTGTTGTAAGAAAATTCAACAAGAGACAAGTGGTCTTCCCAACTACCACCAAAATCTAAAATACAAGCTCGAAGGAGATCTTCCAAAACTTGATTCACCCTTTCAGTCTGACCATCAGACTGTGGATGATAAGCTGTACTAAGATTGAGCTTAGTGCCCAAAGCTTTCTGAAGACTCTGCCAGAACCCACTAGTGAAAAGCGGATCTCTGTCACTAACAATAGAACTAGGCACACCATGAAGTCGAACGACTTCTTTAATAAACAGCTTAGCCAACAAAGGAGCAGTCCGATTGGACTTGATAGGAATAAAATGGGCTGATTTAGTCAATCGGTCAACAATCACCCAAATACTAGTATGGCCCGACCTCGAACGAGGTAGACCATCAATGAAGTCCATGGAAATCTGATCCCATTTCCATAATGGAATCTCAAGAGGCTGCAAAAGACCACTGGGATGCTGGTGTTCTGCTTTAACCAGTTGACAAGTCATGCAACGACTTACATAACTTGCAACTTCACGCTTCATACCTTCCCAATAGTATAAGCGTTTCATATCAGCATACATCTTACTACTACCCGGATGGATAGTATACTTAGAACGATGACAGTCCTCAAGAATGTCATTTCTAAGATTAGAAATATCAGGCACAATCAATCTACCCTTCTTCCGAATACAACCATGAATATCAATATCGAAATCCTTTAGATCGCCACTGCGGGATTCCGATTTACAACTCTGAAAAAGATAAGCAAGATCTGGATCTTGCTTCTGGGCTTCGGCAGCGATCTAACAAATTAGGACGAGCTTCCATGCTAAATAAAAGCACGGGAGAATCGGAAACTGAAGGACGGTCTCTAATATCACAAAGAGATAAAGCTTCCAAAATATTCCACTCTGCTAGCATCATGGAAACAACAACTTGCTGCTTGCGGCTAAGCGCATCAGCAACTCGATTACCCTTACCAGGGGTATACTGAATATCGAAATCATATGAAGCAAGAAATTCGAGCCAACGCTGTTGCCTCATATTAAGCTCTTTCTGAGTAAATAAATACTTCAGAGATTTGTGATCAGTGAAGAGAATAAAACGCTCGCCCAACAAATAATGTCGCCAAATCTTTAAAGCAAAGACTATAGCGGCTAATTCCAAATCATGGGTAGCATAACGAATCTCGTTAGGCTTTAGTTGTCTAGAAGCATAGGCAACTACTCTATCCTTTTGCATGAGAACTGCACCGAGCCCAAAACCACTGGCATCGGTATAAACAACAAGATCATGATTCCCTTCGGGAACCACTAAGATAGGAGCATGAGTAAGGAGATCTTTTAACTTCAAGAAACAATTCTCACACTTATCCGACCAAGTAAAAGGAACAGCTTTTCTCGTGAGAGTGGTAAGCGGTAAAGCAATACGAGAAAAGTCCTTAATAAATCGGCGATAATAACCCGCCAATCCAAGGAAACTACGGATCTCAGTAACGGACTCGGGCCTCTTCCAATCCTGAATAGATTCGATCTTGGCAGGATCGACAGAAATACCATCGGAAGAAACTATGTGACCGAGAAATTTCACCCTATTCTCCCAGAAGTGACACTTGAAGAATTTGGCATAAAGCTGATGCTGACGAAGAGTGCTCAAAACAATCTCCAAATGCTGAATATGATCGGCTTCAGATTTGGAATAAATAAGAATATCATCAATAAAAACCAAGACGAACTTATCGAGATATTCCCGGAATATCCGATTCATAAGATCTACAAAATATACTGGAGCGTTCGTCAAACCGAACGGCATAACAAGCCATTCGTAAGAACCATAACGAGTACGACATGCGGTAAGAGGAATGCTATCTTCCGCAACTCGTAACTGATGAAAACCGGTAGCAAGGTCGAGTTGGGAGAAGATCTTGGCGCCACTTAACTGATCGAACATGTCATCGATCCTAGGTAATGGATACCTATTTTTGATAGTAAGCTCGTTAAGCTTGCGATAATCAATGCAAAGCCTAAGAGTACCATCTGGCTTCTTAACGAAGACAACGGCGGCGCCCCAAGGAGACGAGCTAGAACGGATAAAATGTTTGGCTTCCAACTCAGATAATTGTTGCTTGAGTTCCTCATTTTCCTTAGCAGACATCCTCGTGGGAGGACGACTGACAGGATGTGCACCGGAGATAAGATCAATATGGAACTCAATTGCCCTCTTCGGCGGCAAACATGAAACAGGCCCGAAAACATCAGAAAAAGCACAAACAACAGGAATATTAGCAATGACATCCTCCGATTCGAAGGAAGAAATGAGAGCACTAGAAGCATGATCCATGTCTCGAAACATAATAGATAACTGCTCGTTAGCATCAGGATGCTTAAGATATAAAGTCCTTTCGGGACATAGAATTTGAACTTCATAACGAACGAGCCAATCCATACCCAAAATCATATCAAAACCAAGATGATCCATAACATGTAGATTCGCATGAAAGGAGAAACCACAAAGAATAATCTCAACATCAACACATAACAAACCAAGAGTAGCAGATCCACAAATAGGATTTACGATCCTCAAAGGGTCGCAAAGAGTAATAACATCCAAACGAATAATATCAACTAGTTCCTTCGACACGAATGAATGTGATGCACCCGTATCGAAAAGAACTCTAATAGAACGACCATGAAATAAAATAAAACCTTCCAAAACAGAAGGAGTAATACCTTTAGGCTGAGAAGAATCACCAGAAGCTTTAGCAACATTAAGCTTCCCAGATTTGAAACCCTTAGGAGCAATAGGACAATCAGAAACCCAATGACCTTCTTTCTTGCAATAACGACAAGTGAGAGGCTTAGGACAGCCACGAAGAAGATGATCCAACGAACCACAATTATAGCACGCCCTCTGAACAGAAGGTGTACTACTAGGCTGAGAACTAGAGGCAGCTTGCTTCTTCTTCTTCTGGTTGGAAGAATTTGGCTTACGAAATGGAAACCTCTTCTTGTTGGGGTTCTTAGAAACCTCAACATCATCACAACTATCACGTTCCTTTTCAACAGCTTCAAGACAAAGAGCCGAATCAACAAGCTCCTCAAAAGAGAGCTTAAGCTGAAGCAAAAGAACTTTCTTCAAATACTTCTTCAAACCATCAACAAAACGAAGATTCTTCTTACGCGGAGTATTAATAAATTCAACTCCGTATTTGGATAAGGCCTCAAAAGATGCAACATAATCAGAAACAGAGGACTTTCCTTGCTTCAACTCAAGGAAACTACGAGCAAGATTAGCCTTTTCTGATTCAGGAACGAACTTAAGTTCGAAACGTTCCTTGAACTGAACCCAAGAGAGAGCGGACTCATCAACTTCCGAAATAAAGAGCTCATACCAATCCAGCGCACGCTCTTGCAACATACTAGATGCCACGAGAACGCGATGATGATCCGAAAGATCCATCCGAGAAAATATGCGATCAAAAGTGCGCAACCAAGTCTGAACTTCCATAACACTTTCCGATCCCTTGAAAGGCTGACCTCCAAGGTGGGAATAGTCACTACACATGCGGGCGAAGGCATACTTGTGATTAGGAGCTGCGGGAGTAGAAACAGGAGGCTGAGTACCCCGAAATAGCTCCATAAACTGATCAGCTGACATATAGACTCCGTCCGGATGTGAACCACTAGACGGGCCTGCAGAAGAACGCTTCCCTCTACCTCTTCCAGCCATAAGCTGAGAGACAAGAGAAGGTAAAGATCAGTTAAACAACACACAATCGATAAGAAGTTTAACAAATGGAATACTACGGAATATAAAATTTATTCCTAGACGTACCCCACATATTAAGTGGAAAGAATAGATTAGAAAGGCACGAATAAAATTCCCGAATTGTTGTAACACATGTTCCTTTTTTATTTTTATTTTTCTGTTCTGTGTTTATTACAATTTATTCTGAATTCCAGCTCCGATACCAAGCTGTGACGCCCCACCTCTATGCTCACAATAACAAAGGTTATTATAAGGAATAACGTCTGCTATTGCGAAGAATAAGGCTTGTGAGAAGCGACCATCCGTAAGTTATGCCTTAGACGAGTATTGATTACATCGATAGGAGTTGTATAAATTACTCCCAAAGATATATTTTCAATCCAAATCTAAAACGAAACTACAGTGGCTAAGAAAAAAATCAGAACAACTCATAATAACAACTACACTGATAGTATAATCACATCAGAAACAGAAATATCAGATATAAAGCGGAAGACAAGTCTGGAATACATGCTACAACAGTCGATGGTTCACATGAACCAAATGTACATAAACATATACATCAACATACATAAGATGGGAGTCGAATAACCAAAAGAACTCCTCGAAGGCTAGACAAAAGATGATGCGATATCCCAAAAGCTGAAGCTGCTACTGAATCAGAGATAGAGACTACCCTGAAATAACTCGGTCTGACCCGAGTATTATTCAAAAAGAAATAATAAACGGATCAGTCTAATTTATTCTTAGATGTGAGTGCATCATAAATAACATCAAAGCAAAGTAATAATAATCTCGAATGAGACTATTCAACATAAGAAATCAACATAGTTAAATGAAGAAATCACATCAAACACCATCAAAATCAACATTCAAATTCACAATTGAATTCAAAAAAACAATTTACAAAATCTAGAAATCAAAAATAGATAACTAGAAAAATCAACATAAAAGTGGATCGATCCTAACAAATGGCGAGTTTTAGCTATGCCGCACGTGCATCAACATATGGCCGAAGCCTACCAAGTACTGTCAACATAATTTTGGCGCCCAACATATGACCCGAAGGTCCAACATATGACCCGAAGGTCTAGTACTGGTATTTGACCCGAAGGTCCAACATATGACCCGAAGGTCCAACATAGTGGCTCGAAGGCGCACAAAATCATCAAAAACATCAAACAACAAATATTTCAATTAACGAGTCCGGATTTAACCGAAATAGTAAAAGTGTGGTTCCATACTCCGCACTTTTGCTAAATCGTTTAAATCTCTTCATCGTTTCCTTGAAAGTGCAAAATTGTGTATTTTATAAAGATACATTTTACGTTCTCAAATGGACAAGTCCGGAATTAAGCGAATCAGTAAAAGCAAGGGTTCATAGTCCTCAATTTTGCTGAATCGTTTAAATCGCTTCCTCATTCTTTTGAAGACGCAAACTGTAAAATTTTTGGAAACACTTTTATTTTAAAAAGATTTTTAAAATACGTGATTAAAACAGCAACATCAGTAGCAATTTCGAAGAGGAAATTGCGCTTCACAAAACACCGTAAAAGCGGATACCAAATCAGCGTTGCGGGATAACCGCTTTAAAATTCACTTTAAACTTGACGGTTACTGAAGTCAAAACAACAGTAAGTTTTTTTATTCGTAAAAAAATGTCACCAAAACAGTACGCTTCAAAAATATATTATCGGCGTAAAAATCCGTTATAAAAATAACGGCAACTAAAAACATTTTTAAAACCAAATACCGGTTCACAAATAAATTAACGCAGTGAACTATACTACTATATTTTCCTCAAATATACACTCTCTGGGCAATGTTCACGAGTGCACACGAAAATGGTTTCCAAAATAATGAATGATGTGGCACTTTTTTTTCACAATTTACACTTTAAAACTATGACAAGGCTATGCCTTACGTGTGCTACAAAGTGGAATAAACATGCATTAAAAACAAGCAAAAATTTGATGATAAATGGTCTCTGGACTAAAATTTCTTGCACGCAAGCTATATGAGAGGTTTGGGAATTATGAACACACACATGGAATAAAGCTTAACACTTGCCTGAACAAAATGAAACATTAAACTTTGGCCAATCTCAAGTGTTTAACCACTACAAGCATGCATAAATTTTTAAAATGAAACATACGTACAAAGTTATTATAGTTAGTGGCAACTTGCCCACACCTTCATATATGAAACAGAGGAGGGTCATGCATGTAACATAGGGAGGGGAATTAAACAAGTCACGTTATAATATGTGCATTATCAACAAGCTTTCATGGCCACGCACGCAACTATACTACAATCATTTTTTTCTTCTTTCGTACGCAAATTAAGTTTTAAGGCCGGGACCAATTCTTTGACTTGAATCTGGTGCAAGTATACTAGCACTTACAAAATAGTTGAAATATGAATGAAGTAGTCTGGACTTAGAAACTCAGTGCAAAGTTTGATGGCACGAACAAAATAAAACAAAGATTTACAACCTAGACTTGTAATATGGATTTTTGTGCGCACGCACACAGGAATTACCCCAAGCACCTGATAACCAAGTTTTCGCATTCATTCAAAAATTTAGAAACGTGAGTATTTAAACTCACCTTAATTTGTTTCGAATACAGCTAGAACAAGGGATTCAAATATTGGAGCTGCTGCCATTAAGGTCTTCTCAGAATTTTGCTTGCTGAGACGAAAAGTTTGCAGAGAAAATGTTATTCTCTTTCTTTCGAATGGCATAAGTCAATGAATTTGGGTACTGGCCATCAACTGGTACACTTTGCATTTAATGCAAAAGTGTATTTTGAAGTATTGTACACTGCAATACTCGGCTAGTGATAGACAGAAAAATGATATTCGAAAATATGATACCTGATAATACACACTTGCTTTCACACTAAGATTTGCTTTTGTGAACATGCTTTTACATTGCCACTTGCATTCTAACGTGGGGTCAAAGGTTGCATAATTCACTTTATATGCAAATCTTGTTTCCAGCGTGAATAGTGTATTATGTATATGACAACAACGTGAATAAACTATTTGACTGCCACTATGCAATTGTTCATCAAGTCAAAAATGCAAGAAAAATTTAAATAAAATATGCACTTCGACAGTAATTTAACAATTACGGTCGTTACCGGTTTTAAAATATTTATTATGACGGTAATAAAATCACGGTCGTTACAATTGCCATGATCATATTTAGATGAAGAGGCAATTTGTGATTAATGAGATAAGCATAGCCTATTTGTTATGAACAAAGTAGGCTGTCAAATTCAACATAAAACACAAATAAACATAAACATCCATTTTCTCATGAAGCATAAAAGAGATCATACATAGAAAATTTTGTTGAATCTACATGATAAAAGAAACCTTCATTACCCCTAAATTATAGGGATTTAGATTCTCATTTGTGTTATCATTTCAACACATAGAGATTTCAACATTGAAAATAAAATAAAGTAGAAAATAAACAAAGAAAAAGAAGATTAACTACTAGAAGAAATGAACTAAACTAAGTGCATAAATGTAAATCTAAGTTATGAACATGAAATGAAAGAGAGCATAAGAATAAAAATGAGCATAAAAGTAAATAAAAGCATGTAGAAAAGAAAAGAGAAAGAGGTTAGGAAGCCATTTTTATTTCATGTAACATTGAGCTTACAACTTGCTTGCTTAATTTCCTAAGTAAAATGAAAGGTGTTTGTACCAAAAATGGGCACAACACTCTTCGGAAGTTTTTGAAGAGATAAAAGTGAAGAATGAAAATTAAAACTGAGGATTATCTAACAAAAACTCCAAAATAACAGAAAGTAAATTGCAAAGACAAGCGATTTAGAGTGGTTCGGCGTTTTTCCTACGTCCACTATGAAGTTTGATGATTTTATTGCTCGATACTTGAAGGTTACAATTCTTTATACTGTAGAACAACTGAATTTAAATGCTAAGTCTCAATCTAAAGCAGCGGTGGTGTTCTGGAGTAAATCTGGCAGAATCTGGGCGCTCTTTAGTACTTAGAATTGTCCAACCCCTTTTCTGAATGACCAGGGGCTCTATTTATAGGTGTAGGAGGCTGATATTTCGCCTAAAATTCGGGGAGACCAGTTCTGGCACGTGAGGGGGCCACATGGCCGAAATCTGGAGATCCGGGCCCACTTTGGGATCGATTCGACCCTTGGTTCGAATCGATCAAGAAAGAGTCCAATCGAGTTGAAATTTGGTGTGGACATTCTTCATCATGTGCTTAAGCTTCTGTGAAAATTTCATGGCATTTGGACTTGTAGAACTTGAGTTATGATCGATTCAAGATTGCATTTCTGGTGAACTTGGACACTTCGAATCGATCCCTTCGAATCGATAGGGTCGACTCGATGCTCATGGTGTCGTGGCGCGTGCTTCTCGCATCGATCCGCTTTTTACTCTGGTTTGACTGAGTCGAATCCATAGTTTCAGCTGTTATGACTTGGTGGATTCGAGGCGATGGATTCGAAGGTATGCTCCTTCGAATCGATCGAGTCGTCTGCTTCCCTCGTATCGATCAGGGCTTCCCTTAGTCGATCGATACGAAGACTTTATTGCTGAATGGATTCGAAGAGGGGAATGCTCCAATGGATTCGAGGCAATGGAGTCGAAGCATCCTTAAATGTACGGATTCGAAGGTCTCCTACCTTGTTGGGTTCGAAGAGAGGACACGCTTGATGGAGTCGAAGCTAGGTACTCTTCCTAGATTCGAAGCAAGGCTATGCTCCGTGGACTCGAGGCACCTTCTCTCTATGGATTCGAAGTAGGGATTCGTTGGATTCGAACAGGGGCGAACTCGATGGTTTTGAACACAGGGTTTGCTCTGATGGGTACGAAATCGATGGAGTCGACCCTTGATGGATTCGAATGGATTTTGCTCTGATGGATTCGAACGGCATTCCTACCTCATCGATTCGAACATAGGGTCCTTTTATGGATTCGAATACAAGGTTGTCTTCTCCATTTTCCGTTGGTGATATCTTGAGTATACGAACGCGGATTGACTCGAAATTTGAAATGTTGGTTTCTACGACTTTGCTTGACGTGTCTTACCAATTGTAGCTCGATCCGGACTCGGGTAAAATTCATCGATATCTGGGGATATCCAGTGGTCACTCGACGCCGAGGATGCATAATCCATATTCTCTAGTCAATTCCTTGATATCTCGGCCTTGCCAAAAGGCGGGATAACATTTGCCCCCCAAAGTACGTCTTGTGTAAACATGGCGTGCTTTGAAAAGTTGCGGATTTATGCTGACTGGCCATTGCATGTTTCGTTGAAAGCCGTATTCTGTATTGCTGTAGCCGATTGTCGTTCAATAGTGATTGGCTGTTTGCCGTTGGGGTTATGACGAGAGGAACATTCGATCCTTGTAAATGATAAAGATCAAACATTAGTCAGAAATACGTGCATACGTGTATTATCTTGACTTTGGTTAACGTTGCGTGATCGCAAGTCGTTGTCAGTTCGGTTTGCTATCGAAATCTGCACCGGTCCTCTCCTGAACCGGTTTGAGACTCGAGTTAAAACATTGCTTTTATGATTGCCTATGATCATCCTCTTGTATTGATCCTCTCCTGAATCGGTATAAAGAGTGGACAAGAAATTTTTCACATTGAAACGATTCATCCATTTTCATCTGTGGTCTTTGATGGATTCGAAGCTATGTTTGTTCGAATCGATGGCTTTCGAATCGATGGCCCTAGGGACCTCGTGCTTCGAATCGATAAGACTTTCAATCCAGCCCTTGCTCGGTGGTTTCTTCGAATCGATGTTGCTTCGAATCGATACTGTGTGGATTCGATGTGGTTGTCTGAGTTGATGGAGTCGAACGTTTTTTAGGGACACTCTTGCTTTGTACTTCGTATCGATGAGCCTATTGTATATTGGATAGATGGATACGAAGGATGGTCTTGGATTGGCGATTGTCACCGTTTCCCTCGATTCGATAGAAACCCTTCAGTGATCGATTCGAGAGCATCATTCGAATCGAAGTGACTGTAAACCTGGGATGGCCGGTCTACTTTTACCGGGATGCGAATCGTCATTTTTCCCCTATATATACCAGGGTCCTATTCATTTCTCACTTTTTACTTTTACTGTTACTTTGCCCCTTCTTCGTATCGATCTCCCAAAGACTCGAGAGAGAAAACTCCTCCGACTCGATCAAGAGCTCTGATCTTTCAATCACGATCAAAATAAATCAGGTAGTTTATGGATGAAAATCGAGTTAGGGATGATGAAACTGGAATTGCCATCATTCTCGAATTCTTCCTGAGATCGGTTTCGAAAGGTTTCTTAAGACTTGAGCGAAATTGATCGAATCGATCGATCGGAGGATGACAACGTGCTTGTGTTGCTTGGAAGAGGAGATGCCGATTACTGTTTTGCCTTGTATCGATCCAGGATGGATAGATCAGATCGATCTTGATCGCACGACTTCGTATCGATTGTTTGTGGAATAATGTGGTTCGAATCGATCGAAGGCAGTTAGAGCTCGTATCGATCCCATGTAACATGTGATCGATTCGAAGCTATAAACTAATCGATTCGAAGATATCAAGCTCTGGTCGATTCGAAGCTCTTGTTCCTGATGGATACGAACACTCCCCCGATGGATTCGAAGGACTTCAGTTGATACAGAACTTTTTTCTAAGGTCCATCGATTTGAAGACGTGCCGAACCGACCCCGATCGATGTGTGGTATATCGAGCCAAGTTGAATCGATTCGAAGCGATCGATTCGACCCTACTCGATGCGAAAAAGCACTATCTCTGACTTGCTCCAAAACACGAACTACGACCAACTCCAAACTAAAACTTGACGAACTTAATGAATTTCAACACATTTGACTCCGACGAGCTTCGGCCTTGCATAACTGAACTTGACTGAAAGATTATACTTGAATTTCCTTTGAAGCTTGTCGATGGAACTACGACTTAACCAATAATACGACTGATTTATACTTGAAGTGGTCAGTAGCGTCTGGATGGCGTGGAAGTGACGGTCAGCGATGACGGTCATTTTCATTCTCAAATTCACAAGTTTTGTTGTACGGACATCTTGTTTCAATCTGTAAAATCTGCTTAAGTAATACACAGCACTTGTACTGCACGACACATTCATACACACTACACTGGGGCATGCACGGGCTGTTTATGAACTTAACGTTGCTTTCTGATGAGTTAGTTAGTTATGGAATCTTCGAGCTCCCAACAACAAGAGGTACAGAGTTTGACTCCTCCGGTGCTTGAGATTCCCGATATTCCTGCCGACGTAATCGACCCGGCTCCAGATGAATTGCCGAAGGCTATATTTATCGAGGACCCCGTTGACTCTGTCCAATCTAACATCTCTGAATCCTTATTGGGCCGAATTTGCTTGAAACATAACATATCTCTGGACGATGTGTTATTACCCAGAGCCGATGACAGACCGCACAATCCGCCCGAAGGTTATACAGCTTTCTATCGCCATGCTTGTGCGGCCGGAACTCTCCCTCCTTTCAATCAATATATCAGAGGGATGCTATCATATTTAGGTATCGCTCCTTCGCAACTTCATCCCAACGGGCACGCGTTGTTGAACAGTGCCTTTGTCATATTTCTCTTTCGCCCGCCAAGGCCAACCGAGATCAGACACATATTTAATTTTAAGAGTAGGGGTGATAGCCCATCTTTTACATTTCTGGAGGCAGTTAGAAATTGCCAAGTTGTTGTTGGAGCCTGGACCCGACTGAGTTATTTCAAGAACGAATGGTTCTATGTTCGGTGCCCTCCGGGTTTTGCTAGGCGATGGTTGTCTAGACGTAAGCGCCTTAACCTATTTTCTTGACCAATAGCTCTTTGGTATTAAAATTGACATTTCATTTCCTTTACAGCCATTATCTCCAAACCCGATGGCGGGTATTTCAGGGGCATAGTCCGAAGTCTTCAAGAAGTTCCGAGCGAGCTAAGACATATCGACTCGGTGCTGAAAGACTATAACTTAAGAACTCTGGGTTTGATTGAAATCTATCAAAGTATAGTTATCGAAGGGTTGGAAAAGCCCGCCTCCAAGAAGGAAAATAAGAAGAAAACCAAGAAGAAAAAGGCGAAGAAACCGCTCGGAATCACCATAACCGAAGCGAGTGATGAAGAAAGAAACCACACAGATTCTGAGCCGATGGCTGATCTCTCGGGAAACTTCGAAGAATCAGGAGAAAGACGGAAAGGCAAGGCCGCCGTTTCCAAAAAACTTAAGTCTAAGGGGTGGAAATCTATGGATGTGTCTCCTCCCATTTCCAGAGTTATGATTTTTGAGGCCGCCCCTTCTCATTCGAGAGACATTTTCAAAGGACTTGACGATATTCCCATCCCAGATTATATATCGATTTCTCATAATCCTGGGTTGGAGAAATTTCAAGATGTCCTAAACATGAGAGAGCCCTTTCCTTTTAGTGTGGTCAACATTTCCGGTCGGTTTGGGGGTTTACACATTTACACACACTTCCACAGCACTTCATGACTTTTGCATAGTAAACATTGCTTTATCGGATCTTAATCCGTAATTCTTTCTTATCGCAGGTGAGATGTCAGGCCGTGGCTCTACTCTGGATAGGCTCTGGAATGTGCGCCAATCTTCTCCATACTATGATTCCCGCAAGAGAGAGTCAGATAGGGATCGTGGGCGAGGCTATTCAAGTCAAGAACGCTATGATAGAGATATAGATTATTCACGTGGTCGCTCTGGCCATGATTATTCCGACAGAGATCGGGGATACCAGCACTGATCCCGATCTCGTTCTCCTCCGCCTCCTAGGGCCCCAGTTGATCTTCTCGGGCCTTCTCAGCAGCAGCAACCGCCTTCTCAATCTTCACGGCATGATACTCAGCGGCCGAGAGTGGAAACAACCACAGCCGCTATAGTAGAACAGGCTCTGGCTGAATTGACTAGTGAAGGAGCTGCCAAACTCGCCCAAATGAAAAATGACTTCCCTGAAATTTGCATGGATGGCTATGTCTTCCCTCCTAATCTTAAAAGAATTCCTTCGGACGCTGAGAACGTCGCTCATAGTTATATCCGCGACTTCTACGCTCGGTATAAGGAGTGGTATAAGGCAGCCGTGAAGGCTTCTAGAGTAGCTTTTGACCGGGAGAAGATTATCGCTGAACGTGATGCTGACATTGCTAAAAAGAACCGCATTATTCAGGTTCTTCAATCCGAAATGGAGACGTCCCGGAAGTCAGAGCTTGAAGCACTTCAGAAGCATGAAGATGCCGTGGCCAAAATGGCGAGGATGCAACAGGAACATTGTGCCACGGTAGAAGAGATGGGCCATCGCAACACCACCATTGCAGCTGAGCGAGACTTAGCCGTTAAAGAGATGAACGAGCTCAAGGCCAAATTTGCTGAAATGGTGAAGGAGAAGGACGATGCAAACGCCACTGCACAAGAGGCTTGCGACCAAGCAGTATCTCTCAGGGCCGAACTTGCTGCGGTGGCGGTCAAGACCAAGTCTGCGGAAGCAGAAATTCAAGAAAAGATTTTGGAGGAGAGGTCCAGGCTGGATGCTGAGTATGACGATCTCTTGGTCACGTACAACGCAAATGTGCTGGAGCACAGAAACTTAGCGTGGCTGGGAGACGACTCCATGATTCTATACAACGCCTGGACCCGGCTAGTGGACGAGAAGAGAGCAGCGCATCCAGATGAATCACTTGATGACTTTGAGCTGGAGATGCATTTGCTCACCGAGGATGAGAGGAAGGTCCTTCATGAGGCGGTGATTTCTTTGGCAAAAGAGAGGCTTGGTGTTCAACCTTTAGAGACAGGCGAAGGCTCGGGGATCGCGCATCACGAGGCTAGTGTTGAAGCTGTAATTCCAACACTGCCCGAAACCACTGGTGCGGTAGACCCCCAGTCCGTTCCTGCATATAACCCCGACCAGTCGCTATTATCTTCCGCCGATGCTTCTGCCCATGTTCCGGTCCAGACTAAGGAAGGTATTTGAATGCTTCCCGCATTTTAGTTGTGAAGAACCTTAAGCAATGCACTTGGCTAACAATCTTCGTTTTGTCGCATTTCAGTGACTGAAGTCGTCTCTTCTGCGCCTCTTGCACTATCAGTTCCATATCAAACGCAAGGGGCCGTTGTTACTGAAGCCATCACGACTTCTACCTTGGTTGGCGAAGAGGGAGATGCAAACATGTTTTCTTTCAGCGCTCAAATGATCGAGGAGCTTCTTAATGAGCCCATCGATCCCTCCGTCAACCCGTCCGATGCTATGAGTGGGGTTGCTCTGGCCGTTAGTTCATCTATGCCAGCTACTGGCGCATCCGATGCGGCCCAAGCATCCCGTGAGGATGAAATTATTGCTGAGATTGATGCCGAGATGGCAGCAGGGAATGCTGGTATGAATCCGCCCGGGCCTGCCCCGTTAATGGTGATTTCACCGGGCGATACTGTAGTGATCGAAGCTGCTCCTGTCCCACTTCCTGCTACTACTCCTATGCCTCCAGCTCGACCTCCTAGAAGAATCTCCGTCGCCTCAAGCTCTGAGGAAGACGTTGATATTATGTCGCTGCCGGAGGACAAGCCTGAAAAGAGTAAACGGTTTAGGGGAAAATCGGGCAGCGGATCTGGTGGAGCTACCCCGAAGAAGAAAATACGGAAGAAGAAAGATTGAACTCTTTCTTTAACTTTCTGTTGTGTGGGGTAGTATTTTTGATTTTTTCTATAGCCGTGTATAGATGTGGATTCGGCTCCCACTAGTAGAAATTTTTTGGACCACTTTGTAATCAGATTCTTTTTGTTGATAGTGGAAATGAAAATTTATTCCCTTTTGTCTTCAACTTGTTATGTGTTATGGTTCTGCCCCCAGTATCAGGGATAAGCGTGGAGTTGACGTATGTTTATACTCCGTCTCGCGCTTTGGGAGTACAGAGTTAAGTAAATGTTTATACTCCGCCTCGCACTCTGGGAGTATGGAGTTAAGTAAATGTTTATACTCCGTCTCGCGCTCTGGGAGTACGGAGTTAGGTAAATGTTTATACTCCGCCTCGCACTCTGGGAGTACGGAGTTAGGTAAATGTTTATACTCCGCCTCGCACTCTGGGAGTACGGAGTTAGGTAAATGTTTATACTCCGCCTCGCACTCTGGGAGTACAGAGTTAAGTAAATGTTTATACTCCGTCTCGCGCTCTGGGAGTACGGAGTTAGGTAAATGTTTATACTCCGCCTCGCACTCTGGCAGTACGGAGTTAGGAAAATGTTTATACTCCGCCTCGCACTCTGGGAGTACGGAGTTAGGAAAATATTTATACGCCGCCTCGCACTCTGGGAGTACGGAGTTAGGAAAATGTTTATACTCCGCCTCGCACTCTGGGAGTACGGAGTTAGGTAAATGTTTATACTCCGCCTCGCGCTCTGGGAGTACGGAGTTAGGAAAATGTTTATACTCCGCCTCGCACTCTGGGAGTACGGAGTTAGGAAAATGTTTATACTCCGCCTCGCACTCTGGGAGTACGGAGTTAGGTAAATGTTTATACTCCGCCTCGCACTCTGGGAGTACGGAGTTAGGTAAATGTTTATACTCCGCCTCGCGCTCTGGGAGTACGGAGTTAGGAAAATGTTTATACTCTGCCTCGCACTCTGGGAGTACGGAGTTAAGTGAAGGGTTGTCGTGTATCAACCCGTTTCTGGCCTGATGTGATGGCTTGCCCCCGAGCTCGGGTTTCATTTAGTGAGTGGTTGATTGCTTCATAGCCACTCCCTACTTGAATAAATTCCACTGTGTGATGGAATTTAGCTCTTCGTGCATCGTGATGTTGTACATTGTATTTAATGAATCACAGCTCTGGCTCGAAGAGATGGCATTTTATTGCTGAAATAAGAAAATATGGCAAAGTCAGTTGCCTTATTACAAATTCTAATTACGAAATGCAAAAGTAAATTGCTGAATGAAAAACATAATGAAATAAATAAAGTCTGTCATATGTAGTAGCGACGGAGACTCTCGCTGTTCCAGGCCCTTGGTAAAACTAGACCGTCCACGGTTGATAGTTTGAATGTGCCATCTCCAAGTCTTTGTGTAATCACGTACGGTCCTTCCCAATTTGGTTTCAAGTGTGAAGGAACCGGATAGATTCTATTGAGGACAAGATCACCGAGTTCAAAGGTTCGGGGTCGAACTTTGGTATTATACAACCGGGCGACTCGACTTCGGTATGCGGCCGCTCTCAAATCAGCTTCTTCCCGTTTCTCGTCTAACAGATCCAAAGATTCAGCGAGTAATATAGCATTTGTTTTTGGATCGTAATAAGTTACGCGGTGAGAAAATACTTCTGTCTCGACTGGAATAACGGCCTCCGAGCCATAAGATAAGGAAAATGGGGTGTGTCCAGTTGCGGTCTTGTGAGTTGTTCGATAAGCCCATAATGCCATAGGAAGTTCATCAACCCATTTGCCCCCAGCCTTTTCCAGTCGTTTCTCTAAGATGGATTTTATAACTTTGTTAACAGCTTCGACCTGACCGTTTGCTTGTGGATGCGCGACCGCTGAGAACTTTTTATGAATATGAAACCGTTGACAGAAATTCTTGAACTCCAAACTCTCGAATTGGGTCCCATTATCGGTGATGATGGTATGCGGGAGTCCAAATCGACAAATGATATTGCGGACAACAAAGTTTATTACTTTCTTCGTCGTAATCGTTGCGAGAGCTTCGGCCTCGGCCCATTTCGTGAAGTAGTTAACAGCGACGATGGCGTACTTCGCACCACCTTTTGCCAGAGGTAAGGCGCCGATGATATTGATACCCCACATAGCGAATGGCCAGGGACTGACAATTTGAGTTATCTCGGTAGGTGGGGCTCTTGGAATTCGAGCGTGTTTCTAGCATTTGTCGCACTTTCTGGCATAGTTGGCCGCATCTCGGTTCACTGTCGGCCAGTAATATCCATATCGGAGTATTTTCTTAGCAAGCGCTTGTCCACCGGTGTGATCGCCACATTCTCCTTCGTGCACGTCATGTAATACTCATTTGACTTCATCGTGAGCGATACACCGAAGGAGAGGAACAGAATAACCTTTTCTATACATGATTCCGTCCTGAATGACGAACCGTGAAGCCTTTCGTAGAATATGCCTTTTCTCATTTCGATGTTCGGGCAATATCCCATTCTCAATGTAATTTCGATATGGAGTCATCCATGATTCTCTACTGGGAGAGGTTTCAAACACATCATTCGTTTTTATTTGATCGATGCTTGGAGAGGACAAAGTTTCGACGGGGACAAGTCCCATTTGCTGTGCTTCACCTGTGTTGGCCAACTTTGCCAAGGAGTCAGCCTTTTGATTGTGATCTCGGGGTATATAGTAAATGGCGTAATAATCAAATTGATCCAGTATTTCTAGAACTCGAACCAAGTAAGCAGCTAATCTTCGGTCTCTTGCTTGATACTCTCCCCGTACCTGACACACAACCAACTGTGAATCGCAATAAATTTCCACAGCGATAATTCTCAAATCTCTGGCAAGTTTTAATCCAGTCAATAGGGCTTCATATTCCGCTTCATTATTGGTTGCGGGAAAATTAAATTTCAAAGCATAGCATATGGATCGGCCTTCGGGGGTTTCAAGTACAACACCAGCACCCGAACACCGATCGTTTGATGCACCATCTGTATAAAGTCTCCAAACATATTCAGGAGACTCGCTGGTTTCAGGTAAGTCGTCCGGAACAGTAAATTCAACTATGAAGTCAGCTAGGACTTGCCCTTGAATGGCCTTCCGCGGAGCATAAGTAATGTCAAACTGACTTAGTTCGATATTCCACTTGAGTAACCTTCCAGACGTCTCAGGCCACGTGAGGACCTGTCGTAACGGCTGATCGGTATACACAGTAAGCGGATGAGCTTGGAAATAAGGACGAAGCTTCCTTGAGACAATGACCAGGCAATAAGCCAGTTTCTCCAACCTGGGGTAATTTCTTTCAGCTCCCGTTAATCGTTTACTAACATAATAGACCGGTCTCTGCACTCGATCTTCTTCTCGGACCAAAGCAGCACTGATCGCATGCTCCGATACTGCCAGATAAAGGTATAACTGTTCGTGATCAACCGGTTTTGACAGGATCGGTGGCGTAGAGAGATGTTGAACCAGTGAACGGAATGCACCTTCACACTCCATGGTCCATTCAAAGTTCCATTTTCCCTTCCGGATCAGATCAAAGAAGGGAATGCATTTATCTGTGGATTTTGAAATGAACCTGCTTAATGCCGCTACCTTCCCATTGAGACTCTGGACTTGCTTTATGGTTCTTGGAGTTTGCAAATTCCTTATTGCCCAGATCTTTTCGGGATTCGCCTCTATCCCCCGAGCATTGACGATGAAACCGAGGAACTTTCCAGACGCAACGCCGAAGTGGCACTTCAATGGGTTAAGCTTCATTCCATATTCTCGTAGGATGCGGAACATTGAATCTAAATCTCTGACGTGATCTGTGGAAAATCGGGACTTTACTAACATGTCATCCACATAAACTTCCATGGTTTTCCCGATTTGGTCAGCGAACATTCGATTAACCAAGCGTTGGTAAGTTGCTCCGACATTCTTTAAACCAAAAGGCATGACTCTGTAACAGTAGAGTCCCAAATCAGTCACGAAACTGGTGTGCTCTTGATCGGGTAAATGCATAGGTATTTGATTATAACCAGAATAAGCATCCATAAAAGATAACAATTCATGGCCAGCCGTCGAGTCTACAAGCTGAACAATTCGAGGAAGTGGAAAACTATCTTTTGGACAAGCTTTGTTTAAGTCGGAGTAGTCGACACAAGTTCTCCATTTCCCATTCGGTTTTCGAACCAACACTGGATTTGACACCCACTCCGGATATAGAGCATCTCGGATGAACCCATTTGATTGCAACTTGTCAATCTCTTCTTTAAGGGCGGCAGATCTCTCCGGATCCATACCACGCCTTTTTTGCTTGACCGGAACATGTCGCGGATCAATATTCAAGGAGTGACTTGCAATGTTTGGTGAGATTCCGCACATATCAGAATGCGTCCAGGTGAAAACATCGAGATTCTCTTGGAGAAATTCAACCAATTCCTGTTGTACCTGTTTTCCCAGTTGAGATCCAACTTTTAGTACTTTTGAGTCGTCATCCTCACTGACCAGGACGTCCACAGTCAGTTCGGCTGGAGACGCTTGATTCTCTTTAACTTCATCTTTATCTTCGTTATCTCTAGGGTCAAGATCTTTAAGGAATTGGTAGTGGTGCCCGGGCTGGGGCCCAGGCGCTAGTTGTCAATTATCAGTAAAACGGATGCAGAGAGATTCCTCTACGCCCTTTCCTTTCTCCTTTCTCTACGCCTCACGCAGTTCAGTAACATAACAGGCTCTTCCTGCTGCCTGATTTCCTTGAATGATTCCAATCCCATGATCAGTTGGGAATTTTAAAGTCAAACACCACGGGGCAATGGCTGCCCTGAATTCAGCAAGGGCTGGTCGGCCCAAGAATGCATTATACGGTGAAGCGATGTCTAGATCAACAAATTGCAGCAGTCGGACTCTCCTGCGTTCTCCAATCCCCAGTTCCACTGGTAGTTCCACTATCCCAGTGGGTATTGTTGCACTCCCATTGAAGCCGTGAACTCGAGATTGGCAGGGTTTCAAGTCTTTTGCTTCCATCTTCATTAAATCATAAGCTCGTTTGAATAGAATGTTTACAGAACTCCCACTGTCAACCAGGATCCTCTTCATCCAAGCAGGACCAACCTGGGCAGATATGACTAGTGGGTCGATTGTTGGAGCTTCGATTTTGTCAGCATCTCTGCTTCTAAATATGATATCGTCAGACATCGTCTTTTGTTGCTTAGCCGGGGTTCCGTCCTCACAATTACTGCAGCATTCGAAGCTCGCATGCCTGATAGAGCTAGCATACGACTCCATTTCTCTCCAGCTTCTGTCTGCCGGATGAGGACCGCCGCTTATGGTATTTATAACTAGCCTCCCGCCTGTACGAGTGGGTTCCTCTTGTCTTTCTTGATCCTGTGTACGGTTTGGATTTGACGGGCCCGCACCACCAGACTGTGGTGCCCGCACGAATTGATCTAACTTCCTCTCCCTGATCAGCTTTTCTATGAGGTCTTGCAAATGCCGACAGTCATTTGTATTGTGGCCATAACTCTCGTGAAATCTACAAAACTTTCCTGTCTGAATCTGCCTCTCTGATGACCACTTCGGAGCGGGTTTCTTATACTGTTCAGTGTTGCAAGTTTGTAGGTACACATTTTCCAGCGATGTATTTAATGGTGTATAATTTTCGAGCATCGGAGCCCTACGCCGTGGGCTTGGATTTGGATCTCTCTTCATATTCTGACCATTGTTACCTCTTGGCTGAGTTTGCTTGTTCTGTATGTTCAACTGAACTTTTCCGAAATTGTCACCGGACTGTTTAACTGCTACATTGCTTTGTATTCCCTCACTTCCGGGCTTCGCATCGTCCTGCTTCCTAGACTGTTTCGCGTCCTCTTGCCGTAAGAATTGAGCGGCTTTGGAGTAGAAACGGTCCAACGATGCGGGTGGTTTTCCAGCTAACCAGTTTCCAAACTCAGAATCGGGATCGATTCCCTTTGTCAATGCCATTAAAATTGAGTTATCGTTGGGATTACTAATCTCCACACATGCCGCATGGAATCTCTCCAAGTAACGCCTTAACGTTTCCCCACGAGCTTGGGTAACATTGGACAGGGTGTTAACATCTTTGGGTCTAGCGACATGCATGCGAAATTGTTCAACAAATTTCTTAGGCAATTGATCAAATGAAGAGATAGATCTAGGAGGTAATCTTGTAAACCACATTGTTGCAATTCCTCCCAGTGAGATGGGGAAACTTCGACATTTCACTGCATCGTCGGCCCTTGCGGCGCTCATTGACCATTTATATTTCAATATGTGCTGATTGGGATCAGAATTTCCTTCGTACATAGGGAGAGTTGGCATTCTGAATCGCCGAGGAGGTTCAGCATACAGTATCTTGTCCGTGAAAGGAGTATGACTTCGAGAAATCCCCCAATCGTCGTTGGTAAGACCTTGGCTTTCACAGATCATCTGACGTATCATAGTCGAAATGTCGGGCATTGCTACATTTTGGGCCTGCTGAGCTAAGGTGTGGTCGGGTTCCACAGCGCGAGTTCTGACCGGGCGCTGTCGACGGTCCAAATTTCGCCTCCTTGGCTCAACGTCTTTTGGGACGTATGGTTCAGAAGTATGCCCACGTTGCAGATTATTTGGCTCTGAAAGATTTCGGGTATCAACCCTTGTTTCTATTGTGGCAGCTGCGGCACGATTGTCCGTGGTATACTGTGTAGTAGGGCCTCCTTGTGTTGAGGGCCCGGCCTGAAAGCTGGTCGACGGTCCTGCCCTCAACTGTCCAATAGTCAAGGTGGGTTGATATCCGGTTGTTTGTGCATGACTCCCGTCTAATCGAGGACGGGTAGATCTGTGATAATGGTCCGATGAAGCGGAACTTTCAGTAGATGATCGGGAGATATCATCCCGTCTGGACCTTCTGCGGCCTTGGCAGTTCAGTTGGTTTGTTAATTCAATATTAGCACGCAACTGTTCGGCCAATTGTTGCCGACTTTGAGTCAGTTCTTAAAGCAACACATGGAACTCCTGTCTGGTGACTGGTCCAGACGGATCTGAATGAGCAACGTTGTCTTGGTTGGATGGCTGCTGTTGAGCAAGATTCTGTCCATCCCTACCTTCTTGTCCAGCAGCTGTAGAAGTGGTTCTTGTGCTAACCATCTTGAATGATGAATCCTTTTCCTAGACTTTATGCAAATCTGAATAGAATGGAAGGATTATGAATTAGAAATCTAGATCTTCCTCTTGGATTTATGCAATCCGGTATCGATGGTAGATCCAAGGAGCAGGAGAAAAAAGCAGGTTTTTTCTCAGTGAAAGCACCAAAGTGTTTGTACCAAAAATGGGCACAACACTCTTCGTAAGTTTTTGAAGAGATAAAAGTGAAGAATGAAAATTAAAACTGAGGATTATCTAACAAAAACTCCAAAATAACAGAAAGTAAATTGCAAAGACAAGCGATTTAGAGTGGTTCGGCGTTTTTCCTACGTCCACTATGAAGTTTGATGATTTTATTGCTCGATACTTGAAGGTTACAATTCTTTATACTGTAGAACAACTGAATTTAAATGCTAAGTCTCAATCTAAAGCAGCGGTGGTGTTCTGGAGTAAATCTGGCAGAATCTGGGCGCTCTTTAGTACTTAAAATTGTCCGACCCCTTTTCTGAATGACCAGGGGCTCTATTTATAGGTGTAGGAGGCTGATATTTCGCCTAAAATTCGGGGAGACCAGTTCTGGCACGTGAGGGGGCCACATGGCCGAAATCTGGAGATCCGGGCCCACTTTGGGATCGATTTGACCCTTGGTTCGAATCGATCAAGAAAGAGTCCAATCGAGCTGAAATTTGGTGTGGACATTCTTCATCATGTGCTTAAGCTTCTGTGAAAATTTCATGGCATTTGGACTTGTAGAACTTGAGTTATGATCGATTCAAGATTGCATTTCTGGTGAACTTGGACACTTCGAATCGATCCCTTCGAATCGATAGGGTCGACTCGATGCTTATGGTGTCGTGGCACGTGCTTCTCGCATCGATCCGCTTTTTACTCTGGTTTGACTGAGTCGAATCCATGGTTTCGGCTGTTATGACTTGGTGGATTCGAGGCGATGGATTCGAAGGTATGCTCCTTATAATCGATCGAGTCGTCCGCTTCCCTCGTATCGATCAGGGCTTCCCTTAGTCGATCGATACGAAGACTTTATTGTTGAATGGATTCGAAGAGGGGAATGCTCCAATGGATTCAAGGCAATGGAGTCGAAGCATCCTTAAATGTACGGATTCGAAGGTCTCCTACCTTATTGGGTTCGAAGAGAGGACACGCTTGATGGAGTCGAAGCTAGGCACTCTTCCTGGATTCGAAGCAAGGCTATGCTCCGTGGACTCGAGGCACCTTCTCTCTATGGATTCGAAGTAGGGATTCGTTGGATTCGAACAGGGGCGAACTCGATGGTTTTGAACACAGGGTTTGCTCTGATGGGTACGAAATCGATGGAGTCGACCCTTGATGGATTCGAATGGATTTTGCTCTGATGGATTCGAACGGCATTCCTACCTCATCGATTCGAACATAGGGTCCTTTTATGGATTCGAATACAAGGCCGTCTTCTCCATTTTCCGTTGGTGATATCTTGAGTATACGAACGCGGATTGACTCGAAATTTGGAATGATGGTTTCTACGACTTTGCTTGATGTGTCTTACCAATTGTAGCCCGATCCGGACTCGGGTAAAATTCATCGATATCTGGGGATATCCAGTGGTTACTTGACGCCGAGGATGCATAATC
Source organism: Allium fistulosum (assembly GCA_030737815.1). Lineage (NCBI taxonomy): Eukaryota > Viridiplantae > Streptophyta > Magnoliopsida > Asparagales > Amaryllidaceae > Allium > Allium fistulosum. The sequence continues at coordinate 644,916,230 of CM060901.1, read as the reverse complement.
CATATTCTCTAGTCAATTCATTGATATCTCGGCCTTGCCAAAAGGCGGGATAACAAAAGGTAAGAAGATATTTACACGTACATAAGAGGGCTATTTGTACATGCATAAAACCCTAATTCAATTTTTAGGGTGCTTCCTAAAATGCCCTTTAGGAAGTGTGGCCACCAAGTAACCATTAGCCACTAATTAATCCATCATTAAATGTGCAGGAAGCTTTAACCTCCACTTAGTTGTCCATTAGCTTCTAATTGTAGATTTAGGTAAGTGGGTAGGTGAGATCCTCCATGATCATGTATTTGAATTATTTCCATCATCCTTCCTTTGTATTCATTTGTGCATGTATGTATCTTCATAAAACCCTCTTCCATATGCATCCAAATTTCTATAAAAATTATGAAAAATGTCCAAGTAAAAAGTTCCAAATTAACACATGCACAAAATGACTATTTTGCCCCTGTATGAAGATGAATATATGATGATTTGAAAATAATTGAATTTTGGTTTAAACATGTTAAAATGCCCAAATATGACTTTTATTTAAATAAAAATAGACAAAAATATGGATGTAAATATATACACATTTACGTGCACATCAAATACCCCCACACTTATCTTTTTATTTGTCCTCGAATAAAGGAAAACTAAGATAAAGCCGTTTTTGTAGGGAGCACGAGCGTATGCAACAAGCCGTTAAACTTCTGGGTGTCCTCAGTAGGACGAGTGTTGTCTCGTGAGGGTTTTCAGCTGATACTACCCACAAAATCCGAATGCAAAGTGAAAATATTTACAAAATGCAAGATTTATTTACAAAGAGATGAATGTAAGTTTTTGAAAATATTTACAATGAAGGATTTACTTTTAAATTGACACAAATAAGTTAAATATAGGTTTTGGTCATTGTCTTGAAAATTTAAGTCATTTACTCGTCAAAATTTCCAATAAAAATGAAGTTATTGAGACAAATGGGCTATAGTTTAACTCATTGTTTCGGTCGATAATACAGTGTAACTATGGCATAGATCCTTAGTTGATTATCAAAGTTTACAAAAGTGGTATTTTCATTTCTTTCCAATAACAAGTCAAATCAAACAAGTTAAAAATTGTGCTTGGATTTCAATTGCTTACTCTCTCTTATTTGAAAATTTTATTGATATTAACAATATTTACATATGTCTAACTCAGGTAAACTGAGGCCAGATATATTACCCATGCACTGCCTTACGGACTAATGTGAGGGGAATACAGAGCGTGGCGAGTGAACACACAAATGCGAACACTTATCAACTATAGGCGTTATTAAAAAGAATTTTTATATACACACACCTAACTCAGATAAAATGAGGCCCGATATACCGATCGTGCACTGCCTTTTGGGCTTACGTGAGAAGGATACAGAGCATGGCGAGTGAACACACGAGTGTGAACACATTACTCTAGGTGTTAAAAATATATACATATATACAAAAAAAATTCTATTTTTTTTTGAAAAGAGAGAGTTTTGCAAAATCATCTTAACGCCATTTAACTTAGAAGATAAAAATGTTATATCCTTTACTTTAAATTTACCACTTTTTTTTAACAAAGATTTTCATTTAGAAAATATTTAATAATTAACACATATGAACCTTCCTATATACTAGTTAAACCATTGTTATTTGTAATCAAACTTCATTTTTATTTTTGTTAAGACAAATAAATTTTCAAAAATTTCAATTTATTAACAAAAACTTATACTTATCCTATAGTGTTTCTTCAAAAATAAATCAGAACACTAAAAATAAAATGTTTTTTAGATTTAGAAATTTTGAGATTTTTTTTAATTAAAAGAAAATGAAAATTCAAAAAAATGCCATGAAAAAAAAATGAAAATGAGACTTCCCCCCACACTTAGTTTTTACTGTATCCCCACAGTAAATGCATGATATAATGGGTGTAACGGGAAAAAAAATATGTACATATTTACAAAAGAGGGTAAACATTCTTACTATACGTAGCTTGGCTCATGAAGAATCATGAGCTCCTCCTCTTGGTTACTGGGAAATTCCAAGAAAGGTTTCAAACGATGACCGTTGACTTTGAAAATCGATCCATCCCTGGGATTTTCTATTTCTACGTCACCATGTGGAAAAACAGTTCGTACCACAAATAGTTCGGTCCATCTCGATTTAAGTTTACCAGGGAATAAATGAAGTCTTGAGTCATATAAAAGAACTTTCTCGTTAGGCGAAAATGTTTTCCTTAGGATTGACTTGTCATGAAAAACTTTTGTTTTTCTTTGTAAATTTTCTTGTTTGCATACGCATCGTTCCTAAGTTCTTCTAGTTCGTTGAGTTGTAGTTTTCGGTTTTCGCCAGGTTTATCGAGATTAAAGTTTAAGTTCTTTATTGCCCACAACACATTGTGTTCGATTTCAACGGGTAAATGACAAGCTTTACTGTAAACTAAACAAAATGGGGACATCCCAAGGTTAGTTTTAAAAGCAGTACGGTAAGCCCAAAGCGCGTTGGTCAATTTCTAAGACCAATCTTTTCAATTTTTATTGACATTTTTCTCGAAGATTTGTTTTATTTGACGATTTGAAACTTCAACTTACCCACAAGTTTAAGGATGATATGGAGTGGATAACTTGTGGGTTATCGAGTATTTCTTCATTAATGTTTCAAAAGATCGATTGCAAAAATGGGTTCCATTATCACCGATTATTGTGTGAGGTGTGCTGAACCTTGAAAAGATGTTTTCATTGAGAAATTTCACAACAATTCTATGGTTATTGGTTTTACAAGGAACGGCTTCGAACCATTTTGAGACATAATCGACAGCGAGAAGGATATACAAGTTTCCAAAAGAATTGGAAAAAGGTCCCATAAAGTCGATACCCCAAACATCAAAGATTTCGATCGCAAGAATGGGGTTTAGAGGCATCGTATTTCATCGAGAAATTCGTCCAAGCATTTGACATCGATCGCAAGTTTTACAAAATTCAAACGAGTCTTTGAAAAGAGAAGGCCAATAGAAACCACGCTGAAGCACCTTTTCCGTAGTTTTTTAGGACCGAAATGTCCACCGCATACTTGATCGTGGCAAAATGAAAGAACACTCCTGATCTCATTATCCGGAATGCAACGTCAGATGATTTGGTTGGGACAATATTTGAACAAGTATGGATCGTCCCAATAGAAATATTTCACTTGGGACATGAATTTGCATTTGTCCTGTTTGGACCAAGATGAGGGAGTTTCTTTAGTGACTAAGTAGTTCACTATATCAGCGTACCAAGGATCGATAGAAATTGAAAGAAGTTGTTCATCTAGGAAGTTTTCATTGATTGGAAAAGAAGATGGTGCATTCGGAAGACGGGATAAGTGATCAGCTATGACATTATCGAATCCTTTTTTGTCCTTGATTGTAAGATCAAACTCTTGTAAAAAAGGATCCAATGAATCAAACAGGATTTAGCATCCTTTTTAGCGAAGAGATATCGAAGCGCAGTATGGTCAGTGTAGACCGTGATGTGTGAACCTATTAAGTAAGGTCGAAACTTTTCGAGTGCAAAAACGACAAGTAGAAGCTCTTTTTTGGTTGTTGTGTAGTTGGGTTAAGCATCGTTCAAAGTCATACTCACATTGTAAATGACATAAAGGATTTTGTTGATGCGTTGTCCTAAGACAGCAACTGCAAAGTTAGAAGCATCACACATTATTTCAAATGGGAGATCCCAATTAGGTGCGCAAATGATTGGAGCAGAAATGAGTTCATTTTTGAGACGTTCGAAAGAAGAGATACAATCAGAGTTAAAATCGAAAGGAACGCCTTTTCCAAGAAGAGTCGTCAAAGGATGAGCGATTTTGCTAAAGTCCTTCACAAAGCGTCGGTAAAAGCCAGCGTGTCCTAGAAATGATCGAACGTCCATAACAGATTTGGGAATAGGTAGATTTACTCAGGGAGCACTCCATAGGTATGGTACAAAACAAACTTGTAAAAGGTGCGATAGGGCATGTGACAAGGCATGCGAGGCAATGCCAGGGTAGATATACCGTTTACGGATCCGGACTGGTGGTAACGCATAGCAGCTACTACCGCCCACCCCGTGACACACTCCCAAATCAAAGGTGCACCCAATCAAATCACAAAAGCAATAGAATGGTATCGAAGAAATGTGTCAAATAGGAGGAATGACCTCACTTGGCCCGGCATGGCTCCTCTTTTAGCCACATCAAGCAGACTCACGGGAGTCAGGGCTACGTAAATACCATACAGAATCGTCGTCAAACCATCCTACTTCATTCTGGAATCTCCACCACGTACACAGTTGTTAAAGTGGTTTTCGGTATTGGCAGAGAGTATGACAATATCCAATCCCGGTCTCTATAACAACCAAACGCTTATTTCACACCGTGGTCATTCAAATAGTTTATACTTCATATCAAAATATCATATTCATTTCAAAACCATATCAATTCGATATCATTATCCACTTTAAATAATACTCATTTCCAGAATCGTAGCACTTTCCAAATTATAACACTTTTGAAATCATAACACTTTTGAAATCATAACACTTTTGAAATCATAGCACTTTCGTAATCATATCAGTTCTGACTTAAATAGTTTAGATATTGAAAATAGTATATATATTAAAATAGTTATAAATTAAAATAGTTTATATATTAAAATAATTTATATATTAAAATAGTTGTAAATTAAAAATAGTTTATATATATATTAAAAATACTTTATATAATAAAAATAGTTTTCTCCAATTCCGCAAATCGATTCAAATTATCTTAAATTTCAAAATTCAATTTAAATCAATTCCAGTTTAACAATTTCCATTCAAAGTTCAAAGATTCAAGTTTAAATATTCAAACATTTACAATATAAATTTCATTTATATTTCAACATTTAACTTTAATTTTATTCAAATTGGAAAATATTCACTTAATCATTTTATTAACAATAAAAATCTCAATTTATAATTTAAATCAATATTAAATATTCAGTCTCAATTTTAGTTAAAGTTGAGAATATTCATTTAATCACTTTTTATCAAATCCAGATTTTAAATCATACCTTTCAAAATCTTAAAATCAATAAGTTCAAATCAATTCTTATTTAAATTCAATTATTAACCAATTTAAATTCCAAGCTAACATTGATTTATCTTCCCAACCTTTATTATTAAAGTTATAAAATCTATTTTTAAAATATTAATATAAATTTAAATAAATATTTAAACATATTATAAACCAATTAAGTTAAATTTTTATTAAACTAAATCTAATTTTTTATATTTTTAAAATAATAAAATTATAAGAAATATCTTAAAAATTATATTTTCAAAACTAACTTATAAATTAAAATTTCCAAAACATATTATTTTAAAAATCCAGATTTTTTACATATATAAAAATAACATATATATATTATATTTTAAAATCAATATTTATTAAAACCATATGTTTCCTTTCAAAACTTTGGAAATCATTTTTCAAAATTTAGACCAATGGTGTCCGTATATAGTTTTCTATCCTATGGTCAAGTGATACGGATATTTATCATTTCAGTTCGCAATTTAGATATCTACGGGTATATATCATTTCAACTCGCAATTCCAAAATTTAAAATCAATGAAAATCGCTTAGTTTTATCATTTCAACCCATAACGATTTTCCTCTATTCTACAAATCGTTCGGGTATGTATCATTTCAACCCATAGGGAATTCTAAACTAACAGGGAACTTACAGAGTGAGAACAAATATATAATAATATAACATATCAATAACAGGCATATATCATCAGTGATAAATTAAATTAAATATATACAATAGGATATGGTGTCATATATCACAAGCGAACAATTGCAGATAATGGCATATCATAATTAACTATTAAATAACTAGCAATTCAAATTTAACAACATATATCAATTGTCATTTCAAGTGAAATCAAATTTACTAACTATAAGAATGTTAGTCGTGAGTGATTGCTCATCTTTTGAGGCTAGAGAACAGCGGGAAAGTGACACGGATATGCATATGGAAATGGACACGACATTCAAATGCGGATCCGAATAGCGCTGAAGCTAGAAGTTTGAATCGATGGAACAAATCAGGGCTAGCTTGAATAAAGATATGTATATAATAATTTCTATTAAAAATCAATATTCGTTTTAAATACATATTTAATATGGAAAAATCTATATATATATTTGCGTAAGAAAAATCTTTACATAAATATCATGTTGAAAAAATCATTAAACAATATATATATATTTTAAACTATTACAAGTATTAACATATAGAGTAAAATTATGAAGCCAAGGGATAACATAAAAGTATAAATTTCAAATCGACTTCAGACAAAACAAGAATTGGTATAACAAAAAATATATATATACCTAATAACAGAGCAAACTTTATAATATATAAGTGTAATACTTTTTCTTTTTATAGTACAATATACCTTTAAAGCTACTATATACAGATGATGCCGCAGCATAAAGGTATATATCATTATATGAATAATATATAACAGGTAAAATACAAATAAAAGAAGGGCTGTTGCTTTAAAAAATATATAAACATCTCATTTACCTTTATTATATAAAAGAAGCTTGAAATATATATATATATATATATATATACGGGTTTCTTTATGTATATTATATACCTTTATTTTCTTATTCAATACAAAGATACAAACATACATTATAATAGAAATTTACATAAATTGACTGCAGGCTACTGTCTTAAACTATGTATATATACCGACATATATAAACTGTCATACTATAACTTATATTATAAACAACCCTTACATATATAACCTTTGTATCATAAAATAATATATATACAGTAAACATATATATTACTACCTGATATATATATCGACTTACATATATATATGGTTTGAAAAACTTTTATATACAAAACAAAAATAACATAGCTTATAAGGCTGATAACAACATATTGTATATAACCAATATAAATATATATATTCATAACCAATAGATCTTATATATATTTATGTAGACTAAAATATACAAACACCGTACATACATATTATATAAAGGAAATCAATATAACCAACATATTAAACAACGTTTTACAATATTACACAAACCATATATATAAACTACTTAGTATATAATATATATAAACTTATAAATATATAACAGTATATAAATAACTTATACTGGATAAGGAAGGGAACTAAAGGGGGTGAACTGTGCTCATGCACTATCAGGAGGGTGGGGAAGACAATCGACGGTCGGGCTGGACGGAACAATGATCGTAGATGGGTCGCGTGAGGCTACGGGAAGAAGGGTGGCGGGGATCGGGGATGCACGTAGAGGGGACTAGGCTGATGGTCGTATGTAGAGGGTTGGGTAGGCGGATTTATAGGCGGAAGGTGGAAGGACTTCGGCTATGGGTGATGCGAATAGGAGATGGACGCGGGTTTGTGGGGATGGGAAGCATGGTGGGGTTTGGTGATCGGCAGGTGGTGAGCACGGAGGGGGTCGGATCTGTGGAGGGCATTGTCGGTGGGTGGCCGGAGGCTAGGGAGGAGGGGCGATTGGTGATGGTGGTGAGGCTCGGTTGTCAGGGTAGCGACTTTGGGCGGAGGGAGGAGAGAGAGGGAGGACAGTGTAGGTGGTTTTCAGCCATGAAAATGAGTAGCTCCTCTGTTATATAAATTTTTGAAAGAAAAGAAATTTATTTTCTTCAAAAGAATGAAGAATACAGAGAGAAGGAAGAAATGATGAACCAGAATGTATATCAATGCAATAGGGAAAAGCAAAAGTCAAAACTGGAAAATAATTAAATGTTAGTTGCCGGTTTTTTTCTTCAGCCGTTTGAAATTTGAATAGACATAGAATATCAAAGCTCAAAATTGGGTGCCGATATGGTTTACCGTTTTTCACGGATTTCACCATGTACCAGACTCCGAAATACACAAATGGATATATTGCGGAGATCAGCACGACAAGACGAACAGAACGGTACACAGATATCAATGATACTACCATCATATCAAAAGTCGATATTCGGTACCGAAGATGCTGCTAAAACGCCGAAAATAAGGTAAACGGAGCAATAACAGTCCAAATTTGGTGAAACAAAATATGACGTCTCACTCAGAAAATAGTTTACATTTTTATTATATAAAAATATTCAGATTTCTAAAATATTTTATTCTCATCTAATTTAACTGATTTAAATTGAAATTGAAATTTACATACAGAATTTACTTTCGTATTTTCTGATGAAAATTTACCATTTACTATGTTTAAATAGACGTATTCCACATATCAAATTTTCATTTCCAAATTTAATCATTTAAAATTTCACAAAAATTCAATTAATTACGTTACAAAACCATTAAAATTTACAGGTCGTTACAAACCGCGCGTAAAACAGACCTCGTATAAAGAAGTTATGATGATTAGAAGTTAAACTGTTTAAAATTTAAAATAAATAAAATGATGATATCCTACCCATCACGAACAGACACATCATCTCCAACTCACTCCAGGCACAAGAACCCAAACCCGCTACCTCGATCGAACTCAGGCGCGCATGTACGCCGCTCCATGCCAGCAACGAACGCCACTCCTAGGTCTCGCCATGGCCTGCCTGACACCGCCGCCGACCACTACCATCCCCCACGACCTCGCGACCACCCTCGCCCCCAAGAACGCGGCCGCCGTCTCCATATATACAAACCCTAGTTTGAATTTTCCACGGCAATCTTGTGACGCCCCACCTCTATGCTCACAATAACAAAGAGTATTAAAAGAAATACTGTCTGTTATTACGAAAAATAAGGCTGGATAGGAGCGGCCATCCGTAGTTAGGCCTTACACTAGTATTGGTTATCTCGATAGGAGTGGTATATTTATTTTCATCTTTGGTTATTCTCCCATCGACATACCCAATTCCAGTATAAAACGAACTACGATGGTTCATAATAGTTTAGGACAGTATATATAAAATAATGACACATATAAGCTAAATGCGGAACACAGCTAATATCAAATCTCATATATAAAAAACTGAAGGCAGTTACAATACATTTTATACAATACATATGATACAACTACAACTGTCGACTCTGGAAGTTATATATACAAGTACATTATCGAATAATATACATGAATACATATCAACCTAGATCAGATACACTGACTACTACAAAATGACGACGACTACTCCAAAAGATATGAAGAGACTTCATAGCTCAAGCAGCAACCCAAAGCAAGATATCTACAACCTGTAATAACTCGGTCTGACCCGAGTATTACATTCAAAAGAAATAATACACGGGTCAGTCTAATTCAAACTCAGTTATTAATGCACAGAAGCAATAATAATAAATAACCAAATAGACGACAGTCACAGAAATCTCATCTATCCAAGCCTTTAACAAGGAAATCAGATAACGGTAGATATAACACTAAACAGTGTTAAACCACAAATCAGCAAATTCAAATCATCAACAAAGATAAATAAAAAGGTTATCAATGAAGATAATATGAAAACCGCAAAATTGCCTAAACAGCAATTATCAACAAAATCTAATTATTAAATAAATAATTAGAAACTCGTAATCTAATTATTAATAGATAATTAGACAATAACAAAATGATCAAAGCAAACCAAATGAAAGTACAATTCAAAATATATTGAATTGAACACACAAAACAATTCAAGAAATTGAAATATCAATTAAAACGCCAATCCTGTTTTGGCTACAGTACACGCACGCGTGTACTGCCTCGCCACTACAGTGATGAAATACACAAAAGCTCAATGAATCAAAAGCAAATGGCACCAACTCAAATCAAAATGAACCAGATGGAACTGCAACAGCTTGCACAACATCCACCCAGTAACCACCAAATGAACAAAGTGCACCTGAAGGCACAATGGAAATTCACAAACGAGCACAAGGTCAAACCCGAATTACCGGATTCAACTCAATGTACAAATTATAATGCACACTGTCTGGATCAAATGCCATCAAGAAAGCAAGACCAAAGAGTGAAATAATCAGACTGCAAACTTCAACTTAAACCAACAAGAGACCAAACAAACAAGTACACATTCAAGTACTTGACTAAATGGCCAGATCAAAACAACTCAATTGCACAAGGCAGTTGTACAAGAGCAAGTGCAGCCCCAACATGAAGCTTGAACACTTACAACAGAAAATGGTGCAAATACAACCAGTAATCAAATACATAGGAGATTACAAACTACAGCTTAAAGTAAAACCAGGGTCAGAGAAAATTCGGAATTGTGCCAGCGTATAAGAAATTAGCAAGCTAGTTAAGTATATGTACTCAAATGAGCAAAACTCAAACTAAGGCAAGCTCGAAATTAAAAAGTACATAGGATAATCGAAGTCAACAAGAGTGCATGTATGCATATATATGAATACACATACATATCTACACCAAATGAAATAGCACTTAGCATAAGCAAATGCCAGAGATAGTTCGAACAAAGCCATCAAAACAGAGTCAAACCCAAAAGTCCTCAAATCAAATTCAATACAGTCAAATCATTAACAAAGTGCAAAGGTCAAGTCACTGCTATTATGACTCAACACACTGCAAGACTAAACCAAAGCTAACATCAAATCAAAGCTGCAAACAAATACAAACTACATGAAGATAATGCATAAACATGTAGCTACACATGTATGCATACATGTAGTGACAACAAAACTCAAACCAGCCATGATATGGAAGCAACTAGACCAGTTCAAGTTACACAAACAAAACCCAAAACTACATAATCAAACTGCAAATGTCACGAAGACACAAGGCTATCCAATACAAAGTGCACAAATGAATGCGTACACTTGTATTGACACAAGTATATACACTGTAAAAATGAGTATAGACAATTACAAAATCAGGTTAGGATGCACATTCGAACAAATCCATGTCAAAACCATCAATCGAAATGCAAACTGTCTCGAGTAATAATACTAGAGACTTCAAAATCAAATACCAGACAAAACAATGGAGCAACAATATGAATGCAATAAACTGGTCAGAGCAACCCAGACTCTAAATTGCGACATACATTTATGTACATGAATATGTCCAGTGGAAACACAGCAGTATGGAAGTCATGATGTACAAGTGAGACCAAACCGCAAACAACCAACAAGGTGATCGATCAAGCAGGAATTTTCCAAATAACCAAGTCAAGGTAAATCAACATCGTCAAACCAAAGTCAGAGCCGTGATGGTCAAGGAATCAAGCACATTAGAAATTTAGCCATGGTAATCATGAATGAACAAGTCAAGATAAATAAAGCCAAAAATAATATGCAGTTCAAAATCAAGTCAGAGCCACGATGACCAAGGAAATCGATCAAAGCCGTGAGTACTAAGAAATCACAATATATACGAATTGACAAAGTCAGAAATCATCTCAAGCACCCAGCAACATCGATCGGCCAGGGAAATCGATGGACAAATTAAAACATATATACACGAACGAGAAAACATGGATTCAAACCATATATAAACAAATCATCATCGGCTAAATCAATTCAAAACCCAAGTCACGAAATAAAGCAATTGAATTAGATGTGAGTGAAATAAATCACTCACCTTTGTTTCGAAGCAAATAGAAGCAGCCGTGAACGGGCACGAAGTGAAGCATCGATCGACAAAGCATCATTCGATCGAGATAATCATAGTCGGCGGCTTCAAAATCTCGAAGCCCTAATTTGGACAGAGAGGAACGAACGATGCAGCCATTTCTTTTTCGTTTGCTTGGTGTTTTTCGCGAACGAATGAATGGAGGGACCGGTATGAACATTGGATAAGTATCATGGTCCCAAAATAAAACATGGGCCAAGATTCAACTTTTAAAGCTCACCAACACTTAACAATTATTTAAAAGAATTTAAACCCGATTAAAAATTCCAAACAGCAATTAACAACCAATTTAATCGTCATTTGACGATAATTAATTGTTACTAAAACTCGGGTTGTTACAGACTCCCCTCCTTATAAAAATTGCGTCCCCGCAATTTTCATAATTAAAGTCGTCAATAACAATTATTTTTCTAACATAAACTGGTTAAGCTAGAAAAACAGAGGCCGAGAACACAAACGCCAAAGAAATCTTTTAATTTCATAAAATAAATTCACAAATCCTCAACAAAATCTAATTATCAAATAGATAATCAGAAAATAGCAAAACTGAATAAATACAATTATCAACAATATTTATTAGAAAACAAAAATCACAGATCACAAAATCCCAAATATCTAGTCATCAACCAGATAGTAAAGAACAACAAACATCCAATTACCAAAAACGATACTCAGAAATCTCAAATCAACAAATATCTAATTATCAAAAACGATAACCAAAAATCTCAAATATCTAATTATCAAAAACGATAATCAGAAATCTCAAATCAACAAATATCTAATTATCAAAAATGATAATCAGAAATCTCAAATCAACAAATATCTAATTATCAAAAACGATAATCAGAAATCTCAAATATCTAATTATCAAAAACGATAATCAGAAATCAGAAATCAACAAATATCTAATTATCAAAAACGATAGTCAGAAACACAAATCAGCAAATATCTAATTATCACAAACGATAATCAAAAATCTCAAATATCTAATTATCAAAAATGATAATCAGAAATCACAAATCAACAAATATCTAATTATCAAAAATGATAATCAGAAATCTCAAATATCTAATTATCAAAAGCGATAATCCGAAACAACAAATATCTAATTATCAAAAACGATAATCAGAAACAACAAATATCTAATTATCAAAAACGATAATCAGAAACAACAAATATCTAATTATCAAAAATGATAATCAGAAACAACAAATATCTAATTATCAAAAACGATAATCAGAAACAACAAATATCTAATTATCAAAAGCGATAATCAGAAATCACAAATATCTAATTATCAAAACGATAATCAGAAATCTCAAATCAACAAATATCTAATTATCAAAAACGATAATCAAAAATCACAAATATCTAATTATCAAAAACGATAATCAGAAACAACAAATATCTAATTATCAAAAACGATAATCAGAAACAAAAAATATCTAATTATCAAAAACGATAATCAAAAACAACAAATATCTAATTATCAAAAACGATAATCAAAAATCACAAATATCTAATTATCAAAAATGATAATCAGAAACAACAAATATCTAATTATCAAAAGCGATAATCAGAATCTAATTATCAAAAACGATAATCAGAAACAACAAATATCTAATTATCAAAAATGATAATCAGAAACAACAATTATCTAATTATCAAAAACGATAATCAGAAACAACAAATATCTAATTATCAAAAATGATAACCAGAAACAAAAAATATCTAATTACCTGCAGATAATTAGAAACAACAAATATCTAGAAATCAATTAAGATACTCTAGAAAATCAACATAAAAGGTTGGATCGATCCCATCAGATGGCGAGTTTTAGCTATACCGCACGTGCATCAACAAATGGCCAAAGCCTACCAAGTACTATAAATTTTTGGCGCCCATCAGATGACCCGAAGGTCCGCAGAGTGACTCGAAGGTCTAGTACTGGTATTTGACCCGAAGGTCCTCAGAGTGGCCCGAAAGCCCAACAAATGACCCGAAGGTCCAGCAGAGTGGCCCGAAAGCCCAACAAATGACCCGAAGGTCCAAGATACTGGCTCGAAAGCACACAAAATCATCAAACAACAGATGTTTCAATTAACGAGTCTGGAATTAACCGAAATAGCAAACGCACATGTCCCATACCACGTGTTTTACTAAATCGTTTGATTCTCTTCATCGTTTCCTTGAAAGTGCAAAATTGTGTATTTTAAATAAATACATTTTACGTTCTCAAACGGACAAGTACGGAATTAAGCGAATCAGTAAAAGTGAGGGTTCATAGTCCTCAATTTTGCTGAAGCGTTTAAATCGCTTCCTCATTCTTTCGAAAGCGCAAACTGTAAAATTTTTGAAAACAATTTTATTTTAAAAACAATTTTCAAACACATGATTAAAACAGCAATATTAGTAGCAATTTCGAAAAGGAAATTGTACTTCCCAAAACACCATAAAATCGGATCTCAAAATCAGCATTGCGGAATAACCGCTTGAAAATCCACTTTAAAATTGACGGATACTGAAGTCAAAGCGACAGTAATTTTTTTAAACGTCAAAATCTCATCAAAATAATTCACATCAAATATAATACCAATGAATTTTCATTCATTACAAATGTCAACAAAACACCGTGCTTCAAAAATTTAGCACCAGTGTAAAAATCCCGTTATAAAAATAACGGCAACTAAATACGTTCAAACCAAACATCGGTTCAACGTAAAATTAATGTAGTAACGTGCAACTCAAATCTGCACGTACACTATAAAATGAACAAAGAAATCACTAGATTATATCTTCAATGAAGATAATTTAAAACAACAAAATCTCAACAAAATCATATAACAGCAATCGCTTCGGATCCTCAAATCGGATTCGAAATTTTCAAAGAAAACAAAATAAACACAGCTATGTAAACAACAAATGAAATTTATTTCAATTTCATATTTTGATTTTAAAATCAAAAGGGTTGTCAGCTGTACTCAGCGAAGACAGTGTCACTGCTTCCGCTGCGCACTTTGATAAACAGTCACAAATTAATCAATCAACAAAACACAATTTCACTATTATTTTTAAATAAAGATTTAAAAATTTCATCATAATTTCAAAACTTTAGTTTTGACTCAAAGCACAAATAAAACATCAACAATAGTTGTAACACATGTTCCATCTAAGTTATGTTATATATTATGTCCAAAAACCCTCGCTCTGGTACCAACTGTGATGCCCCACCTCTATGCTCACAATAACAAAGAGTATTAAAAGAAATACTGTCTGTTATTACGAAGAATAAGGCTGGATAGGAGCGGCCATCCGTAGTTAGGCCTTACACTAGTATTGGTTATCTCGATAGGAGTGGTATATTTATTTTCATCTCTGGTTATTCTCCCATCGACATACCCAATTCCAGTATAAAACGAACTACGATGGTTCATAATAGTTTAGGATAGTATATATAAAATAATGACACAGTGAAGCTAAATGCGGAACACAGCTAATATCAAATCTCATATATATATAACTGAAGGCAGTTACAATACATTTGATACAATACATATGATACAACTACAACTGTCGACTTTGGAAGTTATATATACAAGTACATTATCGAATAATATACATGAATACATATCAACCTAGATCAGATACACTGACTACTACAAAATGACGACGACTACTCCAAAAGATATGAAGAGACTTCATAGCTCAAGCAGCAACCCAAAGCAAGATATCTACAACCTGTAATAACTCGGTCTGACCCGAGTATTACATTCAAAAGAAATAATACACGGGTCAGTCTAATTCAAACTCAGTTATTAATGCACAGAAGCAATAATAATAAATAACCAAATAGACGACAGTCACAGAAATCTCATCTATCCAAGCCTTTAACAAGGAAATCAGATAACGGTAGATATAACACTAAACAGTGTTAAACCACAAATCAGCAAATTCAAATCATCAACAAAGATAAATAAAAAGGTTATCAATGAAGATAATATGAAAACCCCAAAATTGCCTAAACAGCAATTATCAACAAAATCTAATTATTAAATAAATTATTAGAAACTCATAATCTAATTATCAATAGATAATTAGACAACAACAAAATGATCAAATCAAACCAAATCAAAGTACAATTCAAAATATATTGAATTGAACACACAAAACAATTCAAGAAATTGAAATATCAATTAAAATGCCAATCCTGTTTTGGCTGCAGTACACGCACGCGTGTACTGCCTCGCCACTACAGTGATGAAATACACAAAAGCTCAATGAATCAAAAGCAAATGGCACCAACTCAAATCAAAATGAACCAGATGGAACTGCAACAGCTTGCACAGCATCCACCCAGTAACCACCAAATGAACAAAGTGCACCTAAAGGCACAATGGAAATTCACAAATGAGCACAAGGTCAAACCCGAATTACTGGATTCAACTCAATGTACAAATCATAATGCACACTGTCTGGATCAAATGCCATCAAGAAAGCAAGACCAAAGAGTGAAATAATCAGACTGCAAACTTCAACTTAAACCAACAAGAGACCAAACAAACATGTACACATTCAAGTACTTGACTAAATTGCCATATCAAAACAACTCAATTGCACAAGGCAGTTGTACAAGAGCAAGTGCAGCCCCAACATGAAGCTTGAACACTTACAACAGAAAATGGTGCAAATACAACCAGTAATCAAATATATATGAGATTACAAACTGCATCTTAAAGTAAAACCAGATTCAGAGACAATTCGGAATTGTGCCAACGTATAAGAAATTAGCAAGCCAGTTAAGTATATGTACTCAAATGAGCAAAACTCAAACTAAGGCAAGCTCTAAATTAAAAAGCACATAGGATAATCGAAGTCAACAAGAGTGCATGTATGCATATATATGAATACACATACATATCTACACTAAATGAAATAGCACTTAGCATAAGCAAATTCCAGAGATAGTTCGAACAAAGCCATCAAAACAGAGTCGAACCCAAAAGTCCTCAAATCAAATTCAATACAGTCAAATCATTAACAAAGTGCAAAGGTCAAGTCAATGCTATTATGACTCAAACACTGCAAGAATAAACCAAAGCTAACATCAAATCAAAGCTGCAAACAAATACAAACTACATGAAGACAACACATAAACATGTAGCTACACATGTATGCATACATGTAGTGACAGCAAAACTCAAACCAGCCATGATATGGAAGCAACCAGACCAGTTCAAGTTACACAAACAAAACCCAAAACTACATAATCAAACTGCAAATGTCACGAAGACACAAGGCTATCCAATACACAGTGCACAAATGAATGCGTACACTTGTATTGACACAAGTATATACACTGTAAAAATGAGTATAGACAATTACAAAATCAGGTTAGGATGCACATTCGAACAAATCCATGTCAAAACCATCAATCGAAATGCAAATTGTCTCGAGTAATAATGCTAGAGACTTCAAAATCAAATACCAAACAAAACAATGGAGCAACAGTATGAATGCAATAAACTGGTCAGAGCAACCCAGACTCTAAACTGCGACATACATTTATGTACATGAATATGTCCAGTGGAAACACAACAGTATGGAAGTCATGATGTACAAGTGAGACCAAACCGCAAACAACAAACAAGGTGATCGATCAAGCTGGAATTTTCCAAATAACCAAGTCAAGGTAAATCAACATCGTCAAACCAAAGTCAGAGCCGTAATGGTCAAGGAATCAAGCACATCAGAAATTTAGCCATGGTAATCATGAATGAACAAGTTAAGATAAATAAAGCCAAAAATAATATGCAGTTCAAAATCAAGTCAGAGCCACGATGACCAAGGAAATCGATCAAAGCCGTGAGTACTAATAAATCACAATATATACGAATTGACAAAGTCAGAAATCATCTCAAGCACCCAGCAACATCGATCGGCCAGGGAAATCGATGGACAAATTAAAACATATATACACGAACGAGAAAACATGGATTCAAACCATATATAAACAAATCATCATCGGCTAAATCAATTCAAAACCCAAGTCACGAAATAAAGCAATTGAATTAGATGTGAGTGAAATAAATCACTCACCTTTGTTTCGAAGCAAATAGAAGCAGCCGTGAACGGGCACGAAGTGAAGCATCGATCGACAAAGCATCATTCGATCGAGATAATCATAGTCGGCGGCTTCAAAATCTCGAAGCCCTAATTTGGACAGAGAGGAACGAACGAACGATGCAGCCATTTCTTTTTCATTTGCTTAGGGTTTTTTGTGAATGAATGAATGGAGGGACCGGTATGAACATTGGATAAGTATCATGGTCCCAAAATAAAACATGGGCCAAGATTCAACTTTTAAAGCTCACCAACACTTAACAATTATTAAAAAGAATTTAAACCCTATTAAAAATTCCAAACAGCAATTAACAACCAATTTAATCGTCATTTGACGATAATTAATTGTTACTAAAACCCGAGTTGTTACAAATCTGGCCGTTGAAACCATGAACAAGCCACGCCGATGAACTCCACTCGGTCCTCTCTACAACCCAGTACCGACGAATTAACGATCTACTGAAATCGATCGCGACAAAATGAACAGCCGTGACTATTTCGGGCAATTCCGGCCAGACTATGATCTAAATCGAAAACAAATCATAGATTTGGGTTGCGCTCTTTGAGAGCTTCGAAACGATATATAATTTGTTAGGGTTTTGAGGAGTTTGATTTGGGAATTGAATTTGAAATTGAATTTGAAATTGAATTTGCCATTTGGGAATTAGGGTTTTGTAATTGGATTTGGTTCTGCCATTGAAATGAAGAAGTAGACAGATGAAATGTACGTACTGAAAAATGGAATAAGAATATAGCTAGGGTTTATAACATGCTATATATAGGCAGATCAGAAAAAGAAAAGAATGGACCAGATCGATTTGGATTGAAACATTAAACGACCCGAAAAGCCCGTTCTGCCTCCAGAACGAAAATGGGTCATCCCATATATCAAAATAGATGTTTTTGATAATTTTAAACTCAATGGGACAGGTTTCAAGTCACAATTCCATCGTATGAAGAAGTTAGCTTAAAATCGGCTTATTTCAAATTTGATTTCAATTAAATTGATTTCAAGGCGTTTCGAGCCCGTACGATCAAATGACAAGTCCGATCGCTACGAAACTTGAAACCTTACAATAATTCACCGTTACGGATCCGATGAAACTGGTTTCGTCGAAATCCGAGACAGCTGCCAAAATGGCTATTTTTACATTAATTAAATTAATTAATATTAAATTAATTAACCACTTTTTAATTTCCAATTTGATAACCAACAATTTTCATCAATTTTGATTACTTGGCCATTTACAATAATTTAAAACAATTTTACATATCAATTCAGTGTTTAAATATTACACTAATTACAGTGTTCAATTTCAACTGTAATTAAATCCAATTAATATAATTTAATTTCAATAAATTTATTTAATTTGGTTTCGATCTTTTAATTCAATCAATTATTTCTCTACATACATAGTTAACATTGTTATACATTTTATTACATTAATATTTTACCATTTTCATCTTACTTTTCATTAAAGTAATCTTTAATTACATTTAATTGCAATAAATCCATGTATTATAACTTAAATTCCAATAAATTGAGCAAACTTGATTCCAACTCTTTTTATACAATCAATTGTCATATCATGCATAAAATTTTCATTGGTTACATCTTATTGAATTAAAATTCTACAACTATCAATTTAACCTACATTACTGCACTAATTAAGTGAATTAATTGCAATTGATTTCCAATTTTAATTTAACAGGCTAAATAAACAAGTAACATATAATAATTTTCACCATTAACTTTTAGTCACATTTGTATGTTTGTTATCTACACACAAATGTTATAGTTATTCACACAACATTCAATTTTTCCAATTTACAATTTATTACATATTATTTAATTAATACAACACTTAAATTATCAATTCCTCTTTTAATTCAGTTATCAATTAATACATTCATTATTACAATAAATTTACAATTTATAACCAACTATAACCTTTTTAATCCTTTTAATTAATTGAATTACATTTAAAGCAGTTATCAATTATCTTAAATTAATACCACTTCATTTGATTCCAGTTACATTCTTATTATTTAATCACAAAATTTTATTCCTTCCAACATTGGATCACAAAATCTTATTAAATCAACTATTTTAATTATCGAAAATTACGGGTCGTTACACTCTCCCCTACTCAAAACTTTTCATTCTGGAAAAGGGGAAAAGAAGGAATTTACATAATTAAATAATTTAAATAAATATATCAATTTATAACAATTAAATCCTTTTATACTTAAGTTACTAAAAGTTTGGAAAACATTTTACAAAATTTTCTAAGTCCAAAATTTACGGAAAATTTCGGTAGAGTGTCCTTTGTACGGAGAGGCCTGGGAGAAATAATAATATCAATAATAACAATATACATCATATTTTTCAAATAAAATATCCCAAACAACGGGAAAACAATATAATACCGCTAGAAAACCGTAATCCGAGAACGTACCTATTTGTCGGGCAAACAACGCTTAATTTATGAAACCAAAAGCAGTAGTTATTGCTTCCATAAACCTGTATTTCACTTATATGATCCAATGAGGTTAATAAATAAGTAAAAGAGAAAATATTTAAGTTGTTTCAATAAATAACAAACAAAACATCACTACATAACAACAATTTCATTTGCAAACAAACAATTGTACAAACATCATTTCAACAAAGAGAGCAATCATCTATCCATAGCAATCAAAATAAATGGTTTGTTTGGGTTCAGAACTTCTAATGATATAAAATGGTAAATATACTATGAAGTAAACCATACACTCAACAATCGTAGATAACTTTATAGATTACTTATACATCCTACACAATAAAAGTATCCCTTCCCGATCAATCCATAAGTCAAGAAAACAAAGAATTCAACACATTTTTATGTTTACTCTATTTATCTTTTTCACATCATTTATTGTTCATTCATTTTTTCATAGAATGATTTTCTTTAATTCACGTTCATTACTTACAAAATTTTAATTTTCATTCATTCAATGTAAGCCTTATTTCATTAATATACATTCTTTACTCACATAAGTTATATCCATTTCATTTAATTGGATCCTAAATGAATTCATTATTGAAGTGTTGTATACATTTTATTTCAGTTTGCTTCCCATTTACAATTTTGTTTGATTTTTTTTCTCATCATTTACCTTTCTTTTCTCATTCATATAATGTTTATTTTTATTAATTTACATTCGATATTACTTACAAAAGTTCATTTCTCCTTTATTCATACAATACCAATTTCTTTCATTTTATTACTTCACATTCATTGCTCAAATAACTTATTTTTATTTCAATTATTGGATTATACATTATTAGGTAAGTTTCTTTACAATTCCATTCACCATTTTTAGATTATTTCCTTTCACATTCATTTTTTCATATATATAGTGTTGTTGAATATTAAATCCATTTTTAAGTCATTTCAATGTTTTCTTAAGTTATAATCATTCACTTTTATTTTACTCATTTAATTATAAATGGTTTCAATATTAATTCAAGTTTATAAGTATGTACTTACAGTATTCAAATTTTCCATTCAATCTGATTATAAATAACTTAAATGTTAACTTAAGCTTATAATCATTTTCTTACCTTATTCACTTTTATTGCATTTAATTAGTGACATTTCAAACTATAAACATCAGTTAATAACAATTTATAGCATTATAATTCTCATTTATAATAGTAAGTCTATTAGACACTTTCATTTTTCCCAAGTTTTACTTGTATAATATTATATTACATACCCTTATTAACATTACAACTTTTTATATTTTGGTAAGTTATATATATATATATAAATGTCTTTTAGAATGCAATAGAAAGTTACACAAATTTCTCTTATTCGTTTAGTTAACAAAAGGTTCAATAGTTACCATTTCTTATTTTCATTTCCTTTTTATTTACAGTTTTCAAAATTTCAGTTTCTTATCTATTTCATTAATCATTTTAACATTAAATTTCTTATTTTCATTTTTTTGAAGCTTCGAAGTATTAATATAGTCAAGATTCCATTTATTACAATAATATCCATTTCTAATTTATAGAAACTTAAGAACTAAACAACCGGGTTTCATTTCAATTATTTCAAGATAATATACATAATCATATCTTATATATATATATCAAATTATTTTTGGAATTAATAATCAAGATTAATTTATCAAAACAATTTGTGCTGTAAAATTACTACAATGGTCTTCCCACTTTGAAACTCGAAAATGAATGTCGATGATGCGTGCACTCATCACCGAAATTATTTTCCAGCGACAGAGAGGGGAGTACATAACTTATTTCCCTCCAAATTTTTTTTTCTCATTTCTTTCAAATCATCTTGAAATATTTATATCGGAAAATACTTCCAAATAATATTAATATTATATTCCAAAATCTTTCGAAAGAAATTTTCAAAATCCCAAAACTTAAGTTCTCAAATTCCAATTTATATTCATTTTATTTGTACATCTTATTTTTCAATCAATATTTATAAAACTTCACTACCTAACAAAAAAATATATAACAACCAACTATATCATTTATAAAATTTATTATTTTATATACAAAAATATATAATAGGCAAAATTATTTCATTTACCTATATTTCAAAACAAATATTATGTCGGTCTGCCCTATTTAGTGTTTAGAAATCCCTATCGATGTCAAAGCGTCTTATGCACCGACCAGAATTTACAAATACTAAACAGAACAAATTAACACAATACAAAAACCTTTTATAACACTAACAAATACGCTCTCTCATATATATACACTTAGTGACTCGTTCTAGGGTATTACTACCCTATTTTATATGAGTCATACCACACAAAGCTAAGGTTATCGCTAAACCGAAGCTCTGATACCAACTGTAACGACCTGCCTTTTTGGACGTTTTAAGCAGACACACACGTCAAACTCAAACCATTCAAAAGGGCAGATTGTTATGGGGTAAATAAGAAAAAGTAGAGAAAGAAAGGAAAAAATATAGTTACTCGCAGCGGAATGGAAAAATATAATATTCAAATAAACAGTTCATGAAGCTGTTTTATAAATACATTTGATTATTCTTTACAACAAAAATCAGAGTTACATAAAACAGGAATAAATAAATAAATGCAGCAGAACAACATGATGCAGTGGAATAAATATAATAATAATAATAATACAAATCTTCATCTTCATCCTCCAGGAATAAGGTCTTCAACCCTGAAATGCTCAGGCTGACCCGACCAAATTGAAAAGACAAAACACTCAAGTCAAAACTAAAAGATCTTATGTAAGTTAAATCAACGGTAAATATGAGTGTAACGACGTCAGAGATGTTTACGGGGTTTGATCTCTTATCCAGGGTCTAACGTGAGTGCAATAACTTAAGAGCTGTGCAATTAAAGTGCTCGACAGATTCAATGCGGTGGAGGGGCGAAAAGTCATAGTGGGGATACCGCGAGGATATAGCGGGATATAACGGATGACTCTAAAATATCATATAAAACTTGTACTCAATATTTTTACAAATATATAAATGGTAATAAAAAGAAAAATTAACATCAATTGAATTATAATTAAGACATAAATAATTTTAAATAAAAACATGTGTGAATATACTATAAATAATGTAAAACTGTTATATAACATAATTGAATTTAATAGAATATTAGAGTATCTTCATTTCTAAAAATATATTACAAATTCAATTAAATAAATTAATTTCATAATTTTTATAATGTATAAATGTCATTTTTAAATTCATTTCTTTTAAAGAAGATATAGCGGAATATAGCGGGGCTTAAAGCGGAAAGGCTATATTTGGGGCTATATGGAAAAATCGTAGCGGTAGAAATCCGCTATGAGATATGGCAGGGTTATAACGGGGTAATAGCGGGGCATTAACTACATAGCTTAAGAGATGTTCGGGATTTACATCTCCTAAGGATCCGTTAAACTATCTACTATGTAGTATAATACGCTATTATAATATGTCTAGAGTAAAATAAAAGTATTAAAATAGCGTTAAGGCGTTACCCATATCCCCCTTAACACATTTTATATATTTCCATAGTATATACAGTACCGTAACTCCTCTGTAAACTGGAGGCTATCAGAGGGCACTCCATAGGTATGGTACAAATCAAACTCGTAGAAGGCGCTCTAGGGCATGCGAACACGACACTCGAGGCAATGCCAGGGTAGATATACCAATTGCAGATCCGGACTGATAGTAACGCATAGCAGCTACTACTGCGCACCATGGAACACACTCCTAAATCAAAATCAAGGGTGGCCACCAAATCAATCACAAAGTCAGAATATAGTATCGAAGAAGTGTGTCCGATCGGAGGAATTACCTCACTTGGCCCGGCGTGACTCCTGTTTTAGTCACATCTAAGCTGACTCATGGAGTCAGGGTCACGTTAATACCTCATACAGAAATCATTCGCCAAACCATCCTACTTCATTTTTGGAATCTCCACCACATACACAGTTGTTAAAGTGGTTTTCGGTATTGGCAGAGAGTATGACAATATCCGATCCCGGTCACTTTAACAACCAAACGCTTATTTCACACCGGATGGTTCTTTTACATTTCAAAAAGTCAATTCACAATTGATATCAAAATATCATATTTGATTTCAAATCATATCTCTTTCGAAATCATATCCACTTCAAACTATATTCACGTTCAAAATCATGTTCACTTCCAAATCATATTCACTTTTGAAATTCAAATTCACTTTGAAATTATTGACAAGTTCTGTTAATAAATTCTCCATTTCAAAATCATCTTATTCACTCAAATATGTCATTTCACAAAAAGGTATCAATTCCAAATTCCAACTTAGGTCGTATCATCATCAAGGATTTGAATATAAATACTTCACTTTACACAATCTGAAACTTTAGAAAATAGTTTAGGTAATTATAAATAGTTTATATAGTTTTAAAATAGATTAAATACATTAAAACATATTAATATAGTTTAAAATGGGTTAAAATGGATTAATGTTGTTTAAATAGATTTAAATAGATTTAAGTAGGATTGCAATAGATTAAATAGTTTTAAATTAGATTAAATAGATTAAAATACTTTAAATAGATTAAAAATGAATTAAATGCTTTACATAGATTTAAAATGGGTTAAAGTAATTAGAATAGATAAATTTAGTCTAAAGGTTGAAAATCTTAATAATTTAAAATTTTAAAGAACATTTTACAGTTTATATTAAGAAAATAAATTTGAATTTAACATCAAATTTAAATGTTTATTCCATTTCAACCAATCTGGACCATATCCAAATTTCAATCACTTTTTATTTCAATCAAAACCCAGATCTTACGTCTTGAAATATCAATTTTAGCTATTCCAATTCCAATAGATTTCAAAGTTACAAAATTCCAATGTTTTAAATAATCAATTTCGATAACTTTCATTTATACTTCAAAAATCAACTTTAGAATTAGATTTAAATCCTTCAAGTAATTCATTTAGAACAATTCAATTTATCAATCAAATTTTGTATCAAAATATTGTTTAACTGGATTCATAGTTTAAAGATTTAAAATCATTAAATTTAACCAATCTGGTGTCCTTATATAATTTCTACCCTAGGGTCAAGTGATACAGATATTTATCATTTCAATCCGCAATTTAATTTATTTTTACGGTTATATATCATTTCAAACCACAATCCCGAACTAAATGAAAATCCATAAAATCGCTCGAGTCTATCATTTCAACCCATAACGATTTTTCCCTAACCTATAGATCGTTTGGGTATGTATCATTTCAACCCATAGGAACTTGCAATATTATAACAACATAATTTACAACATCCAGTCATCCAATATCAACAATCAAACATACATCACAATCATCATCCAAATCAATCAGTGAACATCAATAGATAACTGATAATCAATACAGGTATTAAAGTGATAAATTAAAAATTCAATATTAAATTAAACGATGATTAATTGCAATAAAAGTCAAATTTAACTAGAATGACAATTTAAACATACCAAACATCAGTCAATTAATTTCTAATCACATCATAATTAAATTTAACTAACATAAGATAGTTTAGTAATTGTGAGTGGGTTAAAACACTCACCTTTGATTTTAAATCGAATTTAAGGCCCAAATTCAAACAGTTTCAGAATTTATCCAAACTAGCGTCAAAATGTCCGGAATTTCAATATGATCCCGGTGGAACAAACCGCGCATAAAACGGGCCTTGTATGAAGAAGTTATGATGATTAGAAGTTAAACTATATAAAATTTAAAATAAATAAAATGATGATATCCTACCCATCACGAACAGACACGTCAACTCCCACTCACTCCAGGCACGCGAACCCGAACTCGCTACCTAGATCGAACTCAGGCGCACATGTACGCCGCCCTTGCCAGCAACGAACATCGCTCCTAGGTCTCGCCGTGGCCTGCCTGACACCACCGCCGACCACTGCCATCCCCCACGACCTCGCGACCACCTTCGCCCACAAGAACGCGGCGGCCGCCGCCATATATACAAACCCTAGTTCGAATATTCCACGGCAATCTGGCCGTTGAAACCATGAACAAGCCTTTAACGACCCGATATTTAACCCATATAAATTAATTTAAACCATAAAAGTTTCGATTTAAATTAATTTACATCTATTAATTTCTTTTAAATTCAAGGTATTTCATATGTTGATCAAATTTAAATTTATTAATTCTTTCAAAACAAATTTTATTTCATTATTAACTGAGTTTACTTATTATCCTATCTAACTCTATTAACATCTTTATAATCAAAATTTAGTGTATAACATTTATTATAAACACTCAAATTTTATTTATAAATTTAATTTATCTTATATATTATCCAATTACATATTCAACTTCTGAACGATTTAGGTAAGTTGTATTAGAATGCATTTGAACAATATACAAATAAAATTTTTCAAATTCAATTATTCAAGTTTATTTATTCCAAATTTTGGTTTTATTTATAATTAAAATCATCCTTTAACAAAATTTAAGAATTAGATTTCCGATTAACTTTAAACAATTTAGAGATATATATAATATATTTATATCAAATCAAATTAAATTTTAAAATAAGATACTTATATATATAAATAAAATTATACTGAAGAAATTCAAATCAAAATATATATTTTTTTCTCAAAACAAAACCGTAGCAAAGCTACAGAATGGTTTCTCCACTTCGAAACTCGAAAATGAATGTCGATGATGCGGCCGCCATCACCGAAATTATTTTCCAGCGACAAAGAGAAGAGCACTGATTTTAACATTTTAAAAATTCTTTGGAAACGGTTTCTATTTGAAAATACTTTAAATAATATATACTCTAAAATTTTAAAAACCAAAGTTCGAAATCATCAGAAACTAATAAATTCTCAAATTTATGAATTAAATTCATTTCAAATTCCAATCAATCCATAACCAAGTTTATAAATTCATTTATTTATATTATGCAATAGTCAATGGTTTACACAACAATAAATGAAAATCAAATATTATTATTTCAGACAACAAATTCATTAACAATTTAATTTCAGAAAACTTATATTTATATAAAATATAATCATACAAAACTTTTATTTTATTTATCAAATTTGAAAATGATATTGTGTTAGTTTGCTCTGCTCAAGTGTTTTGGAAATCCTATCGATAGCGTTGATCAGACGAATCGATCGGAAACCCAAATCAACATCAACAACTCAAACAACACAGTATATATTAAAACATTTATATATTAGTTTACAAATACATTTCTTTGCTCGACGATACAGGAATGAATTTTCAAAATAATGATAGGGATTCAAATTTTGTTGACTCAAATCAAAGAGAATTTTGATTCGAAAATAAGTTTGAGACAGAAGATAAGAAAATTCAATTACCACAATCGGGAGATGGATGAGTTTATTTAATTCACGGGCAACCTTAACCGGGGCGTCCGTAACTTCAAGAATAAGATC
This sequence comes from Allium fistulosum, assembly GCA_030737815.1. Classification (NCBI taxonomy): domain Eukaryota; kingdom Viridiplantae; phylum Streptophyta; class Magnoliopsida; order Asparagales; family Amaryllidaceae; genus Allium; species Allium fistulosum. The sequence continues at coordinate 644,888,426 of CM060901.1, read as the reverse complement.
GATGCTGAATTCCGAGGTAAATCAACACTCGATCTCAAGAAATAGAATTCAGGTATAGCAGGAGATAGATAGCATCGTAAACCGAGGATACAGAAATCTCCGGTGAATCGATGCCTATTATAAAGGAGTTTCACCCCTTTATAAATTATTCGAAGTTTGGCGAGACCGCCAATTCACTATCAGGGTCATTCAAAGTGGAGTTATGTGATGCTCCAGAATTGAAAGAAGACGAATAGTGAGGGGCACGAATGAATTTCGAAACCGAGGGAACGTTCCAAAATTCAAAGGAATCGAGTCAAAAGGAAGAGATTGAAACTCGAATGAGAGTGATTCTGTAAATACATTTACCCTATATGTTAAGTTTTGCCTAGAGCTACCAAAGCTCTGATACCAACTTTAACGACCCGATATTTTGGACCATTCGCATCCATTATAAGTGTATAGGTAGACACTCATGCCGGAGTTGAATTGCTCAAAATACCGCGTTGTTAATTTAAATTGGCAAAACTAAACATATACAGTAAATAAAATAATCATAGATCACAGACACAGAGTAATAAGTGCAGCGGAAATAAAAGAGATAGTAGTTCATGAAGCTACTATATGAATATATAAGATACATCAGAGTTTACAACAGAAGAGTAATACGATACATCAGATACAAATCAGAATACATCACTGGAATCATCGAACACTGAAAGCAGAATAGATGGCTGGATCTTCAAGCAAAGCTCCAACTCCAAAGGTGAGTCTCGAAAGCTGAACCACTCAGTCTGACCCGAGCGTAAAGCAAAATACAAAACACTCGAGTCAGGATTAACATTCTTATATTAATAAATCCAACTCAAGTGAAATAGCAATTGAAATACAAGTAACTCAAAGGATGTTTGGAATAACCATCCTTTAAGGATCCGTTAAACTATCTACTAGGTACTAATGTACGCTAAGTAGATAATGTCTATCAGTAATATAAAGATATCAAAATAGCGTTAAGTCATGGCCCATTCCACCCTTAACACATTTTTATTCCCAAAAGCATATACAAGACCGTAGTTTCCCCAAAACCGGAAGTCACCAGAGGGCAATCCATATACTAAAGGTACAAATCAAAATCGTAGTGGTCGCGCATAAATGGAATACAAGTATGACAAGGCACATGAGGCTATACCCAAGGTAGTGATACTACCGTTCGCCTGATCCGGACTGGTGAGAACGCAACGCCGCAGCGCCCGCAACACCGTGAAACAACACTCCCAAAATCAAGGGTGCACCAATCGACAACAAGTATAAGTAGTTCGAAGAAGTGTGTCCACTTGAGGTATCAATCCTCCATTGGCCCGGCACAGCTCCTGTTTTAGTCATTTCCAATTTGACACAAGTGTCAAGGCTATCCATCATCGTTCTCTTTCTTCAGTCAACACGTACATCATTCCATCCACTTCATTCTGGATCATCACTCCGCGCATAGTTATTAAAGTGGTTTCCGGTTTAGATAGAGAGTATATCCATAACCGAATTCCGGTCTCTTTAATAACTTCCATAATTATTTCACCGATTGGTCGTTTGTATATTTCAAAAACCAAATCAATTACAATTTCAATTAGAATTCGTAAATCAACACTCATTTGTCTCTCAAACCCAATTTCCAATAATTTACGTTTCAAAACTTCCAAATTCACAATTTCAAAATCTTATAATTCAATTTCAATATCTATTTGAAACAATTCAAATTTTGATTCAAGTTCACATATAAATTTCATTCCGAAATCATTTAAATAAATTTTACTTAGCTTTCAAATCAATTTAAACTCATTTATCGATTTCATTCAATATTCGTAAAGTAAATTTATCATTCAAAACAATTTCTATTAAATTTCCAAATCATTAAATCAATTTCTTAAGTTTAACTTATAAATTTAATTAAATTAAATTCATCAAATCCAATTCTTTAAATTTCAAGTCTTACATTAATTTCAATAAATCACAATTTTATTTCTGGTTAAAGAAATTCAATTTCAGTTATTTACTTCCTTAAATAATTTTCCAAAACTTAATTAATAAAGAAACTCAATTTCAATTATTTACGAAGTAAATTCACTTATTCAAAAGTTCAATTTTTCTTATTAAAGAACCCAATTCAATTTAATCATTAAATAATTCAATCTTATTTAATTATTAAATAATTCAAAACTTAATTATTAAATAATTTCAAAGTTTAATAATTTCAACTTAATTATAATTTCAAACTTAATTATTAAATCATTTCAAAGTTTAATAATTTCAAACTTAATTCAATCATTTCTCAAATTAAACAACATTCTTTCATCAATTACATTGTTAATATTTTGTTTTAGATTATAAAATATTACATTTTCCTTTCATTAAAATTCAAATTTCAACTTCATTTCAAAACCATATTATTTATTCAAATAAAATCTTCATTTTATTTTTAAATCAACTTATTGACCAATCGGGTTTTATTTAATTTCCTATCCTAGGTAAAAATTCAATTTGGGTATTTATCATTTCAACCCGATTCCAATTCAATTCAAAATCAAAACATATCAAAGGGAACCTGCAGTGTGATAACTGGGATGGTGTCAAAGTAAATAAATAAGCAATAACAACAATCAATATCAATCCAATAATCAATTCAAATAATCCCGAAATAACCGTATTAATTCGTATTGTTATTTGTACGAATTAATATAATTATTTCTAGAATCTACACTATCATTTCATGTAGATTAAAGATCATTACATTATGGTTTTCACTGGTCATTCAATTACAATTTCATCCATCATCAATTTAACAACATACATTCAGTGGTTCAAGGTGTAATTAAGCAAATCATACGTGTCAATAGATTTAACAGTAAAAGGGGTCATATTATACAAATTTAACTAATCAAATTTAAACATTTAACTATTCTATATCGAGTTCAATTGCATACCATTTATCAATTTACATTAACAATTTAACGTCCAATATAAACATCAACAATCAAACAATTATCAGCCAAACAGTATTATCATTGCATAAATAATTAACAAATAATGGTGTCAGATGTCATAGGTGAACTGATACAGGTAATAGCATATAAAACAGTGTCATTAACTAATAGCAGCATATTTCAATTGTCGTTTCAATTGAAATCAAATCTAATAAATAAAAGAACGTTAATCATGAGTGGTGGCTCACCTTTCGAGGCTAGAGATGGACAAGAAGATGACACGGATACGCACACTGATACGACACTGAAATTGAGCTACGAACCCAAGCACGAATTCGATGATCAAATCTTTCGAGGCTAGAGAAAATGGATAACACGACAAGCTACGGTTTGAATCACGATCTAGACAATCAACCAATCTGAACAACAAATTTCAAAGCGAAGTAAGCTGAACACGAATTTGACGGACAAAGCTAATAAATAAGAATCAATGGAAAATAAAAATCAACTTGATATAACTGAAATGAAATGTATATTATATTATTATATATATATTTTTAAAACCAATATTCAATTTGAAAACTCATATTTAAAATAATATATATATATATATATATATTTCAAATAAATACTAAGTTTAAACACCTATAAAATGAAATCTCTATATATTTACTAAAAACCAAACTCATGTATAATCATATATATAAACTAATATATAAACATATACAAACTCACATACATGTTATATTTAAAATCAATATTTATTATACAATCAACATAAAATTACTTCATTATAAACTCAAACAGATCATTTATAAAGTCATATACAATTAAACATGCGATATATGACTTATATAACTTGTACACGTAACAACATATTATACACAAACTTAGTTAAATTTTATATAAGCAGATTATATATAAACAGATATATATATATATATATAATATGTAAAATCATACTAGAAACAGTTATATGCAGCTTGTATACAGATATATGCGTGCGACTTAAAAAAAATGCAGACTTGACAAATAAACAACATATGCAGACCATTATATATATGCAAAAAAAATATGTGTAGGCTAATATATGCAGACACTATATAAAATATACACCTAAATATATTTATATTTTCAGGCTAATATGCAGACCCAATATAAAATGTACAACTAAATATATACATATTCATATGCGGCTACACAAATCATATATGCAATTACCTATATAACGTATGCAGATAATACATATGAAAACAAGTGTATATTCATGCTACAAAAATATTTGCAGACCAATGCATAAACTCGTATACTTAGATATATACATATATATAAACTACATATTATACATAACTTATACAAATTTATATATATATATATAGACAGATAGATCTTATACTTTTTTTTTAATTTTTTTTTACATATATATAACTTTATATATAATCAGGTGGAATGAAAGAAATAAAAAAAACAAACCTTAAAATAAATACTTCAAAGATGCCTACAGGTATGCTGCCTCAGGTAAATAGTTGTGCTCAGCTGCTAGTTTGAAGAAGTGGGAGCACGGGCCGGTTTTGTCAGATGGTGAGGCCTGATGTGGCATGCGGTGGGAAAGATGGAGATTTGGTCAGAGGTGGCGACAGGCTAATTGTGGGTTGTCAGCCGAGTGGTGTTGCAGGCGAATTGTGAAGGCGATGGTGGGATGAAGGGCTGCTAATGGAGTCTCGGCCATGAAGGGCGGAATCGGGTGATAAGGTGGTGGAGGCTATCAAGTCAAGGTGGAGAGGAGTATGAGTCTCGGCTATGGGGCGTTCGGGACGGAAACATGGTGGCGTTTGGCGGAGGTTATAGGCAAGGCTAGTAATGGAGATGGAGGGGTAGAGAAAATGGTCAGAGCGGGATCGGATGGGTGGCACGAGTTTGAGAGGCGCTGGGCCTCGGTTGCTTGACAGGGAGGAGTTCGGCATGCTATTATGGATCTAGTAGGCTGTTATGTGAAAGGTGGAGATGTGAGAAAATGTGGAAGGAAAAGAGCATGTGAACGTAAGTTTACAAATAGGATAAGTGAACAGGCATAATGATTCAAAACGCAACAGTTAAAACATAAATGCAAATGTTTGTACGCATGCCATAATTCTTGGGAAGTGATAGAAATTGATTTTCTAAATTTATTGATAGATATGACTAGGAAAGTTTGAACGTGGATTCTAGGAACAGCAAACGGCTGTAGAGTTCTACGAAGAAAAGTTAAATGGACACTGAATTCAAATGGTTACAGAGACCAAACGTCACGAAACCGGTACCGATACGGTAGGCGTTGCGTAAAGTGCAACGTTCACCGGACTTCAAATTTGACAATCGAATATACCGTAGAGATCAGCACGAGGAGACGATCAAAACGGTATACGGATATCAGTGGTCCGACTGAATTATAAAAATCTGAATTTTCTAATAGCGGAAAATGCAAGAAAAACGCTGAAAAATAAGATCGACGGAGCCAAAGATGTCCGAATTTGGAAAAACGACAAACTGACATCTTGCTCAGAAGATGGTTTAGAATTTTTCTATGTAAAAATATTTAGGTTTCAGAAACATTTTATTTTCATCGCTTTTTAACTGATTAAATTGAAGTAAATTTACGCGCGAAATAAACTTTCATATTTTCGAACGAAAATTTACCAGTTGCTATGTTTAACTAGACGTATTCCAAATATCAAATTTTTATTTTCAAAATTTTATCGTTAAAATTTTACAAAATTTTAACTAATTACGATATTAAAACAGTTGAAATTTACGGGTCGTTACAAAGCCACACCGATGAACTCCACTCGGTCCTCTCCACAACCCAGTACCGACGAATTGACGATCCGCTGAAGTCAATCACGACGAAATGAACGCCGTGACTGTTTCGAACAATTTTGGCCAAACTATGATCCAAATCGAAAAAAAAATCATAGATTTGGGTTGCGCTCTTCGAGATCTTTGAAAAGATATATAATTTGTTAGGGTTTTGAGGAGTTTGATTTGGGAATTGAATTTGCAATTTGGGAATTAGGGTTTTGTAATTGGATTTGGTTCTGCCATTGAGAAGGAGAAGTAGACAGATGAAATGTACGTATAAAAATTGGAATAAGAATATGGTTAGGGTTTATAACAGGCTATATATAAGCGGATCAGAAATAGAAAAGAATGGACCAGATCGATTTGGATTGAAACGATAAATGACCCGAAAAGCCCGTTCTGCCTCCGAAACGAAAATGGGTCATCCCATATATCAAAATAGATGTTTTTTATAATTTTAAACTCAATAGGACAGTTTCAAGTCCTAATTCCATCGTATGAAGAAGTTAGCTTAAAATCAGCTTATTTCAAATTTGATTTCAATTAAATTGATTTCTAAGCGTTTCGAGTCCGTACGATCAAACGACAAGTCTGATCGCTAAGAAACTTGAAACCTTACAATAATTTACCGTTACGGATCCGATAAAACTGGTTTTGTCGAAATCCAAGACAGTTGCTAAAATGGCTATTTTTACATTAATTAAATAAATTAATTAACCACTTTTTAATTTCAAATTTGATAAGCAACAATTTTCATCAATTTTGATTACTTGGCCATTTACAGTAATTTAAAACAATTTTACATATCGATTTAGTGTTTAAATATTACACTAATTACAGTGTTCAATTTCAACTGTAATTAAATCCAATTAATATAATTTCATTTCAATAAATTTATTTAATTTGATTTCGATCTTTTAATTCAATCAATTATTTCTCTACATACATAGTTAACATTGTTATACATTTTATTACATTAATATTTTACCATTTTCATCTTACTTTTCATTAATGTAATTTTTAATTACATTTAATTGCAATAAATCCTTGTATCATAGCTTAAATTCCAATAAATTGAGCAAACTTGATTCCAATTCTTTTTATATAGTCAATTGTCATATCATGCATAAAATTTTCATTGGTTACATCTTATTGAATTAACATTCTACAACTATCAATTTAACCTACATTACTACACTAATTAAGTGAATTAATTACAATTGATTTCCAATTTTAATTTAACAGGCTAAATAAACAAGTAGCATATAATAATTGTCACCATTAACTTTTAGTCACATTTGTATGTTTGTTATCTACACACAAATGTTATAGTTATTCACACAACATTCATTTTTTCCAATTTATAATTTATTACATACTATTTAATTAATACAACACTTAAAATTTTAATTGCTCTTTTAATTCAGTTATCAATTAATACATTCATTATTACAATAAATTTACAATTTATAACCTGTTATAATATATGTAAACATAAATAGTGAATATGCTATATATTGTTTTGTATTTAGTCCCACATCGTGGGATTAGTTCTATCCCAAGCTCCTAGGCCTTTATATAAAGGTGCTAATGTAATGAGAATGTATTATTAATCTCTACAATGAATGAAATATCCTCTCTCCTCTTTCTCTAATGTCTTCTGCTCTTATTTCTTTGTAACATATTCTTATTAGTTTACAACACGTTATCAGCACGATCTCTTTCTCAAATGTATTGGATATTATAATCTAGAAGATTACATCCATTTTTTCCTTTTATGTAGATACATCTATTTCTCTTAATCAGTCAGATATGTTTCTTCCTTATTCAACTAATGAAATCAGGTTTGAAATTTTCTAGATCTGCTTTTCTAGATTTGTTTTGCGGTTAATTTAGATCTAGATTTAAGTATTCTTGTTTCACAATTCTATATCTATTTCCTTATTTTCAGATTTGGATTTAAGTTTTAATAGATCTTATCTTTTCAAGATCTTATTTTATCATAGATCTAAATTTATAGATCTTATTTCACTGTACATGTATTTTTGTCATTATATTTCAGATCTCATTCTACTGTAGATCTAATTTTTTCTCTTATTTTTCTGATCTCATTATATTGTAGATCTCAAAATCACACTCAAATAATATATCTTTGAGATTTGTACATGGTTTAAAAATAAAATGTTGTGATTTTTTTGAATTTGGATTTGAATTGATTTCAAACTTGCTTATTATTGCATTTTTTTGAGATTATTTTTGGAAAGTAAGTTTTGAATTCGACAATTTTCTGTTGTTGGTTCAAATAAATTTATTGAACTTGATTGCGTTTTGGTTTGTGATATAGATCTAAGTAACCTATACATGTTTGGTAAATGAAGTTTTCATTTTGAAAACTCTTTGATTTAGATTTTGACTTTGGAAATGATTTTGATATATATAGTTTATATTTCCAGAAGAAATATTTTATTGTTTCTTAGAGAAACAAATATAAAGATAATACGTATCTAGAAGATCGTATTAAGTTTATATGAAAGAATAGGAACCTGAAGTTCATATGTGAGAAGGTGAAAGATTAAAGCTTTCATAAGTTGAAATAAAGCCTTGAAAAAAAAATAAGCGAGAAATTCTAGAAGAATATGTTGATATGTCCAGAAGACATAACATAAAAACAATATGATAGAATAACATTACAAATGTGGTAAATACTATTTCCTCGAAGAGAAATAGTATTATTATTCTCATGTTCGAATACAATTATGAAGAGTCCTCTTATTTCATTGTTTTTTTTAATATTGGAGACCTGAAATTCTCAAATAAAAATTATGCATATAAGTTTGTATTCCTAAAAAAAGGAGGATTATATATAAAAACTCAAATATATAAATTTGAGATATGAAGCTTTGAATTATTAGAAAAGCTAATTCAGATTATGGTAAATTCTAACCATGTTTGCAATCAAACCTAAAGTTTGATAATGAAAATCAAGTTGTACCACTTAGGATCTAAAGTACTAAACAAAGACTTTATTTTAAAGTAAAATTGGAACCTAAAGTTCTAAAAATATTTGCCAATAGTATTAACTACTAAACTAAATAAATGTATAGAAATTTGTTCACTCCAGAAGTGGTGATAATAATAATAAAAAATCTCTAGAAGAGATTTGTATATTTAGTAGTGATAAAATATCTCCAGAAGAGATTTGTTGATATATTTGGTAAAGAATTATGAAGTTGATTTTCTTATGAGAGAAATAATTTGAATCTGAGATGTATAGTTATTTATGATTATGAATGATATGGACAGATCTGAGTTGATAATGTTGTTTATTTTAGAAATTCTAATTATTGAGAAATAGATTTTCTCTTTAAGATATCCATTTTAATTTTATTATGAGTAACATTGAACTTAGATCTGAGATGAAATTGTTTTACTTTAAGTATTGTTTTTTTCAATTGATTCATATATTTATGATGAAATCATTTTGTTGTAACAGTAGTTATATCTTAGACCACATAAAGATTAATTGCATTTATTTTTATCATAAATGTATTAAATGCATTGGTTATTGTAAATTAAATGATGTTGTATGTTTTTGTTTGGAATAAGAATACACGTATGATTTACTATTTGATGTATCTATTATGACAAGTAATGTCTGGTGTAATGGAAGAAATAGGTTTAACAACAACTTAAAGTTGTGCAAAGAAATTATTTTAATAGAAGTTGTATAACTCAAAGTCCAAGACCTGAAGTCTTGAATTATGAAAAGACTTTCTGATAAAGTTTACAAGTTTGAATTCTTATTAATGTTTTTTTTATTTCTCAAAATGTACAAAAAGAAGTTTACGCAAAATTTAAGAACCCAAAGTTCATAATAAATTTGTGAACTTGAAGTTCATGAATTAGAAGCCCGAAGCTCTATTGAAACTATGTAAAATGATAAGGTTATACTTCTTGAAGAAGTTAAAGGCAAATAATATATTATCATATGAGATAATGATGGTGCATTCAAGAGATTACAAAATTCACCAAATGAGTTATACCTTACCTTATATCTTCACATTTACATTAAATGTACCAAATATCCCGAAGATATTATGTTATATGATATTTCAAACATCATTGGATGTGTGTGTGTATTAATCTCTTGAAAAGATATTTTAAAGATTTATTTATATTTATATTGCAAAATCTAACATCCCAGAAGAAATGTTATAAGAATTTTATTTTTGTTACATTGCAATTCCTTAAAAGGAAACACTATATTCCCTGAAGGAATAACCATATAATTTTTTTGAAGCAATAACAATAATTTTTCAAAAAAAAGGGATATTGTATGCCAATATTACACTCCAGAAGTAGTGGTTTTATCTCTTGCAACTTACTTTCATTTGGTGAATCTAATTTTGTTATTGTATTTAAAGTTTGATATGCCATTTCAAAGGCAAGTACAACAAAAATCTCTAGCAGTGATATTTTATGCCATTGTAAAAGTAGTAATTATATAATTTATATAAAAGAAATATTGTTTATTGATATGGAATTTCCATAATGCATATATATATATATATATATAGAAGAGATAAGTTCACTCTAGAAGTGGTGATACTGAAATATCTCTAGAAGAGATTTATAAATTTGAAAATGATAACATATCTCTAGAAGAGATTTGTTTATATATTTGGTAATTTTATTAAACCAAATAAATGCATAGAAATTTATATTTGGGATATAATTAAGGAATAAAACTTAACAACTTTAAGTTGTGTGTATATTTTGTTCGAACCAGAAGTTCGATATGGTTCCAACCATATGTTTTGAACATTATCATGCGGTTTTGACGGATTCACGTTGACATTGATCTATAAATAGAAATTAATAGTCTGAATCCTTGCAATATTTTGTTCCAAAAATCACTAATTCAAAAGAGAAAGAATATGCAAATTTATGATATATATGCAATACGTGGACGCACGTATATATCCATATATGTAAATATTTAGCCAACAACCTGAAGTTTGTTATGAGCTCATCATATAGATTATTTATGGATATTATTTAGTGATTTAAAATTCAATCAACAGAAATGTTGAATGACCTAAAGTCATGTATGTATTCAAATGATCTACACAATAAGTAAATTCCTCTAATTCTCTAGATCAATGAATGAGAACAAACTCTAATAAGCAATATCAATTGAATGCATCTTACCAACTAATAAAATGATTATCCTCCTATAACTGATATAAATATAATGTATTTGCTAGTAGCAATGTGATAATGGATCAAAATGAGAATCCAAAGAGGTTTATTATTTAATGTGACAATGTTTGTCAACATTGAGGGGGAGGATAAAGGGATACAAGCTCATTTTGATCATTGGTGTTAAATATTTGTTAAAATATAAAATGATGCAAAATATTAAGTAACTTGAATAAATTATCAATAATATCCCTAGTAAACTTTCTCCAATATAGATTTGAATCCCTGAAGGATCAAAATGTGTAAACCACATCTGAAATGTGGTTCAAAAGTCAGTTCAAAATATTTTTGGAGTAAGTAATAAAGATGCCAAATAAATGAGGTGAGTGTTCTTGAAGAAACACTTAAGGATGCTCTGAAAGAGATCCATGACATGATTGTCAAATAACCCTAGAAGTGGTTTAGGTACCTAAAATATGATAAATAAAGAGATCTCAATAAATCATATCTAGAACTGACATGATTTAATATGATAAATAAAGCGCTTATGTTTATAAATGGATTAAAGATCCTGGATTAGAGAAAAACATGATTGGCCATCATGAAATTATCCTAAATAAGAAATGTGAACCTGTAGTTCGCAAAATATAATTATATATATATATATAATAGAAAAACACACTGAAATTACTGAAGCACATGTAGTGCTACATCGTGTTAAATGCTCTAGGCATGATGTTTTTATAAATAATTGAATTCTGAAGTAGCGAAAGTGTTTGAAACACTTAAAATACCCTGAAGGTATGAATATTGGTTAAATCATACTAAATGATGAAAATCTACTAGTTCTCGAAGAATATAAATTACTTTGCTGCTTATAAAGAATGCAAAGAATAAAGGGTGTAGATTACAAATTTCTTTTAAATATTGTTGTAATGAAAATCTTGATATAATTCATGATGAGTAGATTACTTCCTATTTTTAAGTATTATTGTAATGAAACTTTTAATATCCATTGAATTGGTAGTTGCGATATGCAAATACTTATTAAAGTATATAAATTCCTGAAGAATATATATAACTTTTATAGTTATAAAGAATGCAGATGTGACATCCCGGAATTTCGAGCAATATCAATTTAATAATCTATATTAAATATTAAATTGATATGATGATAATTGTTAATAAGTTTGAATTGATTTGATAATTTTCTTTTAAATGGATATTTAACTGATAAATTATCTTTTAAAGCTAATAAATTGTTTTCTATTTATATATATATATTTGTATATATTGTAAATAGTCAATGTCTGTTTAAATTTGATTAAATTCAATATTTAATAAATAACTATTTGGCTTTAGAATATACTCAAGATTAAAGTTAAAGTTGTTTAAATGATTTTGTTCTTTTTAAAAGTATAGCTTGATAAATATAAGTGATTAAGTGATAAATTCTTTTATGAATTATTCTAATGTAATAATGAGCTTTATTTATAATATAATGTCTATATAAGTAGATTTTTATTATAAATGAAAATTGTTATATATATTTTGAAAAGAAGTTATGGTTTTTAAATTTTATATAAAACTCTAAAATAAATATAATAATTATAGATAATAAAATATACATTGTAAATATTTAAGGTAAGTATAAAATAGAATGATAATGGGTAATTATATATTGATAGTTTATCTTTTAAAGTGTAAATACCTTCATGTTAGAAAATAAAAATAAATACACTTATGTTAGAAATTAGAAACATATAACAAGCTAACATAACTATAACCATATCAGTTTTATAGTAAAACTTAAGTAAGATATTATGTACACTATGGCAATATATGTTGCAAGCTTGAAAATCACCTAAGTATAAGAAGATATATGAGGCAGTAGAAACATCTCAATACATACGAATAACAATAGAGTATGTATGCTTAGCATCTAAGTCAAACAAGTATAAATAAATATATGCAAGTTGTACCTAAAAGGAAAAAGAATGGGCTGGTGTAAAGTTGATAAGGAGCAAGCATTTAATGCTACATCACCAAGTACATGAAACATTTCCTTTCAGCCCCAAAGAGATGAAAATCTCTGAATTTATTCGTGTACCAAAACAGTAAACAATTTGTATATTTACCAACTTGCCTCATTATATTTCGTATACAAAAGCTTTGCAACCCCAGTTTCTAAAAGTTTATACAAATACAACCTAAGTAAAAGAAGGAATGGAGGAAATACAAATGTAACCTGGAAAATCAAATTAGAAAAACAAAAGCACTCCAGTTTCAATTTAAAATGGAAGCCTCTCAACTACAACAAGTTTCTGGAATCAAAACTGAAATGTATGCAAGTTTTCACATGCAAGTTTCAAACTGCCTCTTTTCAAACTAAAGAATAAAGCTCTCTGTTCTATAGTCAGGTGAGTAAACTTTTTAAACAAAAACTTAAGTAATCTATGAATTTATGTGATTATGTTTGTTTATATGTATGTGTATATGCAATACTTGTGAATGTATGTAAGTGTGCATATCTGTAGTTTTAAAACATCTCAGATTTTAGCTCAAGCCTCTGTTTTAAAACTGAAACATGTGATACCTTTAGTTCTGGTGCATATGACTTACAAGTTAAGTAGACTTGTGATGTATGTGTAGAAATGTGTTTGTATGTTGGTTTTGAAGACTCTAAAAAAAAAAACATGTAAGAAACTTCATCCTTTTAAAACCTTAAGTATCTGAATGTTTGGGCAAGTTAAATCTGGGATATGTGGGTATATGTATGCCTGTATAAATTGAGGCATCTCTGTTCTTATTTTTTTTCCAGACCCAAATTCCTTTCAAATTCATTTGCTCTTGATCCAGACTTTGTTGAGGCATAAGTCTTAAACAAAGTATGTTAGTTGGGTCATAGTTTTAAGTTTAAAAACTTGCTTAAGTTAAACAAATTGGTATGGACTCTGGAAATTGAAAACAACAGAACAATCCTTTAATATGTGAAATTTCAAGTTTCTAAATTTACAAATTTATGAATATAAACTGAATTCGTATACCAAAATATGATTTTTAAAATAAGACTCGTGATTTTTAGTGGGTTGTTTAGTAGCAGTTCGAGGATGATCGGAGTGGAAGTTTTGATCATTTTCCGGCGTTGTGATGATCTAGGGGAGCCGAGTTGCCTCGTGGAGATGAAGGGGTCTAGGGTAGTCACAGGAAAAATATAGCGATGGTCGGTCGATGACCATGGAAGCGGCGGCGATCGTTTAAGTTTTTTTAACCTAGTTTTAGCGAGGGTCGCTTTTTGATTCGTTCTCCCTCCCTTGTTGATCGAGTGCTGCGTGTTTTTGGAGGGTGGTAGAGGGGGCATTGACGAAGTGGTGATCGGAGTTTCGAGTACTTCGATGATCTCGATGTCGAGAACGATGAGTTTCCAGGTTGTGGGTGGTTTGATGTGTCGAATTCCAGGCTTCAGTTTGAACTCGATTTCGATTCGAGTGGCCGTGATGGTTTTGGGCGAGCACAGTCCGGTCTGAGGTTGGTGGACGAGGGGATGACGTGCTGGTGGGAGACCGGAGTTGGCCGGAACCACGGTGCACGTGCACCGTGCATTTGTGTAGCACTGAGGAGTTTTGGTTTGAGCAGGAGGGTTACTCGAGTTTTTCCCGAGTAAATAAAGGGGATGGCCGAAGTTTTTCTCTGTTCGACTCGAAGTAAAACAGGGGAAGCTCGGGTTATTTTGTTTGTGTGCCAGTTTTAAAAGCCTGGCAGTTTAAAGTTTTCAAAATTTAAATCTTGGTTTAAATTCTAAAGACAGGATTTTAAGCAGAGTTTAAACCAAATCTTTTGATAGGATTCAAATTTATTTTGTCTCCTAGTTTTAAATAAAAATAATTTTTATAAAAATGAAATGTTTTAGCAACTTTATAATGTTTAAAGTGTATTTAAAGTGTTTTAAAATTTAGCTAAGTTAAATTTGTAATTATCTTGAATCTAAAATGAAATGGAAAAGTAGATTCAAAAGTAAAGTATTTCAAGGCATTTATAAATGAGAATTTGACCATTTATAAGAAATTGCTTTACCTTTTAAATAAATGAAGATTTAAAGATTGTAATTATTAAGTAAATAAATAATTAGCTAATTTGATTAATTAATGTTTGAATTAATTAATTTAATAATTGAAGGTTAAATTAGTTAATTAAAGTTTAAGAAAATGAATTGGTAAGAAATGGATAATTAAGAATCATTAATTAAATAAGAGTGGAATTTTAATTTATGATTATTAATTAATGAAGTAAGAATTAATTAAGTTATATTGAATACTTAGTTAATTAAATAATTAAGGATTTATTAATAAGTATTAAAGATGAAATTTAATAGTAAGTAATAACGAATCTTAATTAATTACTTTAGAAAAGTAATTTAGGAAGTGTTGATAATTAATGAAGGTTATTAACTAGAATTATTAAATAATGGATTAATATGATTAATCTTGATAATTAATTAAGTTTATTAATTTAAGATAATCAGTCATGAATTATTTAAGTATAATTTACTTATGAAATAATTAAGAAAATTTATTTCTCATTTTAATAAATTAAGTATAAAATGAATTGTTTAAATTAATTAACTTAGTTTAATTTATTTAAATATCCATTTGATGATATGATAAGAATAATTACTTAAGGAAGTAATTAATGATAGGTGATTTAATTTAGAAAGTAATTTGGGTATAATAACCTTGTATAAATTAATCGAGGGATTAATTAGAGAATAATTAATTATGGAGTAATTAAATTATTGATGAAGTAATTAAGGTAGTTAATTACTATATGGAGTTAATCAAAGTGATTAACAATTTTGTTTAATTGAAGATAAATTACTAAATGTAATAGATGTAATTAGAGATCATTAAATATTATAATTAATGATGTAGTTTAAAATGGACTTATTTGGAAATAATTAATAAATGAAGGAATTCCTTTATGAAATTAATTAAAGAAGAAATGTAATTAATTTTAGTAATTTAAAAGAGTTACTTTCTATATTTGGTATAAGATAATTAAATTGTAAAAAAATAATTAAAGGATAATTACTTAAATGTAATTAAAGGTTAATTAATCAAGGAGGATTAATTAAGATGAAAATAGAGAATGATTAATTAATTGACTTGTAATTAATTAATGGTTATGTAAGCAAGATTAATATTGATGGGGTAATTAATTTAATTTACTTTAAATTAATTAGAGATTTGTAATTAATTTAATTCATTTTAAATTAATTATAAATGGTGTGATTATTAATCCTTGTTTATATAGGATGGATGATATTGATTTCCTTGGTTGATTGTGACCTCTGATATGAGATGAGTGATATCTATTGTTATATGGATGTTTGTTTTAAAGCATGATAATATTGATTATCTGATGAGATATGGATTATCTGTTTATGATGATGATGTTATATCTATTGTTATATGGATGTTTGTTTTAAAGCATGATAATATTGATTATCTGATGAGATATGGATTATCTGTTTATGATGATGATGTTATATCTATTGTTATATTGTGATTTATCTATCTGTGAGTATATAGATAATTGAATTAAATTGTTTTAACTTTAAAACAACTTGGCCTTAAAAAACACGGTTTGGATTCGATGAGACCGGGATCGGGTTTCCGTATACCGGGATTCCAGGTCTGGAGACCCGAATACCACATCGATCCAAAATAACGTTAGGTCGTGAAATTCAAATGGAGCAAGTGAAGACTCGAGGTATAAGAACTATACGTCAGTATAACTCTGTGGGTGATTCCGTAATGAGTTGACGAAGATAGTACTTATAGATTCGAGATGGTGATTCAGAATGCAAGGGTTATTGTCGTTAACTCTGAGGGTGATTCCAATACGAGTGTAACGAGATAATGCCTTCGGTTTCGTTCGAACCCGGAACGAACTTGTATGGATTGAATGCTTTCAGAACATCGTCAGGTGGACGATGAGCATTCTAAGAGATGTGTTCTCTAAAGGTAATCGTGACCTCAAGCCTCATCAACCGGGAATGGCTAAAACAGGGGAGGTGCAGCAAGGTTAGTGGGTAGCACCCAAGTAGGACGAGATTACCCCTGTCTAGATGTCCCTTATTATTCGGCTTTGTGTGCGGTTGATCATGACAACCGTGGGGTGTCTTGTCCGGGAATTATCCAGTAAGGGATGTTCCGGCCTTGTGTTGCAGGGGGTCGGGAGTGATCCTCGGTACGGTGATCTAGGCCACGTACTGTGACGGGCGGTACCCCAGTAGCCCTGCCATTGTATGGAATCCAAAATCCAATAAGTGCCATCGGATTTGATTGTATACCTATGTATGCTGGAATTTAATCATGTAACAATTTCAGCTATTTCTTATTTACTTGAAAACCCTAGACCTATTATAATATCACTGAATTTCCTATTAAACTGTTTTGGTTAGCGTAAGGTAAAAACATTTCCATGTTTATGTGTGGGATGTCTTACGTGATACCTTTTGTTTTCAAAGGTTTTTAAAAGTTAACCAACTTTAACCGTTTACTCATACCAAACCCATGTCTGACCCGAAGTTTATTTCTGTTTTCCATAAACTCTCGGGTACCCAAATTTTTACGGGTAGCCAAGGGATTCAGGTTAGCTTTGACGAATTGTGGAGGAGCAATGGAGCAGGAGGCTTCAGCGTGTAGATATATATTGGTTCCGCTGTGTTAGTGTTTATCTGTATTTCCGCTGTGTTGTATCTCTGTGATTTGTGAGTTGTATTAACTAGACAGGTGTTTATAACTGTCTAGTATGTGTTGTATTATCTGTGTAACTCTGATGTATATGATACTATGTAATCTATTATGTGATATATTATATTTCAATCGTTCCGCTGTTGAGATTCTGTGGTTGTTTCTTCTTCTTCTCTATCTTTTCTACTTTCTCACCCCTTTCTTTCTTTTCGATGATGCGATTTTCCGGTAGTGGAATTTCGGGTCGTCACAGTTGGTATCAGAGCGTTAGGTTGAGCGAATACCTAGGCTCTGGAGTGGTGTCTATCCTGAGAGAGCGTACTTGTAATTTTTATCTATATATATATTTATATATTTCTACCTACTTGTTGGGTTACCTGTTCGGGTTTTCCAATATAAGTTATAAAGGTAGATAGGGTAGTGGTGTGTGTAACACGACTACCAATGGTTGGGAGTGTATCTGTCGAGACTGTAGATCTAATACCGTCTCGAGTAAGCTTTGTTGATGTAAGTATTTCATCGATCTCTGAAGGTAACCTGTAAAGGTTCGGAGTCCATCTTTGAGTAGAGTTTGGATCTGTCGGTTAGACAGAAGCTAGTGATGATATCTTGATATCTCAGGGATTAGTAGCTGTGTGATGAGACACGGTGACTATGGATGTTTCCGAAGATGTTTTCTTTGGAACAAGTTTTAAGAAGTGTATCTGCTTCGGTGTAGTGGCTGTGTTCAGCAGAGTGTTTCTGTTTAGTTTGAGGTTCGAGTTTCTCGAAGAGCTTTGGATTTAGAATTCCTTGGCATTGGTGTCAGCAGTGCAGCTCGGAGTATTCTGTGTATTGGCAAGAAGCTTTCTAGCTTAGCAGTGGAGTTCAGAAGCAGCAGAGTAGTTTCGTTTCTTCGATGGAATTGACTAGTTGAGTGTAGGCTGTTCTGTTTAGTAAAGAGAGAACAGTTTTTCTTTGGAATCAGGCTGAGTTGATCGCAAAAGTGACTTGCGATAGTCTGAGTGTTCTCTTGGGATGTTAGGAATTTTTCTGGATGTCTTCAGGAAGTCAGAATTTTGTTAGCATCTGGAGTTTGAGTTTGGTATCGACTGGATTTCCAGGAGTGATACCGATGGTTCAGCTTAGTAGTAGGATGGTTTTTGGAGAGAGTTTAGTGAAGCAGCTCGGGTTTTGGAGGAACTTTTGAGTTTTCTCTTTATGGATCTATTGAACCATATTTTCGGAATGGTTGAGAAGCTTACCAGTTGTGGCTACTGACCGACGGTTGCAAAGCCTAGGTCCGTCACAGTTGGTATCAGTGGAAGTTTGTGCTTGTGTTCGTCATCAGCATTTTCATCTGCTCGGATCAGAGTTGTGCAGCGGAAGCAATTTGGAGAGCATCTGTTTTATCTCTTTTGGATAAGAGAAGTGAGATCCGTCTTTTGATTCTGGAATAGAGTGGAGTTCTGAGTTGTGGTTGATCTTGGAAAGATCATTTTGTTGATTATTTTGGTTCAGGATGTTTCGGGAGGGCATCAGCGAAGGATAAGCTGATCAGTAAGGATGTAGGAGTCCCAGGATCGTCCGAAGGATTTTGGTGGATAAGAATCGGAGATTTGATTTTGGATAAGTGTTTGATCTTCAGGAGTGAATTGTCAGTTTGGATAACTGAAATTCGTTGGTTTCACGTGTCTCTGAGGGAGTACGTGTATGAGTTATCTCTGGTTGTAGAACCAGCAGTTCAGGAGTTTTGGATGTTGAGTCAGACTTGTTTATAGTCTGATATCCTATCTTGTTTGTAGATCTAGTTGTGTGTAGCTTAGTAGTATTGATTGTTTGGATTCTATAGAGCGAGTAACCCGGTATTTATACTCGGGGAAACTCGAGGAAATTCTATCCAGTATTTTGTCCGGATAGTTAGATTTGTTGATTGGATGATTGATTGCTATGGTTGATTAGTATATATTGATGATATATGCTTGTGTTTAAAATTAAATCATTAATGAGATTATTAAATTACCTTTGTTTTAAATTTCGGGGACGAAATTCTTTTAAGAGGGGAGGAATGTGACATCCCGGAATTTCGAGCAATATCAATTTAATAATCTATATTAAATATTAAATTGATATGATGATAATTGTTAATAAGTTTGAATTGATTTGATAATTTTCTTTTAAATGGATATTTAACTGATAAATTATATTTTAAAGCTAATAAATTGTTTTCTATTTATATATATATATTTGTATATATTGTAAATAGTCAATGTCTGTTTAAATTTGATTAAATTCAATATTTAATAAATAACTATTTGGCTTTAGAATATACTCAAGATTAAAGTTAAAGTTGTTTAAATGATTTTGTTCTTTTTAAAAGTATAGCTTGATAAATATAAGTGATTAAGTGATAAATTCTTTTATGAATTATTCTAATGTAATAATGAGCTTTATTTATAATATAATGTCTATATAAGTAGATTTTTATTATAAATGAAAATTGTTATATATATTTTGAAAAGAAGTTATGGTTTTTAAATTTTATATAAAACTCTAAAATAAATATAATAATTATAGATAATAAAATATACATTGTAAATATTTAAGGTAAGTATAAAATAGAATGATAATGGGTAATTATATATTGATAGTTTATCTTTTAAAGTGTAAATACCTTCATGTTAGAAAATAAAAATAAATACACTTATGTTAGAAATTAGAAACATATAACAAGCTAACATAACTATAACCATATCAGTTTTATAGTAAAACTTAAGTAAGATATTATGTACACTATGGCAATATATGTTGCAAGCTTGAAAATCACCTAAGTATAAGAAGATATATGAGGCAGTAGAAACATCTCAATACATACGAATAACAATAGAGTATGTATGCTTAGCATCTAAGTCAAACAAGTATAAATAAATATATGCAAGTTGTACCTAAAAGGAAAAAGAATGGGCTGGTGTAAAGTTGATAAGGAGCAAGCATTTAATGCTACATCACCAAGTACATGAAACATTTCCTTTCAGCCCCAAAGAGATGAAAATCTCTGAATTTATTCGTGTACCAAAACAGTAAACAATTTGTATATTTACCAACTTGCCTCATTATATTTCGTATACAAAAGCTTTGCAACCCCAGTTTCTAAAAGTTTATACAAATACAACCTAAGTAAAAGAAGGAATGGAGGAAATACAAATGTAACCTGGAAAATCAAATTAGAAAAACAAAAGCACTCCAGTTTCAATTTAAAATGGAAGCCTCTCAACTACAACAAGTTTCTGGAATCAAAACTGAAATGTATGCAAGTTTTCACATGCAAGTTTCAAACTGCCTCTTTTCAAACTAAAGAATAAAGCTCTCTGTTCTATAGTCAGGTGAGTAAACTTTTTAAACAAAAACTTAAGTAATCTATGAATTTATGTGATTATGTTTGTTTATATGTATGTGTATATGCAATACTTGTGAATGTATGTAAGTGTGCATATCTGTAGTTTTAAAACATCTCAGATTTTAGCTCAAGCCTCTGTTTTAAAACTGAAACATGTGATACCTTTAGTTCTGGTGCATATGACTTACAAGTTAAGTAGACTTGTGATGTATGTGTAGAAATGTGTTTGTATGTTGGTTTTGAAGACTCTAAAAAAAAAAACATGTAAGAAACTTCATCCTTTTAAAACCTTAAGTATCTGAATGTTTGGGCAAGTTAAATCTGGGATATGTGGGTATATGTATGCCTGTATAAATTGAGGCATCTCTGTTCTTATTTTTTTTCCAGACCCAAATTCCTTTCAAATTCATTTGCTCTTGATCCAGACTTTGTTGAGGCATAAGTCTTAAACAAAGTATGTTAGTTGGGTCATAGTTTTAAGTTTAAAAACTTGCTTAAGTTAAACAAATTGGTATGGACTCTGGAAATTGAAAACAACAGAACAATCCTTTAATATGTGAAATTTCAAGTTTCTAAATTTACAAATTTATGAATATAAACTGAATTCGTATACCAAAATATGATTTTTAAAATAAGACTCGTGATTTTTAGTGGGTTGTTTAGTAGCAGTTCGAGGATGATCGGAGTGGAAGTTTTGATCATTTTCCGGCGTTGTGATGATCTAGGGGAGCCGAGTTGCCTCGTGGAGATGAAGGGGTCTAGGGTAGTCACAGGAAAAATATAGCGATGGTCGGTCGATGACCATGGAAGCGGCGGCGATCGTTTAAGTTTTTTTAACCTAGTTTTAGCGAGGGTCGCTTTTTGATTCGTTCTCCCTCCCTTGTTGATCGAGTGCTGCGTGTTTTTGGAGGGTGGTAGAGGGGGCATTGACGAAGTGGTGATCGGAGTTTCGAGTACTCCGATGATCTCGATGTCGAGAACGATGAGTTTCCAGGTTGTGGGTGGTTTGATGTGTCGAATTCCAGGCTTCAGTTTGAACTCGATTTCGATTCGAGTGGCCGTGATGGTTTTGGGCGAGCACAGTCCGGTCTGAGGTTGGTGGACGAGGGGATGACGTGCTGGTGGGAGACCGGAGTTGGCCGGAACCACGGTGCACGTGCACCGTGCATTTGTGTAGCACTGAGGAGTTTTGGTTTGAGCAGGAGGGTTACTCGAGTTTTTCCCGAGTAAATAAAGGGGATGGCCGAAGTTTTTCTCTGTTCGACTCGAAGTAAAACAGGGGAAGCTCGGGTTATTTTGTTTGTGTGCCAGTTTTAAAAGCCTGGCAGTTTAAAGTTTTCAAAATTTAAATCTGGGTTTAAATTCTAAAGACAGGATTTTAAGCAGAGTTTAAACCAAATCTTTTGATAGGATTCAAATTTATTTTGTCTCCTAGTTTTAAATAAAAATAATTTTTATAAAAATGAAATGTTTTAGCAACTTTATAATGTTTAAAGTGTATTTAAAGTGTTTTAAAATTTAGCTAAGTTAAATTTGTAATTATCTTGAATCTAAAATGAAATGGAAAAGTAGATTCAAAAGTAAAGTATTTCAAGGCATTTATAAATGAGAATTTGACCATTTATAAGAAATTGCTTTACCTTTTAAATAAATGAAGATTTAAAGATTGTAATTATTAAGTAAATAAATAATTAGCTAATTTGATTAATTAATGTTTGAATTAATTAATTTAATAATTGAAGGTTAAATTAGTTAATTAAAGTTTAAGAAAATGAATTGGTAAGAAATGGATAATTAAGAATCATTAATTAAATAAGAGTGGAATTTTAATTTATGATTATTAATTAATGAAGTAAGAATTAATTAAGTTATATTGAATACTTAGTTAATTAAATAATTAAGGATTTATTAATAAGTATTAAAGATGAAATTTAATAGTAAGTAATAACGAATCTTAATTAATTACTTTAGAAAAGTAATTTAGGAAGTGTTGATAAGTAATGAAGGTTATTAACTAGAATTATTAAATAATGGATTAATATGATTAATCTTGATAATTAATTAAGTTTATTAATTTAAGATAATCAGTCATGAATTATTTAAGTATAATTTACTTATGAAATAATTAAGAAAATTTATTTCTCATTTTAATAAATTAAGTATAAAATGAATTGTTTAAATTAATTAACTTAGTTTAATTTATTTAAATATCCATTTGATGATATGATAAGAATAATTACTTAAGGAAGTAATTAATGATAGGTGATTTAATTTAGAAAGTAATTTGGGTATAATAACCTTGTATAAATTAATCGAGGGATTAATTAGAGAATAATTAATTATGGAGTAATTAAATTATTGATGAAGTAATTAAGGTAGTTAATTACTATATGGAGTTAATCAAAGTGATTAACAATTTTGTTTAATTGAAGATAAATTACTAAATGTAATAGATGTAATTAGAGATCATTAAATATTATAATTAATGATGTAGTTTAAAATGGACTTATTTGGAAATAATTAATAAATGAAGGAATTCCTTTATGAAATTAATTAAAGAAGAAATGTAATTAATTTTAGTAATTTAAAAGAGTTACTTTCTATATTTGGTATAAGATAATTAAATTGTAAAAAAATAATTAAAGGATAATTACTTAAATGTAATTAAAGGTTAATTAATCAAGGAGGATTAATTAAGATGAAAATAGAGAATGATTAATTAATTGACTTGTAATTAATTAATGGTTATGTAAGCAAGATTAATATTGATGGGGTAATTAATTTAATTTACTTTAAATTAATTAGAGATTTGTAATTAATTTAATTCATTTTAAATTAATTATAAATGGTGTGATTATTAATCCTTGTTTATATAGGATGGATGATATTGATTTCCTTGGTTGATTGTGACCTCTGATATGAGATGAGTGATATCTATTGTTATATGGATGTTTGTTTTAAAGCATGATAATATTGATTATCTGATGAGATATGGATTATCTGTTTATGATGATGATGTTATATCTATTGTTATATGGATGTTTGTTTTAAAGCATGATAATATTGATTATCTGATGAGATATGGATTATCTGTTTATGATGATGATGTTATATCTATTGTTATATTGTGATTTATCTATCTGTGAGTATATAGATAATTGAATTAAATTGTTTTAACTTTAAAACAACTTGGCCTTAAAAAACACGGTTTGGATTCGATGAGACCGGGATCGGGTTTCCGTATACCGGGATTCCAGGTCTGGAGACCCGAATACCACATCGATCCAAAATAACGTTAGGTCGTGAAATTCAAATGGAGCAAGTGAAGACTCGAGGTATAAGAACTATACGTCAGTATAACTCTGTGGGTGATTCCGTAATGAGTTGACGAAGATAGTACTTATAGATTCGAGATGGTGATTCAGAATGCAAGGGTTATTGTCGTTAACTCTGAGGGTGATTCCAATACGAGTGTAACGAGATAATGCCTTCGGTTTCGTTCGAACCCGGAACGAACTTGTATGGATTGAATGCTTTCAGAACATCGTCAGGTGGACGATGAGCATTCTAAGAGATGTGTTCTCTAAAGGTAATCGTGACCTCAAGCCTCATCAACCGGGAATGGCTAAAACAGGGGAGGTGCAGCAAGGTTAGTGGGTAGCACCCAAGTAGGACGAGATTACCCCTGTCTAGATGTCCCTTATTATTCGGCTTTGTGTGCGGTTGATCATGACAACCGTGGGGTGTCTTGTCCGGGAATTATCCAGTAAGGGATGTTCCGGCTGTAACGACCCAGAATTTTGGACCATTCACATCCATTATAAGTGTATAGGTAGACACTCATGCCGGAGTTGAATTGCTCAAAATACCGCATTGTTAATTTAAATTTGGCAAAACTGAACATATACAATAAATTAATAATCACAGATCACAGACACAGAGTAATAAGTGCAGCGGAAATAAAAAAGATAGTAGTTCATGAAGCTACTATATGAATATATAAAATACATCAGAGTTTACAACAGAAGAGTAATACGATACATCAGAGTTAAACCAGATACAACGGGAGAGTAACCGATACAAATTAGAATACATCACTGGAATCATCGAATATCTGAAAGCTGGATAGATAGCTGGATCTCCAAGCGAAGCTCCAACTCTAAAGGTGAGTCTCGTAAGCTGAACTACTCAGTCTGACCCGAGCGTAAAGTAAAAACACAAAACACTCGAGTCAGGATTAACATTCTCATATTAATAAATCCAACTCAAGTGAAATAGCAATTGAAATACAAGTAACTCAAAGGATGTTTGGAATAACCATCCTTTAAGGATCCGTCAAACTATCTACTAGGTAGTAGTGTACGATAAGTAGATAATGTCTATCAGTAATATAAAGATATCAAAATAGCGTTAAGTCATGGCCCATTCCACCCTTAACACATTTTTATTCCCACAAGCATATACAAGACCGTAGTTTCCCCAAAACCGGAAGTCACCAGAGGGCAATCCATATACTAAAGGTACAAATCAAAATCGTAGTGGTCGCGCATAAATGGAATACAAGTATGACAAGGCACATGAGGCTATACCCAAGATAGTGATACTACCGTTCGCCTGATCCGGGCTGGTGAGAACGCAACGCCGCAGCGCCCGCAACACCGTGAAACAACACTCCCAAAATCAAGGGTGCACCAATCGACAACAAGTATAAGTAGTTCGAAGAAGTGTGTCCACTTGAGGTATCAATCCTCCATTGGCCCGGCACAGCTCCTGTTTTAGTCATTTCCAATTTGACACAAGTGTCAAGGCTATCCATTATCGTTCTCTTTCTTCAGTCAACACGTACATCATTCCAACCACTTCATTCTGGATCATCACTTCGCGTATAGTTATTAAAGTGGTTTTCGGTTTAGATAGAGAGTATATCCATAACCGAATTCCGGTCTCTTTAATAACTTTCGTAATTATTACACCGATTGGTCGTTTGTTTATTTCAAAACCAAATCAATTTCAATTTCAAAAAGAATTCGTAAACCAGCATTTCATTTGTCTTCCAAAATCAATTTCCAAAATTTTCGTTTCAAAACTTCCAATTTACCATTTCAAATCTTATAATTCAATTTCAATTTCATTTAAACCATTCGAATATTGATTCAAGTTCGTATATCAGTTTCATTCCGAAATCATTTAAATTAATTTAATCTAACCTTTAAATCAATTTAAATTCATTTATCGATCTCATTCAATATTCATTAAGTAAATTTTCCATTCAAAACAATTTCTATTAAATTTCCAATTCATTAAATCCGTTGTTCAAATTCAACTTCATTATATCAAAACTTACAAATTGAATTAAATTAAATTCATCAAATCAAATTCTTTAAATTTCAAGTCTTACATTTATTTCAATAAATCGCATTTTATTTCTTGTTAAAGAAATTCAATTTCACTTATTTACTCACTTAAATAATTTTCCAAAACTTAATTAATAAAGAAAACTCAATTTCAATTATTACGAAGTAAAATTCACTTATTCAAAATTCAATTTAATTTAATCATTAAATAATTCAATCTTATTTAATTATTAAATAATTCAAAACTTAATTATTAGATAATTTCAAAGTTTAATAATTTCAACTTAATTATTAAATCATTTCAAACTTAATTATAATTTCAAACTCAATTCAATCATTTCTCAAATTAAACAACATTCTTTCATAAATCACATTGTTAATATTTTGTTTCAAATTATTAAATATTAACATTTTTTTTCATTAAAATTCAAATTTAAACTTCATTTCAAATCCATTTTATTTATTCAAATAAAATCTTCATTTTATTTTTAAATCAAATTATTGACCAATCGGGTTTTTATTTAATTCCCTATCCTAGATCAAAGTTCAATTTTGGGTATATATCATTTCAACCCGATTCCAATTCAATTCAAAATCAAAACATATCAAAGGGAACTTGTAGTGTGATAACTGGGATGGTGTCAAAGTAAATAAACAAGCAATAACAACAATCAATATCAATCCAATAATCAATTCAAATAATCCCGAAATAACCGTATTAATTCGCATTGTTATTTGTACGACTTAATATAATTATTTCTAGAATCTACACTATCATTTCATGTAGATTAAAGATTATTACATTACGGTTTTCACTTGTCATCTATTTACAATTTCATCCATCATCAATTTAACAACATACATTCAGTGGTTCAAGATGTAATTAAACAAATCCTACGTGTCAATAAATTCAACAGTTAAAGGGGTCATATTATTCAAATGTCAGTTAATCAAATTTAACATTTAATTATCCTATATCAAGTTCAATTTCATACTATTTATCATTTTAACATTAGCAATTTAACGTCCAATATAAACATCAACAATCAATAAATTATCAACCAAACTGGATTATCATAGCATATATAACAGATAATGGTGTCAGATGTCACAGGTGAACTGATACAGGTAATAACAGTGTAATGTCAAACAGCAACAATATTTCAATTGTCGTTTCAATTGAAATCAAATTTAATAAATAAAAGAACGTTAATCGTGAGTGAGTGCTCACCTTTCGAGGCTAGAGAAGAAAACAATGAAACGAGTTACGAATTCCAAGCACGAATTCCAAAGCAAAGCAAGATTGAACGTGAATTGGTCGAACAAGGCTGATAAATAGAAATTGACGAAATCAAATCAGAACTGGATCAATGAAGATAATCGGTATAAGAGAACTTATATATAACCGGATTATATATATATATATATATATAATAACTCATATAATATAGAGTAACTTAAATATACATATAAAATAACCAACTTATATGCCCTACATACATATACAAACTACATAAGCATAAGCTAACAAGTTTTATCATACAAATACATATACTGTTATGTGAGATTTACCATTTAACAAATCCTATAGGAACTGTGGACTTGTATTTATTAACAATAGATCATATATATGACACGTAATATACATAACTTATGATAAAACCCGGTATATAATATATGTGAACTAAAATAGGCGAACTGTATATACACTTTAAAATAAAATATAGGATTCTAACTTGTATATAGCCGACCCACTAATATAACTATATTTAATATTTTACTGTACATGTACCATTTCAAAATCACATAAATATGTACTCTACACACGTATATAATATATATAAATAACGCATACGATAAATGCTTAGAACACATACATATATATTACTTTAAAAAAATCAGTATTTATAGAATATGAATATATACGTATTTAAGATCTACTGACAACGTATCAAAACTTTTATGTATATATATATAGCTAATTATAAGGGAAAACACTTTTCACTATATATAATACTTAACTGCTACACAAAATTAAAACTATGTATATATTGTAGCTTATATTGCGAAGTATATATATTATTATGTATAAACGAAGGCTGCAGCTTATTTTACAAAGAAAACTATTATAAACTTATATATTTCATTTCAAACAAGTATATATATATATATACGCAACAATCTCATAAACTTATACATTATTAGTTATACATAAAAGAGAAGTACCTGGTAAATAAACTGGTTCATAAAATATGTATAAATATGTTTATAGATAAACAACATTCTACCATTACTTTCAGCAAAACAAGATCATCTACATGCTGTATGACCTATATCCCTATGTACATGCCGACTACAATCTTGGAAATAAATGAATTCCTGTAGTGTATATTATATCTATGTCATTGCTTTTTCAAAAAAAAACTGAGTATAATAATATACATCATACTGCTTGAAACCGAACAAAGAATATTAGTTGACCCATATTTATAATATACATTACACATAAACACACTGTACAAAACTAGATATTAAAACACACATTAGTTGTAACTTATATGAATTGGATATATAATCAATAATAGTTAAAGCATCAAAGTGTACTTCATAATATAAAGGTGATATATATTTCAACACCCTCAGGCAACCATAAATAATTATGCAAGGAGAAGAATGTACGGTGCAAAGAAGGGGATTCGGCTAGCAGGTAGGAGGGCGACGGCGAGCTGCTTGCAGCATCAAGCGAGGAGGAGCATGCCAGGTGGAGGTAGGCCGAAGTGGTGGTCGGAAAAATGGTGGCTCGGTGGCTGCCGATAGGGAGAGGAGGGAGGAAGATGAGGGTAAGGCTGCAACGCATGGATGTGGAGGAGAAGGGTAGGTGGCGGTTTCTGGTTGCAGGCGGGTTGATGGGCTCGTGCTGCGAGATGGTAGGAAGGGATGGCTGCTTAGGTGAGGCCGGTTCCGGTGTGGGCTGTGGGGTGAGGCAAAGGCCGGAAGCGTGAGGGGTTTGAGTTCGAGTAGAGAGAGAAGAAGGGGTTTTGGCACTGTGAAGGTAGGAAGTGGGGAAGAAATAGTAGGTGGAAGAAGAGGATGGTCATGGCGAATGGAAGAGAAGGTGGATTGGCACAAAAAAGAAGTTTCGGTTTTAAAAGGAAAATATAATTTTTTAGAAGATGAATATGGACAGGGAAATGAATGGCTGTCAAATTTAGTGCAAACGTATAGATATTAATGGTTAGTATGGTTTCCAAAGCACAGGAGCAACCGCATAGGAAAATGAAAAGGAAGGCAAATCAAAGCAACCGTTGGAGAATGAAAGATCACGACATCAGTTTCCAAAGAAATATTAATTACAATTGACTGTTTGTTTGAATAGTTAGATAGACAAAAGAACGAGAAGCTCAAAGATTGAATTGGATACCGGTACGGTTAGGCGTTACACAAAGTGCAACGTACAACGGAACTCCGAATTTGACAATCGAATATACCGTAGAGATCGGCACGACGAGACGATCAAAACGGTATATAGAAATCAGTGGTACGATCATCCGATAAAAATCGATATCGGTACCAGAATGCTGCATTTTGCAGAAAATAAGAACGACGGAGCAATAGATGTCCGAATTTGGAAAAATGACGAACTGACATCTTGCTCAGAAGATGGTTTAGAATTTTTCTATGTAAAAATATTTTGGTTTTGAAAACGTTTTATTTTCAACGCTTTTTAACTGATTAAATTGAAGTGAATTTACGCGCGAAATAAACTTTCGTATTTCCGGACGAAAATTTACCAGTTGCTATGTTTAACTAGACGCATTACAAATATCAAATTTTTATTTCGAAATTTTATCGTTTAAAATTTCAACAAAATTTCAACTAATTACGTTATTAAAACAGTTGAAATTTTACGGGTCGTTACACTCTCCCCCACTCAAAACTTTTCGTCCCCGAAAAGGAACGAGGTAGGAGAATAGAAACAACCAGAAAGAAAAACAGATTTGAAATACAAAATAACAATTAATTTAAACCATATAAATTCAAATTTAAATTAATTGATATTCAATAATTGATTTAATCCATTTGATTTCACCAAAATCAATCTCAACTATTTCTAAATTCATTATCTTATTATCCAATTATCTTCAAATTTACAATTTCTAAAACCATAAATTTGAATAGTCTTTTATTATAATCATATTTTTTTCAGCAATTTAAATTCTTCTTTATTCCAAATTACAATTAAATTTGTTTCGTTAAATATGTCTTATCACATATATTTAACCCATATAAATTAATTTAAACCATAAAAAATTTGATTTAAATTAATTTATATTTACTAATTGCTTTTAAATTCAAGGTATTTTCATAAGTTGATCTAATTTCAATTTATTAATTAACCCTAACAAAATTTATTTTTCAATTATCTTATTATTCTATTTATCTCTATTAACATTTTATAATTAAAATTTAAGTGTATAACATTTATTATAACTGCTCAAATTTTATTTATAAATTCAATTTATCTTATATATTATCCAATTACATATTCAACTTCTGAATGATTTAGGTAAGTTGTATTAGAATGCAGTTGAACAATATACAATAAAAAATTTCCCAATTCAATTATTCAAGTTTAAATATTTATTACAAATTTTGGTTTTATTTATAATTAAAATCATCCTTTAACAAAATTTAAGAATTATATTTCCGATTTACTTTAAACAATTTAGAGATATATATAATATATTTATATCAAATCAAATTAAATTTTAAAATAAGATACTTATATATATGTAAACCAAAATATACTGAAAAATTCAAATCAAAATATTATTATTTTTTTCTCAAAACAAACCGTAGCAAAGCTACAAAATGGTTTCTCCACTTCGAAACTCGAAAATGAATATCGATGATGCGGCCGCCATCACCGAAATTATTTTCCAGCGACAAAGAGAAGAGAACTGATGTCAACATTTTAAAAATTCTTTGAAAACGATTTCTATTTGAAAATATTTTCAATACTATTACTTTAAAATTTTAAAAACCAAAGTTCGAAATCAACGGAAACTAAATTCTCAAATTTCTAAATTAAATTCATTCCAAATTTCAAATCAATTTATAACCCGTATTTATAAATTTATTTAGAATAATAAATGATAATCAAATATTATCATTTCAAACAACAATTTAATTAACCTCTAAATTCTAGAAAATTTTACTTATATTTTCACAATATAATCAATCAAATTTATTTCATTTACCAAATTTGAAAATAATATTGTGTCAGTTTGCTCTGTTCAAGTGTTTTGGAAATCCTATCGATAGCGTTGATCAGACGAATCGATCGGAAACCCAAATCAACATCAACAACTCAAACAACACAATATATAAAACATTTTAGTATTAATTTACGAATACACTTCCTCTCTTGATGATACAAGAATGGATTTCAAAGCAAGAATAGAGATTCAAATTTTAAGGAAATCAAATCAAAGAGAATTTTGATTCGATAATAAGTTCGGAACAGAGAATAGGATAATTCAATTACCACAATCGGAAGATGAATGAGTTTATTTAATTCACGGGCAACCTTAACCGGGTCGTCCGTAACTTCAAGAATAAGATCGATGCTGAATTCCGAGGTAAATCAACACTCGATCTCAAGAGATGGAATTCAGGTATAGCAGGGAATAGATAGCATCGTAAACCGAGGATACAGAAATCTCCGATAAATCGATGCCTATTATAAAGGAGTTTAATCCTTTACGAATCATTCGAAGATTGGCGAGGCCGCCGATCTATTATAGATAACATTCAAAATGGAGTTATGGGGTGCTCCAGAATTGAAAGAAGACGAATAGCGAAGGACACGAATGAATTTTGGAACCGAGGGGAACGTTCCAAAATTCAAAGGAATCAAGTCGAAAGAAGGAGATTGAAACTCGAATGAGAGTGATTCTGTAAATACATTTACCCTATATGTTGAGTTTTGCCTAGAGCTACCAAAGCTCTGATACCAACTGTAACGACCCAGAATTTTGGACCATTCGCATCCATTATAAGTGTATAGGTAGACACTCATGCCGGAGTTGAATTGCTCAAAATACCGCATTGTTAATTTAAATTTGGCAAAACTGAACATATACAATAAATTAATAATCACAGATCACAGACACAGAGTAATAAGTGCAGCGGAAATAAAAAAGATAGTAGTTCATGAAGCTACTATATGAATATATAAAATACATCAGAGTTTACAACAGAAGAGTAATACGATACATCAGAGTTAAACCAGATACAACGGGAGAGTAACCGATACAAATTAGAATACATCACTGGAATCATCGAATATCTGAAAGCTGGATAGATAGCTGGATCTCCAAGCGAAGCTCCAACTCTAAAGGTGAGTCTCGTAAGCTGAACTACTCAGTCTGACCCGAGCGTAAAGTAAAAACACAAAACACTCGAGTCAGGATTAACATTCTCATATTAATAAATCCAACTCAAGTGAAATAGCAATTGAAATACAAGTAACTCAAAGGATGTTTGGAATAACCATCCTTTAAGGATCCGTCAAACTATCTACTAGGTAGTAGTGTACGATAAGTAGATAATGTCTATCAGTAATATAAAGATATCAAAATAGCGTTAAGTCATGGCCCATTCCACCCTTAACACATTTTTATTCCCACAAGCATATACAAGACCGTAGTTTCCCCAAAACCGGAAGTCACCAGAGGGCAATCCATATACTAAAGGTACAAATCAAAATCGTAGTGGTCGCGCATAAATGGAATACAAGTATGACAAGGCACATGAGGCTATACCCAAGATAGTGATACTACCGTTCGCCTGATCCGGGCTGGTGAGAACGCAACGCCGCAGCGCCCGCAACACCGTGAAACAACACTCCCAAAATCAAGGGTGCACCAATCGACAACAAGTATAAGTAGTTCGAAGAAGTGTGTCCACTTGAGGTATCAATCCTCCATTGGCCCGGCACAGCTCCTGTTTTAGTCATTTCCAATTTGACACAAGTGTCAAGGCTATCCATTATCGTTCTCTTTCTTCAGTCAACACGTACATCATTCCAACCACTTCATTCTGGATCATCACTTCGCGTATAGTTATTAAAGTGGTTTTCGGTTTAGATAGAGAGTATATCCATAACCGAATTCCGGTCTCTTTAATAACTTTCGTAATTATTACACCGATTGGTCGTTTGTTTATTTCAAAACCAAATCAATTTCAATTTCAAAAAGAATTCGTAAACCAGCATTTCATTTGTCTTCCAAAATCAATTTCCAAAATTTTCGTTTCAAAACTTCCAATTTACCATTTCAAATCTTATAATTCAATTTCAATTTCATTTAAACCATTCGAATATTGATTCAAGTTCGTATATCAGTTTCATTCCGAAATCATTTAAATTAATTTAATCTAACCTTTAAATCAATTTAAATTCATTTATCGATCTCATTCAATATTCATTAAGTAAATTTTCCATTCAAAACAATTTCTATTAAATTTCCAATTCATTAAATCCGTTGTTCAAATTCAACTTCATTATATCAAAACTTACAAATTGAATTAAATTAAATTCATCAAATCAAATTCTTTAAATTTCAAGTCTTACATTTATTTCAATAAATCGCATTTTATTTCTTGTTAAAGAAATTCAATTTCACTTATTTACTCACTTAAATAATTTTCCAAAACTTAATTAATAAAGAAAACTCAATTTCAATTATTACGAAGTAAAATTCACTTATTCAAAATTCAATTTAATTTAATCATTAAATAATTCAATCTTATTTAATTATTAAATAATTCAAAACTTAATTATTAGATAATTTCAAAGTTTAATAATTTCAACTTAATTATTAAATCATTTCAAACTTAATTATAATTTCAAACTCAATTCAATCATTTCTCAAATTAAACAACATTCTTTCATAAATCACATTGTTAATATTTTGTTTCAAATTATTAAATATTAACATTTTTTTTCATTAAAATTCAAATTTCAACTTCATTTCAAATCCATTTTATTTATTCAAATAAAATCTTCATTTTATTTTTAAATCAAATTATTGACCAATCAGGTTTTTATTTAATTCCCTATCCTAGATCAAAGTTCAATTTTGGGTATATATCATTTCAACCCGATTCCAATTCAATTCAAAATCAAAACATATCAAAGGGAACTTGTAGTGTGATAACTGGGATGGTGTCAAAGTAAATAAACAAGCAATAACAACAATCAATATCAATCCAATAATCAATTCAAATAATCCCGAAATAACCGTATTAATTCGCATTGTTATTTGTACGACTTAATATAATTATTTCTAGAATCTACACTATCATTTCATGTAGATTAAAGATTATTACATTACGGTTTTCACTTGTCATCTATTTACAATTTCATCCATCATCAATTTAACAACATACATTCAGTGGTTCAAGATGTAATTAAACAAATCCTACGTGTCAATAAATTCAACAGTTAAAGGGGTCATATTATTCAAATGTCAGTTAATCAAATTTAACATTTAATTATCCTATATCAAGTTCAATTTCATACTATTTATCATTTTAACATTAGCAATTTAACGTCCAATATAAACATCAACAATCAATAAATTATCAACCAAACTGGATTATCATAGCATATATAACAGATAATGGTGTCAGATGTCACAGGTGAACTGATACAGGTAATAACAGTGTAATGTCAAACAGCAACAATATTTCAATTGTCGTTTCAATTGAAATCAAATTTAATAAATAAAAGAACGTTAATCGTGAGTGAGTGCTCACCTTTCGAGGCTAGAGAAGAAAACAATGAAACGAGTTACGAATTCCAAGCACGAATTCCAAAGCAAAGCAAGATTGAACGTGAATTGGTCGAACAAGGCTGATAAATAGAAATTGACGAAATCAAATCAGAACTGGATCAATGAAGATAATCGGTATAAGAGAACTTATATATAACCGGATTATATATATATATATAATAACTCATATAATATAGAGTAACTTAAATATACATATAAAATAACCAACTTATATGCCCTACATACATA
This sequence comes from Allium fistulosum, assembly GCA_030737815.1. Classification (NCBI taxonomy): domain Eukaryota; kingdom Viridiplantae; phylum Streptophyta; class Magnoliopsida; order Asparagales; family Amaryllidaceae; genus Allium; species Allium fistulosum. Next base: position 644,852,858 of record CM060901.1, on the reverse strand, counting down.
TACAAACTACATAAGCATAAGCTAACAAGTTTTATCATACAAATACATATACTGTTATGTGAGATTTACCATTTAACAAATCCTATAGGAACTGTGGACTTGTATTTATTAACAATAGATCATATATATGACACGTAATATACATAACTTATGATAAAACCCGGTATATAATATATGTGAACTAAAATAGGCGAACTGTATATACACTTTAAAATAAAATATAGGATTCTAACTTGTATATAGCCGACCCACTAATATAACTATATTTAATATTTTACTGTACATGTACCATTTCAAAATCACATAAATATGTACTCTACACACGTATATAATATATATAAATAACGCATACGATAAATGCTTAGAACACATACATATATATTACTTTAAAAAAATCAGTATTTATAGAATATGAATATATACGTATTTAAGATCTACTGACAACGTATCAAAACTTTTATGTATATATATATAGCTAATTATAAGGGAAAACACTTTTCACTATATATAATACTTAACTGCTACACAAAATTAAAACTATGTATATATTGTAGCTTATATTGCGAAGTATATATATTATTATGTATAAACGAAGGCTGCAGCTTATTTTACAAAGAAAACTATTATAAACTTATATATTTCATTTCAAACAAGTATATATATATATATACGCAACAATCTCATAAACTTATACATTATTAGTTATACATAAAAGAGAAGTACCTGGTAAATAAACTGGTTCATAAAATATGTATAAATATGTTTATAGATAAACAACATTCTACCATTACTTTCAGCAAAACAAGATCATCTACATGCTGTATGACCTATATCCCTATGTACATGCCGACTACAATCTTGGAAATAAATGAATTCCTGTAGTGTATATTATATCTATGTCATTGCTTTTTCAAAAAAAAACTGAGTATAATAATATACATCATACTGCTTGAAACCGAACAAAGAATATTAGTTGACCCATATTTATAATATACATTACACATAAACACACTGTACAAAACTAGATATTAAAACACACATTAGTTGTAACTTATATGAATTGGATATATAATCAATAATAGTTAAAGCATCAAAGTGTACTTCATAATATAAAGGTGATATATATTTCAACACCCTCAGGCAACCATAAATAATTATGCAAGGAGAAGAATGTACGGTGCAAAGAAGGGGATTCGGCTAGCAGGTAGGAGGGCGACGGCGAGCTGCTTGCAGCATCAAGCGAGGAGGAGCATGCCAGGTGGAGGTAGGCCGAAGTGGTGGTCGGAAAAATGGTGGCTCGGTGGCTGCCGATAGGGAGAGGAGGGAGGAAGATGAGGGTAAGGCTGCAACGCATGGATGTGGAGGAGAAGGGTAGGTGGCGGTTTCTGGTTGCAGGCGGGTTGATGGGCTCGTGCTGCGAGATGGTAGGAAGGGACGGCTGCTTAGGTGAGGCCGGTTCCGGTGTGGGCTGTGGGGTGAGGCAAAGGCCGGAAGCGTGAGGGGTTTGAGTTCGAGTAGAGAGAGAAGAAGGGGTTTTGGCACTGTGAAGGTAGGAAGTGGGGAAGAAATAGTAGGTGGAAGAAGAGGATGGTCATGGCGAATGGAAGAGAAGGTGGATTGGCACAAAAAAGAAGTTTCGGTTTTAAAAGGAAAATATAATTTTTTAGAAGATGAATATGGACAGGGAAATGAATGGCTGTCAAATTTAGTGCAAACGTATAGATATTAATGGTTAGTATGGTTTCCAAAGCACAGGAGCAACCGCATAGGAAAATGAAAAGGAAGGCAAATCAAAGCAACCGTTGGAGAATGAAAGATCACGACATCAGTTTCCAAAGAAATATTAATTACAATTGACTGTTTGTTTGAATAGTTAGATAGACAAAAGAACGAGAAGCTCAAAGATTGAATTGGATACCGGTACGGTTAGGCGTTACACAAAGTGCAACGTACAACGGAACTCCGAATTTGACAATCGAATATACCGTAGAGATCGGCACGACGAGACGATCAAAACGGTATATAGAAATCAGTGGTACGATCATCCGATAAAAATCGATATCGGTACCAGAATGCTGCATTTTGCAGAAAATAAGAACGACGGAGCAATAGATGTCCGAATTTGGAAAAATGACGAACTGACATCTTGCTCAGAAGATGGTTTAGAATTTTTCTATGTAAAAATATTTTGGTTTTGAAAACGTTTTATTTTCAACGCTTTTTAACTGATTAAATTGAAGTGAATTTACGCGCGAAATAAACTTTCGTATTTCCGGACGAAAATTTACCAGTTGCTATGTTTAACTAGACGCATTACAAATATCAAATTTTTATTTCGAAATTTTATCGTTTAAAATTTCAACAAAATTTCAACTAATTACGTTATTAAAACAGTTGAAATTTTACGGGTCGTTACACCGGCCTTGTGTTGCAGGGGGTCGGGAGTGATCCTCGGTACGGTGATCTAGGCCACGTACTGTGACGGGCGGTACCCCAGTAGCCCTGCCATTGTATGGAATCCAAAATCCAATAAGTGCCATCGGATTTGATTGTATACCTATGTATGCTGGAATTTAATCATGTAACAATTTCAGCTATTTCTTATTTACTTGAAAACCCTAGACCTATTATAATATCACTGAATTTCCTATTAAACTGTTTTGGTTAGCGTAAGGTAAAAACATTTCCATGTTTATGTGTGGGATGTCTTACGTGATACCTTTTGTTTTCAAAGGTTTTTAAAAGTTAACCAACTTTAACCGTTTACTCATACCAGACCCATGTCTGACCCGAAGTTTATTTCTGTTTTCCATAAACTCTCGGGTACCCAAATTTTTACGGGTAGCCAAGGGATTCAGGTTAGCTTTGACGAATTGTGGAGGAGCAATGGAGCAGGAGGCTTCAGCGTGTAGATATATATTGGTTCCGCTGTGTTAGTGTTTATCTGTATTTCCGCTGTGTTGTATCTCTGTGATTTGTGAGTTGTATTAACTAGACAGGTGTTTATAACTGTCTAGTATGTGTTGTATTATCTGTGTAACTCTGATGTATATGATACTATGTAATCTATTATGTGATATATTATATTTCAATCGTTCCGCTGTTGAGATTCTGTGGTTGTTTCTTCTTCTTCTCTATCTTTTCTACTTTCTCACCCCTTTCTTTCTTTTCGATGATGCGATTTTCCGGTAGTGGAATTTCGGGTCGTCACAGCAGAAGACATGAAGTGTAGATTACAACCTTCTTCTAAGTATTGTTGTAATGAAAACCTTGATATACTTCAAGATGAGTATATTACTTCCTACTTTTTAGTAATGTTGTAATGAAATTTTTAATATTCATGAAAGATGTATAGTTGCAAAATGCAAAACTAATTTGAAGCACAAAAATGAAAGCGCATGAAGTGTTTTTCATAAAAGTAGCATACAGAATGCATAAAATGCAATTCATATTTGGAAGAAACAATCTTAGAAAATTTGATTGTATCGAATGAAACTATTAATAAATTGTATTATTAATGAGATTCATATTTATGGATCCAGAAGTATCTATAACCAATTTGAGTTATCGAAAGGCGAATATGAATTCAGAGGAAAAATTTTAAATCAGGGGGAGTATCCATAAGTATTTTATAATGCACTCTTTTTCCTTAACTAAGATTTTTCCCACTGAGTTTTTATTAGTAAGGTTTTAATGAGGCATTATCTTGATCCAGAAGTATCAACTCCCCAGTAACATTTGAAATAAGTTATAATGTACTCTTTTTCCTTATTTAAGATTTTTCCCACTGGGTTTTTCTTATTAAGGTTTTAATGAGGCTTTATCTTGATCTAGAAGAATCAAACGTCTTTTCAAGAAATAACATCTCAAATATGTTATTTAAGTTAAATTATATTTTTATCCTTGACTAAGGTTTTTCCCATCGGGTTTTCCTTTGTAAAGTTTTTAATGAAGTATTAAATTAATCCAGAATTATCAAACTCTATTTGATGCAGTAAATTATTGAAATATGGCATACTATATTGTACTCTTTTTCCTTCACTAAGATTTTTCCCATAGGGTTTTACTTAGTAAGGTTTTAATGAGACATTAGTTTGATCCAGAAGTATTAAGCTTCATTTAAAGAAATAAGAAAATAAAATATGTCATTGTACTCTTTTTCCTTCACTAAGATTTTTCCCATAGGGTTTTTCTTAGTAAGGTTTTAATGAGGCATTGTTTTGATCCCGAAGTATCAAACCCTTAGAAAGAATATCATTTTTAATATGATTTTACAAGTTGCACTCTTTTCCTCGTTCAAGGCTTTTTCCCATTGGGTTTTCCTAACAGAGGTTTTTAATGAGGCAACGGACATTATCTATATTGATTGAATGGATAAATGCAAGCAAGATAATAATGAGGAGGAGTAATCATCATACACGTTTCAAAAGGGACAATTTCAAGTTATCATAGGATTCAAGATTTTGAAGACGCATATTCAAGGGGGAGTGTTATAATATATGTAAATATAAATAGTGAATATGCTATATACTGTTTTGTATTTAGTCCCACATCGTGGGATTAGTTCTATCCCAAGCTCCTAGGCCTTTATATAAAGGTGCTAATGTAATGAGAATGTATTATTAATCTCTACAATGAATGAAATATCCTCTCTCCTCTTTCTCTAATGTCTTCTGCTCTTATTTCTTTGTAACATATTCTTATTAGTTTACAACATAACCTTTTTAATCCTTTTAATTAATTGAATTACATTTAAAGCAGTTATCAATTACCTTAAATTAATACCACTTCATTTGATTCCAGTTATATTCTTATTATTTAATCACAAATTTTTATTTCTTCCAACATTGCATCACAAAATCTTATTAAATCAACTATTTTTAATTATCGAAAATTACGGGTCGTTACAAAATAAGTTCTGTACTCCCCTCTTCTGTCGTTGGAAAATAATTTCAGTGATGACCGCGGCATCATCGACGTTCATTTTCGAGTTTCAAAGTGGGAAGACTACTATAGTAGCTTTGCTACACAGTTGTTTTTGTGAAACAAATTTAAATTTAAATTTGCTAAGTATGATTTGATATATAAGAGATATAAGTATATATTATTTCAAGATGATTTGAAATGAAACTCGGTAGTTAGTTCGTAAGTTTTCAGTTAATTAGTGATTTTCAGTTATTGAAATGAAATGAAATTTTCAACGATTTTAAATGGTTGGAAACTTCCAAATCGAAATTTAAAATTTAAGCTAAATGTTTAATAAAATTATAAAAGAGGAAGTTTTGTAACTCTTAAATGAAAATATAATGAAAATATAATGAAAATTAAAACAGGATTAAACTATTGAACATTCTTGTTAGTAAAATGAATAAGATTACATGTATATGCTTCTAGGATGTAGTGAATATTATGCAAGTAAAAAATGAACTAATAAAAATGATTCAAAATGAAATTATGTCTATATATATATATATAAATTAAGTTGTTATAGGAAATGTTATACACTTAGTTAATATTTTATGAAGTGATTTATAATTAAATTGAATAGTAAAAAGTGAATACTGTTATCCCGCCTTTTGGCAAGGCCGTGCCACCAAGGACTTGACTAAAGACCGGTGACAGATCGTCTCGGAAATCGGTTACACGCAAGGATCGCTATGGATATCGGTGGAATGTGTCCGAGTCCGGATCGGGCTACAGTTGATAAGACACGACAAGTGAAGCTGTGGAAACCAACGTTCCAAGTTTCGGGGAAATCCGAGTTCGTATGCTTAAGTTATTGTCGTTAGAAAGTGGAAGGATAGTCTTGGCTCGAATCCATCCTGGGGCCGGATCCATCCCCCTTGCTTCGACTCCATCAGCACAGAGGTCCTTGTTCGAATCCAGCAGAACCAAGCTTTGATTCGAATCCATCAAGATAGTATTGGTTCGAATCGGTCGTAGTTAGCTGTGCTTCGAATCCATTCACGCGTGCCTTAAGTTCGAATCCATTGGAGTTTTATCCACCTTCGAATCCATCAAACGAGAGTCCTTCGATTCCATACAGTTGAAGGAGTTTCGACTCCATGCCATGATTGTCTTCGAATCCCAAAGACAGAGGATACTTCGTATCGATCAGCCATAACCTTCCACGATCGATATGAAGGAGCACGAATTTGACCGATTCGAAAGAACCACCTCTTCGAATCGATAACTTCGAATCCACCAAGCAAACGCAGCTAAAACCACAGGTATGACTCAGTAAAACTCGGAGATAAAAGAGGGTTGACCCGAAGCATGCGCGCCACGCCATTGTCTTCACGCGCAGGAGGATCGATTCGTGCGAATCGATTCGAACTAAGATCGATTCGAACCAGGCTAGTCAACCAGAGGTGCAATCTTGAATCGACCATAACTTGAGATCTTCGCATCCAAATGCTATGAAATTTTCACAGAAGCTTGAGAACATGTTGCAGAATGTCCACACCAAATTTCAGCTCCATTAGACAATTTCTCGATCGATTCGAACCAAGGGTCGAATCGATCCCAAAGTGGGCCTGGATCTCCAGATTTCGGCCATGTGGGCCCCCTGACGTACCAGAACTGGTCTCCCCGAATTTTAGGCGAAATATCAGCCTCCTACACCTATAAATAGAGCCCTTGGTCACTCAGAAAAGGGGTCGGACAATTCTAAGTACTAAAGAGCGCCCAGATTCTGCCAGATTTACTCCAGAACACCACCGCTGCTTTAGATTGAGACAGCATATAAATTCAGTTGTACTATAGTATAAAGAATTGTAATCTTCAAGTATCGAGCAATAAAATCATCAAACTTCATAGTGGACGTAGGCAAAACGCCGAACCACTCTAAATCGCTTGTCTTTGCAATTTACTTTCTGTTATTTGGAGTTTTTGTTAGATAACCCACAGTTTTAATTTTCATTCTTCACTTTTATCTCTTCAAAAACTTCCGAAGAGTGTTGTGCCCATTTTTGGTACAAACACTTTGGTGCTTCCACTGAGAAAAAACCTGCTTTTTTCTCCTGCTCCTTGGATCTACCATCGATACCGGATTGCACAAATCCAAGAGGAAGATCCAGATCTCTAGTTCATAATCCTTCCATTCTATTCAGATTTGCATAAAGTCTAGGAAAAGGATTTATCATTCAAAATGGTTAGCACAAGAACCACTTCTACAGCTGCTGGACAAGAAGGAAGGGATGGACAGAATCCTGCTCAACAGCAGCCATCCAACCAAGACAACGTTGCTCATTCAGATCCGTCTGGACCAGTCACCAGACAGGAGTTCCATGTGTTGCTTCAAGAACTAACTCAAAGTCGGCAACAATTGGCCGAACAGTTGCGTGCTAATATTGAATTAACAAACCAACTGAACCGCCAAGGCCGCAGAAGGTCTAGACGGGATGATATCTCCCGATCATCTACTGAAAGTTCCGCCTCATCGGACCATTATCACAGATCTACCCGTCCTCGATTAGACGGGAGTCATGCACAAACGACCGGATATCAACCCGCCTTGACTGTTGGACAGTTGAGGGCAGGACCGTCGACCAGCTTTTAGGCCGGGCCCTCAACACAAGGAGGCCCTACTACACAGCATACCACGGACAATCATGCCGCAGCTGCCATAATAGAAGCAAGGGTTGATACCCGAAATCTTTCAGAGCCAAATAATCAGCAACGTGGGCGTACTCCTGAACCGTACGTCCCAGAAGACGCTGAGCCAAGGAGGCGAAATTTGGACCGTCGACAGCGCCCGGTCCGAACTCGCGCTGTGGAACCCAACCACACCTTAGCTCAGTAGGCCCAAAATATAGCAATGCCCGACATTTCGACTATGATACGACAAATGATCCGTGAAAGTCAAGGTCTTACCAACGACGACTGGGGGATTTCTCGAAGTCATACTCCTTTCACGGACGAGATACTGTACGCTGAACCTCCTCGGCGATTCAGAATGCCAACTCTCCCTATGTACGAAGGAAATTCCGATCCCAATCAGCACATTTTGAAATATGAATGGTCAATGAGCGCCGCAAGGGCCGACGATGCTGTGAAATGCCGAAGTTTCCCCATCTCACTGGGAGGAATTGCAACAAGGTGGTTTACAAGATTACCTCCAAGATCTATCTCTTCATTTGACCAATTGGCTAAGAAATTTGTTGAACAATTTCGCATGCATGTCGCTAGACCCAAAGATGTTAACACCCCGTCCAGTGTTACCCAAGCTCGTGGGGAAACACTAAGGCGTTACTTGGAGAGGTTCCATGCGGCATGTGTGGAGATTAGTAATCCCAAGATAACTCAATTCTAATGGCATTGAAAAAGGGAATCGATCCCGATTCTGAATTTGGAAACTGGTTAGCTGGAAAATCGCCCGCATCGTTGGACCGTTTCTACTCCAAAGCCGCTCAATTCTTACGGCAAGAGGACACAAAACAGTCTAGGAAACAAGACGATGCGAAGCCCGGAAGTGAGGGAATACAAAGCAATGTAGCAGTTAAACAGTCCGGTGACAATTCCGGAAAAGTTCAATTGAACATACAGAACAAGCAAACTCAGCCAAGAGGTAACAATGGTCAGAATAAGAAAAGAGATCCAAATCGAGGTCCACTGCGTGAGGCTCCAATATTCGATAATTACACACCGTTGAATACATCGTTGGAAAATGTGTACCTACAGACTTGCAATACAAGAAGCCGGCTCCGAAGCAATCGTCGGAGAGGCAGATTCAAACAGGGAAGTTCTGTAGATTCCACGAAAGTTATGGCCACAATACCAATGAGTGCCGACACTTGCAGGACCTCATTGAAAAGTTGATCAGGGAGAGGAAGTTAGATCAGTTTGTGCGGGTGCCGCAGTCTGGTGGTGTGGGTCCGTCAAATCAGAATCGTGCACAAGATCAAGAAAGACAAGAGGAACCCGCTCATACGGGTGGAAGGCTAGTCATAAATGCTATAAGTAGTAATCCTCATCCAGCGAAGCGAAGCTGGGAAGAAATGGAATCATATGACAACTTAATTAAGCATTCGAACCTCAAGTATGATGATAACTTGGACAATAGAACTTCGACCGAACGAAAGAGAGCGATGACTAACGACATCACTTTCCGAGACAACGATATTGATTATGTCGGAAGCCCGACTACTGATCCACTCGTGATATCAGCGCAAGTAGGTCCAGCTTGAATGAAGAGGATACTAATTGACTGCGGGAGCTCTGTGAATATCCTTTTTATACATGCTTATAATCAAATGAGGATGAAAGCCAGGGATTTGGAACCTTGCCAAACTCACCTCCATGGATTCAACGGTAGCGCTACCATACCTATTGGGATGGTGAAGATACCAGTTAAGTTGGGATCCGAGGAACATAGGAGAGTTCGGACATTATAGTTCGTTGTGTTGAACATAGTCTCGCCATACAATGCTTTCTTAGGATGACCTGCCCTTGCTGAATTCAGAGCCGTAATTGCCCCGTGGTGCTTAACTTTAAAGTTCCCTACCGTCAACGGAGTTGGAGTCGTCCAGGGCGACCAGGTTGACTTGAGAACAATCATACGCCGAAATCGAGTCGCCCGATTACGCAATGCCGAGGACCGACTTAAAACTTTTGAACACAGTAAGATTGTCATTAAAAAAGAATACCCGGAATTCCCACACATGAAACCAACATGGAAAGGGTCACACGAGATTAAGCAGGAGCTCGGGGATGGTATATATGAGTTAACGACCGCTGATGGTCTAGCTTCACCAAAGGCATTGGATAGCGAAAGTCTTCGTCGCTATTGCACATAACAGACTATGTTTATCTATTTAGTTTAAATTCTGTTTTAGAATTTGTTTCTGCATTTCGAAATTAGAATTTATAATAAGGCAACTGACTTTGCCACGTTTTCTTATTTCAGCAATAAAATGCAATCTCTTCGAGCCAGAGCTGTGATTCATTAGATACAATGTACAACGTCACGATGCACGAAGAGCTAAATTCCATCACGCCATGGAATTTATTCAAGTAGGGAGTGGCTACGAAGTAATCAACCACTCGCTAAATGAAACCCGAGCTCGGGGGCAAGCCATCACATCAGGCCAGAAATGGGTTGATACACGACAACCCCTCACTTAACTCCGTACTCCCAGAGTGCGAGGCGGAGTATAAACATTTTTCTAAATCCCAAAGTACTCCGAGAGCGCGAGCTAGGTACAAACTTTTTACTTAACTCCGTACTCCTAGAGTGCGAGGCGGAGTATAAACATTTTTCTAAATCCCAGAGTACTCCGAGAGCGCGAGCTGGGTACAAACTTTTTACTTAACTCCGTACTCCCAGAGTGCAAGGCGGAGTATAAACATTTTTCTAAATCCCAGAGTACTCCGAGAGCGCGAGCTGGGTACAAACTTTTTACTTAACTCCGTACTCCCAGAGTGCGAGGCGGAGTATAAACATTTTTCTAAATCCCAGAGTACTCCGAGAGCGCGAGCTGGGTACAAGCTTTTTACTTAACTCCGTACTCCCAGAGTGCGAGGCGGAATATAAACATTTTCCTAAATCCCAGAGTACTCCGAGAGCGCGAGCTGGGTCCAGACTTTTTGCTTAACTCCGTACTCCCAGAGTGCGAGGCGAAGTATAAACATTTTCCTAACTCCGTACTCCCAGAGTGCAAGGCGGAGTATAAACATTTACTTAACTCCGTACTCCCAGAGCGCGAGACGGAGTATAAACATACGCCAACTCCACGCTCATCCCTGATACTGGGGGCAGAATCATAACACATAACAAGTTGAAGACAAAAAGGGAATAAATTTGCATTTCCACTATCAACAAAAAAGAATCTGATTACAAAGTGTTTCAAAAAGTTTCTGCTAGTGGGAGCCGAATCCATATCTATACACGTCTATAAAAAGAATCAAAATCAACAAAATGCTACCCTATGCAATAGAGATTTAAAGAAAGAGTTCAATCTTTCTTCTTCCTTATCTTCTTCTTCGGGGTAGCTCCACCAGATCTGCTGCCTGATTTTCTCCTCACCCGCTTACTCTTTTCAGGCTTGTCCTCCGGCAGCGACATAATGTCAACGTCTTCCTCTGAACTCGAGGCGACGGAAATTCTTCTGGGAGGTCGAGCTGGAGGCATAGGAGTTGTAGCAGGAGGTGGGACAGGAGCAGCTTCAATCACTATAGTACCGCCCGGTGAAATCACCATTAACGGGGCAGGCCCGAACGGATTCATACCAGCATTCCCCGCTGCCATCTCGGCATCAATCTCAGCAATAATTTCATCCTCACGGAGTGCTTGGGCCGCATCGGAAGCGCCAGTAGCTGGCATAGATGAGCTAACGGCCGGAGCAACCCCACTCATAGCATCGGACGGGTTGACGGAGGGATCGATGGGTTCGTTAAGGAGCTCCTCGATCATTTGAGCGCTGAAAGAAAACATGTTAGCATCTCCCTCTTCGCCAGCCAAGGTAGAAGTCGTGATGGCTTTAGTGACAACAGCCCCTTGCGTTTGATATGGAATTGATAGTGCAAGAGGCGCAAAAACGGCGACTTCAGTCACTGAAATGCAACAAAGGACAGACTGTTAGCCAAGTGTGTTGATTAAGATTCTTCACCCTAAAATGCGGGAAGCGTTCAAATACCTTCCTTAGCCTAGACGGGAGCACGAGCAGGAGCTTCGGCGGAAGATAATAGCGGCTGGTCGGGGTTATATGCAGGAACGAACTGGGGATCTATCGCACCAGTGGTTTCGGGCAGTGTTGGAATTACAGCTTCAACACTTGCCTCGTGATGCGCGATCCCCGAGCCTTCGCCTGTCTCTAAAGGTTGAACGCCAAGCCTCTCTTTTGCCAAGACAATCACCGCCTCATGAAGGACCTTCCTCTCATCCTCGGTGAGCAAACGCATCTCCAGCTCAAAGTCATCAAGAGTTTCGTCTGGATGCGCTGCTTTCTTCTCTTCCACCAGCCGGGTCCAGGCGTTATATAGAATCATGGAGTCATCTCCCAGCCACGCTAAATTTCTGTGCTCCAGCACATTTGCGTTGTACGTGACCAAGAGATCGTCAAACTTAGCATCCAGCCTAGACCTCTCTTCCAAAATCTTTTCTTGGATTTCTGCTTCCGCAGACTTAGCCTTGACCGCCACCGCAGCGAGTTCGGCCCTGAGAGATACTGCTTGATCGCAAGCTTCTTGTGCAGTGGCATTTGCATCGTCCTTCTCCTTCACCATTTCAGCAAATTTGGCCTTGAGCTCGTTTAGCTCTTTGACGGCTAAGTCTCGCTCAGCTGCAATGGTGGTGTTGCGGTGGCCCATCTCCTCTACCGTGGCGCAATGTTCTTGTTGCATCCTAGCCATTTTGGCCACGACGTCCTCGTGCTTCTGGAGAGCTTGAAGTTTAGAATTCCGGGACGTCTCCATTTCAGATTGAAGAACTTCAATGATGCGTTTCTGTTTAGCAATTTCAGCATCACGTTCAGTGATAATCTTCGCCCGGTCAAAAGCTACTCTAGAAGCCTTCACGGTTGCCTTGTACCACTCCTTATACTGAGCGTAGAAGTCGCAAATATAACTGTGAGCGACGTTCTCAGCGTCCAAAGGAATTCTTTTAAGATTGGGAGGGAAGACATAGCCATCCATGCAAATTTCAGGGAAGTCATTTTTCATTTGGGCGAGTTTAGCGGCTCCCTCACTTGTCAACTCAGCCGGAGCTTGTTCTATTATAGCGGCTGCTGTCGGTTCTATTCTTGGCCGCTGAGTATCAGGCCGAGAAGATTGAGAAGGCGGCTGCTGCTGATGAGAAGGCCCTGGAAGGTCTACTGGGGCCCTAGGAGGCGGAGGAGAGCGAGATCGAGATCGGTGCTGATATCCCCGATCCCTGTCAGAATAATCATGGCCGGAGCGGCCACGCGAGTAATCTCTATCTCTATCATAGCGGTCTTGACTTGAATAGCCTCGCCCACGATCCCTGTCTGACTCTCTCCTGCGGGAATCATAGAATGGAGAAGATTGGCGCACATTCCGAAGCCTATCCAGAGTAGAGCCACGTCCTAACATCTCACCTGCGATAAGAAAGAATTACGGATTAAGATCCCATAAAGCAATGTATACTATGCAAACGTCATGAAGTGCTGTGGAAGTGTGTGTAAATGTGTAAACCCCCAAACCGACCGGAAATGTTGACCGCACTAAAAGGAAAGGGCTCGCTCATGTTTAGGACATCTTGAAATTCCTCCAACCCAGGATTACGAGAAACCGATATATAATCTGGGATGGGAATATCATCAAGCCCTTTGAAAATGTCTCTCGAATAAGAAGGGCGGCCTCAGAAATCATAACTCCGGAAGTGGGAGGATACACATCTATGGGTTTCCACCCCATATACTTAAATTTTTTGGAAACGGCGGCCTTGCCTTTCCGTCTTTCTCCCGACTCCTCAAAGTTTCCCGAGAGGTCAGCCATCGGCTCCGAATCCGTGTGGGTTCTTTCTTCGTCACTCGCCTCGACTATTCTGATTCCGAGTGACTTCTTCACCTTTCTCTTCTTGGTTTTCTTCTTATTTTCCTTCTTGGAGGCGGGCTTTGCCAATCCCTCGACGACTATGCTTTGATTGATGTCGATCAAACCAAGAGTTCTTAAGTTATAATCGTTCAGCACCGAGTCAATATGTCTCAACTCGCTTGGAACTTCTTGGAGACTTCGGACGATACCCCTGAGACGCCCGCCATCAGGTCTGGAGATAATGGCTGTAAAGGAAATGACATGTCAATTTTAATACCAAAGAGCTATTGGTCAAGAAAACAGGTTAAGGCGCTTACGTCTAGACAACCATCGCCTAGCGAAACCCGGAGGGCACCGAACATAGAACCACTCGTTCTTGAAATAACTCAGTCGGGTCCAAGCTCCAACTACGACTTGGCAATTCCTAACTGCCTCTAGAAATGTAAAAGATGGGCTATCACCCCTACTCTTGAAGTTAAATATGTGTCTGATCTCGGTGGGCCTTGGCGGGCGAAAGAGACAGTCCATAAATATGACAAAGGCACTGTTCAACAACGCATGCCCGTTGGGATGAAGTTGCGAAGGAGCAATTCCTAAGTATGATAGCATCCCTCTGATATATTGATTGAAAGGAGGAAGAGTTCCGGCTGCGCAAGCATGGCGGTAGAAAGCAGTATATCCATCGGGCGGATTGTGCGGTCTATCGTCAGCACTAGGTAATAACACATCGTCCAGAGATATGTTATGCTTCAAGCATATTCGACCCAACAAAGATTCGAAAATGTTAGATTGGACAGAGTCAATGGGGTCCTCGATAAATATCGCCTCCGGTAACTCGTCCGGAGCCGGGTCGATTACGTCGGCAGGAATATCAGGAATCTCAAGCACTGGAGGAGTCAAGCTCTGTGCCTCTTGTTGTTGGGAGCTCGAAGATTCCATAATTAACTAACTCATCATAAAGAAACATTAAGTACATAAAGAGCCCGTGCATTCCCCAGTGTGAAGTGTATGAACGTGACGTGCAGTGCAAGTGTTGTGCGTTACTTAGCAGATTCAGCAAAACTAAAGACAAGATGCGAGCTTCAGAAATTATGAAGTAGGTTAAAGTGACCATCATCGCTGACCGTCTTAAAACATATTGCCCAGAGTTCATGATTGCTTAGTTCAAGTTGATTTTTCAAAGTTGCGGTTCCATCGACGAGCTACGAAAGGCAGTCAAATATGCACAACAACTTAGTCCAAATATGCAAAGATGAAGCTCGTCGGAGTCATGGCAGTAATTATATGAAGTCCTCGTATCCATGGGAGCTCGTTAGTATCGATCAAGGTTCGAACCCATGAAGCTTCGAATCGATCTGAGAAGTGTGTGTTCGAATCGATACCATTCGAATCGATATAAGATCGAATCGATACTGCTTGAATCAATATCGTTCGAATCGATCTTAAACGGATCGATATAGTTCGAGTTGGAACGGTGGAAGGCTTTTCTCTTCGAATCCACTACAATTTCACTTTTCGAATCGATCTCTGGAAAAACAACATATCAACTAGCGTACTCTCGTATCGATTATATTAGTATAATCTTCGAATCGATCATAGGCGAATATCCCACAACTTCTCGTATCGATCACTTCGGGTCGATACGATCAATTCACTACCTATAGTCGATTCGATCGACATACCTCCACAAATCGATGCAAGCACCATGAAAAAGCTGGTCATCAGATATCGATTCGAAAAACACTATTCAAGATCGATACGAAGAAGTTGTCTCTCTTTTCATCCCTGGATTCGACTCCCTCCAGATCGATACGAATGTGAGATAAGGAAAATTCATCAGAGCCCAAGACATAAGGTACTTAGTCGAATCGCCTACCTAAATATGAGATGAAACTAGAAAGGGTTGGATTGGTTCGAAGAAGAACGAATGGCTTCGTTTGCAAGGGTTTTTTATCGATTCGAAGAAGGAGCAGAGCAATAGTAAAAAGTAAAAAGTGAGAAATGAATAGGACCCCAGTATATATAGGAGAAATATGACGATTCGCCTCCCGGTACAACTGACCGGCTTCAACAGGTAAGGGCATCGACTCGATTCGTTACGGCGACTTCGAATCGATTATAACCCACTACTTCGAATCCATCCCCTGCGAATCTTCTTGCACGATCGAATCCATCTCAGCAACATCGATACAAGACAACATCGACTCGAAGCACAAACCCCACGAACCATCGTTTCGAAAGGACATCGGTTCGAGCATTCACGACTTCGACTCCACCAACTCAGAGAACTTCAAATCCACACAGTATCGATTCGAAGAACCATCGATTCGAAGCAGTCAACAGAAGATGAACCTGGGTTACTGTGCCCCATCGATTCAAAGTGCCTACTTCGAAACCATCAACTCGAAGCGGATCAAGAAACATAGCTTCAAATCCATCAAATACCACCGATCAAATGGACGAATCGTTTCAATATGAGAAATTGCTTGTCCACTCTTTGTACCGATTCAGGAGAGGATTAATACAAGAGTATGATCATAGGCAATCATAAAAGCGATGTTTTAACTCGAGTCTCAAACCGGTTCAGGAGAGGACCGATGCAGATTTCGATAGCAAACCGAACTGACAACGACTTGCGATCACGCAACGTTAACCAAAGTCAAGATAATACACGTATGCACGTATTTCTGACTAATGTTTGGTCTTTATCATTTACAGGGATCAAATGTTCATCTCGTCATGACTCAAAAACCTAACAGCCAGTCACAATTATACGACGGTCGATTACTGCGATATAGAATGCGACTTTCGGTAAAGCATGTCATAGCCATCCAGTGAGAGATTACAACTTTTCAAAGCACGTCATGTTTACACAAGACGTACTTTGGGGGGCAAATGTTATCCCGCCTTTTGGCAAGGCCGTGACACCAAGGACTTGACTAAAGACCGGTGACAGATCGTCTCGGAAATCGGTTACGCGCAAGGATCGCTATGGATATCGGTGGAATGTGTCCGAGTCCGGATCGGGCTACAGTTGATAAGACACGACAAGTGAAGCTGTGGAAACCAACGTTCCAAGTTTCGGGGAAATCCGAGTTCGTATGCTCAAGTTATTGTCGTTAGAAAGTGGAAGGATAGTCTTGGCTCGAATCCATCCTGGGGTCGGATCCATCCCCCTTGCTTCGACTCCATCAGCACAGAGGTCCTTGTTCGAATCCAGCAGAACCAAGCTTTGATTCGAATCCATCAAGATAGTATTGGTTCGAATCGGTCGTAGTTAGCTGTGCTTCGAATCCATTCACGCGTGCCTTAAGTTCGAATCCATTGGAGTTTTATCCACCTTCAAATCCATCAAACGAGAGTCCTTCGATTCCATACAGTTGAAGGAGCTTTGACTCCATGCCACGATTGTCTTCGAATCCCAAAGACAGAGGATACTTCGTATCGATCAGCCATAACCTTCCACGATCGATACGAAGGAGCACGAATTTGACCGATTCGAAAGAACCACCTCTTCGAATCGATAACTTCGAATCCACCAAGCAAACGCAGCTAAAACCCCGGGTACGACTCAGTAAAACTCGGAGATAAAAGAGGGTTGACCCGAAGCATGCGCGCCACGCCATTGTCTTCACGCGCAGGAGGATCGATTCGTGCGAATCGATTCGAACTAAGATCGATTCGAACTAGGCTAGTCAACCAGAGGTGCAATCTTGAATCGACCATAACTTGAGATCTACGCATCCAAATGCTAGGAAATTTTCACAGAAGCTTGAGCACATGTTGCAGAATGTCCACACCAAATTTCAGCTCCATTAGACAATTTCTCGATCGATTCGAACCAAGGGTCGAATCGATCCCAAAGTGGGCCCGGATCTCCAGATTTCGGCCATGTGGGCCCCCTGACGTACCAGAACTGGTCTCCCCGAATTTTAGGCGAAATATCAGCCTCCTACACCTATAAATAGAGCCCCTGGTCACTCAGAAAAGGGGTCGGACAATTCTAAGTACTAAAGAGCGCCCAGATTCTGCCAGATTTACTCCAGAACACCACCGCTGCTTTAGATTGAGACTTAGCATATAAATTCAGTTGTACTACAGTATAAAGAATTGTAATCTTCAAGTATCGAGCAATAAAATCATCAAAATTCATAGTGGACGTAGGCAAAACGCCGAACCACTCTAAATCGCTTGTCTTCGCAATTTACTTTCTGGTATTTGGAGTTTTTGTTAGATAACCCACAGTTTTAATTTTCATTCTTCACTTTTATCTCTTCAAAAACTTCCGAAGAGTGTTGTGCCCATTTTTGGTACAAACAAATACTATATCAGCAAATGATTATAAACTTAAGAAAATGTTGAAATGGTTCATAAATAGATTTAATATTAAATGACATTATATATGAACAAATAGATGTGAATCAAAGAGTAGAGAAACTTAAGTATGAAATGTTTCATTAATGAATATTAATATTAAATGGAAATCAAGTTATATAATAATAAATGTGAATTAAACTGCAAAGAAACTTAAGTTATACTTTAAGAATTGATTCATCAATAACTTTAAATATCGAATGGGAAATAATTTATGTAATTAAATGAATGTAAATTAATAAAAATGATCTAGTTTGAATGAAGGAGAATTAAAATAAATGAAAAGTAAATGATGTGAAAAGAAACCAATAGAATAAAATATGTAAGTTGTGCGTAGATCATTTTATCCGCATAACAGTTCTGATCAAGATTCTGATACATGATTGTGGAAATTTGCACCAGTCCGAATTAGGATTTTTTGCTCGATTCTTGACGGCGAACGCTTGATATGGATTTTTGATATGATTTTGAAGTTTTTATCATAGTTTATGGATATGCAAGGAGAACGAAGATTTCTAATCAAGAAATCAGATCATAGTCCGCACTAGAGTGATCGGTTATCAATACTAGTTCAGAAGCAAAATTTGTGTATTTAAACAAGCGATCAGATTTGATATTGTGTACAAATGATAAAAGTACATCGTACAAACTTAAATAATATTTATATTATAGTTTTTTGGCTTATGAGAAGTTTGGAAAATGACACTTCAAATCATTTGAGGTTGTATGAATAATATATTGAATAATTACCTAAGACTATTGATTATAAGGTACACTTGATAGTTTATTTATCACCCTTGTATGATGAAAAGTTTCTGAACCTGAACAAACCATTAGTTTTGGTTGCTATGGATGTGTGATGGATTCTTTGATTGCTTATAATGGTCGTTGTAACAACCCGGTATTTCGCATCAATTAATAATCGACATTTAAACGATAAATATTGTTGCATATTGCCAATTGAAGTTTTTAAATTTTTGTTAAAATTCTTTAAACATTTGGTTAAGAAAAATTTAATTAATTATGGTTGGGCTTTAAAAGTTAATTTCGGCCCATATTTTCATTCGATACCGTTCCCTTCTTATTGCAGTGCGACCGTCCCCTTTTCCCCATGATTCACTTTCTAAAACCTAGAACTAAAAACGAACGAAAGAAAATAAAATGGCGGAATCATCTTCGCCCTCGTCTTCTAAAATTAGGGCTTCGATTTTCTTTCTTTTTGCTGGCGAATCTGGAATTTTGGGGCTTTGGCTCGATCTCTGGCGATTCTCTGTGTAACTAAACTAGGGCTTTGGCTCGTTCTCCTCTGTGAGATAATTGCGATGCTGTTCCGATGTTGATTCGAGCTTTTGCCTTTGTGATTGTGAGATTATCAAGCGACTCCGTTCTCGTCGCCGCTTCGAAGCAAGGTGAGTTAAACTCACATCTAATTCGAACTGTTACATGATTATCTGGACTGCGTTCGTGTTGTTCGATTTTCTTGACTAGGGATTTAAGTGATTTAGTAATTGATGGTTCGATCAATTTAGGTTTTAATCCCTATTTTTTTTCGTTCGCACAATAATATATTTGAATTTATCTCTGCCGATCGATTATGCTTGGATGCTTGCGATAATCTTGACTTGTTCAATATACCTATATATTGCGTATATTTGTTTTACTTGATGATCACGGCTTGACCTTGATATGTTGTTCATGACGTCTCTGTCTTCTTCAATTTTGACACTATCGTATATTTGATTTTGTTCGATGAAAATGTTTTTTTTTGAATATTTTGAAACTGCTACGGCTTCAAACTTGAAACTTCATTGCTTCATTGACCTTTTAGTGTCTGTGATTTTCTCGACTTCGGCTTCAATCTTCTCTGTTATTCGAGTTTAACCCTGATGCATTGATTTCAAAACTGCTGCTTTGATACCTGATGGTTTGTAAACTGCTTCATTCTTGTTCTAAATTGCATGCATCTATTTGATTGTCTCTCTGTCTAGTTCAGTAACTTGCATTGTTTTCCACTGTATATTTATATATACATGCTGACATTTGTACATTAACTTCGGCCACTTTGAACTGAAGTTGCTGTTCGATATTTTCCTTGCCACAATGGTTATCGATTGTCTACATTGTGTACTTGGTTACTGTTGAGTCAACATTATTCACTCTTGTTCAATATGCTGTTTACTGGAGATATTTGTTCATGTCAGATTTGTTCATGTCTTGTTGTAGTTCCTTGGTCTTTGCATTTGTTGTCTGGGTTCACACTCCATTGTTCCTTTGCATACTTGAAACTGTTTATTGAACTTGAGTTGTTAGACTTCTTGGTTGCTTTGTAGTTGTGCATTGCTATACTGTTTTGAGTTCGAGACTCGTTCATTCCATTTGTACCACTGCTTTATCTTCGAACTGCACTCGTTTTTGCTCCATGATGAACTTGATAAATGCACTTCCCCTAGGACTGCATTATAGTGTGCCTGTAGCTTAACTTCAGTCAAATTGGACTTGAGTTGTTAGACTTCGATCACTTGGTTGATTTCTTCTTTCTGGACACTGTGATTTCTGGAAATTGCAGTTGTCTTTGTAGACTTTGATTTTAGGAATTTCTGGTCTTGTGATGTTTCACTTACTTCACCATTACTTGGTGTTGTCTGCATTTCACTTGACCATTTGTATACATCCTTTCATGTATGTATACAGATGTATGTTCACTTTTGCACATTCATGTGTTTGCTGTCTTATATGATGGCACTTGACTTATAGCCTATCTTGTTTTGGTGATGTTTTCATTTGTGCATCACTTGTCGCCTCTTTTAATTGGTTGCACTGTTTCGTTTCACTGTGCAGTCTTGCCCTTAAATATGTGTGGTGGCTGCATTGCTTTATTGTTGAGATCTTGTCCCTTGTGGTGACTTTATACTCTGTTGTGGCGAGGCAGTGCACGCGTGCGTGCACTGCAGCCACACAGAATTGACAAATTTTAATCGATATCTCTTTTATTCTTAATTCATCGACCTGTTGCGTAGTTCGTAGGCTGTATTGGCGAGGCAGTACACGTTAGCGTGTACTGCAGCCAATTAGCAGTGATATTTTTAAATTGACATTTCTATTGCTTAAACTGCTTTGGGTTTCTGTTTTGTGGATTAACACTGTTTAGTGTTATATCTGCCGTTATCCAATTCTCGTATCGAGAGTTGGATATACGAGATTTCTGTGACTGTCATCTATATTGAGATTGATTATTATTGCTTCTATGCTCTAATAACTGATTTTGAATTAGACTGATCCGAGTATTATTTTCTTTTGAATGTAATACTCGGGTCAGACCGAGTATTTACAGGTTGTAGATTTTTAGCTTTGGGTTGCTGCTAGAGCTATGAAGACTTTTTATATCATTTGAAGTGGTCTTCGTCTTGTTGTAGTAGTCAGTGTGTCTGTTTTAAGATGATAATGTATTCATGTATATTAGTCGATAATGTACTTGTATATATAACTTCTTTAGTCGACAGTTGTAGTTGTATCATTTGTGTTGTGGCAAATGTATTGTAACTGATATCAGTTATTGTATATATGAAACTTTTCGTTCCATCTTTATTCCGCATTTATGTTATCTGTGTTATTTTTATATTTATTGTCCTAAACTATTATAGCCACTGAGTAGTAGCTTTGAGTTTGTAACGGTATGTCGGATTTCCTCTAAAAGATGAAATGCATGTTATTCTATCTGACATATCGGTGCTCGCACAAAGCAATTACATGGATGGTCGCTCCTCAACAGCCTTATTCTCCGTGCTAGTTGACAGCACTACACCGTAGTGTTCTTGGCTAGCGTGGGTATAGAGGTGGGGCGTTACAGCTTGGTATCAGAGCCTGGGGTTTAGGACAATTATAAAACATAACTTAGATGGAGCATGTGTTACAACTATTTGTCGATGTTTTATCTCTCATCTTTACATATGACTATTTTTGACTGTTAGGTATGAATTCCTAACGCTTATTCTTGCGTTTTCGGCTTTGAATTGATTTAGCCGATGTTGATTTTGTTTTAATTTGGCAAATTAAAGCCATTTTGACTTTTGGACTTTGTTCCACTTTTGTTCTATGCTATGAGTGTCATTGTGTACCTGTTACACTGTGATGAAAAATAGCTGGACCAGTTGCAAATTGAGTGATTTTGATTTCTCATTCACATCTAGTTTGAATCTCAGCAATTTTGAACTTAATATTTTGTGTTTTCCTCATCTGGATTTCCCTGCGACTTCGGTCACTTTGTTTTTGAGAAATTGCTGATTTCTTGATTTTCAAGACTCTGATTTTGCTTGCTGTTGGTTTCCTAATTTGATCGATTCTTGATCATTTCCCCGATTTGTTGCTATCATTTATTAGCAACTTTGATGACATTTTCTTCGGGATTTTTGTGAACATACTTTCTGATGGATTCAGTATCGATTTCTCTGGATTCCATTCACATCTTCGTATGTGAATTCTTGTGATTGATTGTTTCTACAATCATTTTTGTGATTTGTCACTTTAAAATATAAAGGTTTTCTATACTAGTAGTAAATATTAAAATCCCTTTTTCCAAACGATTTCAAAAATTATTTTACTACAAAGCTCTTTTCCTAAATCGTTTTCCAATCTATTAATATATACAATCCTTTATTTCACTCGTATGAGAAATTGAATTAAACGGCCTAGTAAAACAAGTGGTATGAAACGCTTGCGTTTACTTCGTCGGTTAACTCCTGGACTTGTTCGATTGAACCCTTTTTGTGACAATTTCCTAGTGAAGATTTACAGCTTGTTCGTAAATATTTAAGTTAAGCAAGTGGTTATGGGACATGAAGCTAAACTCATATATTTACTGGCTTGGTGTGATTGACACTTCCTTATGATCATGACGATCATTTTTGTGATTTAGACTAGCGATTGAGCGATGTCTCTTTGTCTACGTGGGAGACTATACCCCGATCATGTGATGTTTCGGCATCACATTTCTAGGGTAGCACCCTACGGTCTTCGGGCCATTCTTGTGTAAAAATTTAATGGATAGCTTCCATGAGATAGCTTCTCGTCATGTGTTTACGCGTAGGTGAGCTTCATGCTCCCATTCATGTGTTAGGCCTCCCCCCTTATTTATGTGTTTTCTGGATTTCTTGTGATGATTTCTGGAATTTTGTGCTTCACCAATTTTCGTGATTTCTATTGAAATGTTTATCAATTTTTGTGCATTGGTGAATTCATGTGTTATTGACTTGTTATGAATACAAGCCTAGGGTAGCACCCTACGGTCTTCGGGCCATTCTTGTGTAAAAATTTAATGGATAGCTTCCATGAGATAGCTTCTCGTCATGTGTTTACGCGTAGGTGAGCTTCATGCTCCCATTCATGTGTTAGGCCTCCCCCCTTATTTATGTGTTTTCTGGATTTCTTGTGATGATTTCTGGAATTTTGTGCTTCACCAATTTTCGTGATTTCTATTGAAATGTTTATCAATTTTTGTGCATTGGTGAATTCATGTGTTATTAACTTGTTATGAATACAAGTTTAGGGTATGATATCCCTTTCTATCTTTGAGAAGATTCTTGTGACATTTTTGATGAATGAAAATTCATTTGGCATTATATTTTGATGCCAGTTATTTTGATGAGATTTTGACATGTTAACTTCAATACTCGTCAATTTTGAAATGGATTTACAAGCGGTTCTCCCGCAATACTGATATTGCTAATTTAATCACGTGTTTTCAAAATTCTTTATTTTTAAAAGTTGTTTCAAAAATATAAATTAAAATTGTTTTCAAAATTTTTACAGCTTACATTTTCAAAAGAACGAGGAAGCGATTTAAACCTTTCAGAAAAATCGAGGACTATGACCCCTTTCTTTTACTGATTCGCTTAATTCCGGACTTGCCCGTTTGAGAATGTGAAATGTTATTTTTAAAACACACAATTCTGCACTTTCAAGAAAACGATAAAGAGATTTAAACGATTTAGCAAAAGTAAGGAGTATGGAACCATACTTTTACTACTTCGGTTAATTCCGGACTCGTTAATTGAATATTTATGACTTCTGATTATCGTTTTTGATAATCAGATATTTGTGAAATTTGATTATCATTTGTGATAATTAAATATTTTCCAATTTAATTATCGTCTGAGATAATTAAATATTTTTCGATTTGATAATCGAATCTTTGTGTTTCTGATTATCGTTTTTGATAATCAGATATTTGTGAAATTTGATTATCATTTGTGATAATTAAATATTTTCCAATTTAATTATCGTCTGAGATAATTAAATATTTTTCGATTTGATAATCGAATCTTTGTGTTTCTGATTATCGTTTTTGATAATCAGATATTTGTGAAATTTGATTATCATTTGTGATAATTAAATATTTTCCAATTTAATTATCGTCTGAGATAATTAAATATTTTTCGATTTGATAATCGAATCTTTGTGTTTCTGATTATCGTTTTTGATAATCAGATATTTGTGAAATTTGATTATCATTTGTGATAATTAAATATTTTCCAATTTAATTATCGTCTGAGATAATTAAATATTTTTCGATTTGATAATCGAATCTTTGTGTTTCTGATTATCGTTTTTGATAATCAGATATTTGTGAAATTTGATTATCATTTGTGATAATTAAATATTTTCCAATTTAATTATCGTCTGAGATAATTAAATATTTTTCGATTTGATAATCGAATCTTTGTGTTTCTGATTATCGTTTTTGATAATCAGATATTTGTGAAATTTGATTATCATTTGTGATAATTAAATATTTTCCAATTTAATTATCGTCTGAGATAATTAAATATTTTTCGATTTGATAATCGAATCTTTGTGTTTCTGATTATCGTTTTTGATAATCAGATATTTGTGAAATTTGATTATCATTTGTGATAATTAAATATTTTCCAATTTAATTATCGTCTGAGATAATTAAATATTTTTCGATTTGATAATCGAATCTTTGTGTTTCTGATTATCGTTTTTGATAATCAGATATTTGTGAAATTTGGTTATCATTTGAGATAATTAAATATTTTTCGATTTGATAATCGAATCTTTGTGATTTCTGATTATCGTTTTTGATAATCAGATATTTTTGAAAATTCAATTATCGTTTTTGATGATTGAATATTTGCGATTTTGAGATTCGAGCTTCGTCTTTTTCTCTGGCAATTCAGGTGAGTAATCTGATTTACTCACATTCAATTCGTGCAGTACGTAATTTCTGCTCTGATTCCTTTTCCTTTAAATGCTGGAACTCGATTGATTCGTGCTCTTTGATAGTCGTCTGATTTTGATTCCTTGATCCCCACGATGTTGATCCTTTTGACTTGAAGCAATCGAACCTTTTTGATTCTTTATCTGATACTTCCATAATTCTAATGCTTCCCTGTTGACATTTGCTTTGCTTATGCATTCGACAATGCCATTCCCTTTTGGTTGTTACCATTTGTCCATTTATTCCTTATGATTGCGAGGACGCAATTTCTTTAAGGAGGGGAGTCTGTAACAACCCGGTATTTCGCATCAATTAATAATCGACATTTAAACGATAAATATTGTTGCATATTGCCAATTGAAGTTTTTAAATTTTTGTTAAAATTCTTTAAACATTTGGTTAAGAAAAATTTAATTAATTATGGTTGGGCTTTAAAAGTTAATTTCGGCCCATATTTTCATTCGATACCGTTCCCTTCTTATTGCAGTGCGACCGTCCCCTTTTCCCCATGATTCACTTTCTAAAACCTAGAACTAAAAACGAACGAAAGAAAATAAAATGGCGGAATCATCTTCGCCCTCGTCTTCTAAAATTAGGGCTTCGATTTTCTTTCTTTTTGCTGGCGAATCTGGAATTTTGGGGCTTTGGCTCGATCTCTGGCGATTCTCTGTGTAACTAAACTAGGGCTTTGGCTCGTTCTCCTCTGTGAGATAATTGCGATGCTGTTCCGATGTTGATTCGAGCTTTTGCCTTTGTGATTGTGAGATTATCAAGCGACTCCGTTCTCGTCGCCGCTTCGAAGCAAGGTGAGTTAAACTCACATCTAATTCGAACTGTTACATGATTATCTGGACTGCGTTCGTGTTGTTCGATTTTCTTGACTAGGGATTTAAGTGATTTAGTAATTGATGGTTCGATCAATTTAGGTTTTAATCCCTATTTTTTTTCGTTCGCACAATAATATATTTGAATTTATCTCTGCCGATCGATTATGCTTGGATGCTTGCGATAATCTTGACTTGTTCAATATACCTATATATTGCGTATATTTGTTTTACTTGATGATCACGGCTTGACCTTGATATGTTGTTCATGACGTCTCTGTCTTCTTCAATTTTGACACTATCGTATATTTGATTTTGTTCGATGAAAATGTTTTTTTTTGAATATTTTGAAACTGCTACGGCTTCAAACTTGAAACTTCATTGCTTCATTGACCTTTTAGTGTCTGTGATTTTCTCGACTTCGGCTTCAATCTTCTCTGTTATTCGAGTTTAACCCTGATGCATTGATTTCAAAACTGCTGCTTTGATACCTGATGGTTTGTAAACTGCTTCATTCTTGTTCTAAATTGCATGCATCTATTTGATTGTCTCTCTGTCTAGTTCAGTAACTTGCATTGTTTTCCACTGTATATTTATATATACATGCTGACATTTGTACATTAACTTCGGCCACTTTGAACTGAAGTTGCTGTTCGATATTTTCCTTGCCACAATGGTTATCGATTGTCTACATTGTGTACTTGGTTACTGTTGAGTCAACATTATTCACTCTTGTTCAATATGCTGTTTACTGGAGATATTTGTTCATGTCAGATTTGTTCATGTCTTGTTGTAGTTCCTTGATCTTTGCATTTGTTGTCTGGGTTCACACTCCATTGTTCCTTTGCATACTTGAAACTGTTTATTGAACTTGAGTTGTTAGACTTCTTGGTTGCTTTGTAGTTGTGCATTGCTATACTGTTTTGAGTTCGAGACTCGTTCATTCCATTTGTACCACTGCTTTATCTTCGAACTGCACTCGTTTTTGCTCCATGATGAACTTGATAAATGCACTTCCCCTAGGACTGCATTATAGTGTGCCTGTAGCTTAACTTCAGTCAAATTGGACTTGAGTTGTTAGACTTCGATCACTTGGTTGATTTCTTCTTTCTGGACACTGTGATTTCTGGAAATTGCAGTTGTCTTTGTAGACTTTGATTTTAGGAATTTCTGGTCTTGTGATGTTTCACTTACTTCACCATTACTTGGTGTTGTCTGCATTTCACTTGACCATTTGTATACATCCTTTCATGTATGTATACAGATGTATGTTCACTTTTGCACATTCATGTGTTTGCTGTCTTATATGATGGCACTTGACTTATAGCCTATCTTGTTTTGGTGATGTTTTCATTTGTGCATCACTTGTCGCCTCTTTTAATTGGTTGCACTGTTTCGTTTCACTGTGCAGTCTTGCCCTTAAATATGTGTGGTGGCTGCATTGCTTTATTGTTGAGATCTTGTCCCTTGTGGTGACTTTATACTCTGTTGTGGCGAGGCAGTGCACGCGTGCGTGCACTGCAGCCACACAGAATTGACAAATTTTAATCGATATCTCTTTTATTCTTAATTCATCGACCTGTTGCGTAGTTCGTAGGCTGTATTGGCGAGGCAGTACACGTTAGCGTGAACTGCAGCCAATTAGCAGTGATATTTTTAAATTGACATTTCTATTGCTTAAACTGCTTTGGGTTTCTGTTTTGTGGATTAACACTGTTTAGTGTTATATCTGCCGTTATCCAATTCTCGTATCGAGAGTTGGATATACGAGATTTCTGTGACTGTCATCTATATTGAGATTGATTATTATTGCTTCTATGCTCTAATAACTGATTTTGAATTAGACTGATCCGAGTATTATTTTCTTTTGAATGTAATACTCGGGTCAGACCAAGTATTTACAGGTTGTAGATTTTTAGCTTTGGGTTGCTGCTAGAGCTATGAAGACTTTTTATATCATTTGAAGTGGTCTTCGTCTTGTTGTAGTAGTCAGTGTGTCTGTTTTAAGATGATAATGTATTCATGTATATTAGTCGATAATGTACTTGTATATATAACTTCTTTAGTCGACAGTTGTAGTTGTATCATTTGTGTTGTGGCAAATGTATTGTAACTGATATCAGTTATTGTATATATGAAACTTTTCGTTCCATCTTTATTCCGCATTTATGTTATCTGTGTTATTTTTATATTTATTGTCCTAAACTATTATAGCCACTGAGTAGTAGCTTTGAGTTTGTAACGGTATGTCGGATTTCCTCTAAAAGATGAAATGCATGTTATTCTATCTGACATATCGGTGCTCGCACAAAGCAATTACATGGATGGTCGCTCCTCAACAGCCTTATTCTCCGTGCTAGTTGACAGCACTACACCGTAGTGTTCTTGGCTAGCGTGGGTATAGAGGTGGGGCGTTACAGTCGTGCTGCTTTTGTTTGCATATGATTATTACTTATGGTGTGTTTCTTGTGTCCTTGGGTGGGAACAACTATATATTATTCTTTTACATAGGTTTAACTCTTGTGGATTATGTAAGTAAAATACAGGTTTATGGAAACAATAACTGTTGCTTTTGGTTTCATAAATAGAGTTTTGTTTGCCTGACAAATAGGTAAGTTTTCAGATTATGGTTTTTGTAGCATTATTTTATTGTTTTACCATGGTTTGGGATGCTTTATTTTTGAAATAAGATATATATCATGTAATTATTGATATTTTTATTTTTCTAGATGAAACCGCGTAAAGGAGACACTACTGAAATTTTTCATAAATTTAGGACTTAAAAAATTTTTCGTGGAAATTGGATTATTTTCAATGTTATATTAAAACTAACTAAGTAAGTTTAAATTGTTTATAAATTGACTGTATTGAATAAAATATATCAAATTTCTTGATTCTTTCTTGTCCCTTTTCGAGGACAAAAAGTTTTGAGTGGGGGAGATTGTCACGACCCGTATTTTCAACCATTTAGAAATAGTAAATTTAATATAATCGTTGAATAAAATAGTTACAAATAAAGATTTTACGATTTATTAATTTAGATGTATGTTATAATCTAAGATAAAATCCTTAAAAAACAAATTTCAATAAGTTAGAAGATGATAACTCAAATCAATTAAATGTGAAACAACATTGGGTTGCATATTAACAATAAGATTTGAAATAAAAAATGTTAATGTTATAAAGAATGAAATGATTGTTTATTTCTAATGGGAATATAAATATAAAGTTTAATTAGGTTACAATTGTGGAGTTTAGTAAGGAATAAAATAAACAATGTATTAAAGAAAAAATCATATGTTTATTTATTTGAAATTTTTGGAAGCTGAAAGATTGATTACAAAGATGAAAAACTATTATTTAGTAAGAAATGTGTAACTCTTGTTTGTATCCAATATTGTATGAATATGTTTAAATTACTATTAGATAGGAAATAATTGTTCTATTTCTCATTTCATTTATTTAGTCCATTTTGAAATTCATCTTTGTAATCAATTGAAATTAATGTAATTAAATAATTTCAATTAATAGAAGAGAGGACACTAAATTGTAAATTAGTAGGTGTAATTAAACGTAGCTTTTGTTTTGTGAAAATAAAAGGAAAAGTTTGATTTAATGAAAAGAACATTTTTATCAAATAAATGAAAGTTTCATTTGTGAATATAAGTTTAATATCATTAAATAAAGAATAAAATGATTTAATTAAAGGAAGAAACATATGTTTATTTGAACTGGGCATACAGATTGATTACAAGAATAGAAAACTCATTTATTTAAGTAAGTTATTTATTACTCTGGTCTATAAAAAATAAATTTATAAACGTGTTTAAATGACTAAAGGAAACAATTGTTCTATTTCTCATCAATTTTAGTTTGTTTGTTTTGAAATTTAACTTGGAAATTAATAGCAACTAATGTAGTTCAAATATTTTGATTAAAAGGAAAGAAAACATTGATTGTAATTAATATATTTAATAAAAATAACGCACGTTTTCTGTTAAACAGAAAGGGCGTTTTAATGGAAATAAAAGATCATTTTGAGAAAACCAAATTGAACGTTTTCATTTTTTAAGTAAGTATAATTTCATTTAGTGTGTGTTGATAAAAAAATTAAATGTGTATAGATTTGAGTATTATTTGAGTTAATGAGGTTAATTTGGTTAAGAAGAACACATTTCAAAAATTGAATTTCAAAAGGTTGTGCGATGTACATGGTCCCTTCATTTCTTTTGTTATTAATTGTTGCCTATACATTTTAAAATAGTTACCTATTATTAATACTTGATCCATTCATTTCTCCTTCTGTTTAATACCTGAGCCTAGACTTTTAGGTTGTATTTAATTCTTGTCATCTCATTTTCGGTTGTACAAAATTTCACTTTCTTTTGGCTTGCAAACTTTCCCATTCCTACGTACATTTCTTTGTGTATTATTAATGCTTGAAGCTTTCAAAACAAAATGTGACATTCATTTTGTCCCTCCACGTTCATTTCCTTATTATTAAATAACCTACCACTTTATTTCTTCTTTTGCGTTTTGTTTCTCCTAACACCTCATATTCATTTAGTTCAAATTATTCTTTGCTAAAGCAATATTCTTATCAGCAAATTGTTCACGTTTTTAAACTTCTCCCTTCATTTTTTCTTGTTGCCACCTCATTTTCTATTTTTAGATCTACATTTCAAATCTTCCTTTCCTTGAATCATTTAACATGAGCTTGCAAATTCAAAGCTATCATTTTTGCAAATTCAAAAGCTTTCTTTTATGAAACATGAGTTTCATTTTTCATTTTTCCTACACGTCCTGCCCTCATCTTTGTTTGTTCTTCCATCTTTGCCTGAAGCCTCATCTTGAGAAAAACATGAGTATTAAACTTTGTTTGTTTTTTATTTAATATGCACCAATTATTATTTTAATAATATTTGTTATAACATGAATATCTTTTGCATACAAACTCCGATTCACGTGCGATTTCTTCCATTGGATTCATATTTAAATTCAGAACAATATGAAACTGGTTTGCTTGAATTTGGAGACTATTGAGATTTTGGGCTTTTGTTGCATTTTTAATGGGCTATAAATCAAAGGTGAGTGATTAAACTCATTCACGCAATACTAAATTTTCTGATGTTAGTTAAATTGAAATCATGAAGTGAGAAAATTTTATTGATTGTTGTTTGGTAAATTTAAATTGACATTTAAATTTAATTTAATTTTATATTGAATTAAGTTGACATTTAAATTAATATTAAATTTAATTGCTAGTTAAACATTGACAATTGATAACTAGTAACTGTTGTGATATATTGGTTGATTTGGATGTTGGTTGCAATTGGATGCCTATTGATTGATGTTGGATGTATGGTTGTTTATTTATTTGGACATATCCCTGTTATTACCTTATTTATTATTTGACGTCTTATAAATTGTCACTTATAATATTTGAAATTAACTAAGAAATAGGTTGAAATGATATATACCTATATCATTTAATTATGGGTTATAATGATATATATATATATATATCCATGTAATAAAAACTGAAATAAATGATCACTTGGCCATAAGGTAGAAAATTATATATGGACACCGGATTTGTTAAATTAATGGTTTTAAATCTTGAATTTAAATTTGTTTAAATCATATTATTTTAAAAAGAATAAAAATTATGATTTATATGAATTGAGTTATTTTCTAATTCGAGATTTAAAACGTTGAAATTGAAAATGTTTAAATGAAATTGTTTCAAGGATTTAATTTGAAATCTTAAAGTTGAAATTGGGATATGATCTAAATTTTTTGGAATGGAATTATTTTAAAGGATTAAATTTTAATTTAAACTTTGAATTACGTTAATTAAAATGGTTTAAATTGGTGTTTCCAAGTTTGGACATGAAATGGATTTAAACTAAATTGTTTCAAAATGAGAACGTGAATTGAAAATTTCGGCCTTTGGATGGAATCAGTTAAATTGAATTTGAAGTAAGTTTGAAATCGTTTAAATTTAGGTTGATTTAAATTAAAATTTGAATATGAAGTTGACTTGAATTGGAAGTCAAAAAATTGATTTCATTATGATTTGGAATTTGAACAAGAGTTCAAATTGTTGTGAAAGAAAGAAACAGCTTTAATATAAACTATTTTAATATATAAACTATTTTAATAATCAAGTTATTTTAATATATAAACTATCATAATTATTCAAACTATTTTAATTGTTTAAAACTATTTTCAATACTAAAACTATTTTATATTCAAAACTATTTTCAAACTTTAAAACTGTTTTAATTATTCCAAACTATATTTCAATATTAAAACTATTTTAATTATTCAATCTACTTTCAATATTCAAACTGTTTTAAAAGTGGGACTATTTAGATTTAAATCATTGATTTAAATACGAATGTTTTGATATGAAGGTATAACCTGTTCTGAGTTCGAAATGATTTTGAAGCAAATCTGATATTTTGATATGAAGTATGTCTTGTTCTTGAAATTTCAAAGAACCAATCGGTGCGAAAAATGATGTTTTGTTGTTAAAGAGACCGGGGCTGGATGAATGGCATACTCTATGTTATTCTACCGGAACCACTTTAATAACCGTGTGGGCGGTGGATGTTATCCAAAATGTAGAAGTTGAATTGGCGGCATTCAATGGAATGTAGAAAGAGAACGATGATGGATGACCCTGACACTTGTGTCAATTTGAAATGACTAAAACATGAGCCTATGTCTGGCGAAGGGGTTAGCTACCTTTAGGGGCCATCACCTCCTTCGTATTACTATATTGATTTTGACTTGATCGGTGGACCTTGATTTAATTTTGAGGGTGGTGGACTCGGTCGACAGTCATTGCAGCGATGTGTTACGACCAACTAGAAAGGATAAACTGGTAGAATCCTACCTTGGGTATTGCCTCACGTGCCTTGTCATACTTTTATTCTTATACGTGCCCACTACAATTTTGTTTTAGTATGGTACATATAGGGGACTTACTGGCTACCGGCGTTACTGGTTGTGTCACAGGACCTGCATAGACTACCTACTTAAAAATGTGTTAAAGGGGATCAATGTAAAGCCTTAACGCTATTTTAATACTTTACTTTACTGATAGACACTACATATGTAGCATATCTTACTATATATATATAGTTTAACGGATCCTTAGGAGATGGAAAATCCCGTAAAATCTCTTAAGTTATTGCACTCACGTTGTGCACTTAACAGGAGATGGAAAATCCCGTAAGTATCTCTAAACCTATTACACTCATATTTATTTTTTATTAATTTAACTTACATAAGAATTTTTAGTTTTGACTCGATTGTTTTGTCTTTTCATTATGCTCGGGTCAACCTGAGTATTTCATTGTTTAAAGACATTATTCCTTGAAGATGAAGATGGAGTTTGCTAGATCGTATTTACTATTATTATTCCGCTGCATTAGTTTGGTATGTTTTTTGATTGTACTCTGATTATGTTGTAAAAAATTGAAATCAAATGCATATTGTAAAATAGCTTCATGAACTTTTTATTTGATTATTATATTTTGTCATTCCTCTACGAGATTCTGTGTTTTATTTTCCTTCTTTTCTCTTATTTTCTTATTTACCCCATTGATAGTCTGCCCTTTTGAATGGTTTGAGTTAGACATGTATGGTTTATTGTCGACTTAAATTGTCCAAAAAGGTGGGTCATCACAAGGGCCTTAGTGGCATCCATTGGCGAAAGAGTAGGGATAAGGCCTTAGTGGCAACCAAAAACGAAAGCATTGGTGTAAGGCTTAGAGTGGTAACCGCAGACGATAGTGTCAGAGTAAAGCCTAGGATGGCATCCAAAACATGAAAGCAATTAGTATTAGGCTTGGTGTGGCAACCAAAAGTTCTGTGATTGACATAAGTCCTAAGGTGGCAGTCAAAGAACCAAAATTGCTGGAGTAAGGCCTTAGTGGCATCCACAAATGAAAGCGTAGGTGTAAGGTCGCGTGTGGCAACCTAAAGATGCAAGTGAACTAGGTGTAAGGCCTGTTGTCAAAGCCGAAACAAAATAGTATAGTTAGTGGAACTAAGGAAGTAATGAAGGTATAAGGTCTTAGCGATGGACATAAGCTTTATAGCTTAGGTTTAGGAAGGAAAGGGAACGATTTATGAATGGTTGAACGCCCGCAATGGCTATTTAACCTAAATATGACAACTTTGACAATGTAAGGTCTTTGGGTCAGTAATAGTAAGTGTGCTTATGAAGAAATTATTAAATGAATGCTATGTCGTAGTAAGGGAAAAACACGTCCCATGCTTTAGCAGTGTGGTCTCAAAATGTTATATGTTTAGGGTAATATATTGCTCGTACATGACTTTATATCTGACACGTGTTTTTATCACTATTTTCCCCATAAAATATGGGTACTCGTTCAAGTATTGAGTTCATGAATGAGGGTAACTGTAGATCACCTTTACATATAGGCCCACTTCATTGCCTTACACACCTCTTTTTCAGCCTCTCAATTAGCATCACAATTTGTTCAAGACTACATCCATTTGCATGTATTCCCAAGTTGGTCACTTTTGGAAAGAGAACTTTAGATTACATGGAATGGATCTGAAGATGAGTAATGCATATGATATATAAATGAATGGCCAAACCGAAGTTGTAAACCGATGACTTGAAACTTACATAAGAATTATGGTTGGTACTACATCTACCAAATGGAGCACAATGCTACCTTGGGCCAAATGGTGGTACAACACCAATTATCACTCCTCCATAGGGACGTCCCTATTTCAAGTGGTATATGGAAGAAATGCACCCATACTTTTAGACTACGCCAATGACACCACCAACATCCATGAACTTAATGACTGGCTCACTAACCGAGACTGGTTACTCTACCAACCCAAAATCAACTTAAACCGAGCCCAAACACAAATGAAAAATGCAACGACCATAATTTTCGATAATTAAAAATATTAAATTTAATAAGATTTTGGAATTTAATATTGTGAGAAATTAAAATTTATGATTTTTTTACGAGAAATTAATTAGAATATGATTTAATAATGTTAATTTAAAGTTACTGACAACTATATTAATGTAATTTCAATCAATTGAAATAATTGTAAAGTTAATTTGGTTATAATTGTAAATAAGGAATTAAATTGGTAATTAATGAAATTAATGGAATTGAAATATTATAGTTAATATAGTAAAAGATGATAACTATAAAATATGAATGTTATAAAATGTAAACTAATGTTAATTATCTTCATAGGGTAATAGTTGATTTAATAATAAGAGTTGTAGGATCTAGATTAACCCTAGAGGGGGGGTGAATAGGGTTATAGCAAATTTTCTCGAATTAAATACGAAATCAAACTGCAGATAAATAAATATGCTGAAAAGTAAATCACACACAAAATTTACCCAGCTTCGGCAACCCCTGCCTACTGCTGCATTCCCAAATTTCTAATAGAATTAAACAGTATCCCGCTTACAAACACTCTAACAGACTCGCACACCCTGCTACCGCCTATAGAGTTTTGCAAACTTGCACACCCTGCTCACTAAACTAATCCTAACTAGACAATCTGACACTACCTAAACCTAGGTGGTGATTTACCCTACTTTTATTATTAAAAAAATACAGATTTCAAAATGAAAAGCAAGAGCAAAAAATAAACAAACTAGAGTTAACACTTGTTTTTGCTCTTTAAATAAAGATAAAGCCTTATTTAAATTAATAAGGCCGGCCCTGTTTGTTTTCTTTTATTTGTATCGGCCCGCTTCTACTTTCTTGTGAAAAATGGCTGCTCTGATTAGGTCTTCGACTCGTTCTTTTTGCTCGATTCTGGAATTAGGGCTTTTGCCTTTGTGATTGTAAGATTATCAACGGCTTTGCCTTCGTCTTCCTCTTGTGGAATTGATTTCGAATTTGGCCTTGGTCTCGTTCCTCTGTGAGCAATTTGGACTTTGTTACAATCGACTTCGTTGCTTCGAGATGATCGATTTCTTCGATCGTTCGTTGGCTTTGGTATGTGATTTCTGCTCTGTGCTTGAATTTGATTACTTTTGCTTTTTCGTTTTCTGTCAATGATGATTTGGGTTCTGCTCTTTTTCGCTCTGCAAGTCGATGATGATTTTTGGGGTCTTTATATAGGGTTTTCGAAACCCTTACACTTGCCTGATTTAATTTCCTTGATTCCCACGTTGTTAGAACTTTCCCTTAATATGTTTGCTATTTTGAGAAAGTACTTCGTACCCACGGTTTCGATTTTGTGACGTTCGATCATTCTTTGATTATTATTCCAGAAACTTTCCTAAATTATTTTTGACTGTTTCAACTTGATTTAAAATATTGTACACGTCTCTGACTTTTTAACGTTGATTCTCTTAACCAAAATATACGGCTTTGATATTTTTTACTGGTGATCATGGCCTTGACTTGTTCACTGTTTTCTGGTCATCTTCTCTGCCATTTGTTTTCGTGATAGTAAGCTTCTTCTCTGATTTGTAAACTCTACGACCTTTATTCTGGGTTGACTTTTATGCTATGGCTCCACTGACTTTACTTGAGGCTTCATTTACCTGAATTTGTTTGATTTATACTGACTTGTACATGCTTCATGTATGAACTGTTTCTCATGTACCCTGATGTTGTTTACTTTACTCTTCTTGTTCATGCTTCCACTGTTTCACTTGTACATGTTCATTGAACTTGAATATGTTGCATTTGCACTTGTTCCCATTCATGTATGTTCATCCCTGACCTGGAGCCACTGTAGTGCTTGTTAACATTTGAACTCGTTATTCTGTTGTAACTGGACATGTGCACTTCCATATTTGGTATTGCACTTGCCACTGTATGTCTGTACTTTGTGCTCTGGTCTTTGAACTTGAATACTTTACCCACTGATGCATTCAGTAGTCTGGTCATTTGTAGCATGTTGTTACTAGACTTGTGCATTGCCATTGCATACTCTAGTCTGCACATTCACCTATGCTTTGGTCTCTGATGCATACACTACTGTTTGATTTGTTCATTTGTTTACTGTTGTGATGCTTCATGTGCAGTTCCACTTAGTTCATTACAGTTTCATTTGCATGTGTTCTTGTCACTTGTTCACTTGAATCATTCATTCCTGTGCATACTTTGATCTACTTCATTCTAGTAGCATTCATGCTTCATTGTGTAGCTGTGTTGCCATATTGAGTTGCACTGTTTGCTTTGGCTTCAAGGCTTCACTATGCATTTGTCTGTGTTATTGAAGTAGTTGTCACTGTGTATACTTCTGTTGCCACTGTGTTCATTTCTATTGATTTGGTGCCTTCATTGCTGTTGTATTCTTCCATTTGTCAACTGTTTGTTTCACTTTTCACCTTTGTTCTCTGATGCATGCATTGCTGTTTAGTTCATGTGTACATTTTGATTTTGGTCGAGGCCATTTGCACTTGAGTTGAATCTGATTTGGATTTGACCTTGTTTTTGGTTGACTGTGCGCACGAGTTGGCGAGGCAGTGCACACGTGTATACGTGTGTACTGCAGCCACTCAAGATTACCTTTCCTTGATAAGAATACTGATATGCACAGATATTACACAATCAAAGATGATGACAATAACCCATATATCTAAGACAACGATAAAAACAAATTTTATATTTTTGCAAATTCAAATTTGTTTATTTTCAGATTACTGCTGTAGTTGTCAATTATGTAGGTACACAGGAGACAGGACAGGAACTGGAGCTAGACAATGCAGATAGATGCAGATATGCAGAAAGACTGAGTATTGAGTGTTGTAGTGAGGAAACAAATGTAAATATGAAATGTATTAAATCAGTGTATGAGCTGAAAACTTTGAAAAATATTATATTGAAATAAAAATACTGATTGAATTTGTTAAATTCTGTGCAATAGTATTATTACCCAATATTAATATTTATTCCTATATGTGTATAGTATAATCTGCAAACACATCTATAAATTGATATATATTTTGTTATCATCAAACAATAAACACACATCAAACAATCTCCCCCTTTTGATGATGACAAACATATATATTAAAGATTTTGAAATTCTGATAAATGTGTTTGAGCATGAAATTTTTAGCTCCCCCTATATGAATGCTCCCCCTACAACTGAGACCACTCCCTATTTAGAATATTTAGGAAATTACAGAAGAATAAAAGAACTATAGAATAACTAACAGCATTTAACAAATTTGGTGAAGTATTCCAAAAATACTTATTTCCTTATCAAAATCTCGTTCTTCTCCCCCTTTTGTTATCATCAAAAGACTGAAAATAATAATAATGGAACAGTAGGGGAAAAACAAATGTAAAACCAAGGAAAAACCATAATATATCATAACAAGATAACAATTTCCATATTGTAAAGAATGGATCGATGATTTGGTTTTTATATAATGAGAAGAGGGATGTTTTTTCTTTAAAAATAATTTGAACATTTAAGCACAAAAATAAGCACTTACTAACCATGCATAACCATAAGGACTTTTAAATGGGATTAGCAGTTACTCATTAGCTATCAAGCTCCATCCATGCATAACCATAAGGACTTTTAAACGAGAATGGAGTGATGACAAACTAAAATTCACATGATCCATCCATACATAACCATAAGGACTTTTAAATGAGAATGGATGCATGAGAAATATTTAAAAAAAAATTCTTTATTTTTCTTTTTAATTTAAAAGATAATTTACTCTTCTCATTTTTCAAAACCATTATGAATGATAGAAAGATGGTAAAAATAGAAATGGTCGTGGAATAAGTTACCAAATTAATCATATTATGAAATTTCTTAAAATAAAACAAATATATTTCCACTACTGAATACCATATTCGAATCAATCTTTGAATAATATCCAAAACAGGTTTGAATCCTAGAAATTGAAGTTGAAAATAAATATCCAAGAATATTTCAACCAAAAATTGAAAAATGATTAGTCAATTTCCATAATCCCCAAATCCAAACGTAATCTGGAAAAACTGTCTTCGGGGAGGGGTTTTGTGAAAATATCAGCAAGTTGATCCTCAGTTGAAATGAATTCAATGCATATGTCTTCCTTAGCAATGTGATCTCTAAGAAAGTGGTGTCTCACATCAATGTGTTTTGTGCGTGAATGATGAACATGATTATTAGACAAGTCTATTTCACTTTTACTATCACAATTTAATGGAACCAGTTTATAAACTAAGCCAAAATCAGAAAGAGTTTGCATCATCCATAAAATTTGAGCACAACAACTTCCTAATGAAATATATTCTGCTTCAGTGGTGGATAATGCAACACAATTTTGTTTTCGACTTGACCAAGACACTAATGAATGTCCTAGCATGAAACATGTCCTACTAGTGCTTTTCCTGTCAACCAATGAACCGGCATAATCAGCATCAGAATAACCAACTAAATCAAAATTTTCACAAG
This sequence comes from Allium fistulosum, assembly GCA_030737815.1. NCBI lineage: Eukaryota > Viridiplantae > Streptophyta > Magnoliopsida > Asparagales > Amaryllidaceae > Allium > Allium fistulosum. The sequence goes on along the minus strand of CM060901.1, from coordinate 644,813,483 downwards.
AAGGGTACCATAGTCCAAATTTGTGTGTGAAAGATATCTTAAAATTCGTTTAGTGGCTTTTAAATGAGATTCTTTAGGGTTAGATTGAAAACGTGCACACAAACACACAGAAAACATAATATCAGGTCTAGAAGCAGTAAGATAGAGAAGTGAACCGATTATCCCTCGATATTTCTTCTGATCAACAGCAACTCCTTTATCGTCTTTATCCAACTTTGTTGATGGGCTCATAGGAGTTTTCATTGGTTTAGAGTTCTCAACTCCAAATTTCTTCAATAGTTCCAACACATACTTGGATTGTGAAATAAAAATACCATCACTGCTTTGCTTGATTTGAAATCCAAGGAAATATTTCAATTCTCCAACCAAGCTCATCTCGAATTTAGCCTGCATGACTTGTTCAAATTTCTCGCACAAGAGTTCATTAGTAGCACCATAAATAATATCGTCCACATAAATCTGAACAATCAAAAAATTACTTTCTTTATGTAATAGAAACAGTGTTGTATCAGCACTTCCCTTTTTAAAGCCATTTTCCAAAAGATATGTACAAAGACAGTCATACCATGCTCTAGGAGCTTGCTTAAGACCATATAATGCTTTTTCTAGCTTATACACATGATTTGGAAAATCGTGATTTTCAAAACCAGGGGGTTGTTCAACAAAAACTTCTTCTTTCAAATTACCATTTAGAAAGGCACTCTTTACATCCATTTGTTTAAGTTTGAAACCTTTATAACATGCGAAACTTAGTAAAATCCTAATGGCTTCTAACCTAGCAACTGGAGCAAATGTTTCATCTTGCATTGCTAAAACCCAACTTTCATCATTAAGAGCCATTTCAACAGAACCAGGTTCAATCTCAGAAATAATTTTCAACAACTTTTAAACGAAATGATTTTAAATTGAAGTCGTGTTAACCATCAAACAAATATCATAGTGCCATATTTAGAAACCGTAGGATCAAAAGTCATTAAAACATCATCATTATTTCAAAACAATTTCTTGAAGTTTCACCAATAAAGTTCCAACAGTTTCAACAATTTCTAAAAATACCTTTTATAGCATGAGTAATCAGTAATCAATCAGCATCATAATTTGACCAAACAGATTAAGTTCAATGATGAAAAAATGGTTGGTCAAACTTTTAAGTACAAATCAAAGTCATAGATAAGGATAAGTCATGTAAGATCATATCAAGTAAGTTAGAATCTATCAACCATCATAATTACTTTGAATAATTCTATTTAAAGATGATTGGAAAAAAAATCAGAATTAACATCATCAATCATTTCACATAACTGGCTGATTTAATTCAGATTATGGTGCAGATTTTCACATTTTATCTATCGTTTGAAAATAAATACAATTACCTGTTTTACCTGTACGATAATCTTTCGTTGTTTGCCCATTGTGAATCTGTCACCTTTATACTAGGCTAAGGAACGTTAATTTGTCGCCCGTTGTGTGTTTGGAATAGCCAGAATCCAGAAAACACTAATGTTGTTCCTTAGCCTGCCACCACACCTACACGGTAAAAGATTTTTGTGACCTATTTGTTTTTATAGGTCCATGGTTGTTAGTGGCAGAATAATTTGATGAATATGTTTGAGTAGACCCAAAACTATTAATATATGTTCCTTTTGGCACCCAAACTTGTTTTGTCCTTTCATTCTTGTTCCAATAGATATGAAATTTGTCTGTAGAATTTTTAGGAACCCAAACTTGTATAAATTTCGTGTTCTTGTTCCTATGACTACAATTTTCAACACGTTGTTCAATTATTTCACTTCTAGTAAAGACACTCTTACCTTTTGCACTATCCTCAACTTGTGTTTTCCCAAAGCCTAGTCCTTTTCTGTTGTTAGCAAAAAGTTGATTTCCCAATAACATGTTGAACGATTTTTCTCCTCTTGAAAAGTTATTCGGTGATTTCTCAAGATTTTGGACTTTAGTTTTTAGTGTTGTGTTTTCAGTCACAAGTGAGGTGCATCTATTTATGAAATCCTTTTTCCTAGTGTCAATTGTTTCCCTAAGATTCAAGTTTTCTTTTTCAAGATTCTCAAAGCTATTCTTCAGTTTTGATAATTCTGAATTTAAAATTTTACATTTTTTACAGACTAGGTTTTGAATATTTTCAAGTTCAGTTTCTAACCTAAAATTTTCATGGGCAAGTACTTTTCTATCAGATTTCAGTTTTTCAATTTTAGATTCAAGAGCATCAACTGTTTTAGTAAGATCAAGGCACATAAAAACAAGATCATTATAAGAATAGTCACCTACCTCACTAGATTCCTCTGAGCTTGCTTCTGAATCTGATTTTGCCATAAGACCCAAGTTAGCCTCCTCTGAGCTATCATTCGAAACTTCCTCTCCTTCTTCATCATCCCAAGTTGCTGCGAAGGCCCTTTTCTTCTTTTTCTTTCCTTTGGTGTTTTTGAGAAGTGGGCAATTTTGTTTGAAGTAACCAGGCTTGTTGCAGTTATAACAGGTTAATTCATTTTCGGAATTGTCAGAATCTCTTGACCTATTACCACTAGTTTTCTTCTTGTGTGGCCTGAATCTCGACAATTTTCTAAGATTATTGACAGCCATTGCAAGTTCTTCAATTGGATCTTCTTTTTCTTCATCGCTCTCTTCTTTGCTCTTTAAGGCAATCGTCTTCTTCTTTGATTCTGAGTTGTTGCGTTCCTCCTTTGCTTTTAGCTCAAGCTCATATGTCATCAAGTTTTCGATCAAATCTTCCATGCTCAGTTTACTCAGATATTTGGATTCTTGTATTGCTGTGACTTTTGCCTCAAAGTTCATCGGTAAGGCTCGTAGTATCTTCCTCACTAGCTCTACCTCGTAGAATACCTTTCCAAGCGCTCTAGCATTGTATACCAAGGTTGAGAAGCGTCCAAACATATCCTTTATGCTCTCGCCTTTGTCCATCACGAAGTTCTCGTATTCATTGCTGAACAGGGCTAGACGAGACTCCTTGACTTGAGAAGTTCCTTCGTGTGTCACCTCCAAGGTATGCCAAATTTCCTGTGCTGTTTTACAATGAGAAATTCTATTAAATTCAGTCTTATCAAGAGCACAGATCAAGGCATTCATAGCTTTAGCATTTGTAGTTTTTAATTTCTTATCGTTAGCATCCCACCTATCCCTAGATTTAGGAATCTCAGTATCACCTACAGTTATAGTGGGAGATGTATAGCCAGTTTCAATAATGTCCCAAACATCATAATCAACAGAACTAAGATAAATACTCATCCTAACTTTCCAGTAAACATAATCATTCCCATTAAACATTGGTGGCCTAGCAATAGATTGCCCCTCAGAAAAAGCATTATTTGGTGGATTCATGACTCTAGAGTTAAAAAAAATTACCGGGCTCTGATACCACTTGTAGGATCTAGATTAACCCTAGAGGGGGGTGAATAGGGTTATAGCAAATTTTCTCGAATTAAATACGAAATCAAACTGCAGATAAATAAATATGCTGAAAAGTAAATCACACACAAAATTTACCCACCTTCAGCAACCCCTGCCTACTGCTGCATTCCCAAATTTCTAATAGAATTAAACAGTATCCCGCTTACAAACACTCTAACAGACTCGCACACCCTGCTACCGCCTATAGAGTTTTGCAAACTTGCACACCCTGCTCACTAAACTAATCCTAACTAGACAATCTGACACTACCTAAACCTAGGTGGTGATTTACCCTACTTTTATTATTAAAAAAATACAGATTTCAAAATGAAAAGCAAGAGCAAAAAATAAACAAACTAGAGTTAACACTTGTTTTTGCTCTTTAAATAAAGATAAAGCCTTATTTAAATTAATAAGGCCGGCCCTGTTTGTTTTCTTTTATTTGTATCGGCCCGCTTCTACTTTCTTGTGAAAAATGGCTGCTCTGATTAGGTCTTCGACTCGTTCTTTTTGCTCGATTCTGGAATTAGGGCTTTTGCCTTTGTGATTGTAAGATTATCAACGGCTTTGCCTTCATCTTCCTCTTGTGGAATTGATTTCGAATTTGGCCTTGGTCTCGTTCCTCTGTGAGCAATTTGGACTTTGTTACAATCGACTTCGTTGCTTCGAGATGATCGATTTCTTCGATCGTTCGTTGGCTTTGGTATGTGATTTCTGCTCTGTGCTTGAATTTGATTACTTTTGCTTTTTCGTTTTCTGTCAATGATGATTTGGGTTCTGCTCTTTTTCGCTCTGCAAGTCGATGATGATTTTTGGGGTCTTTATATAGGGTTTTCGAAACCCTTACACTTGCCTGATTTAATTTCCTTAATTCCCACGTTGTTAGAACTTTCCCTTAATATGTTTGCTATTTTGAGAAAGTACTTCGTACCCACGGTTTCGATTTTGTGACGTTCGATCATTCTTTGATTATTATTCCAGAAACTTTCCTAAATTATTTTTGACTGTTTCAACTTGATTTAAAATATTGTACACGTCTCTGACTTTTTAACGTTGATTCTCTTAACCAAAATATGCGGCTTTGATATTTTTTACTGGTGATCATGGCCTTGACTTGTTCACTGTTTTCTGGTCATCTTCTCTGCCATTTGTTTTCGTGATAGTGAGCTTCTTCTCTGATTTATAAACTCTGCGACCTTTATTCTGGGTTGACTTTTATGCTATGGCTCCACTGACTTTACTTGAGGCTTCATTTACCTGAACTGGTTTGATTTATACTGACTTGTACATGCTTCATGTATGAACTGTTTCTCATGTACCCTGATGTTGTTTACTTTACTATTCTTGTTCATGCTTCCACTGTTTCACTTGTACATGTTCATTGAACTTGAATATGTTGCATTTGCACTTGTTCCCATTCATGTATGTTCATCCCTGACCTGGAGCCACTGTAGTGCTTGTTAACATTTGAACTCGTTATTCTGTTGTAACTGGACATGTGCACTTCCATATTTGGTATTGCACTTGCCACTATATGTCTGTACTTTGTGCTCTGGTCTTTGAACTTGAATACTTTACCCACTGATGCATTCAGTAGTCTGGTCATTTGTAGCATGTTGTTACTAGACTTGTGCATTGCCATTGCATACTCTAGTCTGCACATTCACCTATGCTTTGGTCTCTGATGCATACACTACTGTTTGATTTGTTCATTTGTTTACTGTTGTGATGCTTCATGTGCAGTTCCACTTAGTTCATTACAGTTTCATTTTCATGCGTTCTTGTCACTTGTTCACTTGAATCATTCATTCCTGTGCATACTTTGATCTACTTCATTCCAGTAGCATTCATGCTTCATTGTGTAGCTGTGTTGCCATATTGAGTTGCACTGTTTGCTTTGGCTTCAAGGCTTCACTATGCATTTGTCTGTGTTATTGAAGTAGTTGTCACTGTGTATACTTCTGTTGCCACTGTGTTCATTTCTATTGATTTGGTGCCTTCATTGCTGTTGTATTCTTCCATTTGTCAACTGTTTGTTTCACTTTTCACCTTTGTTCTCTGATGCATGCATTGCTGTTTAGTTCATGTGTACATTTTGATTTTGGTCGAGGCCATTTGCACTTGAGTTGAATCTGATTTGGATTTGACCTTGTTTTTGGTTGACTGTGCGCACGAGTTGGCGAGGCAGTGCACACCTGTCCCTGATAAGAATACTGATATGCACATATACTACACAATCAATGATGATGACAATAACCCATATATCTGAGACAACGATAAAAACAAATTTTATATTTTTGCAAATTCAAATTTGTTTATTTTCAGATTACTGCTGTAGTTGTCAATTATGCAGGTACACAGGAGACAGGATAGGAACTGGAGCTGGACAATGCAGATAGATGCAGATATGCAGAAAGACTGAGTGTTGAGTGTTGTAGTGAGGAAACAAATGTAAATATGAAATGTATTAAATCAGTGTATGAGCTGAAAACTTTGTAAAATATTATATTGAAATAAAAATACTGATTGAATTTGTTAAATTCTGTGCAATAGTATTATTACCCAATATTAATATTTATTCCTGTATGTGTATAGTATAATCTGCAAACACATCTATAAATTGATATATATTTTGTTATCATCAAACAATAAACACACATCAAACAAGAGTGAAAATCCAAACAAAAGAATTTGATTGAAATTTAATTATAATTAACTAGGTTTTATTTTCAGCTGTAATTGAACGTTGAAATTAGTGCAATATTTAAATATTGAATTTGACATGGAAATTTTATTTTAAAAAGATTATAAATTTCTATGTAATCAAAAAATGATGAAAATTGTTAACTGTTAACTTTGAATTTAAAAGCGATTAAACCAATTTAATAATAATTTATTTAATTAATGTGAAAATAGCCATTTTGGCCACTGTCTTGGATTTCGATGAAACCAGTGTCATCGGATCCATAACAGTGAATTATTGTAGGATTTCAAATTTCGTAGTGATTAGACTTATCGTTTGATCGTGCGAGCTCGAAACGCATAGAAATCAATTTAATGAATTCAATTAAAATAATTTGATTTTAAAAGCTAACTTTTGTATACAATGGAATTTGGATTTGAAACTAGTTCCATTGAGTTTAAAAATATTGAAAACATATATTTCGATATATTGGATGACCAACTTTCATTTCGGGAGAGATACGGGCTTTTTGGGTTCGCGTAATCGTTTCGACCAATCCATTCATTCTTATCTAGCTTTGTCCATATAAGTAGATTTCTTTTCTGAAACCCTAGTAGCCTTTTTCTTATTTCTGTATGTACATTTTCATAGGCTCCTTCCTTCCTTCCCAATGGCAGAAACCCTAATTCCCAAATTCAATTTCAAATCAAAATCAAATCGAAAAATTTAAACTCCTCAAACTATGTCAAATTATATATTATTGAAAAGCTCTCGATGAGAATAATCTACTGCAGTAATTCGTTTTTCGATTTGATGCATCGTTTGACTAGAAAACGATGAAGAACCTCAGCTGTCCATTTCTATGGTTTCCGATCCAACGGTGGATCGTTGATTTTACGACGATCAGAGGGTATGGGTTTGTAGAGGTCGTCGAGTAGTGTGCATCGGTGTGGTTCATTTGGGTTGTAGGTTGCCTAAATCGCTACGATTGGTTGTAGAAGGCGCGGCTGCGGCAGCGTTCTCGAGGGGGCTAGAGGCGATCATGAGCGGCGGCGTGGTGGGAGAGTGGCGACCGAAGGTGTGGGTGTCGATGCCTGATCTGGTCGTAGGCACGAGGATAGGCAGTGGCAAGTCAGTGTTTGGTCGGCGGCTGCTACTAGGGTTCGAGCACGAACGATCTGAAGCGATGGTGAAGGTGGCATGTTTTTTTCCTTTTTATTAACTAATTATTATATTTTAAAATTCAAATGTTCTAACTCGAATAACTTTTGCATACGAGCTAAGATTCACGCACGGTTTTCTCCAATGCAATTGTATCGAAATTATGGACATTATGGAACTAGTTTGGCTGCATTCTGAGACAATTCAATTTTCGGGCTTTGTTTGGATTTTTAATCGACTGAAAATCAAAAGTGAGTGTTTTAACCCACTCACGAATACTAAACCATCTTATGTTGGTTAAATTAAATTTATGATGTGATTTGAAATTTATTGGTTGTTGTTTGGTACATTTAAATTGTCATTCATTTAATTTGAATTTATATTGAATTTAATTGCCATTTGGATTAATATTGGAATTTAATTGCTAGTTAAATACCTGATAATGATAACCAGTTTATTTGTTGTGATTTATTGGTTAATTTGAATGATGATCGTGATGGTTGCTTATTTGTTGATATTTTTGGAAGATTGGATGTATGTTATTTATATGTTGTTATCACACTACAAGTTCCCTTAGTTTGCTGTTAGGAAAAAATCACTATGGGTTGAAATGATACATACCCGAATGGTCTTATAGATCAGGGAAAATGGGTTGAAATGATAAAATCAAGCGATTTTATGAATTTTGAATTTTTCTCGAGATTACGGATTGAAATGATATATAGCCGTAAATTTAAATTTAATGCGGATTGAAATGATATATATCCGTATCACTTGACCATAGGGTAGAAAATTATATACGGACACCGGATTGGTTAAATTAAATGATTTTAAATCCTTAATTTTTGAATATAGTTAAATGATATTATGAAATAAAATTTGATTTATATGAACTGGATTATTTTCAAAATTCAAGCTTTTAAAATGTTGGAATTGAAATTGGTTTAAATGAATTGTTTAAAGAATTTAAATTGAAATCTTAAAGTTGAATTTTGAAATATAAATGGAATTTATTAAAACTGAGTTATATTTAAACGTTTGAATATTTAAACTTTGAAACCTATTGAATTTGAAGTGGTTTAAATTTGTAGTTCAAACATGGATTTGAAATCGATAAATTGAAATGGTTTTATTTAGAATTTGAATTGAAACCTTTAGCCTTTTTGAATTGAAATCATTGAACTGAGATTGATTTAAATTTTATTTTTGGAACTAAAGCTGATTCGAATTGATTTGTGAAATTGGAAGAAACAATTCTAATTTGAAACTATTTTCGATATAAACTCTTTTATATGCAAACCCTTTTAACATATAAACTACTTCCTCTTATAAACCATTTTTAATATATTAATAATTTTTAATAAATTAACTATTTTAATATATAACCTATTTTGATATATAAACTATTTCTTATATATAAACTGTTTTAACCTATAACCTATTTTTAATTCATAAACTATTTTAATATATATTATTTTAAATTCATAAACTATTTTAATATATATTATTTTAAATTGATAAACTATTTTAATATATATCATTTTAAATTTATAAACAACTTTTAATATATATATATATTTTATATATAACATATTTTAATATATAAACTATTTCTAATATATAAACTATTCTAATCTATAACCTATTTTTAAAATATAAACTATTTTTAATGTATAACTATTCCAATATATAAACTACTTTCAATATTCAAACTGTTTAAGTTGGAACTGTTACGATTTAGATTCAATTGGTTTAAATGCGAATATTTTGATATGATGGTTTAATTTATTTTGTGGTTATGATTTTGAAAATGAATATGATTTAAAGCGAATAATGATTTTGAAAGTGAATATGATTTCGAAAGTGATATGATTTCGAAAGTGATATGATTTTGAAGTGAATATGATATTTTGATATCAATTATGAATCGGTTTTGGAAATGTAAAAGAACCAACCGATGTGAAATAAGCATTTGGTTGTTAAAGAGACAAGGATCAGATATTTTCATACTCTCTGCAAATACCGAAAACCACTTTAACAACTCTACACGTGGCGGAGAATCCAGAACGAAGTAGGATGGTTTCGCGAACGCTACTGTATGAGGTGTGAACGCAGCCCTGACCCCATCGGATCAGCTTGATATGACTAAAACAGGAGCTATACCTGGGCCAAGTGGGGTCGCACCCCCGATCGGGCACATTTCTTCGATACCATATTTATTACTTTGTGATTGATTTGGTGGCCACCCCTCAATTTGATTATGGGAGTGTGTTCCGAGGTGGGCGGTAGTAGCTTCTATGCGTTACCACCAGTCCAGTTCTGCAAACGGTAGGATCCTACCCTGGCATTGCCTCGCGTGCCTTGTCATATGCCTTATCGTGTCGACTACGAGTTTGGTTTGTGTCGTACACTATGGAGTGCCCTCTGATAGCCCTCCAGTTTACGTAGGAATTACGGTATTGTATAGACTACGACATTTATATAAAATGTGTTAAGGGGGATACGGGTAACGCCTTAACGCTGCTTTAATACTTTACTAGAGACATATTACAATAGTGTATTGTACTATGTATGTAGATAGTTTAACGGATCCTTATGAGATGGAATCCCGAACATTTCTTAAGTTATTGCACCCGCGTTAGACAATGGATAGGAGATGTAAAATCTCATAAACATCTCTGAAGCCATTGCACTCATATTTATTTATTGTTGTTTAACTTACATAAGATCTTTTAGTTCTGACTCGAGTGTTTTGTCTTTTCATTACGCTCGGGTCAGCCTGAGCTTTTCAGGATATTGAAGACCATTGGACGACGATGGAGTTTTGTATACTATTTATTATATATATATTCCACTTCATCATGTTGTTCCACTGCATTATTTATTTACTCCTGATGTATGTATAACTCTGATCTGTATTGTGAAAGTGTAATCAAATGTTATTTGTAAAACAGCTTCATGAACTGTTTATTTGATTATTATATTTTGTCATTCCGCTCTGAGATTCTGAGTTTTGTTTTTCATTCTTCTCTTTTTTTTCTTATTTACCCCATAATAATCCTCCCTTTTGAATGGTTTGAATTCGACATGTGTGGTTTATTGTCGATTTAAACCGTCCAAAAAGGTGGGTCGTTACATTTAGTATCAGGGCTTTGGTTTAGCGATAACCTTAGCTTTGTAGGGTTAACTCATTAGAGATAGGGTAGTAATACCCTATAATGAGTTGTTTGAGTGTATATATATGAGAGACGTACTTGTTAATGTTATATAAATGTTTTATATTGTGTTAATTTGTTCTGTCTAATATTTATAAATTCTGGTCAGTACATAGGATGCTATGGCATCGATACGGATTTCTAAGCACTTAATAGGGTAGACCGACACAATATTGTTTTTGAAATATAGGTAAATGAAATAATTTTACCTAGTATTATATTTTATATATAAAAGAATAATTGTTATTAATGGATATAGTTGTATGTAATATGTTTGTTTGTTAGGAAGTTAAATTTTATAAATATTAGTTGCAGAATAGGACTTACAAATAAAAATGAATATGAGTTGAAATTTGAAGACTTATGTTCCGGGGTTTTGAAATTTGGTTTTGAAAGATTTTGGAATATGATATTAGTATTATTTAGAAGTATTTTTGGATATAAATATTTTCAAAGTGATTTGAAAGAAATGTTTTAAAAGGAATTTTAAAAAGAAATAAGTTCTGTACTCCCCTCTCTATCGCTGGAAAATAATTTCGGTGATGACGACCGCATCATCGACATTCATTTTCGAGTTTCAAAGTGGGAAGACCACCGTAGTAGCTTTACAACACATTTTTTTGATAAACAAATCTTAATTTTAAATTTCAAAATATGATCTAGATATATAAAAGATATGAGTATATATATTATTTCAAAATGATTTGAAATGAACTGGTATTAGTTTTTAAATTTCTACAAATTAGGCATTTCAATTATTGTAATGAAATGAAGTGAAATTTTAATAGTTGGAAACTTCTAAAAGGGAAAAATAAGAAATTAGAAGCTAAGTGATTAATGAAATATATAAGAAATTGGAAATTTGTAACTTGTAAATCAAAAGATATGAAAATTTAGAAGATGTAATTATTGAATATTTTTGTTAATTAAAATGAATAAGATAAACTTGTGTAACATTCAATTACATTCTAAAAACATATATATATAACTTACCAGAAATGTTTAAAAAGTTGTAATGTTAAATAGGGATATGTAATAGAATATTATACAAGTAAAACTTAAGTAATGAAAGTGTTCAAATGGAATTATTTCTATAAATAAGAATTTTGATGTACAAGAAATGTTATAAGCATAAGTTAATGTTTTGAAATGCTAATAATTAGATTGAATAGTAAAAATTGAATATTATCTAAGGAAATGTTTATAAACTTAAGAAATGACTGAAATGATTCATAAATAAGTTTATTATTAATTGACGCTATAAAAGAAAGGATAAATGTGAATTAAAAGGGTAGAAAAACTTAAGTATGAATTTATTTCACCAATGAATATTAATATTAAATGGAAATCAAGTTATATAAGTAAATGAATGTGAATTAAACTATAAGAAACTTATATAATATTTCAAAAATTGATTTATTGATGACTTTAGATATTGAATATGAAATAACATATGTAAGTAGATAAATGCAAATTAATGAAAATGACATTGTCTGAATGAATGAAAATAAATAAAAGAGTAAAAAGGGAAACCAATTGAATAAACTTAAATGATATTTAAAAATTTTGTATTGTTTTGGCTTATGGGAAGTTTGAGAAAAGATACTTCAAATTGTTTAAGGTTGTATAAATAATCTACTACGTAATTATCTAAGGATGAGCGTAGGGTATGCTTAGTATTTTATTTATCACCCTTGAACGATGAAAAGTTTCTGAACCTGAACAAACCACGAGTTTTGTTGATATTGATTGTTTGATAGTTTCCTTTGTTGCATATGATGGTTGTGCTGTTTGTTTGCATATGTTTGTGTTGATTTGCTTTTGTTACAAATTGAAACAACTAAATATTTCTCTTGTACATAATTCTCACTATTTTGGATTATATAAGTGAAATAAAGGTTTTGGAAGCAATAACTACTGCTTTTGGTTTCATAAATAAAGTTGTTTGCCCGACAGATAGGTACGTTTTTGGATTACGGTATTGCAACGATATATTATTGTTCCCATGATTTGGGATATTTTATTTTTTGAAATATGATATATATATATATTGAATTATTGATATTACTGTTTTCTGGACCTAACCGCGCAAAGGAGACTCTACCGAAATTTTTCGTAAATTTAGGACATGGAAATTTTTTGTGAAAGTGAAAATATTTTCAAACTTTTATTAAACTTGGATATGGAAGATTTAATTGTTTATAAATTGATATATTTTATTTAAAATAATTAATTATGTAAGTTTAAAGTGTTTACAAATTGATTATTTGAATAAAAATATATTAGTTTCTTAATTCCTCTTTTTCCCTTTTCGTGGACGAAAAGTTTTGAGTGGGGGAGAGTGTAACAATCCATAATTTTTTATAATTAAAAATATTAAATTTAATAATATTTTAGAATTTAATATTGTGAGAAATTAAAATTTATGATTTATTTATGAGAAATTAATTAGAATACGATTTAATAATGTTAATTTAATGTTATTGACAACTATATTAATGTAATTTCAATCAATTCAAAAAATTGTAAAGTTAATTTGGATATAATTGTAAATAAGGAACTAAATTGGTAATTAATGAAATTAATGGAATTGCAATATTATATTTAATATGGTAAAGATGATAACTATAAAATATGAATGTTATAAAATGTAAACTAATGTTAATTATATTCATAAGGTAATAGTTGATTTAATAATAAGAGTGAAAATCAAAACAAAAGAATTTGATTGAAATTTAATTATAATTAACTGGGTTTTTATTTCAGCTGTAATTGAACGCTGAAATTAGTGCAATATTTAAATATTGAATTTGATATGGAAATTTTATTTTAAAAAGATTATAAATTTCTATGTAATCAAAATAATGATGAAACTTGTTAGCAGTTTACTTTGAATTTAAAAGTGACTAAACCAATTTAATAATAATTTAATTAACGTAAAAATAGCCATTTTGGGTTCTGTCTTGGATTTCGACGAAACCAGTGTCATCGGATCCATAATAGTGAAATATTGTAGGATTTCAAGTTTTGTAGCGATCAGACTTATTGTTTGATCGTGCGAGCTCGAAACGCATAGAAATCAATTTAATGAATTCAATTGAAATAATCTGATTTTAAAAGCTAACATCTGTATACAATGGAATTTGGATTTGAAACTAGTTCCATTGAGTTTAAAAATATTGAAAACATATATTTCGATACATTGGATGAGCTACTTTCGTTTCGGGAGAGAAACATGCTTTTCGGGTTTGCGTAATCGTTTCGACCAATTCGATCTGTCCATTCATTCTTATCTAGCTTTGTCCATATAAATAGATTTCTTTTCTAAAACACTAGCAGCCTTTTTCTTATTTCTGTACGTACATTTCCATCTGCTCTTCCTTCCTTCCCAATGACAGAAACCCTAATTCACAAATTCAATTTCAAATCAAAATCAAATCGAAAAATTTAAACTCCTCAAACTATGTCATATTATATATCATTGAAAAGCTCTCGACGAGCGCAATTTACTACAGCAATTCATTTTTCAATTTGATGCATTGTTTTAACAGAAAATGATGAAGAACTTCGACCGTCTATTTCTAGGGTTTCCAATCCAACGGTGGATCGTCGATTTTACGACGATCAGAGGGTATGGGCTTGTAGAGGTCATCGAGTAGTGTGCATCGACGTGGTTCGTTTGGGTTGTAGGCTGTCTGAGTCACCAAGATTGGCTGTAGAAGGCGCAACGGCAGCAGCGTTCTCGAGGAGGCTGGAGGAGATCGCAAGCGTCGGCGTGGTGGGCGAGTGGTCGGCCGAAGGTGTGGGTGTCGATGGCGATGCCAGATTTGGTCATAGGTGCATGGATAGGCGGCGGTAAGTCAGTGTTTGGTCGGCGGCTGCTACTAGGGTTCGAGCGCGAACGATCTGAAGCGATGGGGAAGGTGACGTGTTTCTTTCTTTTTTTATTAATTAATTATTATATTTTAATATTCAAACGTTCTAACTTGAATAACTTTTGCATACGAGCTCGGATACATGCATGGTTTTCTCCGTTGCAATCGTATTGAAATTTCGGACATTAAGGAACTAATTTGGCTGCATTCTAAGACTATTCAATTTTCGAGCTTTATTTGGATTTTAAATCGACTGAAAATCAAAAGTGAGTGTTTTAACCCACTCATGAATACAAACCATTTTATGTTGGTTAAATTAAATTTATGATGTGATTAGAAATTTATTGATTGTTGTTTGGTACATTTAAATTTTCATATAAATTTAATTTGGATTTATATTGAATTTAATTGCCATTTGGATTAATATTGGAATTTAATTGCCAGTTAAATACCTAATAATGATATCCAGTTTATTTGTTGTGATATATTGGTTAATTTGAATGATGATTGTGATGGATGCTTATTTGTTGATATTTTTGGATGATTGGATGTATGTTATTTATATGTTGTTATCACACTGCAAGTTCCCTTAGTTTGCTGTTAGGAAAAAATCACTATGGGTTGAAATGATACATACCCGAATGGTCTTATAGATTAGGGAAAAATTGTTATGGGTTGAAATGATAAACTCGAGCGATTTTATGGATTTTGAATTTTTCTCGGGATTACGGGTTGAAATGATATATACCCGTAAATTTAAATTTATTACGGATTGAAATGATATATATCCATATCACTTGACCATAGGGTAGAAAATTATATACGGACACCGGATTGGTTAAATTAAATGATTTTAAATCCTTAATTTTTGAATATAGTTAATGATACTATGAAATAAAATTTGATTTATATGAACTGGATTATTTCCAAAATTCAAGCTTTTAAAATGTTGGAATTGAAATTGGTTTAAATGAATTGTTTAAAGAATTTAAATTGAAATCTTAAAGTTGAATTTTGAAATATAAATGGAATTTATTAAAATTGAGTTATATTTAAACGTTTGAATATTTAAACTTTGAAATCCAGACTTAGGATGAGTAGGTTCCGGATTAGGACCAGCTGCCTGAGCATTCTTTACTAAATCAAGAAGCTGTTGAGAAGTCATAAAAACTCCATCCTGGGGAGTAATAGTAGATGGTCCAGCTCTGGGACGACCTGGTCTAGGCATCCTCTTCTTTTAGGACGAGAAAAGAAGAAAAGTTATTCTCCAAATAAATATCAAGCAAGTCTTGATAGATAAAACAAGGATACATGAAAAGGAAATAGGATGAACCGGTACGAAGACCCGAATTAAATCCTAAGGCACGACTCCTAAGTTGGACTTAGGACGATGATCCTTGTTAAGTTATTCTACATTGTTCCAAAGTTTGGCTCTGATACCAAGATGTGACGCCCCACCTCTATACCCACACTAACCAAGAACACTACGGTGTAGTGCTGTCAATTAGCACGGAGAATAAGGCTGTTGAGGAGCGACCATCCATTTAACTTCTTTGTGCGAGTACCGATATGTCAGATGGTATAGAATGCATGTCATTTAAGGAGGAAATCCGACATACCGATACAAACTCAAAGCTATCACACAGTGGCTATATATGATCTTCGGAAACAAACATAGAAATAAACATAACATAAATCAGCCACAAACATCCATATCACAAAGGCGGAAGAAGATATGAATATATATATATATATCACATGAAAGTGTACATCAGAGTAGTGGTCAGAAAGATCCAAGATAATACAAAAGAATAGCAACACGTGCTATACAAAAGAATAAGTACACAACATAGAGTCTATATCTCAAATGTGTACATCCAAAAGCTACTAATCTAAGTAGTTAGCCAAAAGTCAGAATAATCCCAGAAGAGAAGTCAAGCAGAAGCACCTGTAACATCTCAGTCTGACCCGAGTATTATTTATAAGAAAATAATAAACGGATCAGTCTAGCTATAAATATCAGATGATATGGTATAAAGTAAAAGATATGGCATAACATATAATAACCATAGTGACATACTACAATAAGTATGCAAATGATAATCAACAAGAGATTAATCAATATCACAAGAATCTTCTCAAAGATCCAAATCCACAAAAAGGGAATGACACACAAATTCACCATTGCACACAAATTAATAAAGCATATCAATGAAAATCACGAAAATTAGTGAAGCACAAATTCCAGAAATCAACACACGAAATCCAGAACAAATCCCAGAAATCAAGACACGAAATCCAGAAATCACAAAAAGGGGGAAGTCCGATCACACGGACGAGAAGTTATCCATTTAATTTTTCAAACACACGAATGGCCCGAAGGCCTTTGACACACGAACGGCCCGAAGACCATGGGGTGCTACCCCATATATGTGAGTAGAAACATCACACAAGCGGGGTCTAGTCTCCCTCGCGGACAAAGAGACATTGCTCAATCGCTAGTCTAAATCACAAAAATGATCGTCATGATCATATGAAGTGTCAATCACACCAAGCTAGTAAATATATGAGTTTAGCTTCATGTCCCATAACCACTTGCTTAACTTAAATATTTACAAACAAACTGAAGATCTTCACTAGAAAGTTGTCACAGAAAGGTTCAATCGAACAAGTCCAAGAGTTAACCGACGAAGTAAACGCAAGTGTTTCATACCACTTGTTTTACTAAGCCGTTTAATTAGACTTCTAATCCGAGTGAAGTAAAGGCTTGTATATACTAATAGATTGGAAAATGGTTAAGGAAAAAGAGCTTTGTAATAAAA
The DNA here is from genome assembly GCA_030737815.1 of Allium fistulosum. Taxonomy (NCBI): domain Eukaryota; kingdom Viridiplantae; phylum Streptophyta; class Magnoliopsida; order Asparagales; family Amaryllidaceae; genus Allium; species Allium fistulosum. Next base: position 644,796,307 of record CM060901.1, on the reverse strand, counting down.
TAGAGTTGAAATCGTTTTGATGAAAGGGGTTTTGATATTTACTACTAGTATTGAAACCTTTATATCTTTAGAGTGACAAGTCACAAAACGATTGTTGAAACAAATCGAATTACATAAATTCACATTCGAAGACGTGAGTAAAGTCCAAAGAAATCAATCCCAAAACCATCAAAGTAGGAATGCCCGTGAGTACAAACATGGCCGAGCTAGAGTGCAACAACCAAAGGGGCAATGGTATAGAGACGCGACCTAATGTGTAAGAAGGCCGAGCGACTTAAGGATTCATGAGCTCTCCATGGCCTAGCGACCTAAGGGATGAATGACCTAACTCGGTCGAACTAAGGAGAAGGGGTTGCGACCTAAGTGGAAGACAGGTCAAGCGACCTAAGGGATATAAGATCCAATGACCTAAGGGGTTGTGAGGTCGAGCGACCTAAGAGATATGAGGTCCAGCGACCTAATGGATATAAGGTCCAACGACCTAAATGAAGCAAGGCCTAGCTACCTAAGGAAAATAAGGTCTAATGACTAAAGGAAAAGAGACTCGCGACCTAAGGACTCGCGACCTAAAGACACGCGACCTAAAACTCGCAACCTAAAGACTCACGACCTAAAGACTCGCGACCTAGAGCAAGCGACCTAACAGGTCTCAAGATGCTTCAATGGTCAAGCGACCTAATTATGTCGAACGACCTAAAGTGTGCGCGACCTAACTGGGTACGCGACCTAGCATAGCGAACGACCTAACGAGCAGGCAAGGCCGGACGAGTTAATTCCCAACGACCTAGCGACCTAAGCCACGCGACCTAACTGCAGGCGACCTAAATGCAAACGAGCTAAATGCACAGAGGCGATTTTTCCCCAGCCCGAGCGACCTAACTGCAGTAATATGCCAAAACACACGAAAATTTGGGATTTTCACCGAATCAATCCAAACCAAAAGCAAGTATACATGCTAAAGTGATAGGAATTCATCCCCAACAGTCCAAGATAGTTATAGGCAAGAATGTGAGATACAAATCTCACCTTTGCACCAAAAAATCAAATGAAGATGAAGCTTGAAGCAAAGCAAAAACAACAACAAGCTTGAATCAATGTTCTTCACTTGAATTTGGAGTTAGATGTTGAATTTGCTAAAGATCTTGAGCTTGGAATTTTAATTTCCCATTCCCTCCTCCATTTTTGATAAAGCTTGAAGTGTTTGATGAAGTGATGAAGAGGAGAGGGAGTTGGGACTGAGTTAACAAATGGTTCAGCCCAAACCAAAAGCTCCATGCAAAAAGTGACGAAAATTTCACTATCTCCAAACATATCGAAGTTTACACTCAAAAAGATCGCAAACGTCATTTTGAACTCAATGGAAGTGGTCTCGAGTCCTAATTTGACCGTATGCAAAAAGTAGCTTTTCAGACCAAAATCCGATTAACGATAAAATATTTAAATATAAAATCGATAAATATGCGGGTTGTTACAGACTCCCCTCCTTAAAGAAATTGCGTCCTCGCAATATATAAGATGGAAATAAAAAGTAACAACCATAAAAGAAAATTAACACAAAAGAAATTTGAAACAAGAAGTTCACCTCAAAGAGCATGAGAAAGCAAGTCCGGATGTGTTCGCTCGATGAATTCTCTAGTTTCCCAAGAGCAGTCCTTAGGATTAGAGGACCATTGAACTTTAACAAGCGGAACATCTTTATTTCGAAGTCGTTTGACCTCCGAAGCAATAATTTGAATAGGATGCTGCTCATAAGTTAAATTAGGTGAAACTTCAATCTCCTCCACAACACCGGGCTCAAGAATAGAATCGGAATCCTGAAGGCACTTCTGTAATTGAGAAACGTGAAACACGTCATGCATGGCAGAAAACTGAGCCGGTAATGAAAGGCGATAAGCCATGGAGCCAATACGTTCAGTGATAGGAAATGGCCCAATATATCGAGGCGCTAACTTTCCCGACCGACTGAAGCGTACAACACTCTTCATAGGTGAAACACGAATAAATACAAGATCCCCCACAGAAAATTCTAATTTTCTTCTTCAGTTATCGGCATAGGATTTTTGTCTACTCTAGGCTTCTTTCATCCTATGTCGAATAAGTTCAATCTTTTCTGTGGAATCACGAATAAAATCTGGTCCTAAAACCAGCTTCTCACTGGCCTCAAGCCAACAAGAAGGAGATCGGCATGGCCTTCCATAGAGTGCCTCAAAAGGAGCTATACCAATACTAGATTGGAAGCTATTATTATAGGAAAATTCAACAAGTGAAATATGATCTTCCCAACTTCCACCGAAATCAAGCACACAAGCACGAAGAAGATCTTCAAGAGTTTGATTTACACGCTCAGTTTGTCCATCGGACTGGGGGTGATAAGCGGTGCTAAAGTTAAGCTTCGTTCCCAAAGCTTTTTGAAGACTCTTCCAGAATCCACTAGTAAACAATGGATCACGATCACTAACAATGGAAGAAGGAACTCTATGTAGTTTAACAATTTCTTTGATAAAAAGTTTGGCTAGAAGAGGAACGGTTCGGTTCGATCGAACGGGAATAAAATGGGCAGATTTAGTAAGTCTATCAACAATCACCCATAAGCTATTATGACCCGAACGAGAACGAGGAAGGCCATCTATAAATTCCATGGAAATTTGATCCCACTTCCAAACTGGAATTTCCAATGGTTGCAATAACCCACCAGGCCTTTGATGTTCAGCCTTGACAAGTTGGCAAGTCATGCAACACTTAACCAAGTTAGCAACATCAGATTTCATTCCCTCCCATTAATAAAGTCGCTTCATATCCGCGTACATTTGACTACTAGCGGGATGAATGGAAAATTTGGAACGATGAGAATCTTCTAAAATATCTTTACGAAGATCTCTAGTATTTGGTACGATAAGTCTACCAAATTTTCGAATGCCGCCACGAAAATCAATATCAAAGTCTTTCAAACCTTCAATATCAGTTTTATCCTTAGGATTTTGGCTAAGCAAAGCCAATTCAGAATCTAGCTGTTGAGCTTCAAGAATGTGGTCCAAAAGAGAAGGATGTGCCTCAAGGCTACATAAAACAAGTGATGAACATAAATCAGAGACACGATCTCTAATCTAACAAGTGGATAAAACCTCGAGATCATGCCATTCAGATATCATCATTGAAACAACCGCTTGTTGCTTACGACTAAGAGCATCAGCAACTCGATTTACCTTTCCGGGAGTATAGAGAATATCGAGATCATAAGAGGCAAGGAACTCGAGCCAACGCTGTTGACGCAAATTAATTTCCTTTTGAGAAAATAAATATTTCAGAGACTTATGATCAGTATAAAGTATAAATTTCTCTCCCAAAAGATAGTGTCGCCAAATTCGAAGGGCGAAAACGATAGCTGCGAGTTCTAAATCATGTGTGGCATATCTAGTCTCAGCCAGCTTCAATTGCCTAGAAGCATAAACAATAACACGTTCTTTTTGCATAAGAACGGCACCCAAACCAACGCGACTAGCATCGGTATAAACAACAAAATCTTGATTCCCTTCGGGAATAACAAGAATAGGAGCATCAGAGAGAAGTTCTTTTAATTTCTGAAAAGAAGTTTCACATTTGTCTGACCAAATGTATTTAACACCTTTCTTCGTTAAGCCAGTAAGAGGAACGGCAATTTTAGAAAAGTCTTTTATAAAACGGCGGTAATAACCTGCCAATCCGAGAAAGCTACGGATTTCAGTCACGCTCTCCGGTCTCTTCAAATTTTGAATCGCTTCAATCTTTGAAGGATCCACTGATATTCCAGATTCGGAAATAATATGACCGAGAAACTTCACACTAGATTTCCAAAAATGGCATTTAGAAAATTTTGCCTTTAATTGATTGCTCCTAAGAGTTTCCAATACAATCCGAAGATGTTTTTCATGTTCCTCAATTTTAGAATACACAAGAATATCATCAATAAAGATGAGAACAAACCGATCGAGGAAATCTTTGAAAACTTGATTCATGAGGTCAACGAAATAAGCCGGAGCATTTGTTAAACCAAATGGCATAACTAGCCACTCATAAGATCCATAACGAGTACGGAAAGAAGTCAAAGGAATACAATCCTCTACAATACGAAGCTGATGAAAACCGGTAGCCAAGTCCAATTGTGAAAAGACTCTAGCACTACTAAGTTGATCAAACAGATCATCAATCCGAGGTAAAGGATATTTATTCTTAATAGTAAGATCATTAAGCTTGCGATAGTCGACGCAAAGCCTAAGTGTACCATCGGACTTACTTACGAAAATAGCTGAAGCTCCCCAAGGCGAGGAACTAGAGCGAATAAGTTGCTTCGTCTCTAACTCAGATAATTGTTTGCGCATCTCTTCATTCTCCTTATTAGACATGCGATAAGGAGGACGAGTAATAGGTTGAGCTCCAGGTGTAAGATTAATTTTGAACTCAATTGCTCGCTTAGGTGGTAATCCTAAGACGGGCTCGAATATGTCGGAAAATTCACGAACGACGCGAATAAGAGAAATGACATCTTCCTCATCATCATTATCATTATCACGAGGATTTAAAGAATATAAAGATGCAACCAAAGAGGAATCCAAATCTTTAAGAACAATAGAAATCTGATTAACATATTGCGGATGTCGGAGATAAATAGTCCGCTCAGGGCATAGGATATGAGCTTCATAACGGTTAAGCCAATCCATTCCCAAAATCATTCCAAAGCCTAAATAACGCATGACATGCAAATCGGCTAGGAAAGGAAAATCACACAAATTAATCTCCACATCTTTACAAAGCAAACTAAGAGTTACGGATCCACCAACCGGATTCGCAATTCTTAGAGAAGTCATTAAAGCAACAACACTTGAGGAAAGAGTGTCTACAAGTTCCTTTGATATAAAAGAATGGGATGCACCCGTATCAAAGAGAACTCTAATAGGTTGATCATGAAATATAATAATGCCATCAAGGAAAGAATGAGACATACCTTGACCGCGAGATGTGTTTCCAGGGGCTTGAGCAACGTTTAACTTTCCCTCCTTCTTGCTTGGAAGCTTAGGGCATAGATGCATATAATGATCTGGACTTTTACAGTAGCGACAAGAACGGGGCTTTGAACACTTGTTCGCAAAATGGCCCCTAGCACCACAGTTGTAGCATTTCCCATCACTAGAGGAAAAAGTCTTTGCAGTAGGAGTTGCTTGCTTACCCTTTTTGTTGGGATATGGACCTTTGAACTTGTTAGGCCTTTTCTTGTTGTTGAAGTTTGGTTTGGAAGCCACCACTTCAACATCACTGTCCCTATCAGCCTCTTCAAGACGAAGAGCGATATTAATGAGTTGGTCGAAAGAAACTTCTAACTTTAGAAGTAATGGCTTCTTGAGGTTCTTGTTTAAGCCATAGACGAATCTCTGGTTCTTCTTCAATGGAGTGTTGATGTATTCAACCCCATATTTGGACAGTGACTCGAAGGATGCGACATAACCTATCATAGAGGATTCACCTTGAACAAGGTCTATAAAACGACGTGCCAATGTCACCTTCTCTACTTCTGGTACGAACTTTAATTCGAAGCGTTCCCGAAATTTCTCCCAGGTGAGATCCGCTTCATTAATTTCAGAAATAAGAAGTTCGTACCAATCCAATGCTCTCTCTTGGAGCATACTGGAAGCCATCTGAACACGGTAAAGATCGACAAGATTCATGCAAGAAAAGATTCGATCGCATGTTCTTAACCAAGTCTGGACCTCGATAATAGTTTCAGAACCTTTGAATGGTTTCCCACCCAAGTTGGTATAATCATTGCACAAGCGTGCAAATCCAGACTTAGGATGAGTAGGTTCCGGATTAGGACCAGCTGCCCGAGCATTCTTTACTAAATCAAGAAGCTGTTGAGCAGTCATAAAAACTCCATCCTGGGGAGTAACAGTAGATGGTCCAGCTCTGGGACGACCTGGTCTAGACATCCTCTTCTTTTAGGACGAGAAAAGAAGAAAAGTTATTCTCCAAATAAATATCAAGCAAGTCTTGATAGATAAAACAAGGATACATGAAAAGGAAATAGGATGAACCGGTACGAAGACTCGAATTAAATCCTAAGGCACGACTCCTAAGTTGGACTTAGGACGATGATCATTGTTAAGTTATTCTACATTGTTCCGAAGTTTGGCTCTGATACCAAGCTGTGACGCCCCACCTCTATACCCACGCTAACCAAGAACACTACGGTGTAGTGCTGTCAATTAGCACGGAGAATAAGGCTGTTGAGGAGCGACCATCCATGTAACTTCTTTGTGAGAGTACCGATATGTCAGATGGTATAGAATGCATGTCATTTAAGGAGGAAATCCGACATACCGATACAAACTCAAAGCTATCACACAGTGGCTATATATGATCTTCGGAAATAAACATAGAAATAAACATAACATAAATCAGTCACAAACATCCATATCACAAAGGCGAAAGAAGATATGAATATATATATAACACATGAAAGTGTACATCAGAGTAGTGGTCAGAAAGATCCAAGATAATACAAAAGAATAGCAACACGTGCTATACAAAAGAATAAGTACACAACATAGAGTCTATATCTCAAATGTGTACATCCAAAAACTATTAATCTAAGTAGTTAGCCAAAAGTCAGAATAATCCCAGAAGAGAAGTCAAGTAGAAGCACCTATAACATCTCGGTCTGACCCGAGTATTATTTATAAGAAAATAATAAACGGATCAGTCTAGCTATAAATATCAGATGATATGGTATAAAGTAAAAGATATGGCATAACATATAATAACCATAGTGACATACTATAATAAGTATGCAAATGATAATCAACAAGAGATTAATCAATATCACAAGAATCTTCTCAAAGATCCAAATCCACAAAAAGGGAATGACACACAAATTCATCAATGCACACAAATTGATAAAGCATATCAATAAAAATCACCGAAAATTGGTGAAGCACAAATTCCAGAAATCAACACACGAAATCCAGAACAAATCCCAGAAATCAACACACGAAATCCAGAAATCACAAAAAGGGGAAAGTCCGATCACACGGACGAGAAGTTATCTCATGGAAGCTATCCATTTAATTTTTCTAACACACGAATGGCCCGAAGGCCTTTGACACACGAACGGCCCAAAGACCATGGGGTGCTACCCCATATATGTGAGTAGAAACATCACACAAGCGGGGTCTAGTCTCCCTCGTGGACAAAGAGACATCGCTCAATCGCTATTCTAAATCACAAAAATGATCGTCATGATCATATGAAGTGTCAATCACACCAAGCTAGTAAATATATGAGTTTAGCTTCATGTCCCATAACCACTTGCTTAACTTAAATATTTACGAACAAACTGAAGATCTTCGCTAGAAAGTTGTCACAGAAAGGTTCAATCGAACAAGTCCAAGAGTTAACCGACGAAGTAAACGCAAGTGTTTCATACAACTTGTTTTACTAAGCCGTTTAATTAGATTTCTCATCCGAGTGAAGTAAAGGCTTGTATATACTAATAGATTGGAAAATGGTTAAGGAAAAAGAGCTTTGTAATAAAATAGAGTTGAAATCGTTTTGATGAAAGGGGTTTTGATATTTACTACTAGTATTGAAACCTTTATATCTTTAGAGTGACAAGTCACAAAACGATTGTTGAAACAAATCGAATTACATAAATTCACATTCGAAGACGTGAGTAAAGTCCAAAGAAATCAATCCCAAAACCATCAAAGTAGGAATGCCCGTGAGTACAAACATGGCCGAGCTAGAGTGCAACAACCAAAGGGGCAATGGTATAGAGACGCGACCTAATGTGTAAGCAGGCCGAGCGACTTAAGGATTCGTGAGCTCTCCATGGCCTAGCGACCTAAGGGATGAATGACCTAACTCGGCTGAACTAAGGAGAAGGGGTTGCGACCTAAGTGGAAGACAGGTCAAGCGACCTAAGGGATATAAGATCCAACGACCTAAGGGGTTGTGAGGTCGAGCGACCTAAGAGATATGAGGTCCAGCGACCTAATGGATATAAGGTCCAACGACCTAAATGAAGCAAGGCCTAGCTACCTAAGGAAAATAAGGTCTAATGACTAAAGGAAAAGAGACACGCGACCTAAAACTCGCGACCTAAAGACTCGCGACCTAGAGCGAGCGACCTAACAGGTCTCGAGATGCTTCAATGGTCAAGCGACCTAATTGTGTCGAACGACCTAAAGTGTGCGCGACCTAACTGGGTACGCGACCTAGCATAGCGAACGACCTAACGAGCAGGCAAGGCCGGACGAGTTAATTCCCAACGACCTAGCGACCTAAGCCACGCGACCTAACTGCAGGCGACCTAAATGCAAACGAGCTAAATGCACAGAGGCGATTTTTCCCCAGCCCGAGCGACCTAACTGCAGTAATATGCCAAAACACACGAAAATTTGGGATTTTCACCGATTCAATCCAAACCAAAAGCAAGTATACATGCTAAAGTGATAGGAATTCATCCCCAACAGTCCAAGATAGTTATAGGCAAGAATGTGAGATACAAATCTCACCTCTGCACCAAAAAATCAAATGAAGATGAAGCTTGAAGCAAAGCAAAAACAACAACAAGCTTGAATCAATGTTCTTCACTTGAATTTGGAGTTAGATGTTGAATTTGCTAAAGATCTTGAGCTTGGAATTTTAATTTCCCATTCCCTCCTCCATTTTTGATAAAGCTTGAAGTGTTTGATGAAGTGATGAAGAGGAGAGGGAGTTGGGACTGAGTTAACAAATGGTTCAGCCCAAACCAAAAGCTCCAAGCAAAAAGTGACGAAAATTTCACTATCTCCAAACATATCGAAGTTTACACTCAAAAAGATCGCAAACGTCATTTTGAACTCAATGGAAGTGGTCTCGAGTCCTAATTTGACCGTATGCAAAAAGTAGCTTTTCGGACCAAAATCCGATTAATGATAAAATATTTAAATATAAAATCGATAAATATGCGGGTTGTTACATACTTCCATCGTTTTATGCCAAAAATAGATTTACGTTGTTATTACACACATGTTTGATTTTGCTAGCAGTTCAAGTCCTTGTGTTTATACCAAATGTACATTTACAAAGTTTTATTATATGTTAATATATCAAATCATGTTTTGTATTCATATTACAATTTCCAACTCGTTAGTTCAGTGGTGATACTTATTGTTGTGAATTAAAGACCACTAATAGTCCATTGTGTTGCTCTTGCAATTAGTTGTAAGGACGTGCATTCATATCAAGCTTTGTTAACCAAGGGAACAATAAATTCATTCAGTCATTTAATTTAATCGGTGTGAACTTTGTACAGTTTAGATTCTATAAAGATATTCGAATTACCAACAAGGCTAACCAAGTTCAAGCTGGCTACCAATGATCCAATTTTTGGAGGGGATTAATATATTCTGAGCTTATCTAAACTTACTGTATGTTTAATTACTATAAATGAAAATCAGCCTAGCTGATAGAGGTTTTCTTCATTTATGAGATGCAAGGAACGATTCTTACTCCTTTTATTTATATAATTAGTTATATTTTATGATTTCCACAAAAAAAGGAAATGAATGATAGCTATGCCTTGAATGGCATATTATGCAACTTACTTAGCTTTTAATAACTATGGGTAAAACATGCCTCTACAATTTCTTGTGCTATCCTTTACTAAAGTAAGAGCCAAGTTGTCTTGTTAAAATAAAGAATCAAGAATAGAAATAGGGCTTTGCTATTCAATAATGAGAGATATGGATTCCATGTTGGAGATCTCTTCTCTATTGATTCGAGGTTTAAATGAGATAGAGCATTATTTTAAGTATATTTTCAAGAGAGAATAAAGAAACTTATATCATGATTTCAATGTTTACGTAAATAAAGTGGATTGTGCACCAGGTGATTTTTTATTTTTGTTATTAAGCAAAACATTATTATTAAACAAACTAGTAATATTTTGTTTATAGTTTGATTGAGCTACATACTTTGTATTAAAAAATTATCTTTCCAAAATTGTAATTATGTGATAGTTAATACAAGCCTTCCATTTCATGTATATATTATCATAATTGTCAACCAATTTTCCAAATGTAAAATTAAAAGATTAATTTATCAATGTTTTAATTTTAAGCTTTGATATTTACAATATATCATTCCATTTTATTCGAGTATTCGGCTTTTTCTACATTTTCAGGTTATATTCTGTAGCAAAAATGTTAGTAAAGCCATTTTCCTTTAACAACTGGAACCACTAACATATTGATTCAAATTTATAAGTAGTTTCTCAACTAGTAGTATATTAAAATTTCATTATATATTCATTATACATGGCCAAATTTATGTCACCATGCTTTACATATCCTCATATGATTAGATACTACATTGAAGATCAATTTAGATCTACCTAATTCTTATTATTTTGAGTAGATTTGTACTGAAAGAATATTTTATTTATTGAAATATAAGTCATTAAGAGTTTACATATGGAGTGGAAATGCATAAAATATGTGAACCTCACTTGTGATTTCTCTATTATACAAGTTATAAGAAGGTTATTTTCGAGAAAATAATGAAGTTTTCAATTTATTCTTTATTTGAACTACCATGCATATGTGGCTAGTCTTTATTATTCAAGTACAAATGCAAATAATACACTGATGACGTTTAGTGTAGTTAGCATGTAGAAAAGCTGGATAGAAAATAAGATAACATGCAAGATAGATTGCAGGAGAGTTAAACATGAATATTAGAGATGAGGTTATGTATGTATATATGTATATGTATATGTATATGTATATGTATATATGTGTGTGTCTATACATACATACATATACATATACATATATATATATATATCAAGGTTCAAATTCCATTTTTCGTTTTCATTCTGATCATTGGTAATTTTAAAAAATTCGGTTTCGTTTTGGAAATTTATGAGGTTCCGCCTTATTTCCAGTTTTCTAATTCTGGTACCATTTCCAGTTTAAATTGTAATATACACTAATAAATATCCAATATTATCATAAACTTATAGTACATTCTTTACATTACATACGAAATACGTACTTTAATTAAAAAATTATGATTTAACATTCTGTTTTGTTCATTTGAGAATTTCAAAATTTTGATCAATTTTGAAAATTTTGAATTTTTTAGTACGATTGGTGTAAATTAAAAAAAGTATAACAACTTTTTTTTGGAACTATTTGATTTATTGTCTTGTTGAATTTATTATCATTTTTTAGTTACTACATATTTTTTATATTACTTTTTACAATTTTTCTAATACTTGAAAGTGCAAATCTAGAATTTTGCCTGAAACTGGAATTGGGACCGAATTTTCCTGAATTCCACCAGAATTTTAAACAATGATATATTCTCTAAATTCCATTTTTCTTTATAATTGCTCAAGATTGAATTATTTTAGATTATTTCTCATACTTTTTATGATTATAATGATTTAAAAATTTAATATGATGTCAGGAACACATTATTAGAGATGAGTTTTGATTTATAGAATTTTCCTATAAGCAAATAAATTGATATAAATTATCTAAGAACATTTAGTACAGAAAATGGGTAGAAATATGGAGTTTGAAAAAAATTTATGAAAAGAAAATACATATACATAATTTCTAAGATTTTCTAGAAAGAAAATAAGTAATCTTCGAAGGAAAACACTATTAACGGAAGGAGATTTTATAGGTGCAGAGAGGCAAATAATTGGGACTATGAGGTAATTTAACTGAATAAAGTATTTAATAATTGATCAATAGACTAGATCCCCAATTTGTGCTGAAGTGTTGGGAAAGTACTAAAAAAAAGGTAAGAAAGGACTAAATCAAATGAATAAGAAATCGACACGTGTAAAGGAGGTGTCAAACATGTAGTAGGTAGATCCTTAACTGTGCTGAGAGCTAGAACCAAAGGTAGTGGAGCCGAAATGAGAGTAAATTAGCTAGAACCTTAAGTATAAAGATTTAAGTAAGAAAGCTAAGAAATGCTAAGTGTAAGTCTAGGGATATTAAATTGAGGGTATTGGTCGAAGTCCAAAAGGGGAAACAAGGATCACAGAGGAACTTTAGGTATAGGAGGTGATTTTGTAAACCTAGGGTTAAGATTTCTTATATTGGCAAAAATAAACTAAATCAGGCTTTCCTAGATGAGACTGTGGGTAATAATTGCCGAATGTTGTTAGCTTTCGATAAGATGCTGAAACTGGAACTTATTGACTTTTCGAGGAAGGAATTTATGCCAAGGCCTTGCACTTACAAAATTAAAGATAATGTAATAATGTAAGACCCTGTAAAATTAACCATAATTAATAAATAAATAAATAATAAGGCTCAAAAAAGGAATTTGAGCAAACATCAGAATTTAGCCATGAAACTTGCACCATTGTGTCCGTGGCGGTTTTCTAAGCAACTTTCATATTTGGAGTTTTGCGATCGGAGTTCAAATAGAGAAGTTATCAACGTTCGAAGTTTTCGAAGCGAAAATAATTCAAAAAGAATAATTATATAATTGTGTAGTCCTCACTTGTCGATGCCATGGGCATGAACTTCAATCATAAGCGTGGCGGCTAGGATTTATCCTTGGTCGAACGGTCCAGATTTTATTATTTAAAATCTAACGGACACGATTAATTCAAACACCTATAAATACAAGCATAACTCCTCACTTTTCTTCTTATATTTTCTAATTAAAGCAGCGAAGCTCTACCATTTTCCTTTCTCTACTATTTCTATTAATTATAAAATATTATATTATATGTATATAAATCAAAGAAGGGCAGAAAATAAAAGAGAAGAAGAGAAGGAGCAAATCGATACCGCGGAAAAAATAAATTTCATAATTACAAATATATATTCCCCTTAACCAAAAATCTCTTCTCATGTCTGCAATTATAATAGTATGTAAATATCTCATTACATATTCTTTCGGATTGGAAAGTAGAAGAAGTTAAGTTAAATGGGATGAATTTGAATTTAGAGATTTGGAAAACTAGGAAGGTAAGTAGGAAATTATACGATTTATATATAACATTGAAATTTATATCATTGAGTTTTCATTTAGTTATTATGTCTATGCAAGATATGTGAAGTTGTAGGCATAAGAAGAACGTATTTAATCTCGCCTACATATTCTGTAAGTTACGTAATTAGTATAGAATGGTGTATACACCTAAATATGGAAATTAGAAATCAGTCCCTTAAATTTGTTAAAGTAGAAGTTGATTCTAGATTTAGTATAATTAGGTTGTAAATTGTTAGTATAGGTTTGGATTGCCCTGATTTGATTTGAATGTGAATTTCTATGTTTTGATTTATTGGGAGTGTTTTGGGTACAATTTAGTTATATCTATTTCTACGTAATTTCCATAAATTATCCAATTCAACAACTATGTATAAAAAGTGCATTGTTTGAAATAATATGGAATATACAAAATATGAAAGAGATGTGTAAATTATAGATGTTTTTCTCCGTAGTTTGCACCATCTATTCAATAAAAGAAAAGAGATAATTTACTGTAATTTCAAATGGAGCAAAGGTCTCACTTTTGGGTAATTTATAGAATGTTATAATGGTAATCCTTTTGGGAATGATAGCTCTACTATATTAAAATGTAGAAATAAATGCTCCTTACATAATGCATAAATAGTGTATTCAGGAATTTCTAAACATAGCAATTAATGAGTCAGGGATAGGAATATATATAGCATAATATACATCAATATTCGTATTAGTTATAATTAAGATGACCAGTTATTAATAGCATAGTAAACCATATGACTAGGAGGTTTCAATGTAAAAGAGAGTGTAAAAGAAAGAGTAACTCCTAAATTAGTAGGGAAATAAATGTGTAGGTAATATGGATTTATTGAAATTAAATGGGGACATAAATGCGTTTAATGGGACTGATTAAAGGATTTAATATAGCATTTATGGGGAAATGGAATAGGCATAATAGGTTGAACTAGAACGAATAAATATAATACCATTAGGGATTGTCCAATTAGAATAATAATGACCTGTTAGTATGGACAATTAACATTTGTGGGATGTAAGAGGGAATAGAGAATATACGCAATAGGTATATAAGATAGGAATTAAATGCTAGGAGGCGGTATAATTTTCATAGTAGGAAATTATATAGCCTTAATAATACGTTTAGGATGAGCGTGAATTAGTGGGCCTAGCCTAATATTTAGGCCTAGAATGATGGTTTGGTGTAGTAAGAATTGGGATGCGAGGTCAGTAGAGTTACACAACATAAGTCTATCCTTCATTTAGAGGCTACCCGCAATTGTGCATACTTACTACTAATGTGAGACATCTTCAACCATAGGACCCCTAGGAAGGGATATACGTTTGCATATAAATAAGGGAAAATATACGGAGGTTTCGCCTTGGATTTAAAGTATTAAGCGACTTAGTACCTTTAGGGATGTCAACGGGTATACTTCAGGATGGAAGGTATTAAATGGTCGTTGGGTCTACCTCCTCCCTATATAAGAAGTCTTAAATAACCTACGATGGTACCTAATAGGGAAATCAGATTTGCTTCAATTCTAACAAGAGGTATTAAGTAACTAGAATATGCATTTTCTTTAACTTATATTAGGTTAGTCTAAATTGGATTTCGATTGTGGGAGGTCGGCGGACTATGTCAGTATTATTGTTGTATCGGTATATAGTAGTAGGGCTAGCATATAGGCTATGACCACCAGCGGTCTCGAGTAGTCGTTAGCAAAGACTTTGGTTATGCCTTGACGGATTTTTCTTTCTACTAGTGTAGAATCCATATGGGATATGCAAAGACCTCACTATATAATTGATTGTTTATTTATCGAAGGTGGACTAGTTAACCCTTAGATAAGTCTTTGAAATGCGTTAGTAATACTATAATAAAATTATAAAGCTGTATCTAGGGTTCATAGGTCTCTATAGCTAGAACCGATTACTAGCGATTACGTTATGGAGGGCCCACTTCGGGGTTAAGGTATTAAATGGTTGATGGGTCTGCCTCCTCCCTATTTAAGAAATATTAAGTGGTCCAGGTTTTATTTTCGGTATACAATGTTTAGACATATATGTATATAGGCATATATATATATATAGTTATACCTCGGTGAATGTTGGACATATCATACGCATAGATGGAATTACAAGGAATAGCCACGAATAATGGACATAACACTTAAATAGAAATCAATTGGCATAAATTAGTGTCATGGATAAAGTATGTAATTTTCCAATTGTTGTTCTGACCCCCTCCTTATTGTAACCCATATGATAGATTTAGAGGGACATGCTACTAGTGCAAGATGGGAACTGCAGATGCTGAAGTCTTCTCATTAATGGTCGGTGCTGGCAAGGCAATCAGATACTAAGTGAATAATATCAAGGTAGTAGCCTTAGTCAGCATATATCTTATATTATATTTTTCTATCCCGCTATGAGTTTGTGTAGGTAGCTCTCTGATATACATATGTTTATTACAAGTTACCAAAACCAATGATCCATATACTAAAGAACTTGGGTTTTGATTTAGTCAAAATTCAGATCCATTAAGGTGCACGTCGTTATAAATAATATAACTCAATGAATAGGTAAGCGAAAATCCTAATATATGATTGGTTAGGTAGGTAATTGATGTTTGGTAGATGGCGTAAGGCCTGATGTGGCAGTCAAAAACCAAAAGCAAAGAAGTAAGGTCTTTGTGGTATCTACAAACGAAAGCTTAGGTGTAAGGCCTAAATAGCAACCAAAAATGAAAGCATAGGTGTAAGGCCTAAATAGCAACCAAAAATGAAAGCATAGGTGTAAGGCCTAAATAGCAACCAAAAATGAAAGCATAGGTGTAAGGCCTAAGTGGCAACTAAAAATGAAAGTGTTGGAGTAAGGCCTAAAGCGACATCTGAAACACAAAAGTAATTGGTGTAAGCCTGATGTAGCAACCAAGGGTTCGATAGATACCGTAAGTCTTAATGTGGCAGTCATGAGCTGAAAGGGAGGAGTAGGACCTTAGTGGCATCCACAAACGAAAATGTAGGTGTAAGGCCTGAGTGACAATCGAGACACAAAAACGAAGGTGTAAGGCCTGAGATACCACTGAAAATAATCGTGTATTTGGTGGAATTAAGGAGGCAGTGAAGGCATAAGGCCTTAGTGGCAGTCGAATTCTAAAACTATAACCTTACCTTTTTTGAAATTGAATACTTAGATGATAGTACGTATTAGTACTATAAGTCTTAGGTAGTATACAACATACTACATGTCAATATATGTTCAAATCACGCTCGCAAGTTTCGAACCTTTGACCTCTCACACCATAGTCGAAGCACCTTAAAAAGACTATAACCTTTCATCATAAGTAGAAGGCGAAAGGCCTCGGTTGTGACGACCCACCTTTTTGGACGGTTTAAATCGACAATAATTGTAACAATCCGGTATTTCGTACCGATTAACTATTGTCACTAGGTGATTAAATCGTTCGCTAATTTCTATTGGAATTTTATTGGGCTTATCAAAATTGAATGGTAGTTTATATTCTCAATTGTTTGTGTTGCCGTGTTATATATCAAAAGGAGAACCCGATCCCCTTTCTTATGTTATCCTGGCCCGATTCTTTGAGAAATAAAAATGGTGATTTTAGGGCTTCGGCGATTCTTCGATTCTCTGGCGAATACAAGCTTGATCTTCTTCAACGCTTGCTCTTGGAATTTAGGGTTTTGATTGAAGTAGTCTGATTTCAGCAACTCCTCTTTGCGCTCTGGATTTAGGGCTTGTATTCGAAGATGCCGACATTATACTGATCGATTGAATTTGATTTCGAACTGCGTTGCGTAGTCGATCGATTGATTTCTTTGTCTTGCACACGGCTGCTCTTCAATTTGTGATCGAATTCGTCACCTGACTTCGGTATGATTTCTGCTCAAATTTGTGGCCTTCGAAAATGGTGAGTTTACTCACATCTATTTCATACTTCAGATGTTTGATTTCCTTGGCTATTCGATTTCATTTGAATATTGGGGTTGATTTTTGGTTTGTTCACTCATTTCGATATTGATGATTTCGTTCTCTGTCTATTGCTTACTGCTTTGCCTTCGATTGTTAAATGGTTTCGTGGATGTGTTGGTTGGCTTCAATGCTGGAAATTATTTCGGCCTTGATTACTGATTTCCCTATTTGCCTCGACATGTTCACTTTGATCAACACGGTTTTGATTTTTGTATCATTCGATTTTCTCTTGAGTCCCACGGCAACGAACTTTCCTCTTTTGTTCTACTTTGACTATTTCAAAGATAACAGATACGCACTTGATTTTAACCATTTGTATACTTCCATGATTTCAATACTTCCCTGTTGGCATTTACTTTACTGATGCATTCGACATTGCCATGCTCCTCACTGTTTGCATCACTGGGCTTTGAGATTTGTTTAACATTTTGATCTCGGTCAATTTTGTTTTCATGAACTTCCTCGTTCACTTCACTGTGAATTAAGACTTTAGTTTTTCGGCCCTTATGAGCTTCGTCTCTTGCCATCTTCTCTAGTTGGTTTAACTAAACTTCACTTGAGCATTTTATTCTTAAAGTTTGATGTTGTCTGGGCTTTCAGTGCATATGCATTTCTGTTTGAATTGTTCCATGTGCATGTCATTGTTGTCTGATTATTGTTTCATCTTTACTTGTTTGTAGCTGCTGCATATATGTGCTTTTGATTGCATTGTCCATATGAGTTCATTTGTTCATGTTGCCCACCTATGGCTTGTTGGTCTGAACTGTATACATTTGCTTGACTCATATTTGTAGTCTGCACCTCTGCCTTGATTTTATGAGGCCTTACTTGTTGCACTGTTGTTGAATTGTCTGCATTGCACTACTTCATTTTGTATTTGTTTTGATCCACTTTGTCACTGCATATCCATATATGCTTGACCTGTTTGCATTTGTTTTTCATCCATGTTGATATTGTGCATTTAGTTCCAGTGCACTTTGATCATCGTAGTCTAGATCCTTTTGTTGCATGCACTTTGTATAGTTACCACTGTTTCAAGTATGTGGTCTTCATTATTCATGTATCTTGATTTCATATGTCTGCAACCTTGAATTTCCTCTGGCTTGTTTGTAGTTGATCTTGCTTGTTTTACATTGATGTTGTAGTCTTGATGCACTGCTTCGATTTCCCTGTACATTCACCTAGTCTCTGAAGTTGTTGTATTGTTGTTGACACTGGGTTGCTCTGTGCTTTGACATTGTGTTCATCTCTGTTGTCATTTGCATTGACCCAGGCCATGTCGAACTTGTACCACCCTGGTCATCATTGTATGTCGCCACTTCTCTTGTATTTGCAGTTTTGAACTGATTCACTTGTGATATTTGTTGGGTCTGGGCATTCTTGTTATCCAGACTTGTACATGATACTTGTAGCTTGATCTTTTGTAGTTGCATTTGATTTCCCTGTGCATTCATATGGCAGGTGTATGTTCCTTGGTCAGTTTCATTTGCATGTTGAATTGAACCTGAGTTTTTGTGCATTTGTTCATTTGGACTTGAATCACTCCAATTCTGTTCATGTTGGAGTTTTGTATTACCGTTGTATTCCATTTGAACTGTGTATTCATGTTGGAGTTGAAACTGGACTAGTTATTCTGGTTTGTAACTGAACATGTGCACTTCCATATTTGACTGTGAGGTTGTGCACTCTATTTTCCAGATGCATTTGATTGACTTGATGCACTTGTGTTGAATCTAATTTGGATTTGACCTTGTGCTCGTTTGTGAATTTCCGTTGATCTTTTATGCATTTCATACTGTAGTGGCGAGGCAGTACACGCGTGCGTGTACTGCAGCCCTATCAGATTTGACAGTTTTTAATTGATGTTTCGATTTGTTGAATTGTTTAACACTGTTTAGTGTTATATTTGCCGTTATCCGATCCTCTTATCGCGAGGTTGGATATATGAGATTTCCGTGACTGTCGTTTATCTGATTATTTGATTATTATTGCTTCTTTGCTCTAATAGCTGAGTTTGAATTAGACTGACCCGTGTATTATTTTCTTTTGAATGTAATACTCGGGTCAGGCCCGAGTTATTTCAGGTTGTAGATTTCCTGCTTTGAGTTGCGGTTTGAGCTATGAAGACTTTTCACTTCTTTTGGAGTAGTCGTGTCATAGTATAGGTTGATATGTATTCATGTATATTAGTCGATAATTTACTTGTATATATAACTTCCAGAGTCGACAGTTGTAGTTGTATCATATGTATCGTATCAAATGTATTGTAACTGACATCAGTTATTATATATATGAGACTATTTTGTTCCATCTGTGTTCCACATTTATGTTATCTGTGTTATTTTTATATTTATTGTCCTAAACTATTATAGCCACTGTGTAGTAGCTTTGTGTTTATATCGGTACGTCGGATTTCCTCCTGAAATAAGAATGCATGTTATACTATCTGACATATCGGTGTTCGCACAAAGCAATTACATAGATGGTCGCTCCTCAACAGCCTTATTCTCCATGCTAGTTGATAGCATTACAACGTAGTGTTCTTGGCTAGCGTGGGTATAGAGGTGGGGCGTTACAGCTTGGTATCGAAGCCTGGGGTTTAGGACAATTATAAAACATAACTTAGATGGAGCATGTGTTACAACTATTTGTCGGTTTTTTACCTCTCATCCTTTCATATGATTGTCTTTGATTGTTAGGAATGAATTCCTAACGCTTAATCATGTGTATTTGATTTTGATTTCATAAAAGTATTTTGGCTTCTGCCTCCGTTTGCTTTGCGAACTCAAGTTGGGTTTTTGATGATGAGGATTTTGTTCTTGTGTTTTCGGCTTTGAATTGATTTAGCCGACGTTGATTTTGTTCGAATTTGGCCAATTAAAGCTATTTTGACCTCTGGACTTTGTTCCACTTTTGTGCTATGCTATGAGTGTCATTGTGTACCTGTTACACTATGATGAATCATGGCTCGTCCGTTTGCAAATTGAGTGATTTTGATTTTCATTCGTATCTAGTTTGAGTCTCAGCGATTTTGAACTTGATATTTTGTGTTTTTCCTCGGCTTGAATTCCATTCGACTTCGGTCACTTTGAATTTGAGAAATTGCAAATTTCTTGATTTTTAAGACTCTGATTTTGTTTGCCGTTGGATTCTTTGATGATGATGTTGATTCATTTTGTACTCGACAGTGGCCATTAATTGTTGACTTCGACATTGACTTGATTCTTATTTTTGTTGAAGTCGTTTATGCATTTATGCTCGTTTTGCATTGTTTTTCCAATTGATGATCGATTCTTCTTTTCCAATTAGTTGTTATCTCCTTTGTCGTCTTTGATAACTTCTACTTCCGGAATTTTTGGATATTTCTACTTTGATGAATTTGGAATCGAATTCCTTGGATTTTATTCACGCCTTCGAATGTGAAATTTTAGTGAATTGACTTGGTTTCCCAATTTAATTGATTCTTGATTATTTCCCCGATTTGTTGCTATCATTTATTAGCAACTTTGATGACATTTTTTTCGGGATTTTTGTGAACATACTTTTTGATGGATTCGGTATTGATTTCTTTGGATTCTATTCACATCTTTGTATGTGAATTCTTGTGATTGATTGTTTCTACAATCATTTTTATGATTTGTCACTTTAAAAATATAAAGGTTTTCTATACTAGTAGTTAATATTAAAATCCTTTTCTCCAAACAATTTCAAACCTATTTTATTATAAAACTCTTTTTCTTAAACGGTTTTCCAATCTATTAGTATATACAAGCCTTTATTTCACTCGTATGAGAAATTGAATTAAACGGCTTAGTAAAACAAGTGGTATGAAACGCTTGCGTTTACTTCGTCGGTTAACTCCTGGACTTGTTCGATTGAACCTTTTGTGACAATTTTCTAGTGAAGATTTACAGTTTGTTCATAAATATTTGAGTTAAGCTAGTGGTTATGGGACATGAAGCTAAACTCTTATATTCACTAACTTAATGTAATTGACACTTCTTAATGATCATGACAATCATTTTTGTGATTTAGACTAGCAAATGTGTGATGTCTCTTTCTCTGCACTGTTAGACTAGGCCTCATCGGTGTGATTTCGTCTCACACATATCTCTTGGGCTTTGAGGATTGTCTAGACACCATTTGTGTGATTTCGTCTCACACATATTTGCATGGTTAGACTAGACCTCATCGGTGTGATTTCGTCTCACACATATCTCTTGGGCTTTGAGGATTGTCTAGACACCATTTGTGTGATTTCGTCTCACACATTTTGTGTGATTATTCACCATCACATATGTGGGGTAGCGCCCCACGGCCTTCGGACCATTCCTGTGTGAAAATTTAATGGTTGGCCACCATGAGATAGCTTCTCATTCTTGTGATACCGGTCGGTGAGTTTTCATGCTCCCATTTTGTGATAGGCCTTCCCCTTTTCCGTTTTATGATTTAGACTAGCGATTGTGCGATGTCTCTTTGTCTACGAGGGAGACTAAACCCCGTTTGTGTGATGTTTCGCCATCACATATGTGGGGTAGCGCCCCATGGTCTTCGGACCATTCCTGTGTGAAAATTTAATGGTTAGCCACCATGAGATAGCTTCTTGTTCATGTGATACCGGTGTTTTGAGTTTTCATACTCCGTTTTCTGATAGGCCTCCCCCTCTTTGTGATTTCTGGATTTCGTGTGTAGATATCTAGAATTTGTGTTTTCTGGATTTCTGGTGATGATTTCTGGAATTTTGTGCTTCACCAATTTTCATGATTTTCATTGATATGATATCAGTTTTTGTGCATTGGTGAATTCATGTGTTATTGACTTGTTATGAATACAAGTTAGGGTATGGAATCCCTTTCTATCTTTGAGAAGATTCTTGTGACATTTTTGATGAATGAAAATTCATTGGTATTATATTTTGATGCCAGTTATTTTGATGAGATTTTGACGTGTTATCTTCAGTAACCGTCAATTTTAAAATGGACTTACAAGCGGTCCTCCCGCAATGCTGATTTTGTTATCCGTTTTTACAGTATTTTGAGAAGTGCAACTTCCTTATCAAAATTGCTACTCATATTGCTAATTTAATCACGTGTTTTCAAAATTCGTTATTTTTAAAAGTTGTTTCAAAATATAAAATTAAAATTGTTTTCAAAATTTTTACAGTTTGCATTTTCAAAAGAATGAGGAAGCGATTTAAACGTTTCAGCAAAATCGAGGACTATGACCCCTTTCTTTTACTGGTTTGCTTAATTCCGGACTTGTCCGTTTGAGAATGTGGAATGTTATTTTTAGAATACACAATTTTGCACTTTCAAGGAAACGATAAAGAGATTTAAATGATTTAGCAAAAGTACGGAGTATGGAACCATACTTTTACTATTTCGGTTAATTTCGGACTAGTTAATTGAAATATTTGTGTTTCTGATTATCGTTTTTGATAATCAGATATTTGTGAAATTTGATTATCATTGGTGATAATTAAATATTTTTCGATTTAATTATCGTTTAAGATAATTAAATATTTTTTGATTTGATTAATCGGATATTTGTGATTTCTGATTATTTTTTTTGGTAATCGGATGTTTGTGATTTCTGATTATCATTTTTGATAATTAGATATTTGAGATTTGATTATCATTTTTGATAGTTAAATATTTTTGATTTGAGATTTGATTATCGTTTTTGATAATTAAATATTTGTGATTTGAGATTTAATTATTGTTTGAGATAATTAAATATTTTTTTCGATTTGATTATCTTGAATATTTGTGATTTCTGATTATCGTTTTTGATAATTAGATAATTGCTAATTTTGCTGATTATGAAGTTCGTGTTTTCTATTATATCTGTTGGATAACTAGATATTTGCAGTTTCGTGATTTGCGAATTTTGTTTACTAATTATCTTTATTGATAATTGGTTTTTACTGTCTTCTAATTATCGTATCGATAATTAGGTATTGCGGTTTTGGGATTTTTAAATTCTAATTGTCTAATTGATAATTGAATATTGCTGATAATTGCGTTCATTCCATTTTATTGTTTTCTGGTTATCTATTTGATAGTTAGATTTTGTTGAGCATTACGAATTTCTTTTATGACATTAAAAGATGATTTTGTGATTGTATTACCCATTGAGTGCTTTAAGAATTCTGGTCGATGCGCTTGATCAACGTTATCGATAGGAATCTCCTAAGACGCTTTGATGAGACAATCAGACATAGTAAATTGAATTGTAAAATGCAAATTTTTCTGAAAAGATAATTACATAAAGTAAATTGTAAATCTTGAAAATTTTAGCTTTTTCGGGAAAGAATATTATTTGATACAACTCTTTTTCGATACTTCTATCCTTGCGATTCCCGAGGGGAACCAAGTCATTATCTTTTGTACCAATGCTAATCGTATTGGTTTGGATGCCGTTCTCTTGCAAAAGAGAATGTGCTATCTCTTGTGCTTCTAAATCATTAATGACTATTGAGACTAGATATGCCACTCATGATCTAGTGCTCGTGGCTATTGATTTGACATTATTACTTCTGGGTGAGAAATTGTTCTCTACCCTGATCATAAATTTTGGGAATATTTATTTCTCATAAGGAACTTAATGTTCGTCAAACACGTGCAAGCTTACTCTTTCATGCCCTATATGGTGAACTTCCTATTTCAAATTTCTTCATTTTGTGATGTTATGTTCTTATGGTTGTTACCTTTTTCCCACTTATCCCTTAGGATTGCGAGGACGCAATTTCTTTAAGGAGGGGAGTCTGTAACAACCCGTTATTGCGTACCGATTAACTATCGTCGCTAGGTGATTAAATCGTTCGCTAATTTCTATTGGAATTTTATTGGGCTTAACAAAATTGAATGGTAGTTTATATTCTCAATTGTTTGTGTTGCCGTGTTATATATCAAAAGGAGAACCCGATCCCCTTTCTTATGTTATCCTGGCCCGATTCTTTGAGAAATAAAAATGGCGATTTTAGGGCTTCGGCGATTCTTCGATTCTCTAGCGAATACAAGCTCGATCTTCTTCAATGCTTGCTCTTGGAATTTAGGGTTTTGATTGAAGTAGTCTGATTTCAGCAACTCCTCTTTGCGCTCTGGATTTAGGGCTTGTATTCGAAGACGCCGACTTTATACCGATCGATTGAATTTGATTTCGAACTGCGTTGCGTAGTCGATCGATTGATTTCTTTGTCTTGCACACGGCTGCTCTTCGATTTGTGATCGAATTCGTCACCTGACTTCGGTATGATTTCTGCTCAAATTCGTGGCCTTCGAAAATGGTGAGTCTACTCACATCTATTTCATACTTCAGATGTTTGATTTCCTTGGCTATTCGATTTCGTTTGAATATTGGGGTTGATTTCTGGTTTGTTCACTCGTTTCGATATTGATGATTTCGTTCTCTGTCTATTGCTTACTGCTTTGCCTTCGATTGTTAAATGGTTTCGTGGATGTGTTGGTTGGCTTCAATGCTGGAAATTATTTCGGCCTTGATTACTGATTTCCCTATTTGCCTCGACATGTTCACTTTGATCAACACGGTTTTGATTTTTGTATCATTCGATTTTCTCTTGAGTCCCACGGCAACGCACTTTCCTCTTTTGTTCTACTTTGACTATTTCAAAGATAACAGATACGCACTTGATTTTAACCATTTGTATACTTCCATGATTTCAATACTTCCCTGTTGGCATTTGCTTTACTGATGCATTCGACATTGCCATGCTCTTCACTGTTTTCGTCACTGGGCTTTGAGATTTGTTTAACATTTTGATCTCGGTCAATTTTGTTTTCATGAACTTCCTCGTTGACTTCACTGTGAATTAAGACTTTAGTTTTTCGGCCCCTGTGAGCTTCGTCTCTGGCCATCTTCTCTGGTTGGTTTAACTGAACTTCACTTGAGCATTTTATTCTTAAAGTTTGATGTTGTCTGGGCTTTCAGTGCATATGCATTTCTGTTGGAATTGTTCCATGTGCATGTCACTGTTGTCTGATTATTGTTTCATCTTTACTTGTTTGTAGCTGCTGCATATATGTGCTTTTGATTGCACTGTCCATATGAGTTCATTTGTTCATGTTGCCTACCTCTGGCTTGTTGGTCTGAACTGTATACATTTGCTTGACTCATATTTGTAGTCTGCACCTCTGCCTTGATTTTGTGAGGCCTTACTTGTTGCACTGTTGTTGAATTGTCTGCATTGCACTACTTCATTTTGTATTTGTTTTGATCCACTTTGTCACTGCATATCCATATATGCTTGACCTGTTTGCATTTGTTTTGCATCCATGTTGATATTGTGCATTTAGTTCCAGTGCACTTTGATCATTGTAGTCTAGATCCTTTTGTTGCATGCACTTTGTATAGTTACCACTGTTTCAAGTATGTGGTCTTCATTATTCATGTATCTTGATTTCATATGTCTGCAACCTTGAATTTCCTCTGGCTTGTTTGTAGTTGATCTTGCTTGTTTTACATTGATGTTGTAGTCTTGATGCACCGCTTCGATTTCCCTGTACATTCACCTAGTCTCTGAAGTTGTTGTATTGTTGTTGACACTGGATTGCTCCGTGCTTTGACATTGTGTTCATCTCTGTTGTCATTTGCATTGACCCAGGCCATGTCGAACTTGTACCACCCTGGTCATCATTGTATGTCGTCACTGCTCTTGTATTTGCAGTTTTGAACTGATTCACTTGTGATATTTGTTGGGTCTGGGCATTCTTATTATCCAGACTTGTACATGATACTTGTAGCTTGATCTTTTGTAGTTGCATTTGATTTCCCTGTGCATTCATCTGGCAGGTGTACGTTCCTTGGTCAGTTTCATTTGCATGTTGAATTGAACCTGAGTTTTTGTGCATTTGTTCATTTGGACTTGAATCACTCCAATTTTGTTCATGTTGGAGTTTTGTATTACCGTTGTATTCCATTTGAACTGTGTATTCATGTTGGAGTTGAAACTGGACTAGTTATTCTGGTTTGTAACTGAACATGTGCACTTCCATATTTGACTGTGAGGTTGTGCACTCTATTTTCCAGATGCATTTGATTGACTTGATGCACTTGTGTTGAATCTGATTTGGATTTGACCTTGTGCTCGTTTGTGAATTTCCGTTGATCTTTTATGCATTTCATACTGTAGTGGCGAGGCAGTACACACGTGCGTGTACTGCAGCCCTATCAGATTTGACATTTTTTAATTGATGTTTCGATTTGTTGAATTGTTTAACACTGTTTAGTGTTATATTTGTCGTTATCCGATCCTCTTATCGAGAGGTTGGATATACGAGATTTCCGTGAATGTCGTTTATCTGATTATTTGATTATTATTGCTTCTTTGCTCTAATAGTTGAGTTTGAATTAGACTGACCCGTGTATTATTTTCTTTTGAATGTAATACTCGGGTCAGACCCGAGTTATTTCAGGTTGTAGATTTCCTGCTTTGAGTTGCGGTTTTAGCTATGAAGACTTTTCACTTCTTTTGGAGTAGTCGTGTCATAGTATAGGTTGATATGTATTCATGTATATTAGTCGATAATGTACTTGTATATATAACTTCCAGAGTCGACAGTTGTAGTTGTATCATATGTATCGTGTCAAATGTATTGTAACTAACATCAGTTATTATATATATGAGACTATTTTGTTCCATCTGTGTTCCGCATTTATGTTATCTGTGTTATTTTTATATTTATTGTCCTAAACTATTATAGCCACCGTGTAGTAGCTTTGTGTTTATATCGGTACGTCGGATTTCCTCCTGAAATAAGAATGCATGTTATACTATCTGACATATCGGTGTTCGCACAAAGCAATTACATAGATGGTCGCTCCTCAACAGCCTTATTCTCCGTGCTAGTTGACAGCATTACAACGTAGTGTTCTTGGCTAGCGTGGGTATAGAGGTGGGGCGTTACAGCTTGGTATCGGAGCCTGGGGTTTAGGACAATTATAAAACATAACTTAGATGGAGCATGTGTTACAACTATTTGTCGGTGTTTTACCTCTCATCCTTTCATATGATTGTCTTTGATTGTTAGGAATGAATTCCTAACGCTTAATCATGTTTATTTGATTTTGATTTCGTAAAAGTATTTTGGCTTCTGCCTCCGTTTGCTTTGCGAACTCAAGTTGGGTTTTTGATGATGAGGATTTTGTTCTTGTGTTTTCGGCTTTGAATTGATTTAGCCGACGTTGATTTTGTTCGAATTTGGCCAATTAAAGCTATTTTGACCTCTGGACTTTGTTCCACTTTTGTGCTATGCTATGAGTGTCATTGTGTACCTGTTACACTATGATGAATCATGGCTCGACCATTTGCAAATTGAGTGATTTTGATTTTCATTCGTATCTAGTTTGAGTCTCAGCGATTTTGAACTTGATATTTTGTGTTTTTCCTCGGCTTGAATTCCATTCGACTTCGGTCACTTTGTTTTTGAGAAATTGCTAATTTCTTGATTTTTAAGACTCTGATTTTGTTTGCCGTTGGATTCTTTGATGATGATGTTGATTCATTTTGTACTCGACAGTGGCCATTAATTGTTGACTTCGACATTGACTTGATTCTTATTTTTGTTGAAGTCATTTATGCATTTATGCTCGTTTTGCATTGTTTTTCCAATTGATGATCGATTCTTCTTTTCCAATTAGTTGTTATCTCCTTTGTCGACTTTGATAACTTCTACTTTCGGAATTTTTGGATATTTCTACTTTGATGAATTTGGAATCGAATTCCTTGGATTTTATTCACGCCTTCGAATGTGAAATTTTAGTGAATTGACTTGGTTTCCCAATTTAATCGATTCTTGATTATTTCCTCGATTTGTTGCTATCATTTATTAGCAACTTTGATGACATTTTCTTCGGGATTTTTGTGAACATACTTTTTGATGGATTCGGTATCGATTTCTTTGGATTCTATTCACATCTTTGTATGTGAATTCTTGTGATTGATTGTTTCTACAATCATTTTTGTGATTTGTCACTTTAAAAATATAAAGGTTTTCTATACTAGTAGTAAATATTAAAATTCTTTTCTCCAAACAATTTCAAAACTATTTTATTATAAAACTCTTTTTCTTAAACGGTTTTCCAATCTATTAGTATATACAAGCCTTTATTTCACTCGTATGAGAAATTGAATTAAACGGTTTAGTAAAACAAGTGGTATGAAACGCTTGCGTTTACTTCGTCGGTTAACTCCTGGACTTGTTCGATTGAACCTTTTGTGACAATTTTCTAGTGAAGATTTACAGTTTGTTCGTAAATATTTGAGTTAAGCTAGTGGTTATGGGACATGAAGCTAAACTCTAATATTCACTAACTTAATGTAATTGACACTTCTTAATGATCATGACGATCATTTTTGTGATTTAGACTAGCTAATGTGCGATGTCTCTTTCTCTGCACGGTTAGACTAGGCCTCATCGTTGTGATTTCGTCTCACACATATCTCTTGGGCTTTGAGGATTGTCTAGACACCATTTGTGTGATTTCGTCTCACACATATTTGCACGGTTAGACTAGACCTCATCGGTGTGATTTTGTCTCACACATATCTCTTGGGCTTTGAGGATTGTCTAGACACCATTTGTGTGATTTCGTCTCACACATTTTGTGTGATGTTTCGCCATCACATATGTGGGGTAGCGCCCCACGGCCTTCGGACCATTCCTGTGTGAAAATTTAATGGTTGGCCACCATGAGATAGCTTCTCATTCTTGTGATACCGGTCGGTGAGTTTTCATGCTCCCATTTTGTGATAGGCCTTCCCCTTTTCCGTTTTATGATTTAGACTAGCGATTGTGCGATGTCTCTTTGTCTACGAGGGAGACTAAACCCCGTTTGTGTGATGTTTTGCCATCACATATGTGGGGTAGCGCCCCACGGTCTTCGGACCATTCCT
Organism: Allium fistulosum; assembly: GCA_030737815.1. Classification (NCBI taxonomy): domain Eukaryota; kingdom Viridiplantae; phylum Streptophyta; class Magnoliopsida; order Asparagales; family Amaryllidaceae; genus Allium; species Allium fistulosum. The sequence continues at coordinate 644,767,368 of CM060901.1, read as the reverse complement.
GTGTGAAAATTTAATGGTTAGCCACCATGAGATAGCTTCTTGTTCATGTGATACCGGTGTTTTGAGTTTTCATACTCCCATTTTCTGATAGGCCTCCCCCTCTTTGTAATTTCTGGATTTCGTGTGTAGATTTCTAGAATTTGTGTTTTCTGGATTTCTGGTGATGATTTCTGGAATTTTGTGCTTCACCAAATTTCATGATTTTCATTGATATGATATCAGTTTTTATGCATTAGTGAATTCATGTGTTATTGACTTGTTATGAATACAAGTTAGGGTATGGAATCCCTTTCTATCTTTGAGAAGATTCTTGTGACATTTTTGATGAATGAAAATTCATTGGTATTATATTTTGATGTCAGTTATTTTGATGAGATTTTGACGTGTTAACTTCAGTAACCGTAAATTTTAAAATGGACTTACAAGCGGTCCTCCCGCAATGCTGATTTTGTTATCCGTTTTTACGGTATTTTGAGAAGTGCAACTTCCTTATCAAAATTGCTACTCATATTGCTAATTTAATCACGTGTTTTCAAAATTCGTTATTTTTAAAAGTTGTTTCAAAATATAAAATTAAAATTGTTTTCAAAATTTTTACAGTTTGCATTTTCAAAAGAATGAGGAAGCAATTTAAACGTTTCAGCAAAATCGAGGACTATGACCCCTTTCTTTTACTGGTTCGCTTAATTCCGGACTTGTCCGTTTAAGAATGTGGAATGTTATTTTTAGAATACACAATTTTGCACTTTCAAGGAAACGATAAAGAGATTTAAACGATTTAGCAAAAGTACGGAGTATGGAACCATACTTTTACTATTTCGGTTAATTCCGGACTCGTTAATTGAAATATTTGTGTTTCTGATTATCGTTTTTGATAATCAGATATTTGTGAAATTTGATTATCATTGGTGATAATTAAATATTTTTCGATTTAATTATCGTTTAAGATAATTAAATATTTTTCGATTTGATTAATCAGATATTTGTGATTTCTGATTATCGTTTTTGGTAATCGGATGTTTGTGATTTCTGATTATCATTTTTGATAATTAGATATTTGAGATTTGATTATCATTTTTGATAGTTAAATATTTTTGATTTGAGATTTGATTATCGTTTTTGATAAATAAATATTTGTGATTTGAGATTTAATTATTGTTTGAGATAATTAAATATTTTTTTTCGATTTGATTATCTTGAATATTTGTGATTTCTGATTATCGTTTTTGATAATTAGATAATTGCTAATTTTGCTGATTATGAAGTTCGTGTTTTCTATTATATCTATTGGATAACTAGATATTTGCAGTTTCGTGATTTGCGAATTTTGTTTACTAATTATCTTTATTGATAATTGGTTTTTACTGTCTTCTAATTATCGTATCGATAATTAGGTATTGCGGTTTTGGGATTTTTAAATTCTAATTGTCTAATTGATAATTGAATATTGCTGATAATTGCGTTCGTTCCGTTTTATTGTTTTCTGGTTATCTATTTGATAGTTAGATTTTGTTGAGCATTACAAATTTCTTTTATGACATTAAAAGATGATTTTGTGATTGTATTGCCCATTGAGTGCTTTAAGAATTCTGGTCGATGCGCTTGATCAACGTGGTAGGAATCTCCTAAGACGCTTTGATGAGACAATCAGACACAGTAAATTGAATTGTAAAATGCAAATTTTTCTGAAAAGATAATTACATAAAGTAAATTGTAAATCTTGAAAATTTTAGCTTTTTCGGGAAAGAATATTATTTGAAACAACTCTTTTTCGATACTTCTATCCTTGCGATTCCCGAGGGGAACCAAGTCATTATCTTTTGTACCAATGCTAATCGTATTGGTTTGGATGCCGTTCTCTTGCAAAAGAGAACGTGCTATCTCTTGTGCTTCTAAATCATTAATGACTATTGAGACTAGATATGCCACTCATGATCTAGTGCTCGTGGCTATTGATTTGACATTATTACTTCTGGGTGAGAAATTGTTCTCTACCCTGATCATAAATTTTGGGAATATTTATTTCTCATAAGGAACTTAATGTTCGTCAAACACGTGCAAGCTTACTCTTTCATGCCCTATATGGTGAACTTCCTATCTCAAATTTCTTCATTTTGTGATGTTATGTTCTTATGGTTGTTACCTTTTTCCCACTTATCCCTTAGGATTGCGAGGATGCAATTTCTTTAAGGAGAGGAGTCTGTAACAACCCGGTATTTCGTACCGATTAACTATCGTCACTAGGTGATTAAATCGTTCGCTAATTTCTATTGGAATTTTATTGGGCTTAACAAAATTGAATGGTAGTTTATATTCTCAATTGTTTGTGTTGCCGTGTTATATATCAAAAGGAGAACCCGATCCCCTTTCTTATGTTATCCTGGCCCGATTCTTTGAGAAATAAAAATGGCGATTTTAGGGCTTCGGCGATTCTTCGATTCTCTAGCGAATACAAGCTCGATCTTCTTCAATGCTTGCTCTTGGAATTTAGGGTTTTGATTGAAGTAGTCTGATTTCAGCAACTCCTCTTTGCGCTCTGGATTTAGGGCTTGTATTCGAAGACGCCGACTTTATACCGATCGATTGAATTTGATTTCGAACTGCGTTGCGTAGTCGATCGATTGATTTCTTTGTCTTGCACACGGCTGCTCTTCGATTTGTGATCGAATTCGTCACCTGACTTCGGTATGATTTCTGCTCAAATTCGTGGCCTTCGAAAATGGTGAGTCTACTCACATCTATTTCATACTTCAGATGTTTGATTTCCTTGGCTATTCGATTTCGTTTGAATATTGGGGTTGATTTCTGGTTTGTTCACTCGTTTCGATATTGATGATTTCGTTCTCTGTCTATTGCTTACTGCTTTGCCTTCGATTGTTAAATGGTTTCGTGGATGTGTTGGTTGGCTTCAATGCTGGAAATTATTTCGGCCTTGATTACTGATTTCCCTATTTGCCTCGACATGTTCACTTTGATCAACACGGTTTTGATTTTTGTATCATTCGATTTTCTCTTGAGTCCCACGGCAACGCACTTTCCTCTTTTGTTCTACTTTGACTATTTCAAAGATAACAGATACGCACTCATTTGCTTTACTGATGCATTCGACATTGCCATGCTCTTCACTGTTTTCGTCACTGGGCTTTGAGATTTGTTTAACATTTTGATCTCGGTCAATTTTGTTTTCATGAACTTCCTCGTTGACTTCACTGTGAATTAAGACTTTAGTTTTTCGGCCCCTGTGAGCTTCGTCTCTGGCCATCTTCTCTGGTTGGTTTAACTGAACTTCACTTGAGCATTTTATTCTTAAAGTTTGATGTTGTCTGGGCTTTCAGTGCATATGCATTTCTGTTGGAATTGTTCCATGTGCATGTCACTGTTGTCTGATTATTGTTTCATCTTTACTTGTTTGTAGCTGCTGCATATATGTGCTTTTGATTGCACTGTCCATATGAGTTCATTTGTTCATGTTGCCCACCTCTGGCTTGTTGGTCTGAACTGTATACATTTGCTTGACTCATATTTGTAGTCTGCACCTCTGCCTTGATTTTGTGAGGCCTTACTTGTTGCACTGTTGTTGAATTGTCTGCATTGCACTACTTCATTTTGTATTTGTTTTGATCCACTTTGTCACTGCATATCCATATATGCTTGACCTGTTTGCATTTGTTTTGCATCCATGTTGATATTGTGCATTTAGTTCCAGTGCACTTTGATCATTGTAGTCTAGATCCTTTTGTTGCATGCACTTTGTATAGTTACCACTGTTTCAAGTATGTGGTCTTCATTATTCATGTATCTTGATTTCATATGTCTGCAACCTTGAATTTCCTCTGGCTTGTTTGTAGTTGATCTTGCTTGTTTTACATTGATGTTGTAGTCTTGATGCACCGCTTCGATTTCCCTGTACATTCACCTAGTCTCTGAAGTTGTTGTATTGTTGTTGACACTGGATTGCTCCGTGCTTTGACATTGTGTTCATCTCTGTTGTCATTTGCATTGACCCAGGCCATGTCGAACTTGTACCACCCTGGTCATCATTGTATGTCGTCACTGCTCTTGTATTTGCAGTTTTGAACTGATTCACTTGTGATATTTGTTGGGTCTGGGCATTCTTATTATCCAGACTTGTACATGATACTTGTAGCTTGATCTTTTGTAGTTGCATTTGATTTCCCTGTGCATTCATCTGGCAGGTGTACGTTCCTTGGTCAGTTTCATTTGCATGTTGAATTAAACCTGAGTTTTTGTGCATTTGTTCATTTGGACTTGAATCACTCCAATTTTGTTCATGTTGGAGTTTTGTATTACCGTTGTATTCCATTTGAACTGTGTATTCATGTTGGAGTTGAAACTGGACTAGTTATTCTGGTTTGTAACTGAACATGTGCACTTCCATATTTGACTGTGAGGTTGTGCACTCTATTTTCCAGATGCATTTGATTGACTTGATGCACTTGTGTTGAATCTGATTTGGATTTGACCTTGTGCTCGTTTGTGAATTTCCGTTGATCTTTTATGCATTTCATACTGTAGTGGCGAGGCAGTACACACGTGCGTGTACTGCAGCCCTATCAGATTTGACATTTTTTAATTGATGTTTCGATTTGTTGAATTGTTTAACACTGTTTAGTGTTATATTTGTCGTTATCCGATCCTCTTATCGAGAGGTTGGATATACGAGATTTCTGTGAATGTCGTTTATCTGATTATTTGATTATTATTGCTTCTTTGCTCTAATAGTTGAGTTTGAATTAGACTGACCCGTGTATTATTTTCTTTTGAATGTAATACTCGGGTCAGACCCGAGTTATTTCAGGTTGTAGATTTCCTGCTTTGAGTTGCGGTTTTAGCTATGAAGACTTTTCACTTCTTTTGGAGTAGTCGTGTCATAGTATAGGTTGATATGTATTCATGTATATTAGTCGATAATGTACTTGTATATATAACTTCCAGAGTCGACAGTTGTAGTTGTATCATATGTATCATGTCAAATGTATTGTAACTGACATCAGTTATTATATATATGAGACTATTTTGTTCCATCTATGTTCCGCATTTATGTTATCTGTGTTATTTTTATATTTATTGTCCTAAACTATTATAGCCATTGTGTAGTAGCTTTGTGTTTATATCGGTACGTCGGATTTCCTCCTGAAATAAGAATGCATGTTATACTATCTGACATATCGGTGTTCGCACAAAGCAATTACATAGATGGTCGCTCCTCAACAGCCTTATTCTCCATGCTAGTTGACAGCATTACAACGTAGTGTTCTTGGCTAGCGTGGGTATAGAGGTGTGGCGTTACAATAAACCACACATATCTAACTCAAACCATTCAAAAGGGTAGATACACTTGTACAACCAGTAACATCAGTAGCCAGTGAGTCCCTTATAGGTACCATACTAAAACAAAATCATAGTGGTCGCGAATAAGGATAAAGAGTATGACAAGGCACGTGAGGCGATGCCCAATGTAGGATACTACCGTTTGCGTTTCCTAACTGGTGGTAACCCCTAACGGCCCACTGTGAACATCCGTCCCATAATCAAATCAAGGTGCACCAATCAAGTCAAAATCAATATAGTAATACGAAGAACATATGTCGCTAGAGGTAGCTAGCCTCATTGGTTAGGTATGCCTCATGTTTTAGTCATTTCAAATTGACACAAGTGTCGGGGCTATCCATCATCGTTCTCTTTCTTCAAATCCAGCAAATGCCTCAAATTCAACTTCTACATTCTAGATAACATCAACCGCGTACATAGTTGTTAACGTGGTTCCGGTATTGACAAAGAGTATGCCAATATTTGGCCCCGGTCTCTTTAACAACAAAACGTCATTTTTCTCACCGATTGGTTCTTTTACATTTCAAGAGCAAATCATATTTCATATTAAAATATCATATTCACTTCAAAATCATTTCGAATGCAAGACAGGTTATACCTTCATATCAAAGCATTCGTATTTAAATCAATGATTTAAATCTAAATAGTTCCCCTCTAAAACAGTTTGAATACTGAAAATGGTTTTGAATAATTAAAATGGTTTGAATATTGAAAATAGTTTGGATAATTAAAATAGCTTTAATATTGAAAAATAGTTTGGAATAATTAGAATAGTTTAAAGGTTGGAAATAGTTTTGAATATAAAATAGTTTTAATATTGAAAATAGTTTGGATAAATAGTTTATATATTAAAATAATTTATATTAAACCGTTTCTTCCTTTTCAAAACGATTTGAACTCATGTTCCCATTTCAAATCACAACAAATTCAGCCTTTCAACTTCCAATTTCAAGTCAACTTCATATTCATATTTCGATTTACATCAGCTTCAATTCAAAACAATTTCAAACTTTACATCAAATTCAATTTAAACAGTCCCATTCAAATGGCTGAAAGTCTCAATTCAATTTATCATTTTTAAACAATTTTTTTGTTTAAATCCATTTCACGTCCCAACTTGAAAATACCAATTTAAAACCATTTTAAATAAAGTAAATTCAAAGTTTAAATTAAAAGTTTAACCTTTCAAATAATTCACTTTCGATAAATTCAAATCATATTCCAATTTCCACTTTAAGATTTCAAATTAGATCCTTAAACAATTTCATTTAAACAATTTCAATTTCAACATTTCAAAGCTCGAATTTAGAAAATAATTTAATTATATAAAATCAAATTTTATTTTCTTTAAAACAATATCATTTTAAACCAATTTAAATTCAAGATTTTGAAACCATTTAATTTAACCAATCTAGTGTCAGTATATAATTTTCTACCCTATGACCAAGTGATCAGTTAATTCAATTTTAATTACATGGATGGAGATATATCATTTCAACTCAAAATTAAATGACATAGGCATATATCATTTCAACCTATTTCTAAGTTTATTCGAAATAATTCAGATGACAATTTATAGGATGTTAAATACTAAATGGGGTAATAACAAGGATATATCAAAATAAATAACAACCATATATCCAATATATCAATCACTAGACATCCAATTGCAATCAACATCCAAATCAACCAATATATCATAACAGTTGTTACTTGTCAATTTTCAGTATTTAAATAGCAATTGAATTCAATATTAATTTAAATATTAATTTAATTCAATATAAAATTCAAATTAACATAAATGTCAATTTAAACTACCAAACAACAACAAATAAAATTCTTATCACTTCATAAATTTAATTCATCTAGCATAAGAAAATTTGGTATTGCGTGAGTGGGTTAAACACTCACCTTTGATGTAAAGTCCGTTAAAAATCCAATAAAAGCCCAAAATTCCAACAGTCTCCAAATTCAACCAAACCAATTTTATGTTGTCCGGAATTTCGATATGAATCCAATGGAAGAAACCGCACGTCAATACGAGTTCGTATGCAAAGGTTATGCAAGTTAGAAGTTTGAAATTTAAATTTAAATTAAAATTAATCAAGGGCAAAAAGGTAATAACATTACCTTTCCAAACCTAACCGAGACAGTGAACCCACATACCCACTATAGTCTCCATCCCTTATGCATTGCTGCTCCCGCATGGACGCGCTACCCCCCGATCCAACACCAGAACCGCCAGACCGAGCTGCCCCCCTCCCGAGCTTGCGGCCATATCCACCGCAACGAATAACCCAGCGCCGCTGCCACCTTCCATCGGCAATTCCGTCGATCTCATGCATTGATACGATGATCCAAGCCGATGGATGAACTCGTCTTGGCCTCCTCTACGCTGCAGTGCTCAGCGATCGTTGAATGGTCGACGTTTCGCCATTGATCTCGAAACCCTAATTTGAACGGCCGAGAATAATTCGCCAATCTCTAGACAAATGGAGCCTCCAATCGAAAAAAAAATTGCAGATGCTGATTCCAGTCATCGAGAGCTTCGCGATGATATACTATATGATAGGATTTGAGCAGTTTGAATTTTTGGATTTGATTTGAAATTAGAAATTAGGTTTTGGGATATCCACCATTAGGAAGTAGCAGATGGATTGGAAAAGTACATACGGTAAAATAGAATAAAAGGCTGCTAGGGTTTATAACAATATATATATAGGCAAAGATGGATAAGAATGGATGGAATGAATCGATTGGGCCAAAGCGGTAACCAAGGCCCGAATAGCCCATTTTGTTTCCGAAACGAAAATAGGTCATCCTATATATCGAAATATATATTTTCAATATTTTTAAACTCAATGAAACTAATTTCAAACCCTAATTCTATTGTATATAGAAGTTAGTTTTTAAAATCAAATTATTTTAATTAAATTCCTTTAATTGATTTCTACTCGTTTCAAGCTCGCACGATCAAACGATAAGTCTGATCGCTACGAAACTTGAAATCCTATAATAATTCACTACTACGGATTCGATGAAACTGGTTCCGTCGAAATCTGAGACAGTGCCCAAAAAGACTAATTGTACACGTTAATTAAAACAATCTATTTTAAAAATCAATTTAATCACTTTTAAATTCTAAATTAAAAGTTTTCTATCATCATTCTTAGTTAAACAGAAACTAATAATCTTTTAAAATTAAATTTCCATGTTGATTTCAAGATTTAAATATTACATTAATTTCAACATTAAATTACAACGGTAATAAAATCCTAGTTCATTATAATTTAAATTCCAAACAAATTCTTTTATTTTAATTTAAATTCTTATTATTAAATCAACAAATACCTTATGTGTCAATTAAACATAAGTTTTCATCTTATTATTCTCATACTCTACAGTTGACGTCTTTTACCATATCAATTTCAATATTTCAATTACATTAATTTCTCATTGATTGCCAAATTAATTTCAAAACGGATTAACCAAATGAATGAGAATAGAACAATTGTTACATTTAATTATTTAAACACATTGCAAAATTTATTGTTTACAACAAAGGTTACTAAACCTACGCACTACATAATTGATTTCTTATTACATGTTAAAACCAATTAAATTAAATAACCTATGATTTCTCTTTTTTTATACAACATTTATTTTATTCCCTATTAACCTTTATTATTTCCATTAATTGAAATGACATTAAACAGTTGTCAATTACATCCAATCAACATGGTTAAATTATATTTTAATGATGTTTTTTCACTTATAAATCATAAATTTTAATTTCTCACAATATTAAATTCCAAAAATCTTATTAATATTTTTAATTATCAAAAATACGGGACGTTACATCGGTGGTTGCTGATGATAGTGTATTCCATGTTTTAGTTAGAAAAGAGAATGATACTAAATGGCATTGCGAGAGAAATAGCTATTGATTTTGGCTATGGTATATTTGTACGAATAAAACTCTTGAGAAAGAAGTACCGATTCACGCTTGTGTTTATAGTGGTCGTAATGTATGTTATGTTATACTAAGGGGGAAACTTGTTTTGTGCTTTAGTGTCGTGCTCTCACTATGTCATTTGTTTAAGGTAATATATTGCTCATACCAACCCTATGTCTGACCCGTGCTTTTATCATTATTTTCCTCATAAAGTCATAGGTACTTATTCGAGTAAGTTGAGTTCATGGATCTAAATAGGTTTTTCTTGGAAGACGAACATGGATTTCTGTAGATGAGGCAGAAGGCTTAGATGGAATAAATGTTGTTCTTATTTCCACTACATTAAGTGTTCATGTCGGCATCTTCATATATTGGGCATGACACTATTAACTTTTATGGTATTATATTTTGACCCCTGCGTGGGCGTGACTATGGAGAAATTTAAATGTATAAAATAATTATGTGTTATAGCATTCATTAATCTCTCTATTTACTTAAACTATTTTCATATAACTAATCTCATCTTTATCGTCAAAAGATAATTCCAAGGTGACTGTAACATGCTGGAGTCTCATATTTGGGTTTTAGGATAAAGGATGATACACCTGTACATTTTTCAAACGTAAAAGACATTCTGAACACAATGAAACTAGTTTTGAGTCCTAATTCCATTGTTTTCAAAAATTCAACTTTTGCGCCCAAAATTGCTCTTAACTGGATTAAATTTGTTTTAACTCATTAAATCGATTTATTCACATTCAATACACTTCTCTAAAAATTCAGATCATTATATGTACAGTTGTCTATGATTTTCTCTTGGCTTTGATTTATTTGCTTGCACAATATTTTCAATAAGAAATTGGGCATAATAGAAACAAGATGTGGGCAATTTGTTAGTTTGTATTTGAATATTGTTGGAGTGGGTAGGTCACGTTGGACCACATGATATTGACACTATGAGGTTTATGCCTTAGGAAACAGGTTGTTAATTTGTTTATACTCCTGTTATTGGAATACCTGATATTTTTAACGCATTATAATATTTTGCATGCTATGTTGATCAAACTAGTGATGTTTATATTATTTTAGATCCTTACCTTTTCAATGGTATTTTTGCTCGAAAACTTGTATATCTTACTTTCATACATGTAAATAGGTAGTAGGAGAGTAATGTAATATTATTTCTCAAATACTTCCTTGTCGCATGTAACCATATAAATGAAAAATATGGTGCAAGAGTTGAGATGAGCTAGCTTAGATAGCAAGTTGTGGTAGCGACTAGGGGAGTACATATGATGACTAGAAGGCAATGGATAAGGGTGTGGTGGCTATTTAGGTTTGAATTGATATTTTAGGATAGATGATGTAAGATTCAACTAAGTTTCCATTATCCTCCTTAAATTTCTTTACTTTTGGCCTTATAAACTTATTTTTTCTCAAGTTTCTCCTTTCTTAATTCCCTCTTAAAATTTACTAATAATAACTAATTAAATTAATGAAATAATCAACAAATTCTTACAATGAAGCCAAACTCCGTCGTTCAAAGTGTTCAAAAATGCATTTACGGCAAACATCCCTTTATCGAACTATTGTTTGTTGGACAGTAGTCCGAGAATGAAACTAATTTTTTACTCCCATTTTGCTTCTATTCTTCTTTGTTGACACCTTCACTATCATTCTTTTTTCTTCCTCCCAAAAGCATTATTTAAGCCTTAATCCTGGACAAACTAAAAGCTCTATTTCTAAAGGTTTGATGTTTCTCATATCGTCAGTGTGTTAACATTAAACATATAAATTACACTAGTGGTTGGGGATAGAGCATTTGTCCGCTGAACTTGGAGAAGTATTAAGGGATGTAGCTCTTATATCCAAAGTAAATCCACTTATATCAGACGTAATTTCCCCTATAAGTTCATATTCCTCCCACTATTCACTTTTTCAACTATTTACTGTAAATATCTTTTTTTACTATCAATATACTATAAAATGTCTGAATACGATTTTGATTTTTATATTCGTTTGAAAGCTGGTAACCTTTTTAATTCATATAATATTATCAATGATTCAAAAAATAATGGCAATGAGGATTTTTTTTAAATGATTCAAAGGAGTATGCAATCACCTCAATGCTATTGTTGAACTAACAATGAATGAATTTCAACATAAAGCTCATACGTCATATCATACTTCTTCGTATGCATGTTAAATATGATGGGTTGTCATGCATGGTTATGAAAAAAAAAGTTAATATCTGTTCTGAATGAGAAGGACATTATCATAGATGTCTTTTGTGGCATATTAACAAATAAATATGGTTTAACTTCCACTTCACTTATACAAATTATTGAATCAATTGGAATGTTTATGTACTAGATTAGCCATGGTATGTCACATATAATAGTATGTGAGGATTTCAACCATAGTTACAGCAGTGTAAATGTTTGTGTTCTAAAATCTTACATATTATTTTGCACATGACCAAGTATATTATTAAATCGGTAGATTTCACTATTGTTCCAGAAAAGATTTGGTATGATGTACCTTATTATACTTTTTTGAAAAGCTATTGCAGCTATTGACGAAACACATATTCCTATCAAGGTTAGCAAAGAAACATTAGTCGTGCCCATAGATAGAAAGAAATTTCCTAGTATATTCTAGCTGCGGTATATTTAGTTTAGTCGTTTAGTTATGTAATGATATTGCCCATGATAATAGTTTGTTAACCTATGCTTTTTAAGAAGATGCAACCTTTCCTCATCTTCCATTCAACAAATGTTATTTTGTAGGTTAAGGCTATAAGATTAAAAAATTGTTTATTTACCACCTTACTGTAACGAATGTATCATATTCCACATTTCCAACAAATCGTGTTTCACATTTCCAACAAACCACCATTCCATATTTCCAGCAAATTATTATTTCATATATCCAATAAACCCCAAATATTCTAGAATCATATAATGGGAATTTCAACTTTTACCACTTAGTTTTGTGTATATAAGTCAAAATGATATTTGTAATATAAAAAAGAAATTTAACATTTTACAAGATATGCAAACATATATTTTTATAACATAAACAAAATTGTCATTGGTACTCATGTTACTCACATTTTTTAGCAAATTACAACACTTCTTATCCCAAGTATGAATAAATAGTTTATGTAGACATTCCTCGAGAAATTGAACGGAATGAGGCCAACAAATGCATGGTAGTACAAGTTAAACAAATGCACAATGAATCATTGCAATATGTAATGAGCTTAAAAATAATCGACGCAGAACAACTTTAGATAGATTCTGTATTTGAGTTGAGTAGTATTTGCATTTCGATTGAATCTTCAGTTGTTGTATATTTGAATTTTATAGTTTTGATTTCCATTGAATTATTTAAATAATCGTTTAATTAATAATAACTAATAATATATATGTATTATTTATGGATCTCTCTCAAAAGAATATCAATTTTATAGTAAATTTAGAATAAAAATACTCCACTATTCTTGATTCACTCAATTCTTAAGCATCATTCATTTGATGAGCACTCCACCCAGGTTCAAATCCTACTAACCATAATTTCTCTAATATATCTCAAAATAATTCATTTCTCAGTGATTCCATCTATCTATCTTCGTTCATCTAATACATTTTAGAATAATGAAGTTCAATAATATATTTTTTCCTCCTATTTGGCTCTCCTCTTACATTATAATTTGTATCAAAACCCGAGTTCAAATCCTATAACCATTTTATGGTTATTTTCTTATATTATATATCTTATTAGTGGATCTCTCTCAACTTTTTCCAATTTTCTCATAATTTTAGAACTAAAATATTCCACTCTTATATATTCACTTATTTCTTAAACATCATTCATTTGATGAGCACTCCACCTAAGTTCGAATCTCACTACATAATTTCTCTGATATATTTCAAAATAATTCAACCTTCATTTATTCCCTCTATTTATCCTTATTTATCCAATACATTTTAGATAATGAAGTCCAATATTTTTTCCACTTAACCCTCCTCTTAAATTATAGTTTATATATAACCCTAGTTAAAATACTACAACCTTTTGTGGTTATTTTAAATAAGTAAGCATGGTCCATTTTTGTATTTTATTTGTTCTATTTTTCAAATCTTATATTAAACACCTTACAAGTGGATATCTCTCAATATTTTTCAAAATTTTCTCATAATTTTGGAATTAAAATACTCCATTCTCCTTGATTCACTCAATTCTTAAGTATTATTCATATGATGAGCACTCCAACTAAGTTTGAATCCCACTAACCACATTTTCTCTAATATATTTCAAAACCATTCAACTCTTATTGATTCCCTCCAAATAAACCAAGATGCAATTTGAAATCTTAATATCCTCATTTTATCTGATTGATTTCAGAATCATAAAGTTCAATAATACTATGTTTTCCTTTAGATCTCTTCTTACATTATAATTTATATCAAAACCCGACTTCAAATCTTACAATCATTTTGTGGTTATTTTAAATAAACAAGCACGAACCTTTTTTTTAATTCTATTGGTACTATTTTTTATAAATAAAAGTTTATTAGTGAAAATTAAATATCATAACCATGTATAGTAAAATTATTAAGAGTAAATAAATAAAATCTTAAATAATTTATAATATAAATAATAATAATTATCAATAAAATATAATGATTGATAAATCTTTATATTTATTCAGTTTAGAGCTGTATATTTCATTTTGATGGAAAAAATTCCTTAAAGTATTGTTGTATATTATAAGAGATTTATTTTCTAAAATAAATTATTTTATCTGTGTTTGTTTAGAATTTATTTCACTGCAATTTACTCTCAATATGTGATTATGATGAAAAAATTAGACGTAATAAAGCATGTTGAAAATTAACTTGAATTATCATATATTTATTGTTGGTCTTAGAAGTTATTTTTTATATTGATGTCTTTGTTTTAAGTTTTTGTCCTAATTATAAACTTATTAAGTGTTTAGAATTATGTTTGTAAAGATGAAATTCTATATTTATTTCTTTATATCGATTCCACAATAGATTAATTTCAATATTAGTTATAAACAAATTAAGTGTTACAAATATGTCGGCAAATATGGAATTTTACATGGGATTTTAATGATTATTTTACATTTTTTATTGTTTCAAGTTGAAATGAACGGATATATAAGCTTCATAGCATAATTTACATAATTTTGATGAAGTTTGTATTGGTTATCGTAATTGGATGTATTTTAATAATCTTTTAATTGTGTTTTGACATGAATTAAAATCAAGTTTTTCATTTCAATAGTAGAAGTTAGTGTGAATACCGAAATGAACACTGTTAGCGAACTTTTGTTATGTATATCTATTATGTTTCCTTTTGGAATATAAGAGTAGTACTTTATTCAAGTAGAGTTCACATTTTGATGCCTTGGGGTTTAGAAACGAAGACCTTTAGAACTTTAATCTAGAGTGCCTTGTCGCTGCCTTGTCGCTTGCAACTTAAGCAATTGGTCATTGACTACATTGATTGTTTTTAGCACAAAAATTATGCTATATCATTTTACATATTATATGTGAATCTCGCTTTCAAACCACATTCAACCTATTCGTTTCTATCATAGATTATTTAAATTAACCCTCTCTCTTACAATTCCATATAAATTCAACAATTCACCCAGTTTGTAAAAAAGCTCAAAAATCTAAATGTTGTCTTTCAGATAATAACATAAGTGGGATATCTTCTATAGTGGTTTTTTCATTATTATGAATTAAAAATCGAGAGTTACAAGGACAAAGTATCATCGAAGGAACACTTAAACATCAGTAATTTGATGAGACTTGTAACTTCTTTGCATAGATCTCCAATGTACGCATAGAAGGTACAGATGTTGAAAATTGTTATGGCTATTAAATTTCATAACTATAGGGAAATAACTAGGATATTCAATTAATTTTATTTTACAAATGTTGTTGAATTGCTTGGTGTTACCGAAGTACTATTATTTAGTGAATTATTAATAAATTCTGTGATGTGATGCTCTATAATGTATCTCTTTTCTAGAATGAGGAATGCGGTAAAGGATTTTCTTTATGACTTTAAACTATTAAGAAATTTCTTTCATACTTGAAATCTCAAAGTAATAATATTCAGCATTCAATTTTATGTTGTATCCTCGATGCTACAGAATAATATATGTTTTGACTTCTGATTTTTTTTAGATTTTTGCTGGAATTCCCATTGGAACTATCATAATGACATCTAAAGTGTCTGGCTAAAAAATGGCACAAACACCTAATCAAGCAGTAAATGAAAATTATAAAATGACAAAAGAGAGAAAAGAACACATAATTTTTATAGTTATTTGATAAATACTCTGACGTACGTCCATTTAATCATTTTCTATTGATCGTACTTTGCTCCTACAAAATATATTCTACAACTCAGTTGCTTACAACTTGGGTATGAGTTTTTATAACTAGTATTTCAAAATTAAAGCACTCAACTCTTCTTAATTTAGAGTAGTCAAAAAAGTTCCTCTTTAAAGTGCACCTCATCCTCTATTTATAGATGAATGCCGCCACAGAAATCCGCTGAAAACTCCCAGCCACGTTCTTCATGTCTTGCATGTTCATCTCCGAAAAAATCATGGGCAAAGCCCACTACATTTTCAACTCAGTACGAAGTTAAGGGTGCTTAACTTGGTGCCGAGTTGGATTGCTTTGGCAAGCTTTTCATTTCTTTCTTATCTTCTTTCCTTCCACTACATTCCTCGGGCATTGCTTTGTTAATTCATTATGGTTATACTTCAACTAGGTAAGGTGAGAGGGCTGAGTTGTGATTTTTGTCTATCTCTTTTGCGCTCCATTTTACTATCTTAGGATGTTTTCCAAGGCTCTAGATCCATTTCTCTATCATTCTTTAGTCCAGTTCAATTGTTCGAGTCTATTCTAAGACTATGGAAATTTTACCGATAACACTTTGCCTGCTAAAGTATGCCTTGTGAATACAAGGTGTGGTTTGCTCAAGAAAAAATATCGAAAGTTAGCGAATTATCGATAGTTGAGCTCTCGGGCTATCCACTAGACCAACCATGGCGAATTATCCAGTTCCTTCTTATTCACTTGTAGATCAAAGGTCGTTCTGGACCTATCATAGCCAAGGTGTAACGAACGCGATTTTTCGTCGCTCGAAAATCGACATTAATACGTCCACTGTATCAACTGCCGAGCAATCGAATGCCGGAAAACCGAATTGTTATGGAGAAAAAGAAGAGGTAGAAGAAAACAAAAGCAAAAGAAAGAAGAAACAACAGAAAACACAGAAACATAAACAATATCAGAATCTCACATTCGCAGCGGAACAACTTATAATAGATAAATGAATAATCTTTAAACAAAGAACTATATCATTTCATACATTACATCATCATCAGAGTTTACAACAATAATACAACACTGGACAGTTATATAAACTTGTCCTCATACAGAATACACAGCGGAATAAATAATATCATATACAAGTGGTACGCCTCATCATCCAGCTCGCCACTAAGCTCCACAGCATCTCGAATCTAGAATGACCTGATAACCTGACTCTAGACTGCCCGTGTGGAAATTGGTGGGCACCCAGAGTTTAGGAAGGGAACAATAAACTCCAGGTCAGTCATGGGACTGGTGTGAGAACTAAAACAGTTATTTATCTTTAAAACAAACAACAGGATAATTTTAAAGTCAATTCGTAATGCTTTTGGAAAATGAAACTACCATAAGGCCTCCCGCCACACACACAATGCAAACGCAGAATTGGAGGAGATTTCTCCTTATGATAGTCAAATATGCTTACTACGTAAAACAAATCACCTTTGATATTATTATTAGTGCATAGTGTAGAAAAATCATTTCGAAAGTATAATAAAAATCTTAGCCAGCATAGGCATTTCGTACTTATGCCTACTATAGCTACCATCTAAACAGTGGGGCGCCACCATAAGTAAATGGCAGGTTCTACAACTAAAATCGTACAAAGTTCGTATTGGAGTTTGGATTTCCAACAAATGGTCAGGCCAAGGAACTTCCCATTGCCACATAGGTACGCCTCTGGAAAGACGACCCGAGAACCTAACCAGATCTCTGCCAACACAAGGCCGGGTTACCCCTAACTGGGTAACTACTGACACGAATATGTCATCCCCCGATCGTAACCGATCAATATCCGAGGAATCTCGATTCCAACAACCACAAAGAAATAAATTTGCAGCAACAACATAGGTTAAATATCTGGGCTCCATACCATGATACAACCTCTATCCAGAAGGAAATGACATACACTAAGGGGGCTCTATCCCCTAATAACCTTGCTGCATCCTTCCTGTTTTGACCATTTCCGGGGTGTCAGGTCCGACGAAGTCTCGTCCACAAAGCCACGCTTTGGTACAAAGCCATGCTTTGGGTCAACAAATGATCACAAAGATAAATGATCAAACAAATGATCATATCACAAATGATCAAACAATGATCATTACACGGCAACTGTGATATCCCGGATTTTTGACATATGTTAATTAGATAATTAACTGTTTTAATCAATTGAACAGATAAAATTTTGAAATCTGGATATGTTGAATTATAAATATCTGGATAAATATTTATTTGACCATATCTTAATTTAATTAATTTAAAATTTGGCAAAATTGTTATTTTCAAAATAATAATAATAATAATAATAATAATGTGTTGTTTATATATTTATATAGATTTTAAATAGAATTATTATTTACAAATTGAACTTGTGTTGTTTAAAAATATATATTTTTGTTGGTTTTAAATTGGATTTTTATTTGAATTTGAAAATTTGGATTAGAATTTGAAATTCAGAAGATATCAATCTAAAATACATTTTGGATTTAAAATTTTATTATATATGATTTTATTTAGAATATAATTGGTTATATATATATATATATATATATATTTAAAAGGATTGTATTTATACAAATTAAGTAATATATTTATTAAATAGTAAATTAAATAAAAGCTTTATAAAAATATTTAAAAATAAATAAAAACATGCATGAGTACACATGTAAGTTAAATAAATAGAATTTAACAAATGTAAGTTTATTAATAAATATAAATGACAAATGTTAGATGAATAAACAAGTGTCACTATTCTACTTTTATTTTCTTTTATTTTTAATAAATCCTAAGTAAGCCTATATAAACCTATATCTCATCTCCTTACTTCTTTTTCCTATCTTCATTTTACAAACTCAAGAAAAACAAACCTGTAAAACAAAATATTACCAAACCAGAAAAATCTACAAAACGAAATCATCTCAAACCAAAAGATGAAATTTATTTCCAAACCAAGAATCTACAAACCTGAAACCATATTCCAAATCATATCAAGCTCTGTAAACTACCAAAGTTTGTAACCATTTATTCTTCAAGACCAGTAATCATTTCCAAGTGCATGCAAGGAAATCTGAGGCAAAAGCAAAAGTTTTCAAGAGCTTTTCAAATTTTTAAAAGAAATAAAAGCAAATTCAGTTCAAAGCTTCCAGTTTTCAAGCCTGTTTAAAACTGCTTTAACTTCTCTGCCTTTTTAAATAGGTGAGTAAACAAACTTTCTCTTTTTATTATTATCAGTTTTAAATCCTGATGCATGTAGTAAATATCTGATGTAAGTTGTGATAAGTGTTTGCATGGATGAAAATTTGAATGCATGTATATATATATGTAGGCTGATGCTTGTGTGCATGTCTGTGTTCTAGTTCATCTGCTCTGTTTTTGATTTTACAAGTTTGAAATAGGTTCAAAAATTTACTGCTCTTCCCCTGATTTTCTTTAGCCTTCAATATATTAACAAAATCTGATTAAAATGACAAGATACAGATTTTAAAAATACTTTCAAGAATAACCTGAAGCTAGTTTTAACAAAAAGGAAGAAGTACAGTGAAATTCAAATCATATCAAATTTTCGACTTAAATGATTTCTAGTTTCATGTATATAATCGATTTTGTTTTCGAAAACTAAGATTTTTAAAATGGAAATCATGATTTTTAAGCTTGTAAATCGTGGGGTTTCTCGAGTTGATCAATTTGGGTCTTTTCGTCTATTGCCGTCAATCGGCGATGGGTTAGATGACGTGATGATTGCTGGAGGTGATCGGGAGTCTAGGGATCACCGGAAAAATCACAGTTGAATTTATAAATGAGCGAGGTGATGGTACGACGAAGATTTAGGGTTTAAGCAAAAATTTTAGTTAGTATTGGAATTTGATCGCTGCGTTGTCATGGGTGAACCAGAATTGACCGGACCTGGGGGAATCGAGGCGTGGGATGGTGACGAAGCTTGGGTCGTGATGGCGTGGTCGATGGCAATTGGGATCGCCGACGTCGAGTCGTTTTTGATTAGGCAATGGGTTTCAGTTTCGTTCAACATGTGCGATTTTGCGTCGATAAAGTTTTTGGATTTTTGAGTGATCGTTTGGGATAAGGTGATCATCAGAGATTTGCGGGTGGTCGCGGCGTCGGTTGAAGATGATCGGAGCAGTGGTGTAGGTGCACGCGTATCAGAGCATGTCAGTGGGATTTAAGTTTGAGTTGAAAGTTTGCACTCGAAGTAGGAACCGGGAAGGAGGATGAATGTCTCGAGATTGCTACCGTGTTCGTAGGCAATGTTTAAGTCTATATAGCAGTTTCAAAAATTTAAAACAGGGTCAAGAGAAGAAGAAGGAAAGAGCCGGTGATGGACTCGAGTATTTTCAGATCTAGCTCGGGTTTCACTCGAGTTTTCTCGTGTACCTGTTTTCTCAGTTTTTTTTTTGAGAAAGAGAAAAAAAAAATAATAGAGATAAAGAATTTATCTTTAACTTAAATTAAGTTGTGATTAATTTAGAATAATTAGTTAGTAAATTAATTAAAAGATTTATCACTTAATAAATTCATTGGTGTAATTAATTAATGATGAAATTAATTAAAGATAAATTACTTAGGGTAAGAAATTAATGGGAAGTTAATGGGTAGTTAATAATGGGATCATTAACTAGTGATTAGAAATAATTGATTAATGTAATTAACTTAAAGTAATTAATTGATTAAGGATAAACTTTGAATTGGATTAAGTATTAATTACTTAATGTAATTAATTAAGCGAATTTCTTAGTGAAAGTAACTAATGTGTAATTACTAAATGTAATTAATTAAAGAAGATAATTACTTAATGAAAGTAATTAATGGTTAATGTAAATAATAAGAGTAATTAAGGGTTGATTAATGTGATTTATTGAAGGTTGACTTAATATAATTAAAGAATAATTAACCAGGGATGATTAATTAAGATGAATATTAAGGGATGATTAATAAATTGGTTTGTAATTAATTAATGTTAAGTATACAGGATTTAAAAGTAATTAAAGCAATTGATTTAATTCATTGGTGATTAATTAAATTAATTAGAGATGGTGGTTGATTTACCTTGCTTATTCATGATTGAATGATATTGCGTGAATATCTATGATATGTGATATGTATTGCTTTGTGTTATGAGATGAATTGTTGCATATAAATTGTATTGGTTAAATTTAAATTTTTGGTTTAATGAATAATATTGGATTCGAAGAGACCGGGGTCGGGTATTAGTAAATACCCGAAGCCACTTCGATTTGAAATCTATAATTCTTTGTAGATTTGATTTGTAAATCAAATAGGCTGGAATGGAATAAATAAGTAAACTTGACCTTTGAAACTAAGTAATGGTACTTAGATATTATTGGGAGAAATAAGTGTTTGAATATGATAGGTTAAGAACTTGTTGTAAGGAACGAGTTACCAGGGTTTGCAAATTAGTCTTATAACTTAGTATTTCAAATTATATGGATTTACTCACGCTGGTTTCCAGCCTGACCCGGGTGTTACTTTGATGTAATGCTCGGGTCAGACCGAGTATTACAGATTTTCAAGTAAGGACGTTCTGGAGCTCAGGAGTCGAGTTGGATGGCAGGAAACGTATGGAGTGTTTCTACTGTGTTATATTATTGTATATCTGAGACTTGATAATTGTGTATATCCAGTGTCTGTATAAATATGTAACTCTGATGTATTAAAATGTAATCGACAGATATAATATTGTTTTGTAAAACTGTTATCATTTATTATTATATTTTATCCGCTGCGAATGTGAGAAGTTGATGTTTCTGATCTTCTTCTTCTTCTTCTATTTCTTTCTTCTATCTCTTTTCTTTTTCTTCTAACTATCTAGAAATTTCGGGTTCGAAATTTCTGGGTCGTTACAGCAACACTCAGCATGTCACGTTTCCAAATTGGGAGTATATCACTAATAACCTTCAACTACATAACCTCTGAGCTCGTACGTCTCAGAGAAGGGTGTTAAGCTAAGAGAATAAATTCTCCGCCACCAACAGATATGTATTTGAAAGAAATCAGCTTTATATCTCAATAATTTAACGTCAGACACACAACCATACAAGTCTATTCCGGGATCGAACAGAACCAAAGGCACTTCCAAAGAAGTCCTTGCAATTTGGATAATTTCTAATCACGTATGGACTTCCCGTCACTAAGGGTGATAAAACTTCTATATCGGAGATCAGCCGATGCAGAGTAACTCGACGGTAATCCTTCCGTTTTCAAAAATATCTGGTCTTCAACACCGGTCATCAAATGCAATCCATTACGATGTATCACATAATCGGAATGGGTTATACGACCCAAAGGTCCTTTCCCGGCTAACCCGAATAGTGAGCGCTTATTCAAAAATAAGTGTGGCATTCAAATTCAAGCAAATCACAACAAATACCCATTTAAGATAATTATTGATAGTCGGTTATTTAACTATCAATAGGACTGCACAACATCATCATATTCCAAAAAAATTTCCAAATTATTTATTTTCCAAAAATATCTTTACAAGATATATAATTTCCACACTTCAACCATTTGAAACCAAATTTCAAATCAATTTCAATTTATCTTTAAAAGATAAAATCTCAAAAACATTTCACTTCATATTGGAAAAACATTTCCATACTTATTTAATAATAAGTAATTCACAAATCCATTTGTTTTCAACATTTTGAAAATATCCAATATACTTAAATCACAATTAAGTATATATTTCATTCTTTAAGGAAAACGTTCTCTTAAACACATTTATTTGAGTCAAAATGAATGTTGTGTAAAACATCGTTACGACGACCCAAAATCACTAGTATAGGGATTCGAAATTAAGATAGATATATAAATCCCAATACTATACAAAACATTTCCTTTCGGAAACCATTTACTATAACAACAGTGTTATAGTCCACCATTTCCATATTCCTCGAAACGTCTATTTCAACAATAAATGTTGAAATCTATGTATTCGATACTTAATGCATTTTAAAAACATCTTTAAAACAATTAACTTCGTTTTATAATATCACTTCCCCAAAACATATCCATTTAATTTAATAATATATTCACTGTCCAAAATTGTAAATATACTTCGTTAACAAATTTAACGTTTCTACACATTTTACTTAAAAGATTATCCACTGTCCAAAATCGTGGATAAAATTCCCAACCAAACTTTTATTATTACAACATTTAACTTAAAGGATAATTCGCTGTCCAAAATCACGAATATATCTCCTTTATTAAACTTCTATGTTTAATTTATCAAATTCATTTGGTTTCGGATTTACAAATAATGTTTATAAATTCCATTTCTATTTATAACACTCCAATTTATAAATCTCCTTTAGTACCCAATTCAATTTATAACTCAATTATATACCAAAAGTCCAATATTATAAGTTAAATACTTATAATCCATTTATTTACAAAATCGTTCTTTTAAAACTTCACAAATTATTAAACTTTCAAATTTCATTAACTTATGAAATCTAATTATACTTCATTTTAACACTTATAAAAACTTGTTTTATAATTCCAATATTTTAATTTATAAATATCAATTTTATAAATCTGTTATATAAACCGTTTGAAATAATTCAAAAATCTCAATTTAAACCATTTTATAAATCAATCAACTATTTATTTCAAAAATCACACTTTGGTTATATTTCACAAAAATCATAATTTTTATAACTTTAAAATTTTAACGTTTATTTATTTAGGATGAATCAATCCAAAATTTTAATAAAACGTATAATCTCAAAAATCACTTTAAAAATCCCTTAAAATCAAAATCGTTATTTTTCAAACTTCAAAAATGGATCCGATGATGCAACGACACCAAATAATCAATCACGGCATCCAAACATCATATATCGATATGACAACAGAATATATAACAATATCTGTAAATAAATCAATACGGTGAGGAATCTAGTCAGATCCCTCCAACCTGTTTCCCTGCATCCACAGATGTTAGCACAATACCAATTCCGTTCCAATACGGAATATCGCGGTATATCGGATTTATAAAATATTATCCACTATTATGCGGCGCAATAGGTTCTCATCCACTATATAATGTGGGAAATAAACTTCAAGTACATATATAATACCAATTTCACTTCACGGTGAAATATTCGTGGTATATGTTTTTAATAAATAACCTCCGCTTAATATACGGCGTATAATGTCTATTTCAATCAACAACAGATAATAATTTATCATCCAGGCATACAATCAATAATTTTAAATCTAACTATTTAAAATTTACATCGAACTATTTCGATTGAGTGAGAAGTTCTCACTTTGAATTTCCGATAACGGTTGTAGTGTTTTATTTCGAATAAAATTAAACGCACGTTTAATTTTACCCAAAAATTTCACTAGCTCCAAATGACTCCAATCCAATTCCATAGCGTAGTGCTCGACAAAACGATTCCAACGCAATTCGTTTCGTGCGTTTTCGACCTCGTATGAAAAAGTTATGCTATTTTAAAGTTTACTCGAATTTAAATAAACAATTTCAGCTTTTTATTTTTATTTTACTAACCCTAGATCAGAATCTGGCCGTTCAAAATCATCCCTCCAGATCTGAGCCACACCTGGCCTTCTTCCTCTTCACGTTAGTTTTAGGGTTTAGGAATCCATAGCCGTCGACAAACAACCAATTATCGCGACCCCCTCATGCAGTTTGAAGACGATCAGGTAGCGCCACCTCGAAGCACTACTCAAGAGCCACCATCGGCCCCAAGGGTGTGGAGCTCGGTTGCCTCCTCCACCTCGATTTGCATGAAAAACGGAGCAGCTTCCATCTCGTTTTTCCGTCAATCCGTGGCTCCGTTTCCGATCTTGACCGTTGGATAGCTATATCTTGATGCCCTCTACAACTTTGTAGTTGACAACTTTCTCTAATTGTTGATGGATCATGAGATATTAGAGGAGAAAGAGGATTGATTTCTGGCCATTAATCTCTATAGTGGCAGCTAAGGGCTGAATCCCTAGGGTTTGTGGAAAATAGAGAAAGTGAGGGGCTTTTATAGAAAAATACGCGACACTATTCATCCCGGATTTTCCGAACTCCAAACGAAGCGTGCCGGCTGACGTTTCTAAGGTTTACCCCACGTTTCGAACGCAATGGAACGTGTTTCGGGAGCTAATTCGGTCATCTGTGCGAGTTACGGAAATAAACGATCAAATTTGTCATTTTAAACCAATTTAAATTCAAGATTTTGAAACCATTTAATTTTACCAATCTAGTGTCAGTATATAATTTTCTACCCTATGACCAAGTGATCAGTTAATTCAATTTTAATTACATGGATGGAGATATATCATTTCAACTCAAAATTAAATGACATAGGCATATATCATTTCAACCTATTTCTAAGTTTATTCGAAATAATTCAGATGACAATTTATAGGATGTTAAATACTAAATGGGGTAATAACAAGGATATATCAAAATAAATAACAACCATATATCCAATATATCAATCACTAGACATCCAATTGCAATCAACATCCAAATCAACCAATATATCATAACAGTTGTTACTTGTCAATTTTCAGTATTTAACTAGCAATTGAATTCAATATTAATTTAAATATTAATTTAATTCAATATAAAATTCAAATTAACATAAATGTCAATTTAAACTACCAAACAACAACAAATAAAATTCTTATCACTTCATAAATTTAATTCATCTAACATAAGAAAATTTGGTATTGCGTGAGTGGGTTAAACACTCACCTTTGATGTAAAGTCCGTTAAAAATCCAATAAAAGCCCAAAATTCCAACAGTCTCCAAATTCAACCAAACCAATTTTATGTTGTCCGGAATTTCGATATGAATCCAATGGAAGAAACCGCACGTCAATACGAGTTCGTATGCAAAGGTTATGCAAGTTAGAAGTTTGAAATTTAAATTTAAATTAAAATTAATCAAGGGAAAAAAGGTAATAACATTACCTCTCCAAACCTAACCGAGACAGTGAACCCACATACCCACTATAGTCTCCATCCCTTATGCATTGCCGCTCCCGCATGGCGCGCTACCCCCCGATCCAACACCAGAACCGCCAGACCGAGCTGCCCCCCTCCCGAGCTTGCGGCCATATCCACCGCAACGAATAACCCAGCGCCGCTGCCACCTTCCATCGGCAATTTCGTCGATCTCATGCATTGATACGATGATCCAAGCCGATGGATGAACTCGTCTTGGTCTCCTCTACGCTGCAGTGCTCAGCGATCGTTGAATGGTCGACGTTTCGCCATTGATCTCGAAACCCTAATTTGAACGGCCGAGAATAATTCGCCAATCTCTAGACAAATGGAGCCTCCAATCGAAAAAAAAATTACAGACGCTGATTCCAGTCATCGAGAGCTTCGCGATGATATACTATATGATAGGATTTGAGCAGTTTGAATTTTTGGATTTGATTTGAAATTAGAAATTAGGTTTTGGGATATCCACCATTAGGAAGTAGCAGATGGATTGGAAAAGTACATACGGTAAAATAGAATAAAAGGCTGCTAGGGTTTATAACAATATATATATATAGGCAAAGATGGATAAGAATGGATGGAATGAATCGATTGGGCCAAAGCGGTAACCAAGGCCCGAATAGCCCATTTTGTTTCCGAAACAAAAATAGGTCATCCTATATATCAAAATATATATTTTCAATATTTTTAAACTCAATGAAACTAATTTCAAACCCTAATTCTATTGTATATAGAAGTTAGTTTTTAAAATCAAATTATTTTAATTAAATTCCTTTAATTGATTTCTACTCGTTTCAAGCTCGCACGATCAAACGATAAGTCTGATCGCTACGAAACTTGAAATCCTATAATAATTCACTACTACGGATTCGATGAAACTGGTTCCGTCGAAATCTGAGACAGTGCCCAAAAAGACTAATTGTACACGTTAATTAAAACAATCTATTTTAAAAATCAATTTAATCACTTTTAAATTCTAAATTAAAAGTTTTCTATCATCATTCTCAGTTAAACAGAAACTAATAATCTTTTAAAATTAAATTTCCATGTTGATTTCAAGATTTAAATATTACATTAATTTCAACATTAAATTACAACGGTAATAAAATCCTAGTTCATTATAATTTAAATTCCAAACAAATTCTTTTATTTTAATTTAAATTCTTATTATTAAATCAACAAATACCTTATGTGTCAATTAAACATAAGTTTTCATCTTATTATTCTCATACTCTACAGTTGACGTCTTTTACCATATCAATTTCAATATTTCAATTACATTAATTTCTCATTGATTGCCAAATTAATTTCAAAACGGATTAACCAAATGAATGAGAATAGAACAATTGTTACATTTAATTATTTAAACACATTGCAAAATTTATTGTTTACAACAAAGGTTACTAAACCTACGCACTACATAATTGATTTCTTATTACATGTTAAAACCAATTAAATTAAATAACCTATGATTTCTCTTTTTTTATACAACATTTATTTTATTCCCTATTAACCTTTATTATTTCCATTAATTGAAATGACATTAAACAGTTGTCAATTACATCCAATCAACATGGTTAAATTATATTCTAATGATGTTTTTTCACTTATAAATCATAAATTTTAATTTCTCACAATATTAAATTCCAAAAATCTTATTAATATTTTTAATTATCAAAAATACGGGACGTTACATCGGTGGTTGCTGATGATAGTGTATTCCATGTTTTAGTTAGAAAAGAGAATGATACTAAATGGCATTGCGAGAGAAATAGCTATTGATTTTGGCTATGGTATATTTGTACGAATAAAACTCTTGAGAAAGAAGTACCGATTCATGCTTGTGTTTATAGTGGTCGTAATGTATGTTATGTTATACTGAGGGGGAAACTTGTTTTGTGCTTTATTGTCGTGCTCTCACTATGTCATTTGTTTAAGGTAATATATTGCTCATACCAACCCTATGTCTGACCCGTGCTTTTATCATTATTTTCCTCATAAACTCATAGGTACTTATTCGAGTAAGTTGAGTTCATGGATCTAAATAGGTTTTTCTTGGAAGACGAACATGGATTTCTGTAGATGAGGCAGAAGGCTTAGATGGAATAAATGTTGTTCTTATTTCCACTACATTAAGTGTTCATGTCGGCATCTTCATATATTGGGCATGACACTATTAACTTTTATGGTATTATATTTTGACCCCTGCGTGGGCGTGACTATGGAGAAATTTAAATGTATAAAATAATTATGTGTTATAGCATTCATTAATCTCTCTATTTACTTAAACTATTTTCATATAACTAATCTCATCTTTATCGTCAAAAGATAATTCCAAGGTGACTGTAACATGCTGGAGTCTCATATTTGGGTTTTAGGATAAAGGATGATACACCTGTACATTTTTCAAACGTAAAAGACATTCTGAACACAATGAAACTAGTTTTGAGTCCTAATTCCATTGTTTTCAAAAATTCAACTTTTGCGCCCAAAATTGCTCTTAACTCGATTAAATTTGTTTTAACTCATTAAATCGATTTATTCACATTCAATACACTTCTCTAAAAATTCAGATCATTATATGTACAGTTGTCTATGATTTTCTCTTGGCTTTGATTTATTTGCTTGCACAATATTTTCAATAAGAAATTGGGCATAATAGAAACAAGATGTGGGCAATTTGTTAGTTTGTATTTGAATATTGTTGGAGTGGGTAGGTCATGTTGGACCACATGATATTGACACTATGAGGTTTATGCCTTAGGAAATAGGTTGTTAATTTGTTTATATTCCTGTTATTGGAATACCTGATATTTTTAACGCATTATAATATTTTGCATGCTATGTTGATCAAACTAGTGATGTTTATATTATTTTAGATCCTTACCTTTTCAATGGTATTTTTGCTCGAAAACTTGTATATCTTACTTTCATACATGTAAATAGGAAGTAGGAGAGTAATGTAATATTATTTCTCAAATACTTCCTTGTCGCATGTAACCATATAAATGAAAAATATGGTGCAAGAGTTGAGATGAGCTAGCTTAGATAGCGAGTTGTGGTAGCGACTAGGGGAGTACATATGATGACTAGAAGGCAATGGATAAGGGTGCGGTGGCTATTTAGGTTTGAATTGATATTTTAGGGAAGGTGATGTAAGATTCAACTAAGTTTCCATTATCCTCCTTAAATTTCTTTACTTTTGGCCTTATAAACTTATTTTTTCTCAAGTTTCTCCTTTCTTAATTCCCTCTTAAAATTTACTAATAATAACTAATTAAATTAATGAAATAATCAACAAATTCTTACAACGAAGCCAAACTCCATCGTTCAAAGTGTTCAAAAATGCATTTACGGCAAACATCCCTTTATCGAACTATTATTTGTTGGACAGTAGTCCGAGAATGAAACTAATTTGTTACTCCCATTTTGCTTCTATTCTTCTTTGTTGACACCTTCACTATCATTCTTTTTTCTTCCTCCCAAAAGCATTATTTAAGCCTTAATCCTGGACAAACTAAAAGCTCTATTTCTAAAGGTTTGATGTTTCTCATATCGTCAGTGTGTTAACATTAAACATATAAATTACACTAGTGGTTGGGGATAGAGCATTTGTCCGCTGAACTTGGAGAACTATTAAGGGATGTAGCTCTTATATCCAAAGTAAATCCACTTATATCAGACGTAATTTCCCCTATAAGTTCATATTCCTCCCACTATTCACTTTTTCAACTATTTACTGTAAATATCTTTTTTACTATCAATATACTATAAAATGTCTGAATACGATTTTGATTTTTATATTCGTTTGAAAGCTGGTAACCTTTTTAATTCATATAATATTATCAATGATTCAAAAAATAATGGCAATGAGGATTTTTTTTAAATGATTCAAATGAGTATACAATCACCTCAATGCTATTGTTGAACTAACAATGAATGAATTTCAACATAAAGCTCATACGTCATATCATACTTCTTCGTATGCGTGTTAAATATGATGGGTTGTCATGCATGGTTATGAAAAAAAAAGTTAATATCTGTTCTGAATGAGAAGGACATTATCATAGATGTCTTTTGTGGCATATTAACAAATAAATATGGTTTAACTTCCACTTCACTTATACAAATTATTGAATCAATTGGAATGTTTATGTACTAGATTAGCCATGGTATGTCACATATAATGGTATGTGAGGATTTCAACCATAGTTACAGCAGTGTAAATGTTTGTGTTCTAAAATCTTACATATTATTTTGCACATGACCAAGTATATTATTAAATCGGTAGATTTCACTATTGTTCCAAAAAAAAGATTTGGTATGATGTACCTTATTATACTTTTTTGAAAAGTTGTTGCAGCTATTGACGAAACACATATTCCTACCAAGGTTAGCAAAGAAACATTAGTCGTGCCCATAGATAGAAAGAAATTTCCTAGTATATTCTAGCTGCGGTATATTTAGTTTAGTCATTTAGTTATGTAATGATATTGCCCATGATAATAGTTTGTTAACCTATGCTTTTTAAGAAGATGCAACCTTTCCTCATCTTCCATTCAACAAATGTTATTTTGTAGGTTAAGGCTATAAGATTAAAAATTGTTTATTTACCACCTTACTGTAACGAATGTATCATATTCCACATTTCCAACAAATCGTGTTTCACATTTCCAACAAACCACCATTCCATATTTCCAGCAAATTATTATTTCATATATCCAATAAACCCCAAATATTCTAGAATCATATAATGGGAATTTCAACTTTTACCACTTAGTTTTGTGTATATAAGTCAAAATGATATTTGTAATATAAAAAAGAAATTTAACATTTTACAAGATATGCAAACATATAGTTTTATAACATAAACAAAATTGTCATTGGTACTCATGTTACTCACATTTTTTAGCAAATTACAACACTTCTTATCCCAAGTATGAATAAATAGTTTATGTAGACATTCCTCGAGAAATTGAACGGAATGAGGCCAACAAATGCATGGTAGTACAAGTTAAACAAATGCACAATGAATCATTGCAATATGTAATGAGCTTAAAAATAATCGACGCAGAACAACTTTAGATAGATACTGTATTTGAGTTGAGTAGTATTTGCATTTCGATTGAATCTTCAGTTGTTGTATATTTGAACTTTATAGTTTTGATTTCCATTGAATTATTTAAATAATCGTTTAATTAATAATAACTAATAATATATATGTATTATTTATGGATCTCTCTCAAAAGAATATCAATTTTATAGTAAATTTAGAATAAAAATACTCCACTATTCTTGATTCACTCAATTCTTAAGCATCATTCATTTGATGAGCACTCCACCCAGGTTCAAATCCTACTAACCATAATTTCTCTAATATATCTCAAAATAATTCATTTCTCAGTGATTCCATCTATCTATCCTCGTTCATCTAATACATTTTAGAATAATGAAGTTCAATAATATTTTTTTCCTCCTATTTGGCTCTCCTCTTACATTATAATTTGTATCAAAACCCGAGTTCAAAACCTATAACCATTTTATGGTTATTTTCTTATATTATATATCTTATTAGTGGATCTCTCTCAACTTTTTCCAATTTTCTCATAATTTTAGAACTAAAATATTCCACTCTTATATATTCACTTATTTCTTAAACATCATTCATTTGATGAGCACTCCACCTAAGTTCGAATCTCACTACATAATTTCTCTGATATATTTCAAAATAATTCAACCTTCATTTATTCCCTCTATTTATCCTTATTTATCCAATACATTTTAGATAACGAAGTCCAATATTTTTTCCACTTAACCCTCCTCTTAAATTATAGTTTATATATAACCCTAGTTAAAATACTACAACCTTTTGTGGTTATTTTAAATAAGTAAGCATGGTCCATTTTTGTATTTTATTTGTTCTATTTTTCAAATCTTATATTAAACACTTTACAAGTGGATATCTCTCAATATTTTTCAAAATTTTCTCATAATTTTGGAATTAAAATACTCCATTCTCCTTGATTCACTCAATTCTTAAGTATTATTCATATGATGAGCACTCCAACTAAGTTTGAATCCCACTAACCACATTTTCTCTAATATATTTCAAAACCATTCAACTCTTATTGATTCCCTCTAAATAAACCAAGATGCAATTTGAAATCTTAATATCCTCATTTTATCTGATTGATTTCAGAATCATAAAGTTCAATAATACTATGTTTTCCTTTAGATCTCTTCTTACATTATAATTTATATCAAAACCCGACTTCAAATCTTACAATCATTTTGTGGTTTTTTTAAATAAACAAGCACGAACCTTTTTTTTAATTCTATTGGTACTATTTTTTATAAATAAAAGTTTATTAGTGAAAATTAAATATCATAACCATGTATAGTAAAATTATTAAGAGTAAATAAATAAAATCTTAAATAATTTATAATATAAATAATAATAAATATCAATAAAATATAATGATTGATAAATCTTTATATTTATTCAGTTTAGAGCTGTATATTTCATTTTGATGGAAAAAATTCCTCAAAGTATTGTTGTATATTATAAGAGATTTATTTTCTAAAATAAATTATTTTATCTGTGTTTGTTTAGAATTTATTTCACTGCAATTTACTCTCAATATGTGATTATGATGAAAAAATTAGACGTAATAAAGCATGTTGAAAATTAACTTAAATTATCATATATTTATTGTTGGTCTTAGAAGTTATTTTTTATATTGATGTCTTTGTTTTAAGTTTTTGTCCTAATTATAAACTTATTAAGTGTTTAGAATTATGTTTGTAAAGATGAAATTCTATATTTATTTCTTTATATCGATTCCACAATAGATTAATTTCAATATTAGTTATAAACAAATTAAGTGTTACAAATATGTCGGCAAATATGGAATTTTACATGGGATTTTAATGATTATTTTACATTTTTTATTGTTTCAAGTTGAAATGAACAGATATATAAGCTTCATAGCATAATTTACATAATTTTGATGAAGTTTGTATTGGTTATCGTAATTGGATGTATTTTAATAATCTTTTAATTGTGTTTTGACATGAATTAAAATCAAGTTTTTCATTTCAATAGTAGAAGTTAGTGTGAATACCGAAATGAACACTGTTAGCGAACTTTTGTTATGTATATCTATTATGTTTCCTTTTGGAATATAAGAGTAGTACTTTATTCAAGTAGAGTTCACATTTTGATGCCTTGGGGTTTAGAAACGAAGACCTTTAGAACTTTAATCTAGAGTGCCTTGTCGCTGCCTTGTCGCTTGCAACTTAAGCAATTGGTCATTGACTACATTGATTGTTTTTAGCACAAAAATTATGCTATATCATTTTACATATTATATGTGAATCTCGCTTTCAAACCACATTCAACCTATTCGTTTCTATCATAGATTATTTAAATTAACCCTCTCTCTTACAATTCCATATAAATTCAACAATTCACCCAGTTTGTAAAAAAGCTCAAAAATCTAAATGTTGTCTTTCAGATAATAACATAAGTGGGATATCTTCTATAGTGGTTTTTTCATTATTATGAATTAAAAATAGATAGTTACAAGGACAAAGTATCATCGAAGGAACACTTAAACATCAGTAATTTGATGAGACTTGTAACTTCTTTGCATAGATCTCCAATGTACGCATAGAAGGTACAGATGTTGAAAATTGTTATGGCTATTAAATTTCATAACTATAGGGAAATAACTAGGATATTCAATTAATTTTATTTTACAAATGTTGTTGAATTGCTTGGTGTTACCGAAGTACTATTATTTAGTGAATTATTAATAAATTCTGTGATGTGATGCTCTATAATGTATCTCTTTTCTAGAATGAGGAATGCGGTATAGGATTTTCTTTATGACTTTAAGCTATTAAGAAATTTCTTTCATACTTGAAATCTCAAAGTAATAATATTCAGCATTCAATTTTATGTTATATCCTCGATGCTACAGAATAATATATGTTTTGACTTCTGATTTTTTTTAGATTTTTGCTGGAATTCCCATTGGAACTATCATAATGACATCTAAAGTGTCTGGCTAAAAAATGGCACAAACACCTAATCAAGCAGTAAATGAAAATTATAAAATGACAAAAGAGAGAAAAGAACACATAATTTTTATAGTTATTTGATAAATACTCTGACGTACGTCCATTTAATCATTTTCTATTGATCGTACTTTGCTCCTACAAAATATATTCTACAACTCAGTTGCTTACAACTTGGGTATGAGTTTTTATAACTAGTATTTCAAAATTAAAGCACTCAACTCTTCTTAATTTAGAGTAGTCAAAAAAGTTCCTCTTTAAAGTGCACCTCATCCTCTATTTATAGATGAATGCCGCCACAGAAATCCGCTGAAAACTCCCAGCCACGTTCTTCATGTCTTGCATGTTCATCTCCGAAAAAATCATGGGCAAAGCCCACTACATTTTCAACTCAGTACGAAGTTAAGGGTGCTTAACTTGGTGCCGAGTTGGATTGCTTTGGCAAGCTTTTCATTTCTTTCTTATCTTCTTTCCTTCCACTACATTCCTCGGGCATTGCTTTGTTAATTCATTATGGTTATACTTCAACTAGGTAAGGTGAGAGGGCTGAGTTGTGATTTTTGTCTATCTCTTTTGCGCTCCATTTTACTATCTTAGGATGTTTTCCAAGGCTCTAGATCCATTTCTCTATCATTCTTTAGTCCAGTTCAATTGTTCGAGTCTATTCTAAGACTATGGAAATTTTACCGATAACACTTTGCCTGCTAAAGTATGCCTTGTGAATACAAGGTGTGGTTTGCTCAAGAAAAAATATCGAAAGTTAGCGAATTATCGATAGTTGAGCTCTCGGGCTATCCACTAGACCAACCATGGCGAATTATCCAGTTCCTTCTTATTCACTTGTAGATCAAAGGTCGTTCTGGACCTATCATAGCCAAGGTGTAACGAACGCGATTTTTCGTCGCTCGAAAATCGACATTAATACGTCCACTGTATCAACTGCCGAGCAATCGAATGCCGGAAAACCGAATTGTTATGGAGAAAAAGAAGAGGTAGAAGAAAACAAAAGCAAAAGAAAGAAGAAACAACAGAAAACACAGAAACATAAACAATATCAGAATCTCACATTCGCAGCGGAACAACTTATAATAGATAAATGAATAATCTTTAAACAAAGAACTATATCATTTCATACATTACATCATCATCAGAGTTTACAACAACAATACAACACTGGACAGTTATATAAACTTGTCCTCATACAGAATACACAGCGGAATAAATAATATCATATATAAGTGGTACGCCTCATCATCCAGCTCGCCACTAAGCTCCACAGCATCTCGAATCTATAATGACCTGATAACTTGACTCTAGACTGCCCGTGTGGAAATTGGTGGGCACCCAGAGTTTAGGAAGGGAACAATAAACTCCAGGTCAGTCATGGGACTGGTGTGAGAACTAAAACAGTTATTTATCTTTAAAACAAACAACAGGATAATTTTAAAGTCAATTCGCAATGCTTTTGGAAAATGAAACTACCATAAGGCCTCCCGCCACACACACAATGCAAACGCAGAATTGGAGGAGATTTCTCCTTATGATAGTCAAATATGCTTACTACGTAAAACAAATCACCTTTGATATTATTATTAGTGCATAGTGTAGAAAAATCATTTCGAAAGTATAATAAAAATCTTAGCCAGCATAGGCATTTCGTACTTATGCCTACTATAGCTACCATCTAAACAGTGGGGCGCCACCATAAGTAAATGACAGGTTCTACAACTAAAATCGTACAAAGTTTGTATTGGAGTTTGGATTTCCAACAAATGGTCAGGCCAAGGAACTTCCCATTGCCACATAGGTACGCCTCTGGAAAGACGACCCGAGAACCTAACCAGATCTCTACCAACACAAGGCCGGGTTACCCCTAACTGGGTAACTAATGACACGAATATGTCATCCCCCGATCGTAACCGATCTATATCCGAGGAATCTCGATTCCAACAACCACAAAGAAATAAATTTGCAGCAACAACATAGGTTAAATATCTGGGCTCCATACCATGATACAACCTCTATCCAGAAGGAAATGACATACACTAAGGGGGCGCTATCCCCTAATAACGTTGCTGCATCCTTCCTGTTTTGACCATTTCCGGGGTGTCAGGTCCGACGAAGTCTCGTCCACAAAGTCACGCTTTGGTACAAAGCCATGCTTTGGGTCAACAAATGATCAAAGTAATGATCACAAAGATAAATGATCAAACAAATGATCATATCACAAATGATCAAACAATGATCATTACACAGCAGCTGTGATATCCCGGATTTTTGACATATGTTAATTAGATAATTAACTGTTTTAATCAATTGAACAAATAAAATTTTGATATCTGGATATGTTGAATTATAAATATCTGGAAAAATATTTATTTGACCATATCTTAATTTAATTAATTTAAAATTTGGCAAAATTGTTATTTTCAAAATAATAATGATAATAATAATAATAATAATAATGTGTTGTTTATATATTTATATAGATTTTAAATAGAATTATTATTTACAAATTGAACTTGTGTTGTTTAAAAATATATATTTTTGTTGGTTTTAAATTGGATTTTTATTTGAATTTGAAAATTTGGATTAGAATTTGAAATTCAGAAGATATCAATCTAAAATACATTTTGGATTTAAAATTTTATTATATATGATTTTATTTAGAATATAATTGGTTATATATATATATATATTTAAAAGGATTGTATTTATACAAATTAAGTAATATATTTATTAAATAGTAAATTAAATAAAAGCTTTATAAAAATATTTAAAAATAAATAAAAACATGCATGAGTACACATGTAAGTTAAATAAATAGAATTTAACAAATGTAAGTTTATTAATAAATATAAATGACAAATGTTAGATGAATAAACAAGTGTCACTATTCTACTTTTATTTTCTTTTATTTTTAATAAATCCTAAGTAAGCCTATATAAACCTATATCTCATCTCCTTACTTCTTTTTCCTATCTTCATTTTACAAACTCAAGAAAAACAAACCTGTAAAACAAAATATTACCAAATCAGAAAAATCTACAAAACGAAATCATCTCAAACCAAAAGATGAAATTTATTTCCAAACCAAGAATCTACAAACCTGAAACCATATTCCAAATCATATCAAGCTCTGTAAACTACCAAAGTTTGTAACCATTTATTCTTCAAGACCAGTAATCATTTCCAAGTGCATGCAAGGAAATCTGAGGCAAAAGCAAAAGTTTTCAAGAGCTTTTCAAATTTTTAAAAGAAATAAAAGCAAATTCAGTTCAAAGCTTCCAGTTTTCAAGCCTGTTTAAAACTGCTTTAACTTCTCTGCCTTTTTAAATAGGTGAGTAAACAAACTTTCTCTTTTTATTATTATCAGTTTTAAATCCTGATGCATGTAGTAAATATCTGATGTAAGTTGTGATAAGTGTTTGCATGGATGAAAATTTGAATGCATGTATATATATGTAGGCTGATGCTTGTGTGCATGTCTGTGTTCTAGTTCATCTGCTCTGTTTTTGATTTTACAAGTTTGAAATAGGTTCAAAAATTTACTGCTCTTCCCCTGATTTTCTTTAGCCTTCAATATATTAACAAAATCTGATTAAAATGACAAGATACAGATTTTAAAAATACTTTCAAGAATAACCTGAAGCTAGTTTTAACAAAAAGGAAGAAGTACAGTGAAATTCAAATCATATCAAATTTTCGACTTAAATGATTTCTAGTTTCATGTATATAATCGATTTTGTTTTCGAAAACTAAGATTTTTAAAATGGAAATCATGATTTTTAAGCTTGTAAATCGTGGGGTTTCTCGAGTTGATCAATTTGGGTCTTTTCGTCTATTGCCGTCAATCGGCGATGGGTTAGATGACGTGATGATTGCTGGAGGTGATCGGGAGTCTAGGGATCACCGGAAAAATCACAGTTGAATTTATAAATGAGCGAGGTGATGGTACGACGAAGATTTAGGGTTTAAGCAAAATTTTTAGTTAGTATTGGAATTTGATCGCTGCGTTGTCATGGGTGAACCGGAATTGACCGGACCTGGGGGAATCGAGGCGTGGGATGGTGACGAAGCTTGGGTCGTGATGGCGTGGTCGATGGCAATTGGGATCGCCGGCGTCGAGTCGTTTTTGATTAGGCAATGGGTTTCAGTTTCGTTCAACATGTGCGATTTTGCGTCGATAAAGTTTTTGGATTTTTGAGTGATCGTTTGGGATAAGGTGATCATCAGAGATTTGCGGGTGGTCGCGGCGTCGGTTGAAGATGATCGGAGCAGTGGTGTAGGTGCACGCGTATCAGAGCATGTCAGTGGGATTTAAGTTTGAGTTGAAAGTTTGCACTCGAAGTAGGAACCGGGAAGGAGGATGAATGTCTCGAGATTGCTACCGTGTTCGTAGGCAATGTTTAAGTCTATATAGCAGTTTCAAAAATTTAAAACAGGGTCAAGAGAAGAAGAAGGAAAGAGCCGGTGATGGACTCGAGTATTTTCAGATCTAGCTCGGGTTTCACTCGAGTTTTCTCGTGTACCTGTTTTCTCAGTTTTTTTTTGAGAAAGAGAAAAAAAAATTAATAGAGATAAAGAATTTATCTTTAACTTAAATTAAGTTGTGATTAATTTAGAATAATTAGTTAGTAAATTAATTAAAAGATTTATCACTTAATAAATTCATTGGTGTAATTAATTAATGATGAAATTAATTAAAGATAAATTACTTAGGGTAAGAAATTAATGGGAAGTTAATGGGTAGTTAATAATGGGATCATTAACTAGTGATTAGAAATAATTGATTAATGTAATTAACTTAAAGTAATTAATTGATTAAGGATAAACTTTGAATTGGATTAAGTATTAATTACTTAATGTAATTAATTAAGCGAATTTCTTAGTGAAAGTAACTAATGTGTAATTACTAAATGTAATTAATTAAAGAAGATAATTACTTAATGAAAGTAATTAATGGTTAATGTAAATAATAAGAGTAATTAAGGGTTGATTAATGTGATTTATTGAAGGTTGACTTAATATAATTAAAGAATAATTAACCAGGGATGATTAATTAAGATGAATATTAAGGGATGATTAATAAATTGGTTTGTAATTAATTAATGTTAAGTATACAGGATTTAAAAGTAATTAAAGCAATTGATTTAATTCATTGGTGATTAATTAAATTAATTAGAGATGGTGGTTGATTTACCTTGCTTATTCATGATTGAATGATATTGCGTGAATATCTATGATATGTGATATGTATTGCTTTGTGTTATGAGATGAATTGTTGCATATAAATTGTATTGGTTAAATTTAAATTTTTGGTTTAATGAATAATATTGGATTCGAAGAGACCGGGGTCGGGTATTAGTAAATACCCGAAGCCACTTTGATTTGAAATCTATAATTCTTTGTAGATTTGATTTGTAAATCAAATAGGCTGGAATGGAATAAATAAGTAAACTTGACCTTTGAAACTAAGTAATGGTACTTAGATATTATTGGGAGAAATAAGTGTTTGAATATGATAGGTTAAGAACTTGTTGTAAGGAACGAGTTACCAGGGTTTGCAAATTAGTCTTATAACTTAGTATTTCAAATTATATGGATTTACTCACGCTGGTTTCCAGCCTGACCCGGGTGTTACTTTGATGTAATGCTCGGGTCAGACCGAGTATTACAGATTTTCAAGTAAGGACGTTCTGGAGCTCAGGAGTCGAGTTGGATGGCAGGAAACGTATGGAGTGTTTCTACTGTGTTATATTATTGTATATCTGAGACTTGATAATTGTGTATATCCAGTGTCTGTATAAATATGTAACTCTGATGTATTAAAATGTAATCGACAGATATAATATTGTTTTGTAAAACTGTTATCATTTATTATTATATTTTATCCGCTGCGAATGTGAGAAGTTGATGTTTCTGATCTTCTTCTTCTTCTATTTCTTTCTTCTATTTCTTTCTTCTATCTCTTTTCTTTTTCTTCTAACTATCTGGAAATTTCGGGTTCGAAATTTCCGGGTCGTTACAGCAACACTCAGCATGTCACGTTTCCAAATTGGGAGTATATCACTAATAACCTTCAACTACATAACCTCTGAGCTCGTACGTCTCAGAGAAGGGTGTTAAGCTAAGAGAATAAATTCTCCGCCACCAACAGATATGTATTTGAAAGAAATCAGCTTTATATCTCAATAATTTAACGTCAGACACACAACCATACAAGTCTATTCCGGGATCGAACAGAACCAAAGGCACTTCCAAAGAAGTCCTTGCAATTTGGATAATTTCTAATCACGTCTGGACTTCCCGTCACTAAGGGTGATAAAACTTCTATATCGGAGATCAGTCGATGCAGAGTAACTCGACGGTAATCCTTCCGTTTTCAAAAATATCTGGTCTTCAACACCGATCATCAAATGCAATCCATTACGATGTATCACATAATCGGAATGGGTTATACGACCCAAAGGTCCTTTCCCGGCTAACCCGAATAGTGAGCGCTTATTCAAAAATAAGTGTGGCATTCAAATTCAAGCAAATCACAACAAATACCCATTTAAGATAATTATTGATAGTCGGTTATTTAACTATCAATAGGACTGCACAACATCATCATATTCCAAAAAAATTTCCAAATTATTTATTTTCCAAAAATATCTTTACAAGATATATAATTTCCACACTTCAACCATTTGAAACCAAATTTCAAATCAATTTCAATTTATCTTTAAAAGATAAAATCTCAAAAACATTTCACTTCATATTGGAAAAACATTTCCATACTTATTTAATAATAAGTAATTCACAAATCCATTTGTTTTCAACATTTTGAAAATATCCAATATACTTAAATCACAATTAAGTATATATTTCATTCTTTAAGGAAAACGTTCTCTTAAACACATTTATTTGAGTCAAAACGAATGTTGTGTAAAACATCGTTACGACGACCCAAAATCACTAGTATAGGGATTCGAAATTAAGATAGATA
Source organism: Allium fistulosum (assembly GCA_030737815.1). NCBI lineage: Eukaryota > Viridiplantae > Streptophyta > Magnoliopsida > Asparagales > Amaryllidaceae > Allium > Allium fistulosum. The sequence continues at coordinate 644,726,542 of CM060901.1, read as the reverse complement.
TATAAATCCCAATACTATACAAAACATTTCCTTTCGGAAACCATTTACTATAACAACAGTGTTATAGTCCACCATTTCCATATTCCTCGAAACGTCTATTTCAACAATAAATGTTGAAATCTATGTATTCGATACTTAATGCATTTTAAAAACATCTTTAAAACAATTAACTTCGTTTTATAATATCACTTCCCCAAAACATATCCATTTAATTTAATAATATATTCACCGTCCAAAATTGTAAATATACTTCGTTAACAAATTTAACGTTTCTACACATTTTACTTAAAAGATTATCCACTGTCCAAAATCGTGGATAAAATTCCCAACCAAACTCTTATTATTACAACATTTAACTTAAAGGATAATTCGCTGTCCAAAATCACGAATATATCTCCTTTATTAAACTTCTATGTTTAATTTATCAAATTCATTTGGTTTCGGATTTACAAATAATGTTTATAAATTCCATTTCTATTTATAACACTCCAATTTATAAATCTCCTTTAGTACCCAATTCAATTTATAACTCAATTATATACCAAAAGTCCAATATTATAAGTTAAATACTTATAATCCATTTATTTACAAAATCGTTCTTTTAAAACTTCACAAATTATTAAACTTTCAAATTTCATTAACTTATGAAATCTAATTATACTTCATTTTAACACTTATAAAAACTTGTTTTATAATTCCAATATTTTAATTTATAAATATCAATTTTATAAATCTGTTATATAAACCGTTTGAAATAATTCAAAAATCTCAATTTAAACCATTTTATAAATCAATCAACTATTTATTTCAAAAATCACACTTTGGTTATATTTCACAAAAATCATAATTTTTATAACTTTAAAATTTTAACGTTTATTTATTTAGGATGAATCAATCCAAAATTTTAATAAAACGTATAATCTCAAAAATCACTTTAAAAATCCCTTAAAATCAAAATCGTTATTTTTCAAACTTCAAAAATGGATCCGATGATGCAACAGCATCAAATAATCAATCACGGCATCCAAACATCATATATCGATATGACAACAGAATATATAACAATATCTGTAAATAAATCAATACGGTGAGGAATCTAGTCAGATCCCTCCAACCTGTTTCCCTGCATCCACAGATGTTAGCACAATACCAATTCCGTTCCAATACGGAATATCGCGGTATATCGGATTTATAAAATATTATCCACTATTATGCGGCGCAATAGGTTCTCATCCACTATATAATGTGGGAAATAAACTTCAAGTACATATATAATACCAATTTCACTTCACGGTGAAATATTCGTGGTATATGTTTTTAATAAATAACCTCCGCTTAATATACGGCGTATAATGTCTATTTCAATCAACAACAGATAATAATTTATCATCCAGGCATACAATCAATAATTTTAAATCTAACTATTTAAAATTTACATCGAACTATTTCGATTGAGTGAGAAGTTCTCACTTTGAATTTCCGATAACGGTTGTAGTGTTTTATTTCGAATAAAATTAAACGCACGTTTAATTTTACCCAAAAATTTCACTAGCTCCAAATGACTCCAATCCAATTCCATAGCGTAGTGCTCGACAAAACGATTCCAACGCAATTCGTTTCGTGCGTTTTCGACCTCGTATGAAAAAGTTATGCTATTTTAAAGTTTACTCGAATTTAAATAAACAATTTCAGCTTTTTATTTTTATTTTACTAACCCTAGATCAGAATCTGGCCGTTCAAAATCATCCCTCCAGATCTGAGCCACACCTGGCCTTCTTCCTCTTCACGTTAGTTTTAGGGTTTAGGAATCCATAGCCGTCGACAAACAACCAATTATCGCGACCCCCTCATGCAGTTTGAAGACGATCAGGTAGCGCCACCTCGAAGCACTACTCAAGAGCCACCATCGGCCCCAAGGGTGTGGAGCTCGGTTGCCTCCTCCACCTCGATTTGCATGAAAAACGGAGCAGCTTCCATCTCGTTTTTCCGTCAATCCGTGGCTCCGTTTCCGATCTTGACCGTTGGATAGCTATATCGTGATGCCCTCTACAACTTTGTAGTTGACAACTTTCTCTAATTGTTGATGGATCATGAGATATTAGAGGAGAAAGAGGATTGATTTCTGGCCATTAATCTCTATAGTGGCAGCTAAGGGCTGAATCCCTAGGGTTTGTGGAAAATAGAGAAAGTGAGGGGCTTTTATAGAAAAATACGCGACACTATTCATCCCGGATTTTCCGAACTCCAAACGAAGCGTGCCAGCTGACGTTTCTAAGGTTTACCCCATGTTTCGAACGCAATGGAACATGTTTCGGGAGCTAATTCGGTCATCTGTGCGAGTTACGGAAATAAACGATCAAATTTAAAATTAAATTGGTTAATCAAATTTCTGTGCATTTTAGCTTGCCCCCGACAAACGGTAAATCTGATTGACACGAAATTTGAAACCATATAATAATATCACATTACGGATCCGATGAAACTAGTTTCGTTGAAATCCGAGACTGTTTGAAAAATGACTATTTTCACCGGTCGATTTAATATTAAAATATTCAATTTTCACAGATAAACTTTAAATTCAATTTTAAAAGTTCTATAACATCACTATAACTTCAACATGATTTAATATAACTTTATAAATCATTTTTAAATCACATTAAATCCAGATTTCAATTATTTCTGGAATTCCAAACATTAATTTATCGATTTAATTACCCAATTAAATCCAGATATTCGAATTTTAAATTATTCGACTTATTAATTCTACTTATTAATATTTAAAATAAATTAAATATTCGAATTTGGATTGACAGAAATTCTGGGTCGTTACAAATTCCCCCCCTTAAAAGAATTTCGTCCTAGAAATTACCAAGTAAGAAAAATTCACAAAATCCATTAACTTTTCAAACAAATCGTTCAAATTAGATTTACAAATCTTTTAAGTGTTTAACTTTTTCAAAATTCATAGTTAAACTTCTTACAAAATCCTTACTAAGTTTCCAAATCCAAACTTAGTTTTCAAAATTTTCAAAATTCTCAAAAATATTATAACGCCCTAAATTTTTGGAAAATTTCGCCATAGCCTCCTTTGCTCGGCTCGATCCGAAAAAAAATGACAGTGTATGTGACGCCCCACCTCAATACCCACGCTAGCCAAGGACACTACGATGTAGTGCTGTCAACTAGCACGGAGAATAAGGCTGTTGAGGAGCGACCATCCATGTAATTGATTATCACACGGTGGCTATAAAATAATCTTCGGAAACAAACATAGAAATAAACATAACACAAAGCAGTCACAGACATCCATATCACAAAGGCGGAAGAAGATATGAATATATAACTAACACATGAAAGTGTACATCAGAGTAGTGGTCAAAAAGTTCCACAATAATACAAAAGAATAGCAACCTGTGCTATACAAAAAGAATACAACTATGAGTCCATATCTCAAGTGTATACAACAAAAACTGCTAAACTAAATAGTCAGCCAAAAGTCAGAGTAGCAAATCCCGGAAGGAAGTCAAGCAGAAGCACCTGTAACATCTCGGTCTGACCCGAGTATTATTTAAGAAAATAATAAACGGATCAGTCTAACTATAAATATCAGATGACATGATATATAATAAAAAAATATGGCATAAACATAGAATATCCATACTGACATACTACTATAAGTATGAAAATGATGATCAACAGGAGATCAACCGATGAGAAATGATCAATATCACGAGAATCTTCTCAAAGATCCAAAGAGGGCATCATACCCTAAACTTGTACTCATAACAAGTCAATGACATAAAAATCCAGAAATCAAACAAGAAATCCAGAAATCATAAAAAGAGAAAGAGGCCTATCACATGATGGTCCGAAGACCATGGGGAGCTACCCCATATGTGTGAGTCGGAATCACACTGATTGAGGCTTAGGCTAACCAAAAAGCAGAAAGGTATGTGTGAATGGAATCACACAAGTGGTGTCTAGCCTAACCTCGCAAACATAAAGATATGTGTGAGTCGGAATCACACTACTGCGGCCTAGACTAACCTTGCGGACAAAGAGATATGTGTGAGTCGGAATCACACTATTGCGGTCTAGTCTTACCTTGCAAACAAAGAGACATCGCACAATTGCTAGTCTAAATCATAAAATGATCATCATGATCAGCGAGAAGTGTCAATCACACCAAGCTAGTAAATATATGAGTTTAGCTTCATGTCCCATAACCACTTGCTTAACTTAAATATTTACGAACAAGCTGTAAATCTTCACTAGGAAATTGTCACGAAAAGGGTTCAATCGAACAAGTCCAAGAGCTAACCGACGAAGTGAACGCAGGCGTTTCATACCACTCGTTTTACTAAGTCGTTTAAGTCGATTTCTCATTCGAGTGAAGTAAAGGCTTGTATATACTAGTAGATTGAAAATCGGTTTGAGAAAACGAACTTTAGATATTTAAAATAGTGTTGAAATGGCTTTGATGAAAGAGTTTTGATATTTACTATTAGTATTGAAACCTTCATATATCTTTAAAGTGACAAGTCATAAAACGATTGTTGGAACAATCTATCACAAAAATTCACATTCGGAGACGTGAATAAAATCCAAGGAAATCAGCTTACAATGCATCAAAGTGGAAGTTCTGATGAATGCTTTTCAGAAAAGATTGCCTACGCAGAGTAATACGGGGTTCGACCTGCCCGGTCAGGTCGCGGGGGTCCAGGGGGCAGCGCCCACGGCGGGGTGCGGGGCAGCGCCCCGTCACGGTACGACCTAGTGGAGGCAAGCTGGTCAAGCGACCTAAGGAAAAGTAGGTCATACGACCTAAGGAAAATCGCGACCTAAAAAGACCAAGTGTAAGGTCGGCGACGACCTAACTTGAACGACTTAACTGGGGGATAAGTCGGAGACGACCTACGAGATATACTGGCCGACCTAACTCGACCGACTTAAAGACTTAGCAGGGTCGAGCGACTTACGAGCTACGACCTAAGGTGACGAGGGCGTTAGGTCGGAGACGACCTAACACTTGACTCGCGAACGACTTATGGAAAAGAAGCTTAGGTCGGAGACGACCTACGAGATAAGCCAGTGCGAGCGACCTAAAGTTTGCCTGGGGGATTATAGGTCGGCAACGACCTAACGTTTTGCCTGGGGATTTTAGGTCGGCAACGACCTAAGACTTAAGAAAATTCGAGCGACTTAGTGGTTTGCCTTGGAATTTTAGGTCGGCAACGACCTAACGTTTTGCCTGGAAGTTATAGGTCGGCAACGACCTAACGTTTTGCCTGGGGATTTTAGGTCGGCAACGACCTAAGACTTAACTCGCAGGTGACCTAAGACCTATGGATGGACGACCTAACTCCGAACGAGCTAAAAATGGCCAGAACGACCTAGTAGCAGTTTTTTCACCAAAATCACTAAAATTTGGAATTTTTCGCCAATCCAATCCAAACCAAATGCAACAAACATGCTAAAGTGATGAGGAATCATTCCCAACAGTCCAATGACGATTATAGGCAAGATGTGAGATCAAAAATCTCACCTTTTCCACGAAATTGATGAAGATGAAGATTGAAAGCAAGGAGAAGCAATCCAAAGCTTGAATCCACAATCTTCTACTTGAATTTGATGTTGAATCTCGGATTTGCAATAGAATTTGAGTTGGGAGTTTTAATTTCTCTTTCCCACCACCATTTTTGACAAAGCTTGAAGTGTTTGAACAAATGAGGAAGAGGGTTGGGCTGAACTAAAGGGGTGCAGTCCAAACCAAAGTCAAAGGCGGGAAAAATGTCGAAAATTTCACTATCTCCAAACATATCGAAGTTTACACTCAAAAAGATCGCAAACGTCATTTTGAACTCAATGGGGGTGGTCTCGAGTCCTAATTTGACCGTATGCAAAAAGTAGCTTTTCGGACTAACATCCGACTAACGATAAAATATTTAAATAAAATATTTAAATATAGAATCGATAGATATGCGGGTTGTTACAGTGTATATATATCAAAAATATACATCTCATCAAGTGATGAGGCATCCCGTAGGGAAAAAAGTGTAAAAGTACGATATTTAATCCGAGATATGTACCTTATATATTATTAGCGAGCGTATACGGCTAATATAGCGCGAAAGCGAGCTCCAAATGCGAAGCAAACGCCATCCGCACCTACTAAACACTCAATCAAACAAATGAGAACATGTAGATATGAAAATAATATCGATGTACAACATATAGCAACATAATAACTACATGTGCTAACATAGCAATTTCAACTAAAGCAATAAATGCAACCATCAAACAACTATCATCCAATAACATCCAACAAATCAATGTCTATCCAAATCAATTCATAACCAAATCCATATAGATTCACTTCTCATTAACATTCATTGAATTGGTTTTCAATTTTAAATCATATTTGATTCATTTATATTGGATTTTATCAACATTCTTTTCAATTCAATTAATTTACATCCACTAATTTACATTCACATTAATTCACTTTTAAATCAAGTTAAATCCAATTCTATTCAAATTTACATATTATCAATTTGAATTTAATCACTTTAGCTTCCAATTTCACTAATTCAATTTCATTAACACTTAATGAATTTATATACAACCAACTAACATCCATATAACAACCAATGTACATTCAACACAACCAAATTATTAATTTTACATTCGATTTGGTTCAACACTTTTAATTCCAATTGGTTGATATTAAATTGACTTTCATTCAATTATTCAATTAGCTTTTAAATGAATTAACACTTATATTCATTATTTCATATCAACTTATTTTCATTAGATTGATTAACATCCAATCCATTCATTCAATTCAATTGCTACTTCATTTTACAAATAAAATTGAATTTCATTTATATAACTCAAGTTCATATTCATTTAATTCACTTGATTATTTTACTTCGATACCAGAATCAACTTCATTTCAACTTTACTTTAGTTATATTCCAATTTCAAACAGCATTTGTTTCACTTACATTTTCTCATTTTATAAGTTATACAACTTATATTCAACCTTTCAATTTCATTTTTGAAATCAATTCAAATTATCCTTTGAATTTCCAAAACCAAATCCAAATTTTCCAAACAACTTTCATTTAAAATAATTTGGCAGCAATTCCTCTTTTGGAAACCCGAAAATGAACACCAATGATGTCGCGATAATCATCGGAATTATTCTCCAGCGACCGAAAAGAGTTTAGAGCTTTCATCTCTCCAAAACAATTGTCCAAAACATCAAATCCTTTCAAACACTTCCCTGGAATTTTATTTCAGATTATAAATCACATTTATAAATCCTTTACTTATATAATTTCACTTCTTATATATAAGATTATTTTACAATTGTAAATCATTTTAATTATAACCCCATACTTATAATTCATTTGCTTATATAATTTATTCTTTTTACAATGGTTGTTTTCATTTAACTTATTCAAACAACTTTTAATTAACTTATATATTTTTACATTTTCAAACAATCAAACAATTCAATTATATACACTTTAATAATTTCCGAAAAATTATTCCTTTATATACAAAATATAATCAAGGTAAAATTATTTCATTTACCTAGTTTAAAACCAATATCATGCCGAATTGTTCTGAACAAGTGTTTAGAGATCCTTATCGATAGAGTTGTACTGACAATACCGACCAGAATCCATATACCACTCAACAAATCAATCATCACAATATAAAACAATTTTATATTCACTAACAAATACGCCCTCATATCTATTATTATACTCAACTCATTCTAGAGTACTACTGACTCTATCTCTAATGAGTAACACCCAACAGAGCCGGGTTGTCGCTTAACCATATGCTCTGATACTAAATGTAACGAACGCGATTTTTCGTCGCTCGAAAATCGACATTAATACGTCCACTGTACCAACTGCCGAGCAATCGAATGCCGGAAAACCGAATTGTTATGGAGAAAAAGAAGAGGTAGAAGAAAACAGAAGCAAAAGAAAGAAGAAACAACAGAAAACACAGAAACATAAACAATATCAGAATCTCACATTCGCAGCGGAACAACTTATAATAGATAAATGAATAATCTTTAAACAAAGAACTATATCATTTCATACATTACATCATCATCAGAGTTTACAACAAAAATACAACACTGGACAGTTATATAAACTTGTCCTCATACAGAATACACAGCGGAATAAATAATATCATATACAAGTGGTACGCCTCATCATCCAGCTCTCCACTAAGCTCCACAGCATCTTGAATCTAGAATGACCTGATAACCTGACTCTAGACTGCCCGTGTGGAAATTGGTGGGCACCCAGAGTTTAGGAAGGGAACAATAAACTCCAGGTCAGTCATGGGACTGGTGTGAGAACTAAAACAGTTATTTATCTTTAAAACAAACAACAGGATAATTTTAAAGTCAATTCGCAATGCTTTTGGAAAATGAAACTACCATAAGGCCTCCCGCCACACACACAACGCAAACGCAGAATTGGAGGAGATTTCTCCTTATGATAGTCAAAGATGCTTACTACGTAAAACAAATCACCTTTGATATTATTATTAGTGCATAGTGTAGAAAAATCATTTCGAAAGTATAATATAAATCTTAGCCAGCATAGGCATTTCGCACTTATGCCTACTATAGCTACCATCTAAACAGTGGGGCGCCACCATAAGTAAATGGCAGGTTCTACAACTAAAATCGTACAAAGTTCGTATTGGAGTTTGGATTTCCAACAAATGGTCAGGCCAAGGAACTTCCCATTGCCATATAGATATGCCTCTGGAAAGACGACCCGAGAACCTAACCGGATCTCTTCCAACACAAGGCCGGGTTACCCCTAACTGGGTAACTACTGACACGAATATGTCATCCCCCGATCATAACCGATCTATATCCGAGGATCCTCGATTCCAACAACCACAAAGAAATAAATTTGCAGCAACAACATAGGTTAAATATCTGGGCTCCATACCATGATACAACCTCTATCCAGAAGGAAATGACATACACTAAGGGGGCGCTATCCCCTAATAACCTTGCTGCATCCTTCCTGTTTTGACCATTTCCGGGGTGTGAGGTCCGACGAAGTCTCGTCCACAAAGCCACGCTTTGGTACAAAGCCATGCTTTGGGTCAACAAATGATCAAAGTAATGATCACAAAGATAAATGATCAAACAAATGATCATATCACAAATGATCAAACAATGATCATTACACAGCAACACTCAGCATGCCACGTTACCAAATTAGGAGTATATCACTAATAACCTTCAACTGCATAACCTATGAGCTCGTATGTCTCAGAGAAGGGTGTTAAGCTAAGAGAATAAATTCTCCGCCACCAACAGATAAGTATTTTAAAGAAATCAGCTTTATATCTCAATAATGTAACGTCAGACACACAACCATACAAGTCTGTTCCGGGATCGAACAAAACTGAAGGCACTTCCAAAGAAGTCCTTGCAATTTGGATAATTTCTAATCACGTCTGGACTTCCCGTCACTAAGGGTGATAAAACTTCTATATCGGAGATCAGCCGATGCAGAGTAACTCGACGGTAATCCTTCCGTTTTCAAAAATATCCGGTCTTCAACACCGGTCATCAAATGCAATCCATTACGACGTATCACATATTCGGAATGGGTTATACGACCCAAAGGTCCTTTCCCGGCTAACCCGAATAGTGAGCGCTTATTCAAAAATAAGTGTGGCATTCAAATTCAAGCAAATCACAACAAATACCCATTCAAGGTAATTATTGATAGTCGGTTATTTAACTATCAATAGGACTGCACAACATCATCAGATTCCAAAAAAAATTCCAAATTATTTATTTTCCAAAAATATCTTTACAAGATATATAATTTCCACACTTCAACCATTTGAAACCAAATTTCAAATCAATTTCAATTTATCTTTAAAAGATAAAATCTCAAAAACATTTCACTTCATATTGGAATATGTGAATATTGGAAAAACATTTTCATATTGGAATATGTGATCTCCCCCTGAGATTTTGTCTGTATTCTTTATATAAATATATATATTCCTGTAGATAATTGTTAGCACTTTCTTCCCCTTTGTCATCGACAAAAAGGAGTAATAGATAATGAATAATATAGGAATGTGTCAACCAGAATATCCACTTTCCTCTTTTCTTAAGTGGTACCTGCAAAAAATAAAATTAAGTCCATGGTACCCACTTTTTATGGGGTCCTAAGAGTTAGATCTTAGGAATCCAAACCCATACGGGTCCGGTATCCCCTTTATATATATAATTAGTATTAAGATGCACAGTATTCATGAAATTCTGAATATATTTATTCCTAATCAAATTGTTATTTGTTTTAGGAACCCATATTTTGATAGTCTTGACATTTTTCATCTGAAATTTCACAACTGGTTTTGGTTTGGAATATAATAAACTAAGATTTTTCTTAGCTTCAGTCTTTTGTACTTTCTTTTTCCTTTCATTACCAAGATGTTTCTTGGTTTCTTGTTTCCTATATCCCAAACCTTGTTTATTTGAAACAGATTGTGAACTTTCAATGATTTTTGTCAAATTTTCTCGACCTTTGTTAAAGTTAGAAACATTTTGAGTTATGTCATCTAACTTAGTTTGTAAGCTCGCCTTTTCTAGGTCCAGATTTTTGACTTTTGCCTTAAGTTCATGATTTTCAGTAGTGAGAGCACCATTTTTCTCTTTTTGAGTTTCAATTTCTTGACTCAAAAGAGATAATTGAGAGTCAACATTAGATGATGATTCTTGAAGTTTTTCAAGTTCTTCTTCTAATATTTTCTTCTCGTCTTTTAACATATCTCGTTCAAACTCTGCTCTACTCAAATCTGCTTTGGTTACTTTTAATTGACGTTTTATTTCTTTATATTTGACTATCAATTCAGAATTAATATCAAGTAATTCATCAAATGTAGGAATTTGTACCTCATCTTCTGTTGCCATAAAACAAACATTAGCTTGTTCATTTTCCTGATCACTTTCACTTTCAGATGAGGTTGAGTCTGAATCATCCCATGTTACTGAGAAGGCTCGTTTCTTTGACTTGTCCTTCTTATGTTTGAATTTATCATTTTCTGACTTCTTCTTTTGTTCTGGACAATCCTTCTGCATGTGCCCCTTTTTGTGACAGTTGAAACATTCTATAGTTGATGAAGATGGTTTATTTGATCCAGATTTCCTTTTGTTGTAACGACTGGCTTTTCGATATTTTAGGAATTTTTTGAATCCTTTTGCAATGAATGCCAAATCTTCATCTTCAGAATCTGATTCATTTTCATCTTTCTCAGCATGAAATGCTACATTTTTCTTTTCTTCTTTTTGTTCTTTTCTAGCCTGCAAATTTGCTTCATAGGACATTAAATTTCCTATCAATTCATCTGGCTTCATGATAGAAAGGTCATTAGCTTCTTCAATTGCTAATACTTTTCCTTCCCATTCACTAGTCAGAGAATGTAGGACTGTTGAAACAACATCAAAAACTGAATATTTTTGTCCTAATCCGATAAGTGCATGATGAATAGTTTGAAACCTTGAATACATATCATTGATTGTCTCATTCGGTTTCATTTTGAAATTTTGAAACTGACTTTTCAGCATGGCTATTTTGGCTTGTTTAACCTTGTTAGTACCTTCATGAGTGGTTTTCAGCGTTTGCCAAATTTGATATGCAGTAGTGCAGATACTAACACGGTTATATTCATTTTGGTCTAATGCACAAAACAACATATTTATTGCCTTTGCATTTACGGCTGCTGCCGTTTTCTCAGCCGTTGTCCATTCTGAATATTCAGTTGTTGGATTCACTATTTCTTTTTTAGTAGCATTCCAAGCATCATAGCTATTTGATTGCATAAAAAATGACATACGTGTAGCCCAATAGCTATAGTTGAGACCATTAAAGAATGGAGGTCTTTGTGTTGATTGACCTTCCGTGTAAGTGTTAGTGCTAGTGCTTGCGTTATTTGCCATATTACAAGAATATATCAAATAACGGTGTTATGGTTATATGATGACCGTGCTCTGATACCAAATGAAAGTTTTTATGCTCTGATACCAAATGAAAGTGTGTACGCTTGTGCACACTAATTACGGATCGTGTAATATGGACTAATATATGCGGAATGTTATTTACAATTGCTATATAAGTAAATATTCAATAAACTAACTATACAGCAATTCACAGATATAGAATAGTAAATGCAGTAAACAGTAAAAATCACACCAGGGATTTTTATACTGGTTCGGACCTCCCGTCCTACGTCCAGTCCCAGACTCCTATCTGGATTTTCACAACCAACTACCTCGCTTCACCCGGAGGAACAGGTTTACAACACCCGAACAGCCGAACGGGATTTCGTGCCTCTTACAACACCGAGGACTTCAACAAAAACAAATACAATTGCCGTTGACAACTTGTGCTCTTGATAACACTGATTTGTCGCTTGTAGTACACCCTTCCTATAATCTTATCCTCAAAGTATGTGAATGATGTTTGTGAAGATTGAAGGAAGTATATTACTTAATTGAATCAAAAGATATGAAATAATTTCAATGATTCAATAAGCAATTGAAATGTTTGAGAGTTCAAGACAGAGATCAATAGAATAGAGATTAGAATAATAGAATTGGTTTATTGAAATAATGATTTCATGATGTTTATATAAGAAATAAACAGTTGTAACCTTTTGTGAAAAGGTACAAACAAAGGTCATGATCATTGGTGAAGAGAAAGAGAAGCAACCGTTGAAGAAAAGGAAGTGTCTGTACGAAAGGTTGCTTTCTGTTTGAAAACGGTCGACAGGTCAAAATGGACCAGTAGACAGGAATTTGAATATATATACGTTATGTACACTTGTGCACGTTATCTGTGCATTTTGGGCAGAAACGGTCGACCGCCTTGTTTTAAACCGGTCGACCGGTTTAGCCCAGACTGCACAGTTAATGTGCACTCATACATATATACATTTATATTCAAAGATTGAAGGTATGAGATTATTTGAGGATAGATTTTAACATAAATAACACTACTAACATACCAAATAATCAACCTCTAATGTATGGAGCTCTTTGTGTCTCTTTAAAACAATGAATAACTTCTTTTTGTCGATCACGGCTTATCCCTTTGTCAGAAATCAAAACTCTATAAAAATCTTGACTCAACAAAAAGATATATTTATACACACACATATATGACACCATACAACATACCATGCACATCCCATCACTCAAATTTAAATAATCAAACAACACATCATGAAGTATAATATCAAAATAGGTGAAATATCAGACACATCTAACTATCATCAATACACAAAATCATCAAGTACCATATGGGTAAACACATAGCTATGCCCAAGATTATGTCTTAGATAATTATAAAGTAGGTATACCTACGTCCATCTTACTCAATATATACATAAAACACGTAATAATCACCCAAATCAACCATACATGAAATATAAATATGGCATACCCTTGGTAGCTGGGGTCATCTCTCAAAGAACCATATAAAAGATAATAACATGGTCCAACTCCATGCTCTTAACACCTTTAGCTATCTTCAATAGCAGTATAATCAATGTGTACGGGGTTACACAACTTATAGACTTACGGTCTCATGACTAATCCAAGATATCAATAATCACATAATAATCGTTTAGACTTTCAACCTCGTAGTAACTACTTGGCACTCAGCCAATAAAATAAACATACGGTCTCTAAGACCTCAACTAACCCACTTAACTCTTAGTATCATGGATAACCATCTGGACTCTCAGTTCTATGTGCTCTCAACATCATATTCAGCAACGGTCTCAACAATTGATCATATTGGCTCTCATCCATAAGCACAATGATCTCATATAGGTAAATAAGTATGTGTCTATAGCATCTCATTAATAATAACCAAACGAGAGAACGACAGCTCTCAGCTTGCTTCAGAAGCTTGCCTTACATGCTCTCGGTGTTACTACTGCAGTCACCGGTTACCTCGATGGCCATCGTGACCCAATATCCATCAAGTGCAAGACTACGCTATATGATGGTCACAACTCTACAAGTGCCCTCAAATGGTAACAGAATGTTGGCCTATGTGACACAGGGCAGTGGCTCTCAGCCATATTTATCAAAAAGGTGTCACGGATTTGGGGAGCGACCCTCCAATCAGGCCCTAGGATGGATACTAGCCAATATGGTATATTCCAAATCGTATAATAGGATTATACACACAATATATAGACACACTTATGGCTCTCAGTTTGCTCACTCTTAGTTCGCAGCACCATAAATATAATAACCCGTATACTTGACCTTATTAGAGTGACATCTACTTACAGAAAGTAATCGAACAAATATCAACTTAAGTATCCCATACCACCTGTTGTTACTCGCACATTTACTCAATTCTCGTAAATTACACTCATCATCGCACAATTACTCTATACAGTGAGTTAAAAGAGTAATCGAAAAAATATTACTTAACGTCCCATACCACTCGGTATTACTAATCTGTTTACTCAAAATTCTTACGATATAGAATCCCTCACAATATTATTCTACATAATAAGTCTGTAGAATAATTGAAGAAATATTACCGAAAGTCCATACTTATTTCCAAATCTTTTATAACCAAAACAAGGATTTTTAATATTTACAAATAACTTTCGATGATTCGTTTCTTTATTTTAAAATCCTAAAGTTATCTTATAAAACTAACTATTACTCATAAAATCATTTATTAATTTTCTATAATAAAATATGATTTTTAAACAAATTTAATAACTCCAAATAAATTCCCATTTATGGAAAAAACGGCACAAACACCCAAGTATTGGATGAAAGCACCAATTCTATGAAAATAAAGGAAAAAAATAGAAAAGTAAAAGGAGACAAAAGAATTTTTATAGTGGTTCGGCGTAATCTTTGGCTTACGTCCACTTTAATCTTTTTTATTAGTTGTTCTCTTTCTGGATTATAACTAGTTATATCAGATCTGAACATAATCTATTGGACCTCAGATTTACAATGGAGTTTCTAGAGTCTTTGAGGGGGAGAAGATAGGAGTGAAGAAGATGCAGAGTGTGAAGCAAAGTCAAGATCCTTTTCTGGTTGCCATAGGGCTGGTATTTATAGGGAAACAGCGGTACTAAGTCAGAAACCTGCATGCACTGAGATCCAGGAGTTAGCCCAAAGTCGTACAAGAGAAATCGGAAGTGCATGAGTCAATAGTATAACTCGGTATCGAGTTGTATAAATCGATATAGACCTATTGTTTTTGGTTAAATTGAAAGTTCAACTTCTTCCACTTGTTAGCTCTTCCATCTTCTACTTGATGTGTTCTAAGCTCTTTTCCTTCGACTTTGAGTTGAGTCTTGGGATCCTCTTGAATCGCTCAAGTTATCCTGCTTTCTTCACTATTTTCTCGTCAATCCTTAGAATTTCTCATCCATACTTTGGGAAGATCACTTGATCATGAATAGTTGGGGTAGTATAGAAGATGTATGGAGTTTGGGAAGCAAAATAAGGAGGATATATAGGTTAGTACCGACCTATATAACTTGGTGTCGAGTTATATATTTAGCTCTGATTCAGCTAAAACTTCTCCAAGCTGTTTTTCTTTTTCTTTCGATCGTGTTTCTAAGTCCGTGAATCATTTCGTTATTATTTTGATCTTCTAAGTCCAGTTGAGATCTACTTAGCTAAAAGCGAATTAACACTTACCCCTCCCCCCTAAAGTATGCCTTTTGAATGTAAAGTGTGCATTGCTCAAAAATAAGTTCAAGTAGCAATCGTTCTTCAATAGCTGAGCTCTTCAACCTTCCACCGATCCCGATCTTGGTGAATTGTCTGTTCCTTCGGATTCTCTTGCAAATCAAAGGTTATTCCAAACCTGTTATAGCTAAGGACTCCAACCCTTGCTTAAGTGTTATCCATACATAATAATCAGTCCGATGTCATTCAAAGTTATTACATCACATATCAAAATCGTCCCATGTTCATCCGAGATTTATCTATTTTACTCTAACTACAAGGCACTCAAATCCTTTTATCAAATCAGCATCGGCTCTAGGGTTTAGTCTTTCCGGACCGTTCATCTTCTAGTCTTGGGTTTGATCTCTCCAAATTGTTTATTGCCCAATCGAGGATTTTGATCTCTCCGGATCCTTGCCGAACCCAATCCACTCGCTCTCCAATGAGGGGACCCAACGACCAAGCAAGTCCATCCGCTCACTCTTCGATAAGGGAACTTACTTTTCGTACATGTCCATCCACTCGCTCTTCGATGAGGGAACTTGCACCCTGCACTTCAGTCCCGACTCTCTGGTTGAGACTTAAAGCGATCTATATCATACAAGTCCATCCACTTGCTCTCTGGCAAGGGAACTTGCACCATGCACTCCGGTCCCCTCTCTTTTGGTAAGGCTTAACTCGATCAATATGGTCATCCCATTCAAGTGGATTTTTCAAAAATCAAGTATTCAAATCAAGGGAAACAAGAAAATGGAAATCCTAGTTGTTTATCCCAGACATCCAACCCAAAGCATGCCTAGAGACCAATCTAGGCCTTGTACACGTATAAGCGGTCTAAGGTTATTATTGTTCTAACTAGTCATCCCAAACATCTGACTTAGAGCATGCCTAGAGACCAATCTAGGCCTCGTACACGTGTAAGCGGTCTGAAGTTATTATTATCTTAATCATTCAAAGAAAAAAGCAAAGCGTAGAAAGAGAACCTGCCTCCCGTCCATCCCGATCAAGGGATTATCATCCTCGACCCAGATCCTTGATTATTTCGTGATGCATTCACCATAGATGGTGGTTGTTCCACCCACATCATCGTAGTTTGGTTCCTTACATACTATTACAGCTGGTTGCTCCAAACCATTTCCTCTATCAGATAACGAAGGTGTCGGCACTCATTCGTTTCATGTCCATCTAGCTCATGGAAAAATGCAAAACTTTTCGGATCTTCTTTTCTGATCAGTGGGTTCTCTTTTAGCAGGCTTTCAGTAGGGGATCTTCCCCTAGCATCTAGGTATATCCTCTCCGAGGTCTTTGTTAGATCACTGTAAGAAGAGAATTTTTACTCCCTCCTTTGTCATTTCGGTTCCCCGAAGTTATTATCAGCTCTTCCTTTTTCTTTGTCTTTTCCGTTTCCTGCTCTGGACAGTCCTTTGTTATTCACAATATTAATTTCAGCATTCTCAGCTTCGGTGTCTTCCTGATTCAAATATCTCTCAGCTTCATGGTAAAATTTCGTGAGATCCATCAGTGGATCCCTTTCCAAAGCAATCTTGAAGTCGATCTTGTTTGCGACTCCAAATACTGTCATAATTAAGATTATAGATGGATCTGACTTATCGACGCTACAGCTGCCACATTGAATCTTGTCAAATAGCTTCTCAAGGTCTCTTCGGGCCTTTTTTTCACACTCGACAGCATCATCACATTCTTCAGTCGTGGGACATGAACTTTGAACTATCTTAAAACTTATTCGCCAAATCGATCCATGTGCTTATGGATCCATTCTCTAACTATTTGAACCACATCGCCGTCATGTACGTTAAGTATAAGAGGAAGCACCACCCCAATACCTCCTTAGAAGCACCCAACACCTCCATGTTTCAGATGTATTTCATCAGATGAACC
Organism: Allium fistulosum; assembly: GCA_030737815.1. NCBI lineage: Eukaryota > Viridiplantae > Streptophyta > Magnoliopsida > Asparagales > Amaryllidaceae > Allium > Allium fistulosum. The sequence continues at coordinate 644,708,847 of CM060901.1, read as the reverse complement.
GTCGGATCCAACTTTTCATCGTACATTTCTAGTGTTGTAAGCTTGAAATCGTGGGGATTCTCTGCATTTCGAATAAAGTGAATGGATTTCTGTTTACGTCCTCCAAACTCTGATCGAAGCGTCCATCTCTAATTATTCTTCTAATCGTCTTAGTCATCCTGTTGTTGTCGTCTAACAGAAATCTCAGACCACCAGCTGCATTTTGCTCCCTTCTTCTATGGGAGAATTCCGACACATACTCCTCTGGTTGCACATTAGCATTCTGACTTGTTCATTTGGTTTTATTTTGTCCTCCATTCCTACGAGGAAGCTCTATCATAACTCTTTCAGTTGTTGATCATTACATCCTGATTCGCTTTTCTAGCTCCAGCATTATCCATTCTCGACATCCTAACAGCCACACCAATATTGCCCTGTGGCATGGTTTTCTCAGTACTGGGTAGATTTGGGTCAGTACCGAGCTACTCTATTTGCAAGGGCATCGTTCTATTTTAATCTGCTCCAACTCTAGATATTCCTGCATTGACTCTTGGTCCTTGGTTCTGAATTCCTATAGCTCCACTTATTCCTTATTGTCCCATCCTTTGGAGGAATCCTTCCAGCATTTTCTATTGTCTAGTTACCATTCCATCCTGCATCTCCATCATCTTTCTCTTCATCTCCTATTTGATCACATAGATAGATTGATGAGTGTCTGAAGATAACTCCTGACTACCCCCTGGATCTAGTTGTCTTAGCCTGAGATCTAGTGTTAGGTGTCCACATCTTCACCAAGTATCAAATTCAAGCTTCAAGCCTTTAGATCTAGTTCTCTCTCAATGAAAGCACCAAATGTTTATGCCAAAAATAGCACAATTGCCCAAGTATTTGACGAAAGCACCAATTCTATGAAAATGTTAATTATAACTAAAATTATGGTATTTTTCTCAAAAGTAGTAAATACGAAAACGGAATTGCAAGTGTAGGCCCACTTAATAAACTAGCATTTTTAGCCTTGAAAACTTCAAAATTTTGCAAAACACTTCAAATAAAAGTTGTTTCTTATGTTCTTAGCTTTCCATAAAGGGTAAGATCATCAAAATTCCCCAAGCAGGTCCATCGTATTATGACCCATATCCATTGAGTCGTATCGTATTAGTCTGACTATTCATAGGAACTAGTGGTCAGATTAGCTGGGCAGATTTACTCTACAGAATTGGGACTAACCTCGCGTCCTCTATAGTTATTTATTATAAGCGATGTCTCACGTCAGCCCTAAAGTCACAATGCTAGTAACCAGATTAGCTGGACAGACTTCTGTATGCTTTTGACTGACCTCGCATCCCTATAACTTAGTCATATCTCATAACACTCTCTAAGTGTATTATCACACATCTCACTGTATCCATTAATAAGGCCTTACAAGAAATCCTTCTTATTTCGCCTAATTAATTACTTCCCTAAAGGGGATTTAAATGATAATTATTAACCTAATTAATAGCACAATTAATACATTACAATTGTATGTTATTTATGCTAGTTTATACATACATATAAGTACGCATTTATTAATTTCCATGCGTGCAGAGATTACGCCCTAAACTAACATTTTAAATGCCAAAACTTCCAATGTTATACAGTCCCATTTTCACAATAGCATTTTTACCATAAATTCAATATTGCAAAATCAAATCAATAGACTTGTACTTAGAAATCAATTCCAACTTATTTTATATTAAACAATGGAATAAAACGATAATAATGGAAACTTACAATTAAATAAGTTTTATGCTTTATTCAACTCCTCTTTACATAAAATTAGATAATGGAATTTTTATTCAATTTGTAGATATAGGCGGTGTAAACTATGAGTAAGAATTCATATCTTACACGCTATTTCTAAATCAAATCCAAAGAAAAACAATAAGAAGTGGAATAGAAGATAAAACACATATATTGTAAAATCCCCAAAACTCCATTATTTTAATACAAAATAATTAAGATTCCAACCTAAGAATTGACATTTCACTTTAGGGGAATTTTATGGATTTTTATTGTGATGTTTCGCAATCCAAACCTCCTCAAGCATATATCAGATCCAAACTACACTATTCAATTACAAAAATAGAAAACAAAGATTTCCACTCATAGAGGTCCTTAGCTTTGCCTTCTCTTGGATTTGACATGCCTTCAACGAACCCTTTTAGATCTCTTCTTATATATATATATATAGCAAGGAATTTGTATTTACATGACATTTAGAAAATTAGTGGTTTGGAGGAGAAGAGGTTGAGAAAATAAACAATAAACAAATATGGATATATATAATTTCTTACCTAAAACCCTAATGGAGTTTTCTGAATCTATGAAGAAACGAACTGACAGAGCTTTGTTAATGTTCCTAAAATATTATGTGAATAAAAGTGAGGGGCACCTATGCTTTTATTTATAGTGGTTGGAACGTAGTAGAACCATCAGATTTAAGTCGGTTAAAAATTATAAAATCTGGTATGTTGAAATAAACTAAACCTTAGCCACCACTTACAGGCAGCGATCGACCGCCACCTTCCACCGGTCGACCTTTAGCAATCAACCGTTCGTGATTTCAAAGGGGCGACCACTCCCCTTATTTTGGAAATGATAAAATTGTTATCGTTGTTTATTTATTTTCTTCCTTAATTAATGTTAGCGTCAAAATTGGCCATCAACACCTAGTTGTATGAAAGCACCAATATCCAGTCACAGATCTCAGATAGTATCTTATGTAGAGAATATAATATGAAGAACAAACAAATTAAAAATGAAATCAAGTAAAAAAGTGACAAGAATTATAGTGGTTCGGCTAACTCCGGCCTATGTCCACTCCAAAATAATCCTTTTTATTATACTATAGTTTGATTACAGTTACAATCCGAAATTCAAGAATAAAATTGGCAGAGTGTAGCATAGGTTGAAGATAAAGAGAAGCAGAAAGAAGATCCATTTTCTGATGCCATACCTGCTGTATTTACAAGGGAAGATGTCCACGGATTAAGCTGAAATTTCGATAGATGGTTCGGGAGACCAAGACGAGGCCGCCCAAAAATTTCAAGTCCCATCGAGTCCCACAATGGGGATCGGTACTGACCCCTTTAGTGTGTCCAAATGGGCTGTTATTCCTATGAGGGGTGCCTCATGATGTTAGCTACTCGTTCCCCAAATTTCGTGCAATTTCGATGTACGATTTGTGAGATATTGCATTTTCCGTGAAGTAGTGTTGCTTGAATTCTGATTTCTGTTGATCCCTCCAAAGGGGGTTATGCCGGTCCCTCCAACTTCCTCCGATTGGAATGGGATCCCTAGGGGGTGTTCCATATGTTGTAGTAAGCTTACGGTTCAAGTTTCATGTCAATTAGATGTGTAGATGTTGAGATATTGATCGATCTTTGCTATAAAGCTGGGTTCAGCAGATCCCTATCGAGGGATAGGGGTCGATCCCTCCAAGCTCCTCCAAATTCCATGCATTCCCTAGGGGAGCTTCTCCATGTTGTATTATGCTTAGCCTCCAAGTTTCATGCCAATTGGATTAGTAGAACTTGAGTTATTGATCAATCTTTGTTGTAATATGTTGTGAAGGCTGATTATAGCCGATCCCTATGGAGGAAAGAGGGCTGACCCTCCAACTTGCTCTATTTGATGTGCGATCCCTAGGGTAGACTCCTAGGGTCCCCACAACTTGCTTACAAAATTTTATATACATTGGACTTATGGACTTTGAGATATTGATTATTTTCCATTGAGTTGTACTTGCTTGGCTGAAATATGCCGATCCCTTTTTATATGATCCCTTTCATACCGATCCCTTTCTTAGGTAAAGTAATTTGCCCATAACTTACGCATACAAACTCCAAATAACTTGATATTTGAAATGTAGCCTCATGGCGCCTTCCTTCTCACTTTGTATCAGTCTCACCTAGTTTGGGACAAAAACCGAGGACATGTACTGATCCCCTGCCTAGGGGAAGTACTAATCCGTACTTAGAATATTCTGGAGACTTTATCTTTTGGTCTTGGTTGATCGTCACTTCGTATCATTGCCTGCACTTGATTTCTAGACCTTACAATCATCGCTCTTAGCTACTAGCCATGATAATTGTGAAGTCTGTTAGGTTAAATTCGCCTGTCTACTGTCTTGACAAAAGGTGACTTAACAATTAATATTTAACATTAACATTAATTTTAACGTTTGCTTAACCTCCAAGTATAATTACCGTTAACTTTTGAATTTCAAATTTGGGAATTAATTAATTGATTTGAATTTTAATCCTATATAAATTATTTTAAACCCGAAAAATTCAAAAGCCCGTAAATTCTCCGTTTGAGCTCCATTTTTAGTATATTATATATGAAAATTGATCAGAATTTCGCCACGAACGCAATAACATAACTTTTTGGTCAAATTCCAACTTTGAAAATTTTCCATTTTTACCCTTATCTTATTTAAATTAATTTATCTAATTTATTTATTTATGTTTGATTTTACGGGGTGTTACACAATTTTAATTCTTATGAAATGATTTCAAAACCAACCTCTAAATCTATACATGGTGTTCTGCATATTCTTGAAGATTTCAAAGCTCTTACTGGTCTTACAATTAATAGGAATAAATCTAAAATTAGGATTGTAGGCATCTCTGAGTCTGAAAAATGTTCTATCTATGGTTTGTCAGATCTAAATCCTATACATCACAATGAAGAATAACTAGGAGCTCTAATGTTTTCATCTAAAGTCAAGACAAACTAGTGTCTCAAACTTTATGAAAAAATTACTGCAAGAATTTCATCGTAGCCTGTCTCTAAATGTTCAATGGCTGGTAGACTTGTCGTAGTCAAATCCATTGCTACTTCCACGTGCCTTTACCGTGCTCGTATTTTCATTCTGCTAGCCAAACTTATTTCCATTATTAACTCAGCTCCTAACCACTTTCTTTGGCATGGTAATCCATTTTCCAATAAGCTTATTCCTATTGCTTTCAAAAAGATCTGCTGCCCTTATAAATTTGGTGGTCTGGGTGTCATGAATATTAGGCAATGGAATAAAGCAGCTATCTCAAAGTGTATAGATAAAATTTATAAATTTGATAATAACTTATGGGCTTCATGGGTGAGGAAGAATTAATCGATGACAAACATTTTTGGACTATGGATAATCCTATGGATTGTTGCTGGTCATGGAGGAATTTACTACGGTTTAGAAAGGATTTTATTCATATTTTTTAGGCTGGTCTTCTATATAAGAATAAAATATCCTTTTGGTTAGATCCATGGTCTGATCAGGGTCTCATTTTAGCTGATTTGATTAGCTACAATATCAAAATCATGACTGAAATTTCTAAACATGCTACTGTATATTCTATTTGGTCTGAAGGATCTTTACTGCTTCCTGCCTCTAGTTCAACCTCTATTCGTGCCTACTGGAGTAATATTCAAGCTAAATCCTTCTCGTCTAATGATTTTCATGTTCTATAGAGTCATAAGCCTCATAAAATTGCCTTAGTCAGTTCCAGTATGCTTGATCCTTCACATTTCTCTATATTTCCTTAGCACTTTAGAGTCTGGAATGTAGGTTCTGTTCCTAAAGAGAATTTACTCCTTTGGAAGATTGTTAAAAATGGTTTACATACGCTTGATAAATTGAAGGCGAAGGGTATTACTCTTGATGATACATGTTTTCTCTGTCATAAATTCAAGGAGTCTATCCCACATTTATTCTATGAGTGTGATGTTACTTTCTATATTTAAGGAAGCATTTTGAAGAAACTAAACTTTTAGAACCCCTTAAGAAATTCATCAATGGATTGGTACAATATTTTTAAAGCTATAAGATGGAAGTCGCATAAGAGTTCTATGCTACTGCGTGTTCTGAAAAGGACATTGAGTACTATATGGATGGAGAGGAATAGTAGGGATAAAAGAGGAGTCGGTGATCCACTCAGCCAGGTCTTAT